>CAJGYM010000011.1:0-1200000 GCA_904845305.1 Caenorhabditis auriculariae | reverse complement strand
TAAAACGGCCTGGATCTTAACTACGCTCACAACTATACTTGTATCCGAGCATGCGTTTCTTTGCGCACATGGCCTGTACATTTTGGAAAAGCAAAGTAGTCACATGTCTCTCAAAACGCGAAATCTTCAAAAATCATTTTTCTACAACTTGTGCGGTCAGGTGAGATATAGTCTGTGTGCGACGACTTGAAGTTTCACTGTACGACATTCCGCTGTTCCGCTGCATGCGGTCGCGACGGTCTTTACGAAATCGTGAAACATTATACTTACCAGCTATAAATAAAAAATGAAGCGCGACCGAAGTTTTCAAAGGCGAAGACGCTTCACGACCGGACGCAGCGGAATGTCGTTTGGCAAAATTTCAAGTTGTAGCACACATACTATATGTGATTTTGTGCACGATGTAGGATGTAGCAAAATCCAGACTCAAAAAGTTGAATCAATGCTCGTGTGGTTGATATCGATTAGCTCTCGACATTGAAAACAATTTTTTGTGAAAAAAACACCATAAAAAGTTTATCATTTCGAATTTTTCCTAGGTAAGTATTCCAATGGTTTTTTTGTGCTTACCATTATTTTTGATCGTGTGTCTTGTTTCTACAAACACTCCAATGAAAGGTAAAACTCAACTTTTCAGTACTGAAAAAATTGACTTTTAAAAGCGTGGTCCCCAATCGTCGTCATTATGGTGTCGTTACACGGAGGTATTTTTTCCACATTTACTATTCTATCAAATAAGCATTATCGCAAATTTTTTTTGAATCTTCGATTTAGTTTTTTCCTACCAAACAAAGGTATTTTTGAAGAAAATCTTTATGAAACCAAACGATTCGATTTTAGGGACAACGGCCGTTGTTTCAGTAGCTGACCGTATTGAAAAAGGGACGAATACTCCTGCACGCTTTGCTTCCTAATTTACTCTACTTATCTAACAGAACAAGAAGAAAAAAGATTCCTTCTTTTCATATTTGCTTTTTTTTTTACTTTAATACATTTTTTTCGGGTCAATGTCAATAGTCAGAGTTTTGAGAGAAAACGCCGTCTTTTTACGCCGTCAAAAAAGCTTTTTTTCAGAGATTTTTTTTAGAGAAACCTTCTAAAGATCTGAAAAGTACCTGTGCCAAGGTTTTAGAGACATAAAATTTAATAGAAGCATAGGGAAGCTCGAACGTATCCCTCATTGACTTGTGGGCAGGTTTTTTTTGCCTTTCACAACTTTCCGAAACTTCGGTTACCAAGAAAATGAGAAGCGAAAATTATTACTCACGTTCATCCTGCGGCAAATGCACCTGCATGGGAAATCGTGATAACCCTGATTAAACAGCTTAGATCTTACTTGCGGCTACCTATGGCTTTTCCTCTTTGTGAAAATGATCTAATCAGCGAAGAAAATCTCAAGTTCATAGAAGCTTTGATTTTTCCGGTAATTATGCTTCTAAATGTTGTCGCATTCTGTAGTATTCTTTTTCTTTCGCCACCGACGATGAAACACTACAAATGGCTCCTATTGAACTATCAATCATGGTCAGGAGGATAGATGCTCTAAAAAAGAACAGCATGGTTTGCAGGGTTATTTGTATGGACATCGTGGTCCCAGTATTGGTTACGCCCATTTTTTATTTTCCAGCGTTGGCCGGATGTTCACTCGGTTGGTTTCAAACCTTGGGAGTTCCATTAATTCTTCAACTTCTCATGGGTGATTTGTCTCTAGCAAGTGAGGACCGTAAATGAGGGTACAGAGTAAACCTTTCTTTTCCAGGTGTTGTTATCTCTATTCTTTTGCTTTTTGAGTATCGCCATCATAACGTCTTGCCGATGAACAGCCCGTTTCGTTTTACAAAAAGGGTCCGCGTGATTCTGGTTATGAGCAATTGTATATTTATATGCGGTGGAATTTCCGCCCTCATAGGAAATTCGCCGGATGATCAGTATGCGGCGAAATTGAGAACTATCGAGGTTAACAAACTCCGCGGCTCTTTTGAACATTATCTTGAAGATTCTTCAATGCGAACCGCCCAATATTTTCACTTCTTGTGCGTTTGTGATGGATTTGTCTACCAAAACCGCTTGGTTCTTTACGATGGTCTCAGTTGTACTCATATCTGAACTTGTGTTCCTTTGTGCACACGGCCTATACATTTTAGAAAACCAAAGTAGTCATATGTCTCTCAAAACGCGTCATCTTCAAAAGACGTTTTTCTACAACTTGTGCGGCCAGGTGAGCTGCAATACTTTCTGTGCTCCTGTTAATTTCCGTTGGGAGCTTCAGAACTTTTGGAATTCAGAACTTAAAAAAAGTAATCTTTGAGTTTTAGGTGAGTATTCCAATGATTTTTCTGTGCCTTCCACTAGTTTTGGTCACCTGGCTTGTTACTACAAATACATCGGTGAACGGTAAATCAGGACTTTTTTTTTTCAAATTCCCCGAAATTTCAGTGTTGTCCCCGATTGTCGTCATCGTGGGATCTTTACATGGCGGGATTTCTTCCATATTCACTGTTATATCTAATAAACATTATCGAAATTTTTTTTTGAAGCCGCAAATGTGTTTTTGCTTATCACAAAGAAATACATATAACCTGTTGTCTAAAGCTATTTATTCGATTTAAGGAACGACGTCCATTGTTCTTGTAGCGGACCGTACAAAAAAAGAAAATTCTCCTGCATTCTTCGTTTCTTGATTCGCTCTAAGTATTTTTAGGATTACAACTATCTATCTTTTCCTTCTGAAGCTTCATTTCGGTATTTGTGAAGAAAAAACTTTATGAACTCCAAGGACTCGATTTTAGGAGCAACGGTCATTGTTTCAGTGGCAGACCGTATTAATTAAGAGACGAATTCTCCTGCATACTTTGCTTCTTGACTGATGTTACTTTTTTTGAATAAAAGTGATAATAGTTTACTGAGAGAACTCTGCCTTCTTCAAAGTTAGATTTCTCAGAAAATTGCTGCAAAATCTTCTGAAGGTGTAAGCGAAAAATAACTGTACTAACTTTGGTTTTGGAAAAGTCGAATTTCAAAGATGCATAAGGAAGCTTGTAGCACAATTCCTCATTTACGTGTAGGCTGTTTTGCTTCTCACAACTTTGCTTAAATCACAAAGAACGCGAGAAGCGAAATGTTGAAATATCACTCACTTTCAACTTACGATGAAAGCACCTGCATGGAAAATCGTGATAACTCCGATTCAACAGCTTGAATTTCACGCACGACCAATCTTGTCTAGCTATGCCTTTTCCTCTTTGTGATGAAGATCTTATCAGCGAAGAAAATCTAAAGTTCATAGAAAGCTTGATTTTCCCGGTGGTTATGTTTCTCAATGTTGTCGCATTCTGTAGTATTCTTTTTCTCTCGCCAGCGACCATGAAGAAATACAAATGGCTACTATTGAACTATCAATCATGGTTAGGAGAATCAATGTTACATAAATGCCAGCATGGTTTGCAGGGTTATTTGTATGGACATCGTGGTCCCAGTATTGGTTACGCCCATTTTTTTATTTTCCAGCGTTGGCGGATGTTCACTCGGTTGGTTTCAAACCTTGGGAGTTCCATTAATTCTTCAACTTCTCATGGGTGATTTGTCTCTAGCAAGTGAGGACCGTAAATGAGGGTACAGAGTAAACCTTTCTTTTTCCAGGTGTTGTTATCTCTATTCTTTTTGCTTTTTTTGAGTATCGCCATCATAACGTCTTGCCGATGAACAGCCCGTTTCGTTTTACAAAAAGGGTCCGCGTGATTCTGGTTATGAGCAATTGTATATTTATATGCGGTGGAATTTCCGCCCTCATAGGAAATTCGCCGGATGATCAGTATGCGGCGAAATTGAGAACTATCGAGGTTAACAAACTCCGCGGCTCTTTTTGAACATTATCTTGAAGATTCTTCAATGCGAACCGCCCAATATTTTTCACTTCTTGTGCGTTTGTGATGGATTTGTCTACCAAAACCGCTTGGTTCTTTACGATGGTCTCAGTTGTACTCATATCTGAACTTGTGTTCCTTTGTGCACACGGCCTATACATTTTAGAAAACCAAAGTAGTCATATGTCTCTCAAAACGCGTCATCTTCAAAAGACGTTTTTCTACAACTTGTGCGGCCAGGTGAGCTGCAATACTTTCTGTGCTCCTGTTAATTTCCGTTGGGAGCTTCAGAACTTTTGGAATTCAGAACTTAAAAAAAGTAATCTTTGAGTTTTAGGTGAGTATTCCAATGATTTTTCTGTGCCTTCCACTAGTTTTGGTCACCTGGCTTGTTACTACAAATACATCGGTGAACGGTAAATCAGGACTTTTTTTTTTCAAATTCCCCGAAATTTCAGTGTTGTCCCCGATTGTCGTCATCGTGGGATCTTTACATGGCGGGATTTCTTCCATATTCACTGTTATATCTAATAAACATTATCGAAATTTTTTTTTGAAGCCGCAAATGTGTTTTTGCTTATCACAAAGAAATACATATAAAACCTGTTGTCTAAAGCTATTTATTCGATTTAAGGAACGACGTCCATTGTTCTTGTAGCGGACCGTACAAAAAAAGAAAATTCTCCTGCATTCTTCGTTTCTTGATTCGCTCTAAGTATTTTTAGGATTACAACTATCTATCTTTTCCTTCTGAAGCTTCATTTCGGTATTTGTGAAGAAAAAACTTTATGAACTCCAAGGACTCGATTTTAGGAGCAACGGTCATTGTTTCAGTGGCAGACCGTATTAATTAAGAGACGAATTCTCCTGCATACTTTGCTTCTTGACTGATGTTACTTTTTTTGAATAAAAGTGATAATAGTTTACTGAGAGAACTCTGCCTTCTTCAAAGTTAGATTTCTCAGAAAATTGCTGCAAAATCTTCTGAAGGTGTAAGCGAAAAATAACTGTACTAACTTTGGTTTTGGAAAAGTCGAATTTCAAAGATGCATAAGGAAGCTTGTAGCACAATTCCTCATTTACGTGTAGGCTGTTTTGCTTCTCACAACTTTGCTTAAATCACAAAGAACGCGAGAAGCGAAATGTTGAAATATCACTCACTTTCAACTTACGATGAAAGCACCTGCATGGAAAATCGTGATAACTCCGATTCAACAGCTTGAATTTCACGCACGACCAATCTTGTCTAGCTATGCCTTTTCCTCTTTGTGATGAAGATCTTATCAGCGAAGAAAATCTAAAGTTCATAGAAAGCTTGATTTTCCCGGTGGTTATGTTTCTCAATGTTGTCGCATTCTGTAGTATTCTTTTTCTCTCGCCAGCGACCATGAAGAAATACAAATGGCTACTATTGAACTATCAATCATGGTTAGGAGAATCAATGTTACATAAATGCCAGCATGGTTTCCAGGGTTATTTGTATGGACATCCTGGTTCCAGTATTGGTTACGCCTATTTTTTATTTTCCAGCCTTGGCGGGATGTTCACTCGGTTGGTTTCAAACCATGGGAGTTCCAGTAATTCTTCAACTTCTCATGGGTGATTGGTCTCTAGCAAGTGAGCTCCGTAAATGATGTTACAGAGTAAATCTTTCTTTTCGAGGTGTTGTTATTTCTATTCTTTTACTTTTTGAGTATCGCCATCATAACGTCTTGCCGATGAACAGCCCGTTCCGTTTTACAAAACGGGTCCGCGTGATTCTGTTCATGAGCAATTGTATATTTCTGTGCGGAGGGATTTCCGCCCTCATATTAAATTCCCCGGAGGATCAATATGCGGCTAAATTGAGGATTATCGAGGTTAACAAACTCCGCGGCTATTTCGAACTCTATCTTGAAGATTCTTCAATGCGAACCGCCTCATGTTTTCACTTCCTGTGCGTTTGTGATGGATTTGTCAACCAAAACCGCTTGGTTCCTAATCATGGTTTCCGTTGTACTGATATTCGAGTTTGCGTTCCTTTGTGCGCACGGCCTGTACATTTTAGAAAACCAAAGTAGTCATATGTCTCTCAAAACGCGTCATCTTCAAAAGACGTTCTTCTACAGCTTGTGTGGCCAGGTGAGCTGTAATAATTTCTCTGCTCCTGTAAATTTGAGTTGCGAGCCTTAAAGCGAGGTCATTCAACTTTGCGTTGGGAATTTCCTGAAAATCGGCCAAAACACTCCTTATTGTACTAGATAAAGATCCTTGAAGTCTCTACCTGCACAACTCCCTAGTTTTCCAGAAACAACGGCTCAAATCCTCGAAATAGCCTATTTTTCAGATTTTGAGAGTCTTCTTTGATTTGAGGGCGTCTTTTCTAAAAAACGAAGAAGTTGTGCAGGTTGGAACTTCCAGAATTTTCCACTGGTACATCAAGGAGCATTCCAGTCAATTTTCAGAAATTCCTAAACCGCAAAGTAAAATGACCTCCTTAGTTAGAATTTTTTAGGTAAGTATTCCAATGATTTTTCTGTGCCTTCCACTAGTTTTGATCACTTGGCTTGTTACTACAAATACATCGGTAAACGGTAAATCAGGACTTATTATTTTCTTCGAATTCCTCGAAATTTCAGTGTTGTCCCCGATTGTCGTCATCGTGGGATCTTTACATGGCGGCATTTCTTCCATATTCACTATTTTATCAAACAAACATTATCGCAACTTTTTTTTGAAGCCACAGAACTGTTTTCCCCTATCAAACAGAGGTGCGTATGAAAAAACAACAGCCCCCGGTCTAACTATTCGAATTAAGAAACGATGTCTACTGTTTCAGTAGCAAACCGTACTAGAAAAGAGAATTCTCCTGCATTCTTTGTTTCCTGATTTGTTCTGAGCATCATTGAGAGCAGGAAAATCTATCTTATACCTTCTGAAGAATCGTTAGAAAACAAGAGATCCTTTTATACACTTTTTTTGAATAAATAATTTGTTTTTTTGGATCAGCGTCGATAATCCGCATCGCAAAGGCAAACGTCGCCGTTTAGAAACACTTCCCCGAATTTTTCATAAAAGTCGTTCGAAATTTTCACGTCTGCTCTAAACTACAGAAAATGCAACTGTTTTTAGAGTCAGGAGTTCAATTTTTTTTCTTTTTTTATTTCAGCTATCTGATAAAAACTTGAGAAATTGAGCTATATTACCTCGGTACTTGGACCAAACATTTTATTAGAAAAGATGGGTTGAAAAATTGCGTCTGTGGCTAGGTACCACCAAGGTCCGCCCACTTTTGGGGCGCTTTTGCTCAGCACAAATGTTTTTTTGCTTTTTTAATCGTGCTATTCCAAAAAGATACCTGAAAACTCATTGGAGTTCATAAAATAAAATGAGAAAAAAATTCTCTCGAAACTCGTGGATTTTATAGTAGAAAAGTAAATGAAAAGTCCAAATCTTCTCTTTGAAATCTTTGTTTCGTTTCAAAACATATGAATGAGCAACTTCCCTATCTTCTGGAAGCCTAAACTTGAAAAAAATGAGGCTTAGCTGAGTTTGTATAAAATAGAAAACTGATGAAAAAAACACGCCTGTTTGAGGTGGCCGGTCGTATTACGGTAGTTTGGATAGGTTTTTCAATAATAAAATGAAATCTTGTGTACTTTTTGTGACGTAGCTTACCTTGTAACCTCGAGAAATAGGTTCTCAACAAATTGCAAAAAAGAAAGAAAATTTAAAAAATTTCCTATCTCCGAAACTGACTGCGCAATATTGACCGGCCACCGGCCGCCGTAGTACTGTCTCAAACATGCGTGAAAACATAAAAAAAAATTAAAGTGTGTGCAGTTCTACGAAGGGGTGCATGCGGAAGGAACAAGTTCGCGCGTCGCGACGCTCTTCGAAGATTCTCTTCTCCGCCTCCCTCGCCTTTAAAGTTGGGAAAATTGACTATACATGAAACTTCTCGAATCGAAAATCTCGATGTATAAAGGTTGCGTGGCATTCGAGGTTTTACAAATTGGAAAACACGGTTTTCAACTTCACCTGCTGTATGGGATATGCAATACTGCATTTTGAAGCAAAAGCCTTAACAAAACTCCGATTTTCTACAGGATAAAATCAAGTTCCCGCCTAACTCACTATGAACTTCCCTCCCTCTGAAGATGACAGCAGATTTATGACCGAAGAAACACTCAAACTTATCGAAAAACTAATGCGGCTACGCGTCTCTAACTTTTGCGTCCTTTTCAGAAAAAAAAAGCTCTGCAATTCAGCAAATCTTTTCACCTGCTAGGCAGTAATGTGAAGGAACATTCATACTTGTATATCTAACTTCCGCCAATTTTATTATCATGTCTTTCCCGCTCTGCGATGAAGACGGCGAAATCATAAACGAAAAAACACTAAAACTCATCGAAACTTCGATTTTCCCGCTCCTAATGGCTATCAATAGCGCCGCCTTTCTGTGTATTCTATTCCTTTCGCCCAAATCCATGAAACACTACAAATGGTTACTGCTAAACTATCAAATTTGGTAGGCTATAGTCTTTGTGCCACGACTTGAATTTCCACGGAACGACATTCCGCTGTTCCGCTGCGTGCGTTCGCGAAGCGTCTTTCGAATCTAGGTCACGCTTTCAATTGATTGTTATTCCTGTGAGAGCACATTAAAGTAAAGAACTTATAAAAGAAAATTTAAAAAAAGTTAAAAGCGCGACCAAGGTTCGCACAGGCGTGCAGCGGCACAGCGGAATGTCGTTTGGTGAAATTTCAAGTCGTGGTACACAGGCTATACATGGCGAAAAACCTTTACAGTGACTTTCCAGGGTAGTTATCTTGGATATTCTCATTCCATTGATGATCGTTCCCATGTTCTATTTGCCAGCTTTGGCTGGACGTGCCGTCGGATGGTTTTCGGAATTAGAAGTTCCGGGGTCTGTTCAATGGACAATAGGCTTTTTTACCTTTGCAAGTCTGCGATTTCAGATAATCAAAAGTATAATGATTTTAGACGTTCTTCTATCAGTTATCATGCTATTTGAACATCGTCATCATTGCTTATTGCCCCTGAATAGCCCATTTCGGCTGAGAAAATCTGCTCGTATTTTATTAATTTTGGGTAATTTCGTGCTTTTGAGCGGTGGGATTCTATTTCTCATAGGAGTTGCACCTGATGATCAAACCGAAGCCAAGCGGAAAGTTGTCGAGGTGGGAACTTTAAATCTGGAAAAAAACTGTGAGTGAATAACGTCAGATTTTGCAATGCGAACCTCCGTTTATATTCACTTCTCATACTTTCGTCATGGATTTGACCTTGAAGACACCTTTATTCGCCTTCATAGCATCAGTTACCGCGATTTCTCAGATGGTTTTCGATGGTGCTCACGGACTCTACGTCTTGAACAATCAAAGTAGTCACATGTCTCTCAAAACTCGCAACCTTCAGAGATCCTTTTTATATATCTTATGCGGTCAGGTATGCACTTGCAAAGATAAATGTGTATCCAGAAAAAGGGTTCAGGTAAGTATTCCATTCTTATTTTTGTTCATTCCAGTATTTGTAATAGCTTATCTCACGACTATAAATGCTCACGTAAAAGGTGAGTTTTAATTAAAATTTTGGCAATAAAACTTGAATATTGGCTTGAAGAGGTCTCCCCATTTTTTATATTCACCGTGTCGTTTCACGGGGCAGTTTCTTCAATCTTCACAATTTTATCGAACAAAAACTACCGGCAATTCTTTTTCAAATCATTACCTTGTCGTCTCAAATGTTTAACATCAAAAATAGGTACAGATTCGACTTGGTAATGGTTTCAAGTCAATAAACTTTCAGGTGAAAGAAATCAAGAAGGAGCAGCAAACCGATTTAAAAATTTCCGCGCTCCTATTGAATGAATCACTTTTTAAGAGAGAAACAACTTATGTTCTACAGCTCATTCCCGGTCGGCTTTGGTCATCGAAAAAGAGCCCTGTCCCAAGCTAGCCCTGGCTATATTTTTCAATTGAAAAAAAAACGAATTTTTTATCGAAGCGTTTTTTTAATGGTGTTCGCTGTGATTTTCGACAGATGAAAAATTTCTCTTTATTAAACTCTGATAATTTTTTTAACACCTGCCATACTGAAATTGATAAGCTTTAATCTTATCCTGAACTGACTAACAGAAACCTGATTCATTCATCGCCTTTATAATTATGATATTTCCTCCCTGCGATGAAGACATCGTTTTCATTGGAGAAGAAAGACTAAAACTAACTGAGAACTTGATTTCTTCATTTTTAATGACTATCAATATCACATCGTTTTTCTGCATTTTGTTCTTGTCACCTGATTCTATGAAAACTTACAAGTGGATTCTTTTAAACTATCAGTTTTGGTGTGCCACCGTGGAGTTACATAATTGCAAGCGGGTTTTTAGGGTCATAATGATGGATATCATGATACCGGTGATGGTGACACCAATTTTTTACTTCCCAGCTCTAGCCGGTTGCTCAATCGGCTGGTTTCAATCAATGGGTCTACCAGTGATCTTGCAACTAACTTCAGGAGCTTTGTCTTTCTCAAGTAAGCTTTTGAAGTTTTGAATCGTTGGTAATACCTCGTCTTCCAGATGTGGCAAACTCCATTTTTCTGTTGTTCGAGTACCGTCATCACATTGTTCTGCCCAAGAGCAGTCCATTCCGATTCCGGAAAAGTGTCCGTGTTTTACTTATTTTATCAAATTGTATCGTATGTAGCGGGGGCGTTTGTGTTAATTTAGCATTTTCTCCGGCTGATCAACTGGCGGCTAAATTGAAAGTCATTGAGGTTTTGAACTTCTTCCGTTCTTTCACTGTTCCTCTTCCAAATCGCTCCACAACCTTGAAATTATTGAAATAGGGCCTTTATTTGACTTCGAATTAGACCAGGGGTCTTTTAACTTGTAGTTTTTCCAAGATCCCTAAGGATCGACCTTTTTTAAAGGCCTCTTCCCTTTTTTTTTGATCTTTCTCTGAATGAGATAAGAATCCCACTCTGCAGATTCTCCAATGTGAACCGCCTCATATCTTTACTTCGTGCGCTTTTGTTGTGGACTTGACTTCGCGGGCCGTATCCTTCGTTCTATTTGTCACAGTTGCATTCACAACTCAAATTTTATTCTTCGGAACTCATGTCCTACATATTCTGAACAGTCAGAGTAGTCATATGTCCAATAGGACTAGACAACTTCAAAAAACTTTCTTTTACAACTTGTGCGCTCAGGTCAGTCCAATGTCTTATTTTCTCATCTTTAAAGCAAGCCTTGTTATTTCAGGTGAGTATTCCATCAATATTCCTACTCCTACCAATTTTTTTTGCTAGTTGGCTTATTGCGATAAACGCTCCGCTAAGAGGTATGGCTTTGGTATAAAATAACTAAAGATTCATTTTGAAGCTGTCTCACCGTTTTTTGTCATCATGGTAACATTCCACGGCGGCGTTTCTTCAACTTTCACGATTTTATCAAATAAACACTATCGAAATTTTTTCTTAAAATCAAGATTTTTTCCTTGGAACTGTGCTTCTTTGAAAAAAGGTAATTTTGAGGGTACTAAAAATTGTCAAAAAAAACTTGTTTTTAGAGAAAGCAAATATTATTTCACCAGTGAATCGTTGTCAGGTTCTGAAAGTTTGACTTCAATTAAGTTAATGAAAAATTTTTCATTTGTAATAATGTGAATAAAAATTTTTTTTCTATCCGAAATGTACAAGAAATAATCGCTTTGGAAATCATTTTTTTGGCGTTTTTTTCGCACTGCCCAAATTGTCCGTTTAATAAATGTGATTTCTTTTTTCTTTTAAAGTTTCTCAGAATTTTAGGATTTTTTTTTTTGCATGATCACACCTGCATTATTCAGCAAGCTAGTTTTTTTCAGTTCGCCGCAACTTTTTCAACAAAAGTTATGGACTACTTTCCTTGTGAGGAAAATACCGAGCTGATCAGTGACAATAATCTCAGGCTTATTGAAAAAGTGGTGTTTCAGAGCACCCTTGTCACATCACATGGTTTAAAATGTTATATAGTCACTAAACATTGGAACACTAACAGCCCGAAGCCGGGAAATTGCCTACATGTTCAGAAAAAGAAAAATCGACATTTGCACCTTGCAAGAAATCCGCTGGAACGGTTCAAAAGCGAAAGGGATAGGAGACACACTAAACGTTGGAGCTCTAACAAGCCGGGACCTATGAGAACTTTTATGTTCTACAGCCCTTTCTCGCCTGGCTTTGCGCATCGAAAAATGGGCTCTCCACTGTCCCAAGCTAGCCACGCAACGGCTATGTTTTTCCATCCTTTTATAAAAGTTCTATGTTTTCTAAGCATTTTTTAATGGTCTTTGGCGCCGCGATTTTTGACAGATGGAAATTTCTCTTTATTAAACACTGACCCTTTGTTTAACACCTGCCGTACTCAGTGATAAGCTTAATTTTATCCTGGTTGACTGCCAAAAACCATATTCATTCATCGCTTTTATAATCATGATATATTCTCCCTGCGATGAAAGCAATTTATTCATTGGAGAAGAAAGACTGAAACTGACTGAAAACCTCATTTCTCCATTTTTGATGACTATCAATATCACAGCGTTCATCTGCATTCTTTTTTTGTCGCCTGATTCAATGAAAAATTACAAGTGGATTCTTTTGAACTACCAGTTTTGGTTAGTCAACGTGGAGTTACATGATCGCAAGCGGGTTTTCAGGGTCATAATGATGGATATCATGATACCGGTGATGGTGACACCAATTTTTTACTTTCCAGCTTTAGCCGGTTGCTCAATCGGCTGGCTTCAAACAATGGGTCTACCAGTATTCTTGCAAGTAGCTTTAGGAGCTTTGTCCTTCTCAAGTAGCTCTTGAGCTTTTGAATGGTTGGTGACATCTCGTTTTACAGATGTTGCGAATTCAATTCTTATGCTGTTCGAGTACCGTCATCACATTGTTCTACCTAGGAGTAGCCCATTCAGATTCAGAAAAAGGGTCCGCGTTTCACTTATTTCATGCAATTTTATCGTATGTAGCGGGCTCGTTTGTGTCAATATAGCGTTTTCTCCGGCTGATCAACTGGCGGCCAAGTTGAAAGTCATCGAGGTTTTGAACTCCTACCATTCATTCACTGTTCCTCTCCCAAATCTATCGGCGATTTTGAAATGTCTGGAAGGGGTCTTTATTTAACCTCGCATTAGACCAGTGCACGTAGATTCCAAATTTTCCGAGATTTTCAAAGGCATAGGGCAGTAAAAATGGGGCTGGAAACTATTATATATATATAGTCATTTTGTAAAGCTCTTCCAAATCTTGATTCGAAGAAAACATCAGGTTATTTCCCACACAATGCGAGTCTAATGACACGTCCGCAACATCGTGCACGGCTACTGTAAACAGTTTTTCGTACACCTATCCAATGCATTTTTTTCAAAAATTAGAAGGTGGAAAAAAATAATATCATGTTTTTTTTCTTCAAAATTAGTCATATCTGTGTTTTTTTGAAAGCACGGCTCGATTAGCAATGAAAATCTTTACAAGATAGTGCTTTCACCTCAAACCCCGTTATTACTGCCCCATGCCTTCGAGGTTCAACGTTTCTAAGGAAGGCCATCTTTCTCCAAAGGAGAAAAAAAAATCCGACTCTGCAGATCCTCCAATGTGAACCGCCTCATATCTTCACTTCTTGCTCTTTTGTTGTGGACTTGACATCGCGGGCCGTCTCGTTGGTTCTAATTGTCACAGTTGCATTCACAACTCAAACTTTATTCTTCGGAGCTCACGGCCTACACATTCTGAACAGCCAAAGTAGTCATATGTCCACTAGGACTCGAAAACTCCAAAAAAGTTTCTTTTACAACTTGTGCGCTCAGGTCAGCCCAACGTCTTATTTTCTCATCTGAGAAAATTTTCCAGATATTTATTCCATCTATCCTCATGCTCCTGCCTCTTTTTTTCAGTAGTTGGCTCATTGCGATAAACGCTCCGCTAGGAGGTATCATTTTTTGCATCGAAGACTTAAAGATTCATTTTGAAGCTGTCTCACCGTTTTTTGTCATCATGGTAACATTTCACGGCAGCGTTTCTTCAACTTTCACGATTTTATCAAATAAACACTATCGAAATTTTTTTTTGAGATCAAAATTTTTTCCTTTGAACTGTGCTTCTTCGAAAAAAGGTAAATTTCGTTGGTAAATCGTCAAAAAACTTATTTGCAGAGAAAACGAATATTATTTCATCAGTCAATCCTCGTCAGTTTCTGCAAGTCTGACATCAGGATTAAATTCCATTTTTGCTTTGTGATCATGTGAATAAAATTTTGCTTTTCGTCGACTTTTACAAGAAATAACCACTTTGGAAACGCTTCGGAAAACTGTTCAAATCCGTTTCTTTCGTAAAATAAAAATTTTTTCTCTCTCCAAGTTTTTGAAAACTTTTGTTGTGTTTTTTTTATGCTATAGCTGATTCACGGCTGGCTTGAGCCATCGAAAAAATGGTCCTGACACGATAATGCACGAGATAGCGCCTGGCTCGTGGAGAGCGCAGACAGGACACGCCCTCTTAGCGTCTCAAGCTAGCCGTGAATCAGCTATAACTCTCGATTACTAGGACGATATGAAAAATCATAGTCGTTTTTCCATTTGCTTCAAACTTGTCTCTCAAATTCACCTGCATTCATGCAAAGCGCCCAGGCTCATTTGTTTCAGTTCGCCGCAACTTTTTCAACCAAAGTCATGGATTATTTCCCTTGTGAAGATAATACCGTACTGATCAGTGACGATAATCTTAGGCTTATTGAAAACCTGATGTTTCCATTTATGATGATCATCAATAGTTCTGCTTTTCTGTGTATTTTATTTCTTTCCCCGCAATCTATGAAACATTACAAATGGCTACTTTTGAATTATCAACTTTGGTATTCGATATTTCTTTTTGATGATACTGATAGTTTTTCAGGATTTTGGTAATGGATATTATGTTTCCAATAATGGTGACGCCAGTGGTTTACTTCCCAGCTTTGGCCGGTTGCTCGATTGGCTGGTTTCAAACCTTGGGACTTCCAATGAGACTTCAAACTGTTTTTGGCGCCGTGTCAATGATGAGTTCGTGTTAAAATGTCCCTCTTCCTCGGCCTTTCGTGAAACTTTGACTAAAAAAGCTCATTTTCACAGATGTTGTGGTTTCGATTGTTCTCCTATTCGAATATCGACATCATACCGTTCTGCCAATAAAAAGTCCCTTCCGATTCAGAAAGAGTATCCGTTTTTTGCTGGTTTCTTCCACCTGCATTCTTTTCAATGGCGGTATATTAACTCTGATTGCGATTGCGCCTGAAGATCAGTTCTTGGCAAAGGAGAAAGTTATTGAGGTTTCAAAAGCAAAAAAATTTGTTATTTGGCTCACAAGAAAGGTCATTTTACTTCGAGGTTTGGAATTTCTTGAAAGTTGGCCAGAACCTTTCTCGATGTAAAAGAAGAAGATTCTAGAAGTCTCAACCAGCAAAACTAGCTCGCTTTTCAAAGACGACGCCTCAATTTCAAATAAAACCCTAGGACCATGAAAATAAGCTGTTTCGGGGCTTCAAGCCCTTATCTCTCGAAAACCAGGAAGTTGTGCAGGTTGAAACTTTCAGGATCATCATCTGTTACATCAAGAAAGGTCAACTAGAAAGGAAATTCCTAACCGCAAAGTAAAATGACTTTCCTCGTCAATGCAGAAAGAAAAATAATTTTTCTTTCACTCACCGAAAACCAATGATTCAGCATAATAGTCTTTTGAAAACTTTGAAAAAAAAGTCAGATTCGTCCTAACTAATAAAATATCACAGGCTCTACAGTGTGAACCGCCTCACATTTTCACGTCATGTGCCTTTGTCTTGGACTTGACGTCGAAGACTGCTTGGTTCATTATTTTCGTCTCCGTTGTTTTTGGCCTTCAACTTGCATTCTTCGGCGCTCACGGCATTCACATTCTGAACAATCAGAGTAGCCATATGTCCGTAAAAACTCGCCAACTTCAAAAGTCCTTCTTCTACAACCTATGCGGCCAGGTGAGCAGATCAGAAGAGCATAGCCTGACCAAAAAACAAATCGAAAAAAAAGAAATTTTTTTCGCTCTCAAGGGTAAAAATACATTTTTCAAAAGTTGAAAAAAAGTTACAAAAAAAAATTTTTCATTCGCCTCTCGTGAAACAAATCCAGTGTGAGCTAAAATTCTGGGACTAGAAAAAATGTTTTCATCTTAAAGATAAATTGATTTTTTCAAGGTGAGCATCCCCTTGACCTTTCTAATAGCTCCGATGGGTTTGGTTGGATGGCTATTCTCTATAAACGCTCCAGTCAGAGGTATTATTCGAAAGATATATCAAAGGTTACAAAAACGCTACAGATAGTTAACTGTAAGACCAAAAAGTTTCTTGAGAAAGTTGTTTCATAATGGAATTGCTAATAAGAAGTTTCAAGAAGTTTTTCGCCAGCCCTCTCTATTTTGCTTTTTCCAGTTGTTCCTAATTTGTAGTGAAAACCTCATCATTTACTGCCTGCGAATCTCAGAAAATCCAGATAATCATCAGTAATCAAATTTTGAAGCGATTTCTCCATTCATCGTCATAATTATAACTGCCCACGGCGGCGCTTCTTCCACCTTTACTATTCTATCAAACAAACACTATCGAGACTTTTTTATGAGGTTTCGAAGCTGCCGGAAGACGTTTAAAAGAAAAGGTACAATCGTTTTTTGGCTTTATTTGAAATCAACTGCTTTTCAGAGACTTCGCCCCAAGGAACGGCTGTCGGTCGCTTCAAAAAATCTTATCATACATGAAAAAATTCTCGATTTTTGCTGTATGAATAAACCGCTTTTCATTCGTAAAATGTTCAAATTACACAAAAAACCCTATTTTACGAGTTCGAACAACCTTTTTCTATAAGTTTGCAATGACGGAAGTTAATCACCATGTTGTCAAAGGTTCCCCCAAAAATAAAGCCTATCGTGGGGCATAATGACATTCTAAACGCCTTCGTTCTTAATTCCAAAAATTGAATAAAGCCGATTTCAGCTGCAGTCCGCCTCTAGACTTGTTCTATGCATACTGACTCCAACAAAATACATTCAAAGCCCCATTTTATTCCTGCGAAAACTTATGGAACGCCAAGATTTCTTAGCAATAAACTATCCCTCCTGTGAAGAGGCCTCAGATTTCTTAAGTAAAGAAAATCTCAGACTGATCGAAACTTTGATTTTCCCTGCTGTACTTGTACCCAACTTTACCGCGTTTTTCTTGGTTCTTTTCGCGTCGCCCGCCAAGATGAAGCATTATAAATGGCTACTTTTGAACTATCAGTCTTGGTTCGTGTCCTAGCAAATTTTTCGCCAAAACTGATGTTTGCAGGATCATATTCATGGACTTTTTGTTTACAATATTGATTACACCATTTTTCTACCTGCCTGTTGTAGGCGGATGTTCGATTGGATGGTTCCAAACTTTGGGAGTACCTATCCAATTTCAAATCGGGATTGGGTTTTGCTCGTTATCGCGTAAGTACTGAAGTTTCATTGGGAACAGACTTTCAATTCGAAAAAGGATCCTCAACTTTTTTAGCCAGTAAGAAGAAACAAAACTTCGCCCTTTAGTTGCTTGTTGCCATTGGAAAAAAAAAGAACTGGAATTTTTTGTTTTCAGAAATTCAATTCTCGATCATCTTGCTCTTCGAGCATCGGCATCACAGCGTTATGCCGCCCAAACATTGGTTTCGATTCAAAAAAAGTGTTCGCATTTCATTATTCATTTGTAATGGTCTAATATGGTGGAGTGGATATTTCACACTTGTCGTTTTGGCGCCCTCCGACCAGAATTCAGCAAAATTAGAAACTATCGAGGTTGGTTAATTTTTTTTTTTAAATCCTGACCCAAATATAAAACTGATATTTGCATTTTACACCTGTTGAACTTCACAACACAGACAAAGTTCAAATAACTTTTAATGGACACCTAAAAAAAAGGTCTTTTCCATAAACCCCTCTTCAGGCTTTTTTCAAATTTGTCCGTAAAAGTTTTGAACTCATCAAGTTAGACACATATTAATTAAACGCAAGAACTGCTCAAACATCAATGTAAATTTCACCTGTCTCATTTTTTTTTTGAAAGAGAAATCATCAACTTTCAAAAAACTTTTGCAAGAAAAAAGTTCAAAAGCTGAAAAGACCGAAAAAAATTGTTTCTTTCAAAACTAAGTGCTTTATGAAATTAATCGTTAGGGCAATTTCATTTTCAGTAGGGACGACACAGTTTTAGTATATTGACCACTTTGGAGTTCCTAAGTATCCGAGTTTTTTTGATTCAAACTCTATTCCAAGTACAGTCAAAACCGTATCAGAAGTTTCACGATTCGGCTTTTTTTCCCGATCAGCTTTCCAAAGATTTATTCCAGCTACTTCGATGCACTCCGCCTCGGATCTTCACATCATGCGCTTATATTCTGGATCTAACATTGAAATCGGCCTGGTTCATAGCCGCCCTCGCGATTTTAGTGATTTTCCAGCTTGGATTTTTCTTCATCCACGGCGTTTACACGTTGAACCAGCGAAGTAGCCAAATGTCGACTGCGACGAAAAATCTTCAAAAAGCTTTTTTCTACAGTTTGTGCGCCCAGGTGAACTGGATTTTTTCAATTTCTGACCTTGGGAGTGTAGGACCACTTTAAAGCTTCAGCACTCGTATAGTCCATTCCACGCGACTTGATAGTCCCTGACTTCTCTGCGCCCTCCTCGTCTCTCGCCGACCCTCTCTTAGTGTGGCGCTATTTTTGTGTTTCTCTAACCTCGCCGGTGAGGGAACAGAGAGACTCGAAAACTGTCAAGTCGCGGAGGACTATAAGTGATCCCTAGAATTACTCAAAAACTTCCGGAGCGCGTTCGGTTTCCATTACCAAGTTTCAAAATATCATGAATTAGAACAAAATTCAAAAAAGCTTTGCAGGTAAGTATACCTACAATTTTCTTGTGCTGCCCACTATTTTCGGTTGCTTGGCTCACGAACACCCGCGGTTCAATGCGATGTAATTTCCCTATCTTCTTCAAAAATTTCCTTTTTAGCCCTTTCCCCAATCGTAGTCATATCTGTGTCTCTTCACGGCGGAATCTCTTCTATTTTCACAATTTTATCTAATAGACCCTATCGAGAAGTTTTCACAAAGCTCTGTTTACGGAGAAAACTATTCAGAAAACGAGGTCTGTAAATGGTTCTGAGAAATAAGAAAATAATCACCTTTTTTCCAGTTATTTCCACAGAAATCGGGTGATTTTGTTTTCTTTCGACACGTCTTTCTGCATTCGAACGGGATGAATTAACTTAAAGGCTATGAAAAAACGAGAATTGAGAATAATAAAAATTAAATTTTTTGTTTACGGGCGAAGTCGAAATGATGGATAATAGTCTAAAAGGGCTCGAAAAGGAGTGCGGAAAGGCAGAAAAAAGGCAGCAAAAAGGCCACAAAAAGGCCTCAAGTCCCTTTATCGAGCCTTCCATTTTTCTGAAATTATAAAGGCTTGAGAAACGATGGAAAAAGGGAAAGACAGAACAAATGGTGCATAAGGGCCGAGAAAATGGCGCAAAAGGGCAGCAAAAAGGGAACCTCCGTCACCCTAAAAGGATAACTTTTATGGAGCCTTTTTCCACCCTTGCCGACGTTGTTTATGTTGTGATTCAAAGTCATAATATTTTGGAATAATTTTAAAAACTGTGTGAAGATGGCCTATTGCAATTAAATTTTTACTTTTCATTAATCAAAAATTTCGGAGTTTGAATAAGTCACCGGAAGTTATTAAAAAGATAACCAAAAAAACTTCTGACAAGCCAACAAATAATCAAATTTTCAACTTTTTTTTTCTCGCAACTTCATAAGTCAAACTCAATATCACCTGGCTCCCGCCTATAGACTTGCGTTGTCAGCTTTCGAAATTTACTCAACCTAACTTTTACAACACAATCCTATGGACCCTCAAAACTCACCACTGAACTATCCTTCCTGTGAAGAACCTTCGGATTTTTTCAGTAAAGAAAACCTCAGGATTATTGAGACCTTGATTCTGCCGACCGTTGCCTTGCCCAACTTTACTGCATTTTTCGTGGTTCTTTTCGTTTCGCCACCCATAATGAAGCACTACAAATGGCTACTCTTGAATTATTTAGTGTGGTAAGGGTAGAAAAGCCGATCAAATGCGCTCTAGGAAACATTCGTTTCGACTTTTGAGCAGGCTTGTGGGCCAGACAGGGCTTGGGCCTCATTTCTGCACGGGCTCGGGCCATATGCAAAGTCGGAAGCATTCTTTACTGGCCCCTTAAACGACCGTTATAGATCTAAAGGATTCCTAAACGGGTGGCAACGGTTTCCTTTTTATCGCCTTTTTCCGACGTTTCATCGGCCTTCATCCACCCTTTTTGGACTCATTTGAGAAACACAAAACTTTTGAAATTGAGAATAATCTCTACCAGTGACTGTGTATGAACCAAAATGTGCTACAGTAATACAATCGGAAATCGTCAATGCTCGAGACTCATTTTTGCATCCTCACTTTTTCTTCACCCTTTTTTACCCTTTTTGAGGCTTTTCAGCCTACCAAGAAAGAAAGGCTCAATAAAGGCCCCAAAACGGACCCTTTTTGGGGCAATTTTGCAGTCACTCCCTTTTTGCACCCAAAAAATTTTCACAGAATAGTTATTGTCCAATGGGGAAAAATGAGCAAAAACATCACTTTTGTCGCTTAATACTCGACTCGAAAAAAATTGAGAGCTTTTTGGGCCAAGCCGGCCTTTTGTGAATGAGACCTCTTTCGGACCGGCCCTCTCACAAGCCTGCTTCCAAGTTTCAACTCCGCTAGAGCTCATTTGTGTAATAAAACGAGCTGTAATCGATTTCGATACTTAGGATCATCGTCATGGACGTTCTATTCACAATATTGATAACACCTTTCTTTTATTTACCGGCCCTCGGTGGCTGTTCTATTGGATGGTTCCAAACGATAGGAGTCCCTATTAAAGCTCAAATCGCCATCGGTTTTTTCTCCTTGTCGCGTAAGTGTTTCAATTTGAAAATCGTGGAGTAAAAAGGTACAAAAAAATCCTTGCGATGTTCGAAAAGTCGAGAAAACATTTCAACTTTTCAGAAATCCAATTATCCATCCTTCTACTATTCGAATATCGTCACCATAGTGTCTTGCCGCCAAACCATCGGTTCAAGTTGAGAAAAAGCGTTCGAATTTTGTTTTTTGCTTTCAATAACGTCCTTTGGTCCGGAGGGTTACCAATACTTTTAGCCATGTCTCCTACTGACCAGTACACGGCGAAATTGAAAACGATTGAGGTTGGTGAAGTTGTGGGATTTTCATTTAGGTCATCGTTAACCATAGGGCGCACCAAGCCTGAAAAAAAAAGCTGGCGGTGTTTATCAAGGGGGACTAGTAGAAATGATCCTTTTCAGCTTCTCGAATGCATCCCACCTCGTATTTTCACGTCGTGTGCCTTCATTATGGATACTACTCTGAGGACAGCCTGGTTTCTGGCTGCTATCGCCGTTATAGTAATTTCCGAAGTTGCATTCTTCTTTTTCCACGGCATTTACGTGGTGAACCAGCAAAGCAGTCACGTTTCGAAAGCAACGAAAACGCTCCAAAAGTTCTTCTTCTACAACTTGTGCGCTCAGGTGGGTTTTTGAGAAGCGAAGGCTTTTCCTGTCGATTCCGTGTAAAATCTTCATTCAAAGTGATCTGTCTCATTCCGAGGCTTCTCCCTAGAGCATGGTGATCCGCAAAAATGAGTTCGTCAAGGCGTAACTGAATGGACTACGCGCAGAATAACCAGAAGAAGGGCAGTAAGACCATTCTTTCCACTTGATCAACTACACGTTTGGAATAAAAAAAGTGTGAACGAAAAAGGTTTCAGACGAGCATTCCGATGGTTTTCCTATGCGTTCCACTCGTTTCCGTCGTTTGGCTCACGAACACCCGTAGCTCTATGCGAGGTTTGTTCATTTTGCAACCCGAGAAATATCAAATTTGAGCTCTGTCCCCGGTCGTCATCATATGCATTTCGCTTCATGGCGGCATCTCGTCCATCTTCACTCTTGTTTCCAATAAACACTATAGAAAGTTCTTATTGAAGATTTTTTCTACGAAAAAGTTTTTCAAAAGTCGAGGTTGGTCTTGGTGACAGTTTTTTTTTTCTTAATCACCGTCATCTTACAGTTATCTCAATGGAAATCAAATGATTCGGCGGTTTTCTGGGCATTTTCACCCACGATGATAAAAACGGAAGATAAAACACTGTCAATTTATGTTTCCATTAGTGAAGAATGAAATTTTTCGGAGCAAGGAGATTTTTTCAAAGCCTCCAATGACTAACATTATTGAGTAAGGTGTGTATTGCAAGTTTTTCCACCTGCGATTCAATTTTCGGTCAAGCTTCGGTCACAAATTAAGCCTTCTCTTTTTTTTTTCTTGACGTTAAATTCATGGAATATGAGAGATTACGCGATCTCATGATTTTTTTTTCTTTGTTGGTATCTCAATTTTATATGACTGAAGGGCTATTTCGTCAATTTTTTTTTCCGGCTCACCTGTTCTGGGATCACTTGAAAAGTCCTAACCATCTTTTTATATCTGATTCAAGCTGACTTGAGTCATCGAAAAAAGGGTCCTGACACGATAATGCACGAGACAGTGCTTGGCTCGCGGAGAGCGCAGACAAGCCACGCCCCTTCAGCTATAGCATACTTTTCCCTTGCTAGCAATCAAAGAACTTATTTTTCTTTTGAAAAAGACCCGCTAATTCATTCCACGTGTAGCTTTTCACCGACGTCTTCCTTTTGAGCATGAAAATCTTTCAAAAAGCGATTCAACATCTTTTTTTTTCTCGGACGTAATTAATTCAAAGTTGCTCATTTCGGTTTCACAGTGGTGGGAGTGGACTTCTTGGGGTTGAGGAATTCCGATAAGAAAAACACGGGGGCACCTTGAAACGAGTTATCGGGTCATATTTCAATAGAAATAGGGAAAAACTAACTTTTTCTTTTTGGCTCCCTTCGGATGGAAGTGGCGTTGGACGGCGTGGGGCCCAGTTTAGTCCCATTGACAATTTTTCGGTTGGTTTTTGGAGGACTGGTCGAACCTGAAGACAACATTTTCAGAAAAGTTTGATGAAAAAATATTTGAAAAAAACTTCATAAGAAATTTGAAAAAAGCGGAAGACAACCGTGAATTTTGTACACAGAGCAACATTGCTAAAAAAAATTTTTTTCCCTGTTTGATTTCAATAAAAAAAAACTTTTGAATCAATTTCTGTTTCTCTACATAGGTCGGAAAAATAGAAAAAGGCTCCATAAAAATGTTCCTTTTAGGTTGACAAAGACACCCTTTTTGCGCCATTTCATCGGCTCTTATGCACCATTTTTGTTGCCTCTCCCTTTTTCCACTATTCCTTGAGCCTTCAGAATCCCAAAAAAAAAATGAAAGGCTTTATAAAGGGAATCTTTTTTGCGACCTTTTTGCGACTTTTTTGAACCTCTCCTTTCTAGCGCTCATAATTGACCATTCAGATTTTGCCCGAGTAGAAATCATTCCCGAATAAATCTATATCAAGACTTTTTTTATTGATATTTTCGATTTTTCCTTTTTTGCATTTTGAACGCTTAAAACTTACTAATAAGTTTCGGTTTTTCTTTGATGCCATTGGCGTGGGACTGACTGGAGCCAACTTTTGTTCCATTAACATTTTTCAGATTCTTCGTTGGAGGAACAGTAGAGCCTGAAGAGGAAGTTTTAGAAGATTTGTGAAAAAAAATTCTGATGATTTGAGAAAAATTTCAGTGATCACTTTAGGGTTTTAACGTTTTAGTGGCCTTTATAGTAGAAATTGTTGGCACTTGAGTGGCTGAAAAAGACGGACTATATTGCTATAGACGATTCACGGCTAGCTTGGGACGCAAAAAGGCGTGGCCTGTCTGCACTCTTCACCAACCAGGGCACTGTCTCGTCTCTTTTCGTGGCAGGACCCATGTTTCGATGGCTCAAGCCAGCCGTGAATCAGCTATAGTTTCCAATTATGAAACTTGCGGTGGGCGAAAAAATTTGACGATTTCTAAATTGGCGCTAAACTGAACTATTTTCAAAACTGCTTCACAAAGTGTTTGTAAAAAGCGGCGTCAACCCGAAAATCTCGACATTTTCGGGTATTTCTTAAACCAACGTAATTTCGTAATCTAACGAAAAAAATTATTCCGCATTTTTATGAAAAAAGTAAAAGAACTATACTAATGAGAAAACTTTTAACCTTGGCGTCAAAAACCGCGTCGCGACCGTTTCGCATGCTTATTGCGACGGCGTTTAAAAAAAAAGCCTTTTAAAACCAACATCTTTTTTTTTCAAAAAGGAAAATACTTCAAATAATAGCTGATCAGTTCAAATAATAGCTGATCTGACTTACTGATAGGTTTCGGTTTCTCTTGAATGGCAGCAGAATGCGACGGATCAGATCCAAGTTTCGCCCGATTTACATCCGTCGCCTCGACCTTCGAAGAAGCGGAAAAATCCAAAAAGAGATTATCAGAAAACGTTTAACAAAATATCTTTTTTCATTTTAGTTTCCAAGTTTTTATTTTTTTTTCATGGTAAGACAGATTAGTTGATGTAATTAAACTACATAGACAAAGTCGGAAAGGGTGAAAAATGGCTCCATTTTTGCTGCCTCTTTGCCCCATTTCATCGACTTTTATGCAATATTTATGCTGCCTCTTCCTTCTCCACCATTTCTAGAGCTTTTAAAATACCAGAAAAATGAAAGACGACCACTTCCAGTGAAGAATTTTGACGTTGTTTCACTTTTTTTGTTCCCTGATATTTTTGGTTTTAAAAATAGCGTGACATTTTTATGGGAACATTTTTTTTATGTCAAACTACATTTTCAAAAGATTCAGCAAAGAAATCCAAGAAAAATTTTTTTTCCCCGGAAACTCACAGATAGTTTTGACGATTCCGTTGCTGAAAATGATATACTTCGAATCTCCTTCCTTCTTTTCACCGGTTTTGGCCGGACACTCGCTGAATTTTCCGCTTTTTTATGTTCTTCGAAACTTCTGAACTGTTCAAAAATAAAACAATCTGTTTTTTTCTCCGGTCTTTTCAAACCTTACTGTTTTAAATTGGAAAAAAAGGTAATTATAAAATCTTCAAAAAGGAACGTAAATTATCCAACTCACGTAATTCATTTAGGTTCCTATCCGCTTCGATTCTTGAAAAATTACAATATAAATTTTTTTAATTAATTATGAAATCGTCCTTTAAATGCAATTTCGCTCAGATGTTCTCATGCAAACTTTCAAAAAAATTCCCTTTTTGCCTTTATCTTCATATTTTTTTCGTCTTTTTTTATTACACAGAGAAACTCGGATCTTAAACTTGTAAAATTGACGTTTTTTTTTCTTTCTACGTGAGATCTTTCAAAGGCTCGTACACGCAAACTCAAGATTTTCAGGTATAAAGGTGATTGGACCCAGGAAAAAATTAGAAAACGATCAACTTAAAAGACGCGAGGTTTTCAAATGAAAATATATTTTCAAAATCACTAGAGCCTGCAAAAATCTAAAGTCTATCATTATTACTAAGAAAAAAACTAAATGACCTACACACTTTCAAGTAGGGTGACCAAAAAACCAAAGTCGCGAACACAAAAAGTACCGTATCTTGAAAATTTCTATAGTAACCCAAGATGGTATCTACTGAAAAAAAGTTTCTAAAATTTCATTATCTACCGATTGATATACAACTTGCCCAGAGAAAACTCGTCAATTCTTAGATACGCATGTGACCACCTTCCTACCGTAGCCCAGTTACGGTTGGAGGAAATGGCTCAAAAAATCGTGTGCGCAATCCTGACGTCATATGATAACATGGTTACCATTTCATTGGAATCAAAAAAAAAAATTTTTTTGTACCGCTGTTTTTGAGAAAATTTTGAAAAGTACAGAGGCAGCGCGTTAATGGAAATTAACGATTTTCGTTTTTTTTTTCTTTCTCTTTTTGCTCACCCATAATCTCTGAACTGGATTCCTTGGAAACCAATCGCCTGAACTTTCCTAAAGGTCGGCACACGGTAGTTGTAAGTGTAAATGAGTTTTCCGTTGAGGGAAATCGCGTAGGCCGTTTCAAGGACTCTGAATTGACAAATTTCTTCAGGAAAATACTGAAATAGACTTAATATCAATCTTGAAATCCGAGCCGTGTTTAACAGTGGTTTGCCTTGGTTCCTCCTTGAACCAACCGCTTTTCTGAAAAAAAAACGTGATTATTTAACAAAATCCTTTGAGGAGCGAGAATGTAACATACGGCCATCGTGTTGAAGATGACTTTGCTCGAGTTCAAATTGACTTTGACGTGGAGAGAAACCAGAATTTTTGGGTCGTGCTTTTTTGGGGACCCTTCATAGAAACTGATGATAGCACTGAAAAGGGAAAGATATAAACTGGTGTCAACCATCATTTTTGCGCGAAATGCCTCTATATCGAATTCCAAGATAAAAACTTAAGGCTCATGAACTTTATCTTTTCTATGGAAAGCGTTATTTAAAGCTTACATGTACACATTTCTAAGAATATTCTGGTAAACGTATCATCTATTGAATCAGAAACAATCAAGTCAAGAAATGAAAAACATACAATGGAGATTGAGGCCTGGCAGTGACGTTGAAGGAAACCGCATCTCCGATTTTCAGTGGCTCTTCAAGTTGCACGACTTGAACGCTGTTGTCAGCGATTTTTTTCTGAAAAGGTGAATTAAAAGGTATATAGATACAAGTAGATAACGGGTAGCTACTTATTAGCTGATTTTTTGGTACCGGAAAGCATTCTCTCGTCAGAAAACATACCCGGTAGTATCCAGGTACCATATAAATAGCAGCCGGTCACATACATGTTTTTTTTTTCAAAACAGACTATAGCTCAGACTCACTCGTTCACGCACGCGCGGGGGTCCTGATTCCTTTTTTTCGCATTTTTCACTGATCTACGGTTTCGAAATACATTTTTTCTATCTTTGTAATACTACCCAGCGCCCCTGATTACGTTTTAAAGGTGTTCCGAGCACTTTCGAACAAATTTATGAAAACGAATTGGCAAGTGAAATTTTGAAACTCTTAAATATACTATGAAAAAAACTATAAAAGATCGAAATTACCAATGCGACGCATCGAGTGGCGAGAGCGTTGGCGAACGGAAAAAAGCCGAAAAAAATCAGGAAAAAATTCATTTCGTGAAACAAAAAATGAGAAGCTGTCGTCCTTTTGTTACAGTTTTCACATTAAATTTTGAGAAAATCATAAACGAAAGAGGCGTAAAAAACGAACGTGGAAACTTGTAAAGACTTCATGGCTTCGTTTCGATATTAAAAAATACGACGTCATAAAAATAAGCCACCGGCAGGCTTGTGCGTCAGGTCGGGCGGCCCGGCCTGGCCCGGGCTTTGGGCTTTATTCTCAGGAAAAAGACCGCGTGGGCTCGGGCCGGGCCGGGCTTCAAAAAAATTTAAAATTTCATTTAAAAAATTTTCACCGAAATGTGACTTTTACTTCTGAAATAATAGTTTTTGTTAAACTTTAATAGAAAAAATGAGCAAAAACGTAATTTCTGTCGTAAAAAACTCGATATCCGATTAGAAAAAAATTAGGGCGATTTCGGGCCGGGCGGGCCATTTTTTTGAGGCTCGCTAAGGCCGGGCCGGGCTTACAAAATGGTCGGGGGGCCGGGAGGGATGACGGGCCGGCCCTCGCACAAGCCTGCATTGTTGTATAGTGCTTTCATAGAGCTAAGATTCAATTCTTGACGTTTTTAAATCTTTAATTCTTGAAAAATATGCCTTATTTCCGTTTTTTTGCAAGTATGCCCTGTGTTTCAAAAAATTTAATAGTCAGTGTCATGTGAAATAAAGAACGAGGGTGGATGAGATCCGAGTTCATCAAACAAAAAATAAACGTAACTATATCAATGCCTGGAATATGAAATGATAATAAATCTCCGTTTTGTTTAAAAACTCGAGTCTTATAAACTTACAAGGCATCTCTGACCCCAGTCGCCAGCTTTCCGCCAATCTTTCGCCAGCGCGCGCCCCGTCTTTCGCGAGCTGGCGAAAAACGCGCCAGAAATTCGCCAGGGTTATCTATAGCGCGAAGATTCCCCCTTTTTTCAATCATTTCCCTTCCTCCAATATTGTTATTTTTTTATATACTAAAAAAATATTTTATCAACTTTTATTATTTCACAAATACAAAAATTTAATGGAAATAAAATTAACATATAAAAATCAAACATGAAGAGAACTTGAAAAAAATGAGATGTAAGAAGGAAACGATTGCAAAGTTTACAACTTAATTTAAAAACAATATCTTTCGATTCGAAAAAGATCATAATAACAGAACATCAAAAAAACTTTACCAAACAATACATCAGAAAAATGTAAGCCAAAAAAATCCGAAGAAATAAAGGAAACTTGAAGCTGACTGCTCGTAAACCCAAAAAATTTTAAAATTTAAAATTTTTTAATTTTCGATAATATGCAAACAGTTATTTGTTGCTTCAAAAATACCAAAAAAAGAAGAGAGAAGTTTTAAAGCTCTAACGCATTTAAGAAGTAATATCGACGAGCAGTCAATTTTTTTAAGTTTTAAAATTAGTTTATAGAGAATTAAACAGAAGACTCTTATACAAAGTTTTTTTGAAAAGAGGAAATTTTTTTACTCGTGAAGAAAAACTTTGAGCCATTTATCACTTTACTTCAAATGGCCACAAAATGAAGAAAAATAGTGCAAAGAGATTCTGATTGTTCACAATTATGATCAAAGCATTACATTTTTGTTGTGCAGTGATACAACACGGTTCTTCAAATTTATCAGCCCCTTTTCAAAGCAAACTACGAAACGTATTTTCAAGTCCGAAAAAAACTGCTTCGAAAACTCTACTCGTCAGCCGAATTTCGCGAGCATGACAAATCCGAGTAATATTTTTGAGGCAAAAAAATATAAGCTGTATTTTTTTAAAAGCTGAATTTTTACGACGGACACAGAAATACAATAATTTAGGGTGCATCAAGATATTTTTTTGAGGCTCATAAAGTTGATGAACGTGTAAAGTTTACAAATATAAAAAACTTGAAAAATTTCGCATACATTTTGCGTCGTACCCGTTCTCCGTATTTTTGGTCAAAGCATCGTGATCCATTTGCAATGAACATCATGACGCCGTCGGGTGAGATCGAAAATATATCGATGAAGTACTTTACATGAAATCCAAAACTTACAAGTCAGAGGAAAAAAAAACATCCTTCAGCCGTAACGGGGACTTCCTGACGATTATTTTTTTCTGAAGGAAGCAGTTGAGGAAAAAAGTAGAAAGCACTTACTAATTCAACAGGAGTCGTTCTTTCAGCCTCACGGAAAGAGAAGTTCAGCATGAAAACATTAAGCTTTTAGAGCGGTTGATCATCCACGAAACTAAATCGAGAAAATAATTCGAATTTTCTTATTTACCAACCTTTCAAGCTGTTGTTTTTTAAACCTGAAACCCTCCGTCGCATCACATTTACTGAGCTCTACACAAATAAAACAAAGGTTTATATTCTAATAATTTTCTGACTTTTTAAACTTCTTTTCAACTAAAGTCTGTTCTTTTGTTTCGTTTGAAGGAGGATACGTGCCTTTGCTGCAGAACTCCAGATGTAAAAACTATCTTATAAATTTAATTGTCCTGCAAAAAATCGCGTTTCTTTCTTTGAACGACCTACGCAACCTACAGTTTTCTACTTCTATACACAGCTTTTTGAATTTTTACAAAAAAAAAAAAATGAAATCAAGAAAAATTGCTTGTTACATCAAAACTGCATTGCGGCATCGCTTTTGCCCTAGTTTGGACAAAACAGGAAACGAACACTGAAAAATCGTGAAATCAGCAAAAAATCAAATAGAAAAACAAAAAGACAAAAAACGCGAGTCCCAAAATTTTAGATCGCGATATAAAATACAGTAATAAAAGCAAATTCGCGCTATTGGTTACGTCGCCAGAGAATCGCCAGGAAACCGCCACAAATTTGATGGGCGCGAGCTCGCGAAATGACTTTTTCTGGCGGATAGCTGGCGCCTGGGGTCAGAGAATGCATTTTTTCACGCATTTTAGGTGTGTGCACCCCTGATACACTTGACTGCATCTGGTGCAATGAAATGCGCCCTACCGCACAAACGTTTCACGCACGAATTTTGAAAAATGCGAAATATATTTTTCTTTTGTTTTATATATTCGCTATTTTTGTTTTATTTATTCGCTATTAAACGTTTTTTTCTAAATCGCGTAATCTAATCCATTACAGATATGGGGAAACGCAAAGAGCGGAATTTCCGAGATCCCTCCGAGAAAGAGGAGTGGGGAAAAAAACAACCAAGCTGGTGTTTAATTTATATTATGTTTTTGATAATTACGTTTTTTTCAGAAGCTGGCTTATAAAAAAATGAAGAAGAGATGAAAGAGCTGCCCGGGGTTCCAGGCTCCTCCGATGGGATACGGCAACTTCGAACGTCACAAGTTCAAATATCTCATCTGGACGTCTGAGGTGGGTATTAGAGTTCTCAACATGATCAATTCAAAAGAATGACATTTTTCAAAAAAACGAAAAAAATTTTTCTTTTTGACATTTCAAACGAATGTCGTTTTTTTGAAAAAAATCAACCAAAATTGATTACTTTTCATTCTTTTCATTTTGTTTTTTGAAATTTTCGAAATGAATTTTAAAATGTTTCATTTTAAATAATCCCTTCTTAAATGTGAAATTTAAATGTTCATTTTTTTGGCCGATACTTTTTCAAACGCGGACACTTTTTTTCACATTCTTACCTGGATTTTTCCGAACCGTCAATACATTTCTTTTTTTCATCATTGACATTAATTCTCCAGATATAGTCTGTTCAGATTTTTGAATGTCAACCAGCAAACTCCGCCTCTGCTGAGACGGTACCTTTTTCGCGTCGATGTTTTTATCGCGCGGGACTAATTTTAATCTTTTTGATCTAAAAAGATAGAAAAAAAGTAGTCAAAAAAATGCAGCTTTATTAAAGGGCCATCGTCATATGTAGATAAAACATTGACGCGAAAGATATTGTAGCCTTGGGGGTGGAGTCAGCTGCTTGACATTCAAAATCTGAACAGACTAGCACCTTTCTTCCGGTCTGCTCATTTTTGAAAGGTTTTTTTCATCAATTGTCCAAACCCAGTTGAGCCTTAGGAAATCACTGGAAACTTGTAAAAAATAGGCAAACTTGGGCGAATTGTAAGGCTCAAGTGGGCTTGGACACTTCTGGCAATTTAAACCCTTAAGGTAGCACTCAGACCTTTGAAAAAAACCCACTTGAGCCTTAGGAAACTTGTGAATTCTCTTGTAACTTGTAAATTAGGAAGGTTCAAGTGGGTTTGGACACTTTCCAGCCGGTCTTTAATAATAAAATTCACAATCAAATATAGTCTTTTTTTATTTTTTTGAAAAAAATTATTCCCTTAAGGGAGCACTCATACCTTTGAAATTGTCCAAACCCAGTTGAGCCTTAGGAAATCACTCGAAACTAGTGAAAAATAGGCAAACTTGGGCGATTTGTAAGGCTCAAGTGGGTTTGGACACTTCTGGCAATTTAAACCCTTAAGGGAGCACTCAGACCTTTGAAATTGTCCAAACCCAGTTGAGCCTTAGGAAATCACTCGAAACTAGTAAAAAATAGGCAAACTTGGGCGATTTGTAAGGCTCAAGTGGGCTTGGACACTTCTGGCAATTTAAACCCTTAAGGGAGCACTCAGACTTTTGAAATTGTCCAAACCCAGTTGAGCCTTAGGAAATCACTGGAAACTTGTGAAAAATAGGCAAACTTGGGCGATTTGTAAGGCTCAAGTGGGCTTGGACACTTCTGGCAATTTAAACCCTTAAGGGAGCACTCAGACCTTTGAAATTGTCCAAACCCAGTTGAGCCTTAGGAAATCACTCGAAACTAGTAAAAAATAGGCAAACTTGGGCGATTTGTAAGGCTCAAGTGGGCTTGGACACTTCTGGCAATTTAAACCCTTAAGGGAGCACTCAGACCTTTGAAATTGTCCAAACCCAGTTGAGCCTTAGGAAACAATTTTTTTTTCAGAAGTTCCTAACCTACGATGAACAACTTGCGGCTTTCTTCCGCTTTGGTGTAAACCTGGGAAATACGGTAAACACCGCGGATTTTTTCACCGTCACCTACACTCCCACGTATAGTAACATTTATGTTTAAAAAATAAAAAATTTTTGCAGGGTGAAGTTCTATCCTTTTGGGTCGGCTCGTTCACCTACCAATCCAAATACGAGCCAGCTAGGACTCGACGGACTTCTGGTCCACGAAATTTTTGTAGAATTTCGTAGAAAATCGCGAATGCCTTTACAAGCAGCACGGATCACAGTAAGTCACAAATAAAACAAAATTATGAATTAATATCACGTCAAGTTATTTCAAATAATTTAAGAAAAGAGAAGGATTAGTTTTCAGAGTTCTTTCATCATATTATTTGCCTTTACTTGAGCGAGTTGTGGTTTTTAATGCTATGAGTTCAAAAAAACAAATATTTAAAAAAACATGAAACATAGGAGTTCCCGAAATTCGAGTTTTTCTTTTAAAAAAACTTTCAGCCATGAAATCGTCATCACCGGTGGTCCGACGGAAGACATCACGCAACTTTTGGCAGCCAGCAAATGCGTTGTCTGCACGAACGGGTTTGTTTCATATCATGTTCATATCGTTATCAATGTTTCAGGATCCTGAAAGCATCCTTGGAGAACGTCGTCAAGGAGATCCTCGCGAGGATCGCCGCTTACTCGATGGTCAGAAGCTACCGTTCGTTCCCGACGGTTCCAATCGGGAGAATAATCGTGAGTTTTTATTTAATTACGAAATTAACCGAAAACACATTTTAGATCGACCCAGTGACCGAATCGGCGGAGTTCCTGCCGTATCAGGTAGCTTTTGTCGGGATTTATATTTTACTACCTTTGAAAGTGTCCAAACCCAGTTGAGCCTTAGGAAACCACTTGAAACTAGTGAAAAATAGGCAAACTTAGGCAATTCCTAAGGCTCAAGTGGGCTTGGACACTTCTGGCAATTTGAACCCTTAAGCGAGCACTTAGACGGGAACTTTTAGACCTGTGAAAGTGTTGAAATTGTTTGAAATTTCAATTTTTTAGCCACCGAAGGAGCATCCGAAGAAGAAAACGAAGACCGCTGGGGTGGACGCCGACGAATCTGAGGACTCCACATCCGAATCCAAATCCGACGACGCCAATGGCGGCGAAATATACCATCGCAAGGTAAAAAGCGTGGGGTTTTTTAAACTTCCATAACGGGAACTTTTAGACCTGTGAAAGTGATGAAATTGTTTGAAATTTCAATTTTTTAGGAGCCTCCGAGCAAAAAGCCCACCGAAGGAACGAAGGAGCCTCCAAAGAAGAAGACCACCCGACCCGACGACTCCGACTCCAGACTCCCTTTGACAAACAGACTTTTCATCAATAAAAACAAGTTTTCTTTTTATTTCGAAAATGTTCGCACAATCAAAACCAAACCGGAAAAAAAAATTCGAAGAAAAAAATCCGGAAAAAAAAATCGAAAAAAAAACCCGCAAGCAAAAAACCCGCAGATGTACGGCGCGATGACGTCACGCCACAAAAGTGTAAACACGCAGAGTGCATCGAGCATCCGAAGTGTGTAGAAAATCTATTTATTAAAAAAATGGTTGGATAAACAGTGAAACGAATGGGGTCAATAAGCTGGGACTGAATTAGTCGTTGTTTGCGGCTGTTTCTTCCTGCGTCGGACAGATGTCTTCCATGAGTTCCTGAAGAAAGTTCTCTCAAGATGGTCCGGGTAAAGGCGTACCTGACTGCGCGGCTAACTGGCTTCCGGCGGCGAATCTTTACTGAGACATCTTTCTTGACGGGCTCCCCTTCTTCATTACCCTGTAGTGATAAGAGATTATTGGTCGATAAAAAATTCAGATTCGAAAAAGTTTTGTCATGGAACTTTGTTCTGTTTTTTTTTTCCAGAGTTACTTTATTTCATCCTTTCACTTATCCATTCAAATCAAGAACCATGGTTTTCCGAAAGGTTTTTCACTAAAGTTATCGCAAAAGGTTCGAAATAAGTTTGTACAATCTCGGTTTTGAGCTCGTTTCAAACTCACAATACTCATTTCCGTTTCTTGGGATACGGTCTTCGGGCCTCCTTCCACCTGAAGAAGTATTTGAATCAGAAACTAGTGTAGAAAGAGTAACTGACCTTTTTGCAGACCTTGTAGATGCCTATCAGGAACTCAACAGTCTGAAACTTTTCATGAGATTCAACCAAATAAAATTGAAAACCGTTCGCATGTCCGTACTGTCTCGCATCATGTAGGTCCACAAATTTTGTTCGACATAAGATCGGAGTGCCGGCGGAGCGCGAGTCTCTTCGAGATTGTTCAATTCCCCGATCAGAATCTAAACTCAGAATTTGGTGTGACAAGAAAGGAGTGGTTTCATTATGCCCCTATCAACCTAATGTTACTCTCCTTGTAGATGAGGTCGAAGTAATTTTTTTCACCTAGTTGAAAAAAGAGACTACGTCCTGTTAGAAAGCAATGATTACTATCCCAAGAACATTCTCCTTTGGAAGTTTGGTCATGTCATTGGATATGTCAGAAAGTGGAAGTTTTTTTTTGTGATTCCGCTTTCTTTCATCACTTTAAACTGGAATAGAATCGAAAATAATTGAACAGACCTTTTCTCTGGCGTCAGCAGAGTTAAGGTCTTCAAACGGCATTAGCTGAATATCTCGTACACCAAGTTCTAAAATATTCTATTCGTCTCTCATTATAACCAAGTGAACTCACTCCGAAGCCGAAACAGTCCGAAGCCTGGACAAACACAAAAATGGAAAGAGTTTCCGGCGACAGGTACCTCGTCGGTAGTTTTTTTGCGTTCTTCATATAGTACCACGTACCAGGCCTTGCTAGACCCAGATCGGCGACCTTGAGCTAGAAAATATTTCTTTCCAGTTTCTGTTGATAATCCCGATCAAACCGTGAGGTCGGCCGTCAATAAGCAGTTTCGGGCCGCCACATCTCGGAGTAGTACGTTCATTTCATGGAGATACGCAATTCCTTTGGCAGCTTCAACGGCAAACTCCACTAAACGGGTGTCGTTTGAACCGTCAAAGTTGTTTATGAGGAAGCTGTCCAGAGATCCTCCTGGAATTACCGCCTCGTTAGGATTTTCCTTTCCATTCAAGCTTAAAGCTTTCATAAAAAATTGCAGTTACATTCTACTCCAGCTCTCAAAACAGATGGAATGTTGGACTTGAAAAAGAACCGATTTCTTTACTCAAGTTTTGAGATCCAAGTTGAAAATAGCTTTGGTTTTTTTTTTGAATTCATTTCCATTAGTAAAAACGCTCACCTTCCATCAGCTCCATTAACAACATGAACGGCTTCTTGTCGATCACCCATCCGTAGATTTCCAACACGTGCTCATGATCGAGTTTCATCATAAGGCGTGCTTCGTCGAGCATCCTTTCGCTCAGTTCATTTGAGTTCGGAGCGTCCTTCAGCAACTGCAAGAAGAGAAGTATTTTCTAAGAACACTCCCTCAATTGTACTCACCGACTTGACGGCGACCGGCATGTCAGTGATTCCAATAGTGTTTAATTCGCCAAGGAAGACCTCAGTTTTTGAGTCATTCATATGCACAATCGCGTTTGAACTTGAGTTGAAATCCGCAAGTGACTTTTCAAGTTCCTACATCTTTAGAATACGCTTACTTTATAGCAACAAAGTCAGAGACCGCAAGCTTATTTTTGAAAAGGCTGAGAAAATGTTTCTTGTATATTTTCGATATAGGAGACTGTCAATATTCGTTCCCCTGTACATGGTGGTTAATGGATCCGAATCTCTCAGGGCTACACGGTTTTCGAAGAATGAAACTGAATGGCATTATAAAGGATCAACGGAAAAATAGGGCTATATCATTGTTCTTTTCGAGTCCTACGTCATTGGAAGGACTGAACGGTATCAAGAAGTCAACGAACAAAAAACGGCTAAATACCGGGCTCCGCTTCCTATTTCTTTGGACTAGGGTATGTTGAATGAGCTTAATGCCTTTAAAAGAACTCTAGTGCTCTTAACTATTCTTCGTTGATGTTTACTTAAGGCCTTCTAAAAAGGTGCACCACCGAAAATCTGTCTGTGTTTATGAAAGTCCCTAGTTATTCATTCCATTCTTGAGACGAGAGCTAATGTAAGCGAACGCCTACAGTACTGTATTATACCTGAGATCCACTTGACCATATTCTTCTTAACACGGGCTCCCTTGTCCATTAGTTGTTCGTAGTTGGTAGTTGGTAGCTGGTCGCTGACTGGTCGCTGCTGTAGACTATCAAGTCTTCAGGAATAACCTTCTTTTGGGCTTTACTCGTCGCGTTGATTTTTCTTTTCTTATCTCACAAGTTCATCTCAATTTATTTTACACGCTGAAAAGAATTATTTTCCTTTTTATCGCTTCTTTAATTTTCTTTGCCTTTCTCACGGCTTTAGTGGATATTTTGAAAAAGCCCCACTTGCCATATAATTGATTTACTGACTATTCTTGTGAATGCCGCTTTAGACCCACGAAAATATTCATTTTTCAAGAATCCATGGACGGATGCTGCTTTTCATGAGGCTTCTTCGTTTTTTTTTTGATCATTAAAAACCCCGTTTCTCCGAAAAAAACGTGTAATTTTGGGTAAGAATTTCAATAAAAATTTTTATTTCCTGTTTTTTTGGCTCAAAACTAGCAAAATCGTGATCAGCACGCATTTTTACATCTACTAGGTCATTTCCAGATCGAAACAAAAAAAAATTTTTTTCACCCAAAAAAAACTGTCCGGGAACCGAAAAACTTTGTATGCCCTGGGATGGAAATTTTCGAGGTTTTTCGCTCATAACTTTTTTTGAGATCGAAGTATCTGGTCGAAACAAAGTTTTTTGTCTCCGTTACGGTTACTATAACAAGGGGCATACACCATTCTAGGTTAACTAAAAGTTTTTTTTTTGAAAAAAGGCCATTTTCAAAAACCCCAGGGAGGAAAAGATTTCGTTTTAGGATCTCCTTTTAAACACGTTTGAAATTGTTCGAACCGTATTTAGAAACTGTATTCATATCCTATTGAAAAGATGATTTCTTGAAAAGAATTAATATAGGAAAGCGTACATGAATGAGAATTTTTGGGCCGACAATTTTCCGCACCCATGATTTAGCCGCACCCAAGCCGCACCCATGATTTTTCGCTCCCAATTTTCCGCACCCAAATATGATTTCCCACACCCACGTATACACCCGCACCCAAATGATTTTCCGCACCCATATCCTTAAAAAAATATAGCTAGATTCTTTTTAAAAAAATTCGGGTCTCATTTTTCGCTCGTTTCTTTTTGAATCAAATTTTTCCCTGCATCTCTGAACCTGTTTTTACAGTATGATGTTTAGCATTGAAAAACTATTTTAAAGAGAAAAGACTATGCATGTTGTTCCATTGCATGAAAAACTGCGAACGGCTCATTAGGAGGGACTTCTCTCGAGTTCAAAAATTGAGCGGAATTTTTTTAATGTCGATTTCCAAAAAGCTAAGGAAAATAGTTCTCGATAATATTTAAGCAAAAATAGAGCCTTCTTTCAACCGAAGATGCATGTTGGTTCTTCGTTTTTCGTATAGGAATCTGCGAACGGCTCATTAGGAACAAACCACGGGTTTTTGTTTCTTCAAATGAGCTTATTTCCAATCAATTTTTTTTTGTAGTTCTTTTCGCCCATAGCCGACTTTCAGTTTTGCCCATGACTATTTAGATACATCTGTTCAGATCAATTTTTTTCAACATTTTTTTTTGATTTTAACCCAAGTTTGAATTTGGAAGTATCTGGTCTATGACTTCTTTTAGGGTCGTCTGAGAGTAGAAATGAAGTCGCCACAGATACTGCCAAGTGTCCTAATCTTGGCATGACTTTTCAGATTTTTCTAAATTTTTTTGATTATTTTTTTCTCAGTCAGTCAATCATTTTTGTAGTTTCAGTCATAGATATTATCGACTGAGCTGTGTGCAAGAGCTTCTCAAACTTCATCGAACTGGAAGTCCAAGTTTGTAGTCGAAGAAGAGGACTGAGCTGTGTGCAAGAGCTTTTGAAGCCCCATTCAAAATCGTCTCAGGCGAATTTGATGTCCAAATTTGTGGTCCAAAGAGTTGAAAGCATTGTCTGACGGTCCTTTTTCTGAGCACAGTTCATCCAGTTGCGCTATGACGAGCTCACTTTTTGAAACAAGCATGAAGATCGTGTTCTAGGTCAAATGCCAAACTTATAATTTGTAGATTAATCTCAGGTTTTTTTCTGGCTGGAACTTTTCAAAATAATTGCCAAGTTTTTTTTTCTGTGAATTGTTAGATATGTTTCTACTGTCAATTTCTGAACAGGTTTCGCATTAGCGCGGGTGATAATGATTTAAGAATAGCTCTGCGAGATTTACCAAATAAATGAGCTTGACTAATACTAATTCTCAGTCGTTGCATAAATATAATTATTCAGAATGTAAGAAAAATCTACGAACGACTTGTTAGTTTTGATTTCATTTTTTTAATTTTAAATTTTCCAATAATTCAAAACGCGTCTCCAGAAGAAATCTTATCTTTTTTTCAGATGGTTACACAGTCTAAGAACCACTTCGAAATACATTCAGAGTTCAGAGTGTGTTGCGAAACAGTATTTGCAAACGGTCACGCGGAAGAGGACACTCAAGCAGAATTCACCCATCCGAGAACCCATCAAGCTGTTTTCTTCCGAACTTCAGTAGTTTCATCCGAAAAAATGCGGAACGAAAAAAAAAAATTAAAGCCCAAGCTCATTGACTTTATCAATTGAGAACTTCCGATTAACATTGAAAAACTGGAGCACTAAGAGATCGAAGTTTTTAAAAAACGAAAAAGGAAAAAAAGACTGTATTAAGGGGTCTGAGGAGGTCCCAAAGACTCTGGAAGCTTTCTCGAAAACCATTGATATAATTTTCTTCAGTCTTGAGAATAAGTGACAAGAAGTGCGATAAAAATCCTCCGACTAAAAAAAAAAAATTTCAAAAAGATCTCTGGCTCTCCAAAACCTTCGTTTTTTTTTTCTTTTTGACGGTCTTTTAGCTGGAATCACTTCAAAAGCGGTATGAAGACACGACACTCCTTTTCCCGATATTATTATTCAAACTTTGAAAAAGCTTGATTGACATGAAAAAAATTGATGCGAAAAAAATTTAACTTTTTTTGGGCCTAAAAATTTTTTTGGGAACAAGTGAAAAAAACTTTGATAAAAAATTTTTACAACATCGGTTTTTTTCTCATTGTAGAACATCAGTGGTTAGAATATCTGAATAAAAAAATATAAAAATACAAAGTTAAATCATCCAAATTTTTAGGCCAGATTTTTTTTTAAATTGATATTCAGCGTCGATAATTTTAAGTAATTTCAATGTAGAAAGAAAAACCCATAATGTAAAAAGTCAAAATGATGAAAGCAAAGAAGAGCAGAAAAAAAAACACGCCAAAAGCTTATTTTTGGCAATGGAAAGACAAAATTTTCGAAAACTGGCAATTATCCAAGTGTACGGGAACATAGGGCCCCAAAGCGATGAGACAGCGCGCCAAAAACTCTTGGCGCCTGCTTAAATTACGTTTTTTAGTTGTGTTTTTTCTTCAATGTTTCTTTTTCAATTCTTGTGTTTTCTTTATAGTTTCATCAATCATTTCTTGATGTTAGTATTTTGTTATGCTCATTGTTTTTTTCTCACATTTATGCGCAGGTTTCACATCTTTTCAAGAAACATTTTAGGCCCAAAAATTTAATATCGATTTTCGTCAATTAAAATTTTTATTTAATTTCTCTATCAAGATTCATGAATATTGCATATCATTTTATAAAAAAATATAACCGTGTCATAACGACTGTAAATTTTTTTAATTTGAAAAACTTTCCTTCTTTTTATCCTCATGATTTCAAAAAAAGGCTTTCAAAGGGATTTTCAGAGAGCTTCCAGAGTTTCTGAGACCTTTTCAGATCCCTTTAATACAGCCGTTTTCGGAGAAGTTCTAACTAGAGAAAAAGAAAAAAACTAAGATTGAACTATAAATTATGAGCTTTTTAGAACAGTTTTAAAAAGAAGAACTGAAAGTTCTGTTCTTAGAAAAGGTTTGAGAAGGCCTAAAGATCAGCTCTTCACTAGAAGTGATATCTTTCATTTCAAAGATTTCACCTAAAGCACGAGCTTCGCGCGTGAAACGAGGAACCGTCAGACAATTCTATCCTCTTCTTCGACTACAAACTTGGACTTCCAGTTCGATGAAGTTTGAGAAGCTCTTGCACACAGCTCAGTCGATGATATCTATGACTGAAACTACAAAAATGATTGACTGACTGAGAAAAAAATAATCAAAAAAATTTAGAAAAATCTGAAAAAGTCATGCCAAGATTAGGACACTTGGCAGTATCTGTGGCGACTTCATTTCTACTCTCAGACGACCCTAAAAAGAAGTCATAGACCAGATACTTCCAAATTCAAACTTGGGTTAAAAATCAAAAAAATGTTGAAAAAAATTGATCTGAACAGATGTATCTAAATAGTCATGGGCAAAACTGAAAGTCGGCTATGGGCGAAAAGAACTACAAAAAAAAATTGATTGGAAATAAGCTCATTTGAAGAAACAAAAACCCGTGGTTTGTTCCTAATGAGCCGTTCGCAGATTCCTATACGAAAAACGAAGAACCAACATGCATCTTCGGTTGAAAGAAGGCTCTATTTTTGCTCAAATATTATCGAGAACTATTTTCCTTAGCTTTTTGGAAATCGACATTAAAAAAATTCCGCTCAATTTTTGAACTCGAGAGAAGTCCCTCCTAATGAGCCGTTCGCAGTTTTTCATGCAATGGAACAACATGCATAGTCTTTTTCTCTTTAAAAATAGTTTTTTTCAATGCTAAAACATCATACTGTAAAAAAACAGGTTCAGAGATGCAGGGAAAAAAATTTGATTCAAAAAAAGAAACGAGCGAAAAAAATGAGACCCGAATTTTTAAAAAAAGAATCTAGCTATATTTTTTTAAGGATATGGGTGCGGAAAAATCATTTGGGTGCGGGTGTATACGTGGGTGTGGGAAATCATATTTGGGTGCGGAAAATTGGGAGCGAAAAATCATGGGTGCGGCTTGGGTGCGGCTAAATCATGGGTGCGGAAAATTGTCGGCCGAATTTTTGAGCTGTGAAAAAAATTGAAGGTAGTAAAAGACATGTTTTTTTCGAAGAGTAAAAAAATGTTCAAAATTTGAGTTTTCATGTTTAGATCCAAGGACATGTTTCTTCAGACAATTTTTCCGCTTTCAACTTATGAAAATGTTCAAAGACATCCTTTGGATGCCAACAAAACTCGGGAAACCCAGTCGCCATCGTGGGGGAGCCACGAAACAAAAGGATTTCGGTTTCCCCCGCAATTTTTCAAAATTTAATCAACCTGAACTCAACAAAAGTTTGAACCATCAAAACTTTTTTCACTGAAAAACATATTCCCAAATTGTGTGCCTTTCTGAAAAATAATCAGTTATCATCCTCAAAAAATCTTCAGAAATCATGTTTTGATTAACTCAAATGTTTAACCTTTTGAAGCCTCAATAACTCTAGTGAAGCTTTTAATGACAGAGAAACTCAAGTTTTTTGGCACACAATTTGGGAATATGTTTTTCAGTGAAAAAAGTTTTGATGGTTTGAATTTTCAAACTTTTGTTGAGTTCAGGTTGATTAAATTTTGAAAAATTGCGGGGAAACCCAAATTCTTTTGTTTCGTGGCTCCCCCACGATGGCGACTGGGTTTTACTTCGTTTTGAGCAAAATTCTGGACAAAGTTTTTTTTTCGTCTTCTCTTTTCAAGCTCAGTGACTTCAATAGATAGTAAAAGTTTAATCATCTCAAAAGTTCATCGGAGAAAAGGGAAGAAAAAAAAATATATTAAATCTAATTCTTAACTTTTTATATATACGAGTTTTTCAAAGAAGGGGTCTCTTAACTATAGTCGTTAATATAAACTGTTTAATTGAACGTCCATACAATCTTTTTTTTTTATAGTCAATGTTTCCCGACTTGAAAGGCGAGGGAGGCGGGGCAAGGGGCGGGACGCGTAGCGTGTGCGTTCGCGGTTCTTGGCACGAGTTCAATTCAATTGCCGCGGACTATTTAAAAAGCTCGGCAACCGTTCTTTTTCAACTTTTTATACTATTTTTTGATGCACACATGGATATAATCAATGAATAATTGAAAAAGGTATGAAAAGAGCAAAGAACGGGCTTTTCAAAAAGTCAATGGCGGTTGAATTGGAAACGTGCCAAGGACCGCGAACGCACACGCTACGCGTTCCGCCCCTTGCTCCGCCTCCCTCGCCTTTCAAGTCGGGAAACATTGACTATACAGATGACCTGGTTTCAACAGTCGACCGTTTAACTACTTCTTCTTTGGATGAAATTCAAAAGTTCAGAAATTTATTTTTCAAAATCACCGTTTGATACGAAAAATTCCAAACGGCTCGAAGTTTAATTATGACGACTATACTGACCATATAAAAAATGTGAAAAAGAAAAAAAAATTTGTCGAATTTTTTTTTCAAAATAAAATAGTGAACTTTAAAGTTTTGAGCGCTTATTTCTATTCCATCTTCAAAAATTTTTTTCGAAGAAAAAAATGGCAAAAATAAATTGCACCAAAAAGGATTCGAACCTGCATCATAGGTTTCATAGCGCTAGACCGCTAGCCACTACACCACGCCGCCTGCTGGCAGTTAGAGTTAGCCGCCGCAACACATTCCCTCCTCCCTTCCAATGCATTTTTTGCGTGCAAACTTTGAGGCGCCATAACTCGACCAGAACCACAAAGGTGCACTTTTTTTCAACTTCTTTGGATTCAGGATGTCCGAAAGTACCTATATACCAAGTCTCATTAAATTCCAATACCTCGACCTTTTGCACTTCCCGTGTTAATATTAATTTGCAGGCTCACTATGATTTTGAAAACTTGTTCTGCGGTCTCTAACTATGCCGGATTTGAGCGATTGAGAGATCACATAAAAAAAATTTGACGCTACAAAATGAAAACCGTCACTAGAAAGTCGTCCGATCTTGCACCTTGGTATCAAAAAATCCCTTCTTGTGCAACGGTCCGAGTATCCCGTTTTGATAAAAAAAAAACGCATATAGTCAATTTTTACCGACTGGGATGGCGAGGGTGGTGGGGAATGAGGTCAATTATTTATTGATCATGTGTGTGTGCATCAAAAAATAGTGGAACTGGCGCCAAGAACCGCCTACGCACACGCTACGCGTCCCGCCCCGTGCCCCCTCCCTCGCTTTTTTAAATCCGGGTATAGAATTTTCTGCATTTTGTATGCTGTGATGGTCCAATTCAACTTCATTCAGAAACAAGTAAAAAAGAACCAAATGCAATTTAACTGAAATGAAAGCGTTTTCTCAGTGTGAAACGCTGCTGTTAGTCTCGCCCTTCTTTCAGCGCTTTTGAAGTGAGAGCAGCAATAGGACCAACTGAAAAAAGGTGTTTAAAAGAAGTTGAAAAAGATTGGTTAGAAAACTGGAATAGAAAAGTAAAATTGAGTTTTTTCAGACGGAGTTTATTTCCTCCGTTGTTTTTGTGCCGAAAAATGTTTATATCAAACCGGTGTTACCTTTGAAAAAAAAATTACTAGAAATAAAACTAAACTTTTTTTCGTTTTCGTCCCTTGATTATGATATTCTATAATCTTTTTTTATTTTTTTTATAACATAAAAAAACATTAAACTCGCCAGTTTTCAGTTAAAAAAATAAGTTGCAACCGATATTAAAACTAATGAAATCAAACTAAATAATAAGCGGAACATGGTTACCAGTTAAAACAAAAATTCTACTGCAATTTTTTTCTCAGTAACTAAAAATGGTTGGAGTTAGAGGCCCTATAGAAGTCATGAAAGCGATTGCGAAAGCCGCCGGGGGTGTTCAACTCACATATCTGAAAGAGATATCCGTCTTTAAACATCATTAGTTGTTCGCCATCCTGCTTACCATCTCCTCTTTGATAACTTTCTGTGTACAGCAGATTACTGAAATTAAACTTTTATTGAGAACAAAAGTTTCTCAGAACTTCCTGCGCGTAGGACAAAGCCGCCAACACGGCGTTCCCAAACAGGGTGGGGGACATCAAAAAAATTTTGGCGCGAAAATTCAAATCTCAATTACGCAGTCAAAGGCGATCAAACAAAAAAGTTATAAACGTTTAATAATCAGTTTAATTTTCTACGTAGAATGACGTAATTCTATCCGGAGCGAGCACATGATTTTTTTTTTGTAAATTCAGAAACTTTGACGCTTCGCACCTTCTCTCACTCCAATAGCAATTTCATGTCGAAATTATTCCAGGAAACCTGGATAAAATGTAGACGTCATTATAGATGCCACTACAAAAATTATCCTCTTGACGCATTTTGCGTGCGCGCACCCGATAATTCAAACTCTAACCTTTACTCACAGTTGTTCCGTTTGTAACACCATATTCCCATCTGGCTATTCTAACAGCTGTCTCTTGAGGAATCTATGCCAAGGTCAGGCTCCGCCCTCTACCATCGCGTCCTGATCTATCGATCAACACCTCACCCTGGCTTTGCTCACAACATCGAGCACTACGAATAAAGATCTTAAGCCGATTCGCCTTCTACCGCTACACACATTGACGAGAAGATGTAGGGAAACATCTTCTACGTTATACGTTCAATTTTTGTTCATGAACCGTGCGCTGTTGCGGCATAGCTCAGCTGGTAAAGACTCATTCCTAACGTCCGCGAAGTCGTAGGTTCGAGTCCCCTGAGGCCGACCAAGCTTTTCATCTCTCCGCACGGCGTTCCAAAAAGAAACTCGACCGCGAGCCGATTGGGCGTGTCCTTTAACCGCACTCTTGCTTTCGTTGGAGCGTACTTGCGCAACAGAAATTTTTTGAAGTGTCCGAAATGTCTTAAAATTTCGTTTTTATCTTCTGCTGGGACGTTTCTATCGATTTTGGAGTATTTTTTTTTGTGATTTATAATGTTTCCATGGGATACCCTTTAGGAGCGCCGTGTCCGAGGTAGATGAAATTGGGAGCTGCATGCAGGGAAGAAGCTCAATCTCTGCCATCGGCCTTTGGAAAGCCGGCACCGTAATCTTTCCTACGACCTCTCTTGTACCTGATGTTCTACGAGCGTAATTAACAACTTCTCTGCCTAAGCCACAATTCCTGCTGCCGTTTAAACACAGTTAACTAATGAAAAACGACTGCACATGTATTCTTACATTGAAGCTGCAATAAACAGTTGAAAACGTGAGCTGTTACCGTATGCGGCATACGGTATGCCCGCCCTTTTAGCCTCTCCTACAGCACTCCGTGCTGACCCTCATTCAGTGTTTAATGCGTTCCACGGAAGCCTTCGAAATCAATTTTCTGCTGCCTTCTCGCTAAATTGTCGTTGTTTCTTTTTTCGCCTAACTTTTTTTTGAGACTAAATTCAAAAAATTAGACTCCCCTCTCCGCGCCCCTAGTGCAAGAATTCGTGCCTCTGTTGCAGTCAGCCACGCCTGGGGACATCAGCTGCCGCCCGTTTGAGAACACCGTGTCACCCGTGTAACAGTTTTTCTTTCTGGAATTTACCTTGGACGGGTGGTGAATATGATTCCTTGAATTCCGATATGCGTCACGGCATCCTTGAACTTTCTACGATGACTGTAGCGTAGGAAGAGCTTTCCGTTGATAAAAATCTGATAGTCATGTACGTCGGCTCTGAAATATTCATCTCAATTCAGATCGGAAACTTTTTCGAAACAAAATCTGGAGCACGAAGTCTCTTCCGCTTTTGATTGGCGATTTTTTGGACACATCCTCGTACCATCCTTTACTCTGAAATTTATGAATAGATTCGAAACAAAAAAAAATAAATTCTGCGCTGACTGGGGTATGGTCTCCCCTGAACATCAGGATAAGAATTGAGACTAGGGATTGAATTTTGATCTCTGGTAAGAGTTCTTGGAATCAAGAATGAAGTTTTGCTGAACCCCTCAGGCAGTCGAAAAAAAGCTCATCGAACATTTTTCAGTTTTTCGAATTTCTTTGAATAATACACAGCTAACAATACTTTACACCAAACAACATAAGGAAAATGGGAAAAGTCGCCCAACCCTGGCTGCCAAGTTGCGTAAGTCGTAAACTTGGTTGAAAAAACGTGAATCAGGAATTTCGATAGTTACCAATCGTTTTAACTGTGAAAAATCTTGAAATTAGATTACCTATCGATTGATATATCCCTATTCTGGTAAAAACTCTTTCATGCTTAGACACGCAAGGGCGCATCTGCCTACCGTAACACGGCTACAAGAGGAAGTGGTTCAAAAGTTGGTGTCCGCATTACTTATGTACTGTAATCGGTATTACTGTAGCTGTTGTAGTCATACTCGGTAGAGGAAAAACTTCAAAAAAGCTAACCGATAATGTATTCAAAGAGGTTTTTCCCGAGTCCAATTTGACCAAGATACTCAGGGAAATACGCTTCTTTTTGACGGGATCTTTGAAATCGCCTTCGTACAAATTTACGATGACTCTGAAACAAACATTGGAAAAAATGTAGTTCAATTATAAATTTCTAGGATTCTTGTTCACTTGTTGATCGGCGTATCCACATTATCATCTTGTCCCTATTGGGACAACCTTAGGGACCACTATACCAGCCCTTATTACGCGTCCCGCCCCCTTCTCCGCCTCCTTCGACTTTCCAGTCAGGATGGATTGACTATAAACACGTTTTATAGCCTGTGTACCACGACTTGGAATTTCACCAAACGACATTCCGTTGTGCCGCTGCGCGCCTTTGCGAACCGTGGTCGCGCTTTTAATTTTTTTTTTTCTTTCATTAAGGTACTCTACTTTTCTGTGCTCTCGCAGAAATAAAAATCAAATGCAAGCTAAACCTAGACTCGAAAGACGCTTCGCGAACGCACGCAGTGGAACAGCGGAAAGAAATTTCAAGTCGTGGCACACAGACTATCGAGACCTCGAAAAAACTTTCCGGAAAAAGAAATCTCCGTTTTCATACTTGTCAAATTTCCGTGTTCACCTCAGAAAAAAATAACTCAGAAACCTTTGAAACGCATCTAAAAACGGTTTCACAACAAGAAAGTGAAACGATAGGAAAAAAAAATGCGAGAAGAGGGCGAAAAACTACATTCAAGTGGTTGAAATGTTGAGGAGGATATGCTCCGCCCGGCGTTGCGTTAGAGGGAAAATGCGTCTCGCCACTTTTCGACACCCATATTTCCGCCCGAGTCAATAAATAGCACGGAGTTACCAAGAATACAAATTTTTGCCACCGTTCTGTTCGTTTAGCTGTGTTGGCCGCAAAAGACCGCGACGCAAATACGAACCATCAATTCACAATTTGGCCAGTTGCCAACAGTCTTCGATCACATTTTTTACATTTTCGCTAACTATCTTTTCATGAAAATCGATAATAAGAACCATTTCACAGCTTTTACATGATTGTTAGGTGGTTAACAGGTGAAAAAGGATTGATCAAATTTCTTACTAGTAGGTTTTTTTTTTTGCTATAAAGCAAACTTTGCCAATTTTCCGATGAAAAAATTAACATCAACTAAAAAAGTTATCCCCTTCATGTACCACCTCTCCGCGGTGATGGGGATCAACGACCACTTATGGCGGCAACGTCATAAATGGAGGCGAACGGTACACCGGTCACGCAGTTCGCCTTGCTTCATGCTAATAGAATGGGCGGTCCTCCTAGCCCTGGAAAGGCAACTAGGATAACCAGACCACCAAAAAGCGACGACACGTTCAGCAAGACGGCCCCAGTCCTCCGCCCGTCGGTCACGCGCCTCTCCGGTATCGGGGGCTACCTCTGCCGACGAGGGACGATCAAATCTCGGAGCAACAGGATACCATAGAAACGGACTACGGACGCGCCACTGTGACTGTCTGCGTTTCCGAACCCTAAACTGCCACTCGCTCGCATCCGATGCAGCAAAAGAGCAATTGCTCGCGGCGAACCGAAACGCTCTCATCGACATAGTGGCGCTCCAGGAAACGAAATCTCAAGACACCAGCTAGAAGACTTGGCCTAACGGTGAAATTCTCATCCTCGGCCACAAAGTCCCTGGGAAGAACGTCGGCGGCGTCGGCAACGTCTACTCGCCGACCTCACCAGAAGCCGAATCCACCAAGGCTAAAAGGGAAGAGAAGGAAAAGGAACTTGACGCCTTCTACCGGAATCTCGAGGAAACGATCCAGCGGGAGAAGGCGTACTACATCTTCGTCCTGCGTGAATTCAACGCGAAGATGGGCAAGTACGCCACTTCCTCGATTCGTCACGGGAAGCATGGACTGGGAACTACTTCCGCAAGAACATCAGTCAGCCAGGCCGCCACGGGAGCCGCCTGGAGAACGTGTGGTCCACGCTGAGAACATCAGCGAAGATGGACCATCAAAGTATCAAAGTAAGTAAGTAAAAAAGTTATTATGTACACTTGTTAGTTGTTAAACTTGTACTGCTTCCGTTCACGTGGTCTTTTTTTAGCAAGATTCTGCATTAACGACTGTAGGCCAGAATAAATCGAAAAAGAAACGGGGTCGAAAACGCTTTAAAACATACACAGATCGGATTTTTCAACGATAGAAGTTCACCAAAAACTCCAGATTTTGAGTTTAACATCAGATTTTTCACAAGCTACGGAAAAATACGTTCAACGTGGCCTAATAAAAATAAACAATTGGCGCGTGAAGGAAAGTTCGCTCCAATGCGAGGTTTCCGACCGCGACGCGTGGGGGCAAAATTTACGCTCCGCTTCCTCTGTGCGGTAACGCCGTGAATAGGCGACGCAACGAAGCAGCTATTACACACGCAAATCAAGATAGTTTTGGGATAGTATCGGAGTCCACACGTATCGGAGTCCAAAAAAATTGGGAATACCGGAGTTCGTTTTTTTTTCGTACCGTGTTGAATTTGAGATTGCACTTTGTTAGCTCATTTTTTTGGTTACGCCGTCTGATCAGTGAATTTTGTGGATACGCCGGTTGACCAGTGTTTCACATGGGAAATAGTAACAAATCCAACTTTTTGTTTGACTCATCTGCTTTTGCGTACGCACTGATGTAGATGAGATCGCCAACTTTCAGTGGCCGCGCGAAGGAAATAAGGTTCTCGGGATTGAAGGGTTTCTGAACTATCAACCAATTTTCGAGATTTCTGTTGAAAAATAATCATTCCCTAGGAATTTGACCTATCTGCGCTCTCTTTTCCCTCACAAGCGAGATCACAGAAAACTGAGAATAGCTAAAAAAAAAAGTCGAGAGAGTGCAGAGAAGTTTGGATGCTCCCAATGGTGAACATAAATGACACATTGCACAAAAACCAAAAAAGATCAAAACATCAGATAAACCTAAGTTAATCTTTCAAGTTCATTTGATTAACGTATGATTCATTTCAAAGTCAACTTAGTTTGGTGAGCTTATAAAAAGTATTTTATTTTGAAGTTTTTCTCCAAGAACTTTTAATGATAAACTTTTTCAAACCTACCAATACAGACATCGATAAGCCGTAGGTGTTGGCCAACGGCAAAAAACCGATAAAGGCCAAGAAGAGTTTCATTTCTGAATACAAATAAGGAAAAACGGTCGAAAGCATGTCTTTTATCCCAAGTTTCACATTAAACGCCCCACTGAGCAATAAATTCCAAAATTTTTCGTGGTTTTATTGAGCACAATAAAAAAATCACGGTGCTTTCCGAGAACGCAAGAAGCGTCTCCAGTTTTTCCGATTTTTACACGAAAGAAGCAAATATAGTCCATTTTTCCCGACTTGAAAGGCGAGGGTGGTGGGAAATGAGGCGAGACGCGTAGAGTGCGCGTCTTGGTTCTTGGTACGAGTTCAATTCAACCGTCACGAACTCTTTGTAGAGCTCGTTTATTGCTCTTTTTGTATCTTTTCAACATATTTATTGGCATTTTTCTATTGTGCATTGAAAAGTAGTAGAACAGATGAAAAAAAAAGGTAACCGAGTTTTTTGAATAGTCGATGGCGCTTGATTGAACTTTTGGCAAGAAACGCGTTGCTGTAACAAATGCAAGGATATTCAATAACGACGAAAACTAGCAATAATAAAAAGAGGAACAGAACGATGATGTTAACATAGAGACCGCAAAGCCACGCCCCTTTTCGCGATGGTGAAATGCACTGGTTTTTTAGATTTTGTGTTTGATGTTTTCGTTCAAGCGCATTACTGAACCAAAAACGGAGAAAATTAGTGGAAACATAGAGAAAACCGTCCTCTTCAATCTCATATACTTTTAACCCGATTTTCGAAGCGTTTTAGCGAAGTTTCGTACAAAAAACCAAAACTACTTTTTTTCTTCGAGTTTTTAACCTAGTCCCATGTCGTTGGCGCCTTTTTTTATTTTCAAATTCGATTTTTTTAAGTGAAAAATAAATCATGTGAAAACAAAAAAACTAAAAATTTCGACGATGCCTAATTTTTCGTGGGGCGGCGCAAAATTGAAAAATTTTTTTATTCGATTTCGAGAGCATGTTAGTAAAAAAATTTTTGTTTCAACTTGTAGATTAAATTGTAACAAAAAAACTTTATTAGTATAAAACTTACTACTTGATACTTTGATACTTTGATGATCCATCTTCGCTGATGTTATCAGCGTGGACCACACGTTCTCCAGGCGGCTCGGACTTGCGCGACGGTCATCCAGTGGCGGCCTGGCTGACTGATGTTCTTGCGGAAGTAGTCCGTCCATCTGGTCGGTGGGCGCCCGAGTGGGCGCTTGATGTTTCTCGGAATCCAGTGTGTTAATCTCGTGGACCAGCGGTCGTGTTGTCTGCGGATGACGTGGCCGCCACAACGATGTTTCCCGCGCTGTATGTGCTCTTCTAGATCCCGGATTTGGGACCGTTGACGGAGGTCTGTGCTCCTCTGTTCTTTTTTCCATTGCTCGAAGCGAGTGGTGCCGAGGAGAGCACGTTCCAGTGCGCGGTAGGTTCGTAGAGCGGTTGCATTTTTCTTCGTGTCAGGCCAAACTTCGGCGCCGTAGGAGATGGCAGGAATTATCGACGCCTCGAAGATGTGAGCTCGCAGTTTCGGGTTTTTCAGCTGGCTGGTGACTTCTTTGATGGAGTTGAAGGCGGCCCATCCAGCGCGTCTGCATCTGCAGATCTCTGCTTGCAGGTCGTTCACCATGTTTACTTCGCGGCCAAGGTAGGTGTAGGATGTGACCTCTTGAAGGTCGCGCTCTCCAGAGTGACTTTGCCTTGGTCGCAGAAGCGCTTCTTCATCCACTGCGTCTTCTTGACGTTCATCTTGAGGCCGATCTTCTTGCCGACTTCGTCCAGATCGTTCAGCATGGAGGACAGTTCGGTGGTGGAGCTGGAGAAGAGTACGATGTCGTCGGCGAAGCGAATGTTTGTGAGGACCTTGCCGTCGAAGTTGATGCCTCTGACGTCTGTACCGTCTTCCCAGTCGTGCTCTTCGTTCCATCCAAGTTGGCGCATCGCGTCTTCTAGTGCCGTGGAGATCAACTTGGGGAAGATGGTATCTCCCTGGCGAACACCTTTCCTGATGGGGATCGAGAGCTTCTTGTCGAACAGATTGATGGTCGTGGACATTCCCTCGTTACTGTTGGCGATCAGCTCGACGTACTTCGTGGCAACTCCGGCGGAGACAAGGGCATTCAAGACGGCGTTGATCTCTACGCTGTCGAAGTAGTCGAGGAAGGCCAACGCAAGTGGCATCTGGTACTCCCGGTGCCGTTCCACCACCTGGGTCAAGGCGTGGATGTGGTCGAGTTGTCGAGTTGCTTCTCTAGTCTGTTGACGATGACCTTGGTGAACAACTTGTAGACGACCGATAAGAGGGAGATCGGTCTGAAGTTGTTCAGGTCGGTGAGGTCGCCCTTCTTCGGAATGAGGATCGTCTTGGACGTTTTCCATTGTTCCGGAATAGAGGCTTCGCTCAGGTACTGGGAGAAGTGCCGGGCGAGTAGTCGGTGCAGAGAGTCTCCTCCAGCCTTCAGCTGTTCGGACGATTTGTTGTCGGGTCCTGCAGCCGTTCCAACCTTCAGCTTCCTGATGGTGTACTTGACTTCTTCGGGAAGGATCGGGGGTTCATCTTCTGGTGGCGGCGTTGGTGTTCTGGGGACGGGGACGTCGCTTCGGAAGAGTTTCGTGTAGAAGTCGACCGTCAGGCGCTCCATCTCGTTCCTTGATGACTTCAGCTGGCCGTTCGTCCTTCAGTGCTGTCATCACCGTTCGCTTGTCGACGAGCTCGAACTTCTTCTTTTTGAGGCTTTGACGTTTCTCAGCTGTCTGAAGAAGTGCGCTCCTGCGTCGGTTGGCGAGGGACTCTTGTACGGCCATTCTGCAGGCTTTGTCGATCGTCAGAACTTCGAAATGCGTGGCCTGCGGGTCTCGTTTGACTTCTCCCCTTCTTCGCAGCAGATCTTTCGCTCGTTGGTCGAGACGCGGCGGTAGATAAGAGGTCGGTCGAGCTGCTGGTTCTGCACATCTGATGAGGCCATTGCAAAGGGGATACGTAGTCGGCTGTCGGGTCTTCGAGAAGCTGCCAGTCGTACTCCTAGATCTTCTCCTCCAACGTGGTGATGTCGTAGGTTGGTCTTCTCAATCTCGATGGCTGGTGGTAGTTTTTCTTCAGGAACTTCTGGTTCAGACGGACCTTGGCGCGAACGAGTCGATGGTCGGATCCAACGTCGAAACTGGGTAGTACGGCAACGTCGAGGAGAGACCATTTCCAGTTGGCCATAATGTGGTCGATCTCGTTGGTGGTGTCTCCGTTTGGCGATTTCCAGGTCCAGCGTCTCTGATCAGGCTTCTCGAAGAGAGAGTTGCCGTGGTAGAGCCTTCTGGTGTCGAGAAGATCGGCTAGGCGTTCGCCGTTGTCGTTCCGAGTTCCGAGTTCCGAGTCCATGCTTCCCTTGACGAAACGAGGGAGTGGCGTACTTGCCCATCTTCGCGTTGAAGTCACCCAGGACGAAGATGTAGTACGCCTTTTCCCGCTTGATCGTTCCCTCGAGCTTCCGGTGGAAGTCGTCAAGTTCTTTTTCCTTCTCTTCCCTTTTAGCCTTGTTGGATTCGGCTTCTGATGAGGTTGGCGAGTAGACGTTGATGATGGTGAGTTTTCCTCGGTTTCATAGGTTGAGTCGGAGGATGCCGAGACGGGCGTTGACGATTTCGTGCGAGTCCGCGGATGAGAATTTCACCGTTAGGCCAAGTCTTCTAGCTGGTGTCTTGAGATTTCGTTTCCTGGAGCGCCACTATGTCGATGAGTGCGTTTCGGCTTGCCGCGAGCAATTGCTCTTTTGCTGCATCGGATGCGAGCGAGCGGCAGTTTAGGGTTCGGAAACGCAGACAGTCACAGTGGCGCGTCCGTAGTCCGTTTCTATGGTATCCTGTTGCTCAGAGATTTGATCGACCCTCGTCGGCAGAGGCAGCCCCCGTTACCGGAGAGGCGCGTGACCGACGGGCGGAGGACTGGGGCCGTCTTGTTGAACGTGTCGTCGCTTTTTGGTGGTCTGGTTATCCTAGTTGCCTTGCCAGGGCTAGGAGGACCGCCCATTCTATTAGCATGAAACAAGGCGAACTGCGTGACCGGTGTACCGTTCGCCGCCATTTATGACGTTGCCGCCATAAATGGTCGTTGATCCCCTATCACCGCGGAGAGGTGGTACATGAAGGGGTATAAAAAAATAAAAACCTATTCCGAGAAATTTTCTGAGCAAAAAAATAGACAATGAAAAACTTCGATGTCCATTTTTAACATGTTCAGATGTCGTTGGCGCCTTTTTTTATTTCTTAAATTTCAACGTATCTTAATTTTCAACCGATTAAAAAAAGAAAAATAAAAAAATTCCTACGGTGCCTAAAAAGTTTAATTATTGTTAATTTGAAGCCAACGTTAAAAAAATAAAAAAACGCCGAAAAACGAGAGCATTTTTGAACTGAATCTCTATGAATAAATTATTTTTTTAGGAGGTCCGAACACACGTGACTAATAATTGTTCAACTATCATAACATTTTCCTAAACAAGATAGTCCGAAAATGCTGTACTTTGAGGTGAAGTGGTGTATAGCGCGAACGCCGCCAATCTCCGAGTGATGAACGTGGATCAGCGCAAGTGCGCTTGAATACAGTTTTTCATATCGCGAGTCCGATCCTCGCAGCGGCCATTTTTTATTTTTCATGAAAAAAAGAGTTTTAATGTTTTAATAACTTATTATGACTTTTTAAAAACCCAAACTAAACTACTAAAAAATCTAAATCCGATATGAAAAACAAAATTAACGAGCAAAAGTGTGAAATCTAAAATTTCAGTACTAAAATTTGTGACTTTTTTCACTACTGTTTTGACCATAACTTTTTTTGTTTTCAACCGTTTTCGAAAAACTGAACTTTTTCCAACAGTAAATTGGAACAGCTATCCAATCATATTAATCTCAAAGCTCGAAAAGTTTTTTGAAACTTTGGTCGCGGCCCCTATGTTAACACGCTGTCTCTGTAATTTTCAAAAGTTTTCAAAAACAGTAAGTACAATAGAAACAACATTTTTCGATTTTGATGAAACTTCACCCATTGTGATAATCTGTCAACCTTTGATGCCCAAATAAACCACTCCAGAAAAAAATTTTGAGATCTTAGAAAAATTAAAGTTCTAACATGACCCCTGCGTGCGGCGGCAGGCTAAGTCGACATGGTTTAAAAACGTTTTTTTAAGCATATGAATCAAAATAAAAACGTTTTACTCTGGTCTCATCTATCTATAGTGCATGTTAGTCTGACTCAAAAAGTTTCAGCAAAATTCATTGTGTCTGCACGAACTTTCGTTCATTTTTATATGCGACAATACTTTTGGGCCACCCTGTATGTTTCGAAGTCGTATGCGAACGAGCCGCTAACCAGGGAATAGTCTCAGCTCATAGTGGGATCTTCTTGAGAAGTCCCATTGTGAGCTGAGACCATTCCCTCCGGTCACTTCTTTTAAGATCGACTAAATTGCAAACATCGCTCACTCCAAATGAATTGAGCAAAGTTTCAGAATATCGGTAAGTTTCCTTAGAAATCATTCTTCAATTTTCTGCATAACACTTTCAACAGGAAAATTTATTTCAGAAGGCATCGATTTCCGATTGTGACAGGCTATTCGTGGCCATGCTTTTTTTCCAGTGTTGCTGAAGCATAAGCAGTAGTAGGAAGCTCTGAAAAAATGATGTTTAGAAGAAGCTGACAAACATAAAGTTAGAAATCTTTGTAGAATTTAGTTTCACTCCACACGGAGTTCATTCTCCCATTTTTTTTTTCATGCCACTAATTTTTCATATTAAACTTTTGTCAGCTTTTCAAAAATTATTAAAGATGAAGCCTACTTCTTTATTCCTTGAATGAGGCTTTGTGTAACATTTCAATAGGATTTATCAAAATAAACAAAACTAAACATTTGAAAATCAAATTTAATCCGTTTCCAAAACCAAGAAAATTTAATTAAATAATGAGCTGAAGATATAGCCGATTCGCGGCTAACTTGAGACGCAAAGGGCGGGGCTTGTCTGCGCTCTCCACCGACCAGGTGCCATCTTTTTTCTTATCGTGTCAGGGCCCTTTTCAAAACTGCTCAAGCTAGCCGTCAATCAGCTATAGTTGTCCGTGAAAAAAATTCTACTGTTTTTCAGTTACTATTGGCAGAAAATGTTTCTGAGCGCATCAAGCGATTCCAAGGGGTTCAACTCACTGAAGTAATAAATAAGTCCGTCTTCAAGCGTCATCAATTGTTTTTCATGCGGTTTACCGAGATCTCCAACGTTACCAAAGTTACAAGACCTGGAATTTTGACAAAAAAAATGTTTTAAAACTGGCCAAGAGGACTCTTTTGAATGAAATATTAGGAGAAAAATTATCAAACATTTCGTTGCTTGCTCCAAGTTCCGTATTCCGACTACGTTTTCCGCGGTTTTTTCTTTCCGTTTGCGGAAAGCGGTTTTCCGCTTTAAAAAAGTTCGCATCCATGCAACTCTCACAATTTGTCCACAAATATATCTAGGGATGTGCGTACCAGCGCTGTGCGGCAATCGATATTTTCGGCAAGACCGGAAATCGGCAATTTCTTGAATTTTTTTTCGGCAATTTACCGGCAATTTCCGGAAAAATGCAGCAAAATGAACTAATTTATAGATAATATGATTCCAATTCCGTTATCAGTTGAATAATTCTAGAACAGGAGGCTCAATCTCACGGTTTACTCGCCACATTTTTTCAGTCCGTCCTGTTTGGTACACTGTAGATTTAAATTGTGCATACACCAATAGCGGTTATCCGTTTTTAGTACGTAAAAAGTCGTTTTTTTTTCTGCAGTTTTCTATCTATGAATGTCAAAAATAGCCTTGTTCATTTTAATAAATAGAAATAAGAGTGAAAAATGGTCTAGTATGGCTAGCGGAGAAGGCGCAGTGCAAACCGGACAGGTCCCTGTAGTTCTGAACAGGTGTGCCGCTGCCGCACGCTTTCTTTTAAATTCATTGTGCGCATTTCTGAGCCGTTTTTCAATCGGCTTTTTTGCTGTTAAACATAAAATAGATTGTTCTTAACATAATTACTTACACATTTCATAATTTTCACATGAAATAAATTCAAAATTGAAATAAACCTTCCAAAAAAATCTTGAAAAAAACTTTCGTTTTTAAAGGCTACTTAGTTTTCAACAACTACATAAACCAGAAAAACAAAACTAACTTCAACGTTTAAAAACGTGAAAAAGCTGATGATTCGATAAAAAATTTTGGAAATTTTGAGGTTAAAACGCGCCAAGTAGCAGACGCAATCCCACACCAATCTTACACATCTTTTCAAAAAATTTCTCAGAAATATGGAGCTTCGAAAAGTCCAAAAATCGAAAAATCTATACTAGGAAAAAATAGCTTTCTACGGTAACTTTCCCACTGTACTCCAAAAAAAGGGGCGGAGTTTCACAAAAGTTGTATCAAAAAGTTTTATAATTTTACAAGTCGTCCATGGTTAGGGGGCGCAAAGCCCCGCCTCTTCACGCCACCAAAATGACGATTTTTTTGTTGCAAAAACGGTTTTGAGGCGTTTATACTAGCTAAAGTTCAACTTTAAAAATAAATTGTTTCTGTTAATCTATGTAATCGACAACGCTCTACAAGACTGAAAAAAACTTTTTAAAACTATGTATTTTTTTTCAAAAAATCAACGAAAAAAAGTAAGATTTAACACGAAAAAAACTGACGAGTTTCACAAAAATCGTGGCGTTTCTGAAAAACCAAGTGAGGAACGCTTCCGAAATTTTGAGTATGTTATACATTAACACTTTCTTTATTTTTTTGAATAAAAAAATTTTAAAAAAATCTAACGACGCGAAAAAAATCGAAGCTTGTAAAGTGACACCAAACTTTGAAGCTGAAATGCGAAAAAAATTTTCAGCGACATGGTATACTTTTTTTATTTGATTTAAAAAAACTCACAATGTGCTCACAAACAAAAAAATTCAAAAATGAAAAATAATTATTGGGACAGCGAATCAAATTATATTTGAATTTTACCAAAACCTCCTTTTTTTCGTCTGCCTCGTTGACGCATGAGAGAATAGGATCGCGTCTATATTTATGATTATGTTATTAAGCGTTCAAAAACTCTATCAATGAAAAAAATTATGAAAAAAATCAAACGACGCGAAAAAAATAACGGCTTTGAAAACCTCGAAAAAAATGGCAATTTTTTGAAATTTTGGAAAGAATTCGTGCAAGCGTTCGTAGCTGTGTTTGCGTCAAACACACCGATGCGCACTTTTAAATGTTGCAGGAGCCGTTTTTTGGAGTCAAATTGCACATTTTCCTGTTTTATTTCGAAATAACATTATTTTTCATTTTTTCTTTTTTCCAAACTAAATGATAATAATTTTTCTGATTAGAAAAAAGAAAAATAAGCTGAAAATTTCTTCTGACCTTTTTTCTAAGTAGTTTTTTGATATTTTATCAAAAATTCTTATGAGGATTGTACAAAAGATTCATACCAAAACATGAAGCTCAGTTCGGACAACCTCTCAGAACAGAAAAACCGATTTGAAAAACGGTTCAGAAATGCGCAAAAAAACATTTAAAAAAAGAAAGCGTGCGGCAGCGGGTAAACCGTGAGATTTTGCCTCCAGTTGAACGCCGCGCGCGCTCGTTTTTTGGCCATAACTTTTTTCTTAATGGAGCTTTTTTCAAAAACTAAACGGATTATGAAAATGGACAGTCTCCTCTATCGAACAGTGTAAAAAACATATTTTTTGGATCGTTTTGAAGAAATGGCTTGCGGACCCTATCCATGGTGAAGTTTAGAGCAAATCAGAAAAATATAAATTTTTGTATCAAGGGTTTATCGGTTTTCTCAGAAAGGTGTGGTATAACTAATTGGTCGAATTCATCAAATGTTCGGAAAATGTTTGATTGAACGTTCGTTCCAACATTTACTTTTTGAGAACTCTAGTTACATTACTGAAAAATATCCTAAAATGAAATAGACAATCTGTGCTATATGAACGACTAAAGGCTATGGCGGATTGAAGCTGCCAGTGCTGGCCTGAGAGGCTTGCGTCGGCTAACTCTAGCTGCCAGGAGGCGGCGTGGTATAGTGGCTAGCGGCCTAGCGCTGTGGAACCTATGATGCAGGTTCGATTCCATTTTGGCCCAATTTTTTTGTTTTACAGATGGTTTGAAAAAAAAATCTCAAAATGTTGTTTTCACCGTTTTATGTCGTTTTGAGCAAGATTTTCGATAAAAAAAATTTTCGTCTTGTAGTTTTTTCAGGCTCAATAGCCAGTAAGAAATTTTTCATCACAAGATTTTTCTGGAGAATAAGGAAAAAAAGGTATTGCATGCAATTTTGAACTTCTATTCATTAAACTGTTTTCAAGAAAGAGTCTACTGACACAAGGAACGAGGCAACGAAAAATCTTTTGTCGAAAATCTTGCTCATAATGACATAAAACGGTGAATTCAAACATTTTGAGCGTTTTTTTTGCAATCCATTTGTAAAACTTCATCATTTTAACAAGAAAAAAAATTGGCAAAAAAAAATGCGCCAAAAAGGATTCGAACCTTCATCATAGGTTCCACAGCGCAAGGCCGCTAGCCACTACACCACGCCGCCGCAAGACATTCCCTCTTTCCATCCAATGCGTTTTTTGCGTGCAAACTTTGAGGCGTTACAACTCGACTAGAACCGAAAAGGCGCACTTTTTTTCAATTTCTTTGGTTTCAGGGTGTTCGAAAGTACCAATATACCAAGTCTCATCAAATTCCAATACCTCGACCTTTTGCACTTCCCGTGTTAGCCCAGCGCGAAGACTGCGAATTCTCTTTTTGGGGCCGCGATTTCGATGCCTTTTTCGTTTTTTGGAAAAATCCCCGAAGAGAAGCCGAGAAAAATGTCTAGAAGGGAGAATTGCACCAAGTTTTCAGTAGAAAAAAATGGCCAGAACTGCATGTTTTTCGTCTTAACTTTTTTCATCCTCAATTTTTTCGGAAAATCAAAGTGTTCTGAGTTTCAAATCGAAGCAGCTATAAGCTGAGAAGAAGTTTGAGACGCAAAAAAAAATCTTGAAATTTTGGTGGAGCTCCCGAGACTTTATAATCCTCCTTCTCTGGCTTGATATACATTCTGGCTTTTTTCTTGAAATAACCATCCCCATTAAAATTTACGAAAAGGCGCAAGGAAATTTGTTCAGGCGTTTTTTTTTTCGGAAAGCTATTTTTTGGTTCTTTTGGACTTTCCCGGCGAACAGTTAATTTTCTAAAATTACTTCGTGGCGCCGGGGAACTGGAGTGGTCCTCGAACTCCGATAAACGTCCCATAGGTTTTGGAACCTTTAGGATATTTGTAAGTGGCGAAGAACTTTCCGTTGATGGAAATCACGTAACCACGTTCGCCAGCTCTAAAACATACATTTTTCATTACAGAACAAACGTTTTCGAAACAAAATATAAATTTCGAAGTCTCTTCCCTTCTTGATCGATGATTTTTTGCCTTCTTCGTTGCTCCATCCACCGGAAACCTGTGTAGTGGAAGAAATTGTAAACATTTTAAACATGGGGAATTGCTTCGGGAGGCTGCTTTACTGAGAAACATGATTTTATAATAATCGATGACGCGCGATCATTCGAATGTTCTGTTGCTCGGATTCTTCAGGAGTGTAAAAGTTGCTACAGTCAATGTTTTTCGACTTGAAACGTGAGGAAGGCGGTGCAGGGGACGGGACGTGTAGTGTGTGCGCTCTTGGCACGAGTTCAATTCATGAGCACCGACTATTCAAAAGCTCGGTCACCGCTCTTTCTTTATATTTTTCACTTTTTTTTTACGCACATGAAAAAATCAATAAATGATAAAAAAAAGAATTGAAAAGAGCGATAAAAAAGCTCTCCAAATAGTCGCAGGCGGTTGAATTGAACTCGTCCCGTCTCCTGCCCCGCCTCCTTCGCCTTTCAAGTCGGGAAACATTGACTATACCCGGTAGCTATTAAAATTTGTATTAACCTCTCGATTCACCTTTTTATCTTGATTTAAGTTATATCTTTATTGATTTTTTTTTTTGGTTCAAGCTTAATTTTTTTCGTTGCGATAGGATGATGTGAACTTTAAAAATATCAAAAGTCAATTCGCGACACTTGAAAGGCGAGGTGGGTAGATTGACATGGGTTAAGTTTATCGTACCCAACACGACATTTTCCGAAGATCTCGCAACTTTAAAGAACTTGACCGACAAAAAATGTTACGGTTCAAAACATCACATTTGGTTTTTTATTTAAATATTCCTTCGTTTCGCAAAGGTCACGGTTCAAAAGATAGTAGACCTTATAATAAAGGTTCAATTATAGTCAATGTTTCCCGACTTGAAAGGCGAGGGAGGCGTGGCGAGGGGCGGGACGCGTAGCGTGTGCGTGCGCGGTTCTTGGCGCCAGTTCAATTCAATCGCCGCCGACAAATTAAAAAGCTCGGCAACCGCTCTTTTTCTGTTTTTTCTACTATTTTTGATGCACACTTGAACATAATCAATAAATAATTAAAAAAGGAGTTAAAAGAACGATAAATGAGCTTTCTGAATGCTCGCTGGCGGTTGAACTGAACACGTGCCAAGAACCGCGTACGCACACGCTAGGCGTCCCGCCCCTTGGCCCGCCTCCCTCGCCTTTCAAGTCGGGAAACATAGACTATGCCCATGTTTGAGGAACACCGAAACACCGCGTTCGCTACGTCATATACTGGTTTTGATTTTTCCGAAAAAAGTTCACTAATATGAGCAATAATGAGCACGTATGAGATGTAGTATTTTTAAAATTTGAATAAAATTATTTTGCACCTTGTGACAAACTTTGATCGAGATTCGTTGATTTTTTGACAAGATATATTTTCGAAAGTTTTTACCGTAATCCCTTGAGCTACCGTATCTCGAAAACGGCTCGAATGATGCTATTCCGTTTTTTTTTTCAAAACATCCTAAAAATCGTTTTTCAAAACATATTTGATTTAGAGAAAAAGTTATCATAACGCCCTTTTTTTTCCAACCCAGCCTAAACCCAAATGGCGCAGACCAAGTCTGCGCCTAACTCTCGGACATTGGTAACCCGAAACGGACGTACTCCGGACGTTTCTGGGCAATTCTAGGGACCACTTAAGAGCGTTGAGGCTACTAAAGTAGCCACTAGAATTTCCCCCACACGCCCGACTCGCGTCCCGTTCGCGTTACCAAGGTCCGAGCTGAAATTCGATTTTCCATGGAGCAAACTTAGTGCGCGGCCTAGTTTTCCAAACCGACCGACTTTTTCCAGCACACTGCGTGAAAACGTCGTGTAGGGGGGAGTAATGCCGTGTTCAAAGTAATTTCCGCGAAATGCGAAATGGTCTCTAGCTCTCCAATATTCAGTTATATTTCTCTTTCTCTAACAGGTATTCCGAATTTCGCAGAATCACTTCGAACTCGGCATAAAGTGAGAAAAAACCAAAAAGGTCTCTAAAACGCTCACCGTAAAAGAGTTGAGAGACGTTATTTGTGTTTCCAAATTGATCAAGACACTCAGGGGAATATTCCTAGGAACGTAATTTGTAGTGTATAGCCCCGGCGACTGTCCTTCATAAAAATTGATGGTGATGCTGAAATTATAAATTGAGTCTTCTCATTTCACACTTATGGAGACACTATTAAAAAACGCCGAAATTGTTAGTTTTGGCGATCTACTAAACTGAAAATGGGAAATATTCATACTATTTTCTCGTGATATCATCTTGCGCGTACGCACGGATTCTGAATGCATCGCCAACTATCATTCCTCCCCACCAATGTAAATTTTGCATCGAGTTTGCGGGGCAGTCCTGAAATATCAAATTTCTAGGAGTCTGACCTATCTGCGCTCTCTTTTCCCTCACGAGCAAGGACACAGAAACGTGCGAACAGCTAAAAAAAAAAGACGAGAGAGCGCATAGAAGTTCGATTGTTTCTATAGTTGATAAATAAGTGACACATTTAACAAATTTAAAAAATCTGTCAAATGTTGTTCATTCTTGTGTAATTCCGCTCAAAGTCAACCTAATTTGCCGAACTAAAATTTTATTTAATTTGGAATTTTTTCTCTATCCAAAAACTTTAAATGATGAACTTTTTTCCAACCTACCCATTTCGAGCACGAGAAGTAAATGGCGTCGGCCAACGTCAAAAAGCCGATAAAGGCCACAAGAAGTTTCATTTTTTGAAAACAAAGAAGGAAAAACGGTCGAGAGCATGTCTTTTATCCCAAGTTTTACATTAAACGTCCCACTGAGCAATAAATTCCAAAATTTTTCGTGGTTTTATTGAGGACAATAAAAAATTACGGTTATTTTCGTAAATTCAAGAAACGTCCCCATTTTTTTCTCGTTTTTACACGAAAGGAGCAGAATATTCATTTTTTTTTGAGTCAATTTTTTTTCTCTGAGAACGAAAAAAAATGGCAGATGATACTTGTAACTAGGGATGCACAGGACGGAATTTTTTGATCTCGATCTCGAGACGAGATCGAGACTAGAGACTAGAGAACTATTTTTATTAACACTTAATAACAGTTTGCATTGACAAATTGGCTCCTAAATGGTAACATTATTGTAATGTAGAAAATTTAAAAAAAAATAATGTTTAGGGACTCATCATTCCCTTTTAGGAAGAGAATTTTCGAAATATGGCATCAATCATTCTTGCGCGGTAATCTGAGAAATGGAGAAGCAGTGATCGTCGGAAACGCTCGAAAGTCGTCTACTACTATGGCAAGAGAGCCGAGATGCTCTACGCGCCGTCTACGCTTGATCAACTACAGTATCGCGAACCGACAAAACAACTCTTCAATTATTCCATGATTCAGCAGAGAACCTACTCTGAAGACTGAATAAAAGTTTCAAAGTTTCAAATCTGAGAAAGTTTTACGGGATGCTAAAAAATACCTTCACAGTAAAGAACTGCGCGTGGGTTATTGAAAATTCGATCAGTGTTGCTTTCGTTGCGCTACGACCGGAAAGTCATATATTATGCCTCTTCTGTGTAAAAAAAAAGCATCTGGAGACAAAGAGAAATTGTCAATTTTCGACCGAGACGAGATCGAGACGAGATCGAGACGAGATCGAGACGAGATTTAGTCTCGAGATGTCTCGAAAAATCTCGAGACGAGAACTTGTAACATCAATTAAAATCGCGTTCCTGTTTTATTACCGTATAATCCGACGTTATCAACATGTTTGATTTTCAGCATAAAAGTATAACTATTCGATCCGTCTCGTCGAGATACGTACGAATATCTTAAAATTATTTGGCGCTGGCTACTTAGAAAAATTTAAGATGAATTTTATTAGATTTCAATCAAGTAATTATTTTGAAGAATAGAAGTGTTTGCTTTTTCTTTTCATGCATTACTTAAGAAAATAGGCTTAGTTTTAAGGCTTCCCATGGAGCACGGCATTCCTAATGGGGGTGAGGGAAGGTGAGCGAGGCGTCAAAGTTTCTGAATTTACAGAAAAAATTTAGTGCGCGCTACGGATAAAATTACGTCACAATCAGGCTTGTGCGACAGGACGAGCGGCCCGGCCCGGGCTGGGCTTTAAAAAAAATTTAAAAATTTGATTTAAAAAAATTTTTCATGTGACTTTTTACTTCTCAAGTCATAGTTTTTTTGTTAAACTTTAAGAGAAAAAATGAGCAAAAACGTAATTTTTGTCGTAAAAAAACTTGATATCCGACTAGAAAAAAATTGCGCGATTCGGGCCGGGCGGGCAATTTTTTCTTGAGGCCCGCTAAGGCCGGGCCGAGCCGGGCTTACGGAATGGTCGGGGGGCCGGGGACGGGCCGGCCCTCGCACAAGCCTGGTCACAATTACACTGAATATTCAACGTTAATAACTTTTTGTTCGATCGCCTTCGGCTGAAGTACTGTAGATTTCAAATTTCGCGCCAAAACTTTTTTGACGTCTTGCCACCCCGTTTGGGAACGCCGTGCGGAGGCGGAGCGCGCATAGCGCGAAGCCGACTAAATGAAATAGTTGACATAAAAAGCATGTAGTTTCAAAACGTGGACACTAAAAACACTATCAGGTAGCTCTTAACGATTTGCAAACTTGATACGCGTAGCGAAAAAAACTGTGAAATGTATTTCCCAAAAAAAAAGAAAAAAAATTTTAAAGGAGCTTACTGTGCGTTAGCGTGGACTTCGACGCGGTCGGTTATCTTTACTGTGATTTTTTTTTTTTTTGCCTTGTTTTTTTCGGATAATTTTCAAATTTTTTCCTATTTTAAAAGGTTTTTTCTTCTCATGGCGTAGTAGCGATAGTTGAATTGAATCAGCGTCGAAAAATGCAGCGAAACTTTGAAAGTTTTTGGAGTTTTTTTTCTGGTTTTTGCTCACCAGAAAGTTATTTCTTCTTACTAGCGCCAAATAATTTTAGGATATTCGTACGTATCTCAATGAGACGGATTGAATGGTTATGCTTTCACGCTGAAAAATCAAACATGTTGGTAACGTCGGATTATTCCTTTTATTACTCTTAATAAAATGATGAAACTTGGAAGGTTTTATTGTTCAGTGGAGTTTTTAATGTGAAAGTCTTTTGAACAGAGTATGAATTCTAGTTTCGTTTGATGAAAGATTTGTAAGGATCTGCCGTATTCTTTCTAACAATGAAACGACGTTCCCTAACGGGGTGGGGACTGGGGAAACGTCAAAAAAATTTTGGCGCGGAAATTCAAATCTCAAGCACGCAGCCAGAGGCGACCGAACAAACAAGTAATCAACGTTGAATAGTGTCATTTTTGACGTAGTACGAAGTAATTTTATCCAAAGCGCATACTTACTTTTTTTGTAAATTCAGAAAGTTTGACGCCTCGCTCACCTTCCCTCACCTCATTAGGAATGCCGTGAGGGAGGTCGATTTACTTTGCCGATGGGAATCACCTCAAACTCGACCAGAAACCCCTTAAGGAGCCAGATTCAAATCCTAAAATTTTCAACCCGCACAACAGCACAGTTTTTGAGCAAGGACACCTTTGAAATGAACACAAATTCTCAAAATCTTTTAAAATGGGATATTTGGAAGCACTCGTCTAATTTTCAAAAATCTGAACTGACGGAGTTGTTATATTTTTTTTTTCTCTATCGTTTGGTATGTGGAACGTATTTCTCCGTTGCTTGAAAAATCCAATCTGCGTAAGTTTCAACGCTTTTTCCGCTTTTTTTTCGATTTTTTTTTTCGATTCATTGTGGTTTGGTCAACAGTCTTCGATGCAAGAGCTTGTTAAAAAAACCATCAGAAAGATGAGCAATACAAGTTCATCAACTATTAAATATACATGATAACTTCTTAGTTGATGGTTATTTCTTCATTGGAAAATTGGCGGAATTTGCTTCATAGCCCAAAAACCAAGTTTCTTACTAGTAGATCAATCCATTTTCACCTGCTAATCACCTACCAATCACGTAAAAACTGTGAAATGCTCCTTATCATCGAGGATCATGACTAGATCGTTAGCGAAAAATGAAAAAAAGATGCGATCGAAAATTGTTGGCAACTCGCCAAATTGTGAATTGATAGTTCATATTCGCGTCGCGGTGTACTGCGGCCAACACAACTGACCGCACAGGGCGTTCTTTTGGTAACGCCGTGCTGAATTCAGAAAAAAAAAAATTGAAATTCATTCCGTCGAAACTTTGTCACTGAAAAAATAATCCCAATTTGTGTGACGAAAATACTTGATTTTTATTGTCAGTAAAAGCTTCTCTAGCGTCAGTAACACCTAAAAAGGTTAGAAGTTTGAGTTAATCAAAATATGATTTCTGGAGCTTCTTTTTATGATGATGATGTTCCAATGAAAGACGAGCTTGCTTCTCGATTCCGTCTCGAAATCTTCGTGCAACGTGGTTTAAGAAAAAAAAGGCCTCGTAGAACTTTCCGATTTTCGTATTTGATAAGCTGTGATGATCCAATCCCACTTTATTCAGAGACACAATCAAAAGGAATCAATAACTCAATTAAAAAGACAACAATTTCCCATCGTGAGAGGCTGTTATTAGTCTCGCCCTTTACTTGTTGTTTCCTGAGAGAAAGCCGTGAAAGGACCCACTGAAAAATTAATGATGTTTAGAAAAAGCTGAAAAGCATAAATTCAGAATCTTTGTAGAAAGTTTCATTCCACACGGAGTTTATTTTCCCAATTTATTTTTTGTGCCGGAAATATTTCCGGTCAACTTTTAAACGAAGTATTAAAAATAAAAATAATTATGTCTTTATGATTATTATCTCTTTTCATCACGTCAACTAGTCTGTCTTTGCCGCTCTCTGGTGGGATGATATTCCGACGCCCGCCCTGGACAAGCTGGGCGCTGTACAGTTTCAACATGGTGAAGCAGTTTATTCGCTGGCACTACCAACGGACCCAGATTATTTCCCAACGCTGGCTGTCACGCCGGGATTTATTGGACAACGACTGTGGACCGTAAACCACGCCGACGACTAATTCTTCGATTATATAGATCATTCCGCGCCAGCTTGTCACGATTTCAATTTTCCTCGGATCTAGAGAACCCCTTTCGGCGCTTCGCTTCGATGCTCTCGGTATGCCCCCTTGCGTGCGCCTTTAATAAAACTCATTATCTCCGAACTTTGGAATTTTCTTATTCTACAAAAACAGTTGTAACATCAAATTTTATATCAAACTAACCCAAGAACTATATGCAAGAAAAGCTCGAACAGTCGGTTTCATTAATAACAATTAAAAAAATAATTATTCAATCTTTTTGATTATCTTTTTTTTCACAAATCCAGCACAGAATCTGAGTGTGTATAGTGGAAGCGAAAAATGAAATCAATCCATTGAAAAACAACCCCGTAAATCAATAAAAGAGATAGAGGAAATTGAAGCAATATCTTAATCAGAAATAATGATTTATTAAAGGCGCACGCAGGGGGGAACACCGAGAGCATCGAAGCGAAGCGCCGAAAGGGGTTCTATAGTTCCGAGGAAATTTAAAATCGTGAAAAGCTGGCGCGGAATGACCTATACCATAATTCAGCAGAAATTTTCTACATCTTACTTGAATTGGATTGAATTAAAAATAAAACTATCCTTTTTTTCCTCTATTCAATATGTCAGTATATAACCTTATTGTCCATCAAAACCAAAAAAAACTGAAATCGATTGAAATTCAAGACGAAATCGGTTATCAACCGAGAAAAATTGAGTATAACTGTTGGTAGAAATTGTTTCTGAGGGCGCCAAGCGATTTCGTGGGGTTCAACTCACGCATTCGATAGAAGTTTCCGTCTTGAACCAAGATTAATTGTGTATCATTCGGGTCATCATCTCCAATTGATGAACCAGAACAACTCCTAAAATTCTGGTATTTTTTCGGCCTTTTTCTTTTCAAAACCTTTTTTATTTTTATGAGATTAACCATTCCGACAAAAAAGAATTTGTGAGAAGGTGCTAGAAAATTTTTTTTTAGGAGTTTTTTTTTCCAAAAAGCACCTTTTCGTAATTTACCAGTGAACATTTCTTCTAGAAATTTACTTTTTGGCAGCAGTGAATCTGATTCCTCGGAGTCCGATATGCGTCACGGACTTCTTGAACTTTCTACGATAACTGTAGCGTTGGAACAGCTTTCCGTTGATGAAAATCTGGTATTCACGTTCGTGGGCTCTAAAATATCAATTTTAAAGCCGATCGTAAACTTTTTCGAAACGAAATCTCGAGCTCGTAGTCTCTTCCGCTTTTGATCGGAGATTTTTTGGGCTCTTCGTCGTACCAACCTTCAGCCTGAAACTTATGAGTGGGTTCAACACGAAAAAAAAAATGGATTTTTGCTCTGAGGAAATGGTATAACAACAAAACTGCAAAGTGAGTCAGTACTTTCATAGAGACACTATTTATTGACCACGGCATTCCTAATGGGGTGAGGGAAGGTGAGTCAAACTTTCTCAATTTACAAAAAAAATTTAGTTGGCGCTACGGATAAAATGCACTGAGTATCACACGTTAATAACTTTTCAGAAAACTTCACTTTTTGGAGCCGTTTGATAAAAATGACCTTCTACAGAAGCTGTTTTTTGTGAGGAAGAAAGAAAAACAGAAAATGGTTAAAAAAGGCCAACCGATAATGTATTGAAAGACGTTTTTCCGGAGTCCACATTGACCAAGACACTCAGGGAAATATACTTTTTTTTGACATGGCCTCTGCTATCTCCTTCGTAAAAATTGACGACGATGCTGAAAAAACTCTGGTCAACTGGCGTAGAAAGAACTCTCTAGTGCACTCTCAAACTCAATCTGGATAACGGTCAATCAATAAATAAGACTACTGTAAAAAACTTTTCTCACATCGATACGAAGCGTATTTTGAACATATATGGCGCTTTGAAAATGAAAAACTGCAATTTGATGATCGAAAACTTTTCATCTATGTACTTTCACATATATTGAACATATTTAAGGAGCCTCCAATTCGTTCGGATCGAAATGTAGCTCTAAAAATGTTTCTAACGGTTTCAAACGAGCTTTAATAGTGAAATTGAAGCTGAATATTTTCTCCCTGCGGATTTTTGAAAATGAAAAACTTTGGAAATTTTTTTCAAGTTGATTTGTATGCGATCACCGTAAGGACAAACAAAATTATATAGAAAAAGTTGTCGTAGCGCCTTTTTTGCCAACGCAACCCAAACGCAAACGGCGCAGAACTGCACGTATAACTGATTCACGGCTGGCTTGAGCCATCGAAAAAGGGTCCTGACACGATGATGCACGAGATAGGGCTTACCACGCCCCCTTAGCGTCCCATGCTAACCGTGAATCAGCTATAATATCAGAGACTGAGACTCGGGATGCTATTTATTAATTGATCGTTAGTAAACCCCGATTTATCTTGAGATTTCACTTTTGTAATCTAATTTGTGTATACGCCGGTTGACCAATGAAACAAGTGAGAAAATGTTTTAAATAAAGCTTACTATTTTTCCGATTTATCCGCTTTTGCGTACGCATTGAGTTTGAAAACATCACCAACTTTCATTGGTCGCGTGAGGGGAAAAATTTTCATGGAATCGACCCGGTCGCTCTGGAATTTTAAAAAATTTTCGAGGTTTTTGTCGGAAATAGTCCCTATCTCCGCTCTCTTTTACCTCATGAGCAAGGTTATAGAAACATAAAATATGCTAGAAGTTATGAGAAAGCGTAGAGAAATTTGAATGTTTCCAATGGTGACAAATAGTTGATGTGGAAATCTGCCGCGTTTTCCTGCGCACGGTTCCTAATGCCGTTCCTAATGCCGTGTTCAAAGTAATTTCGGCGATTTCAAAATAGACACGTTATTCGTTTAAAATGAATTCACGAAATAGGCAGAATCGCTATTCCGAGAATGGCAAGAAAAAATGAGTCCTACAACGATATATCGTTAAATATGCATTTTTACCGTAATTTCTTCGTGGGAACTCAAAATTTTGGAAATATTTGGGCATTTTCTACTGAAATTCCGAATTCGCGCGTAAAACTCACCGTAAAAATGCGTATCCAACGATATATCGTTGTAGGACTCACCTTCCCAGAATACCAATTTCGCCTATTTCCCGAAATCCTTTTAAACAAATAACGCGTTTATTTTGAAATCGCCGAAATTACTTTGAACACGGCATAATGGGGTGAGGGAAGGTGAGCGAGGCGTCAAAGTTTTTGAATTTACAAAAAAAAGTAAGTGCGCGCTTCGGATAAAAGGATTGTGACGTCACAGCTATCTATCGTCGCAAATTGATGGCGTGTTCATCGGACAAAACGAAAATTGCTTCGAAACGCAAGAAAGTTGCTCCAAAACAAAAATTAGTACTGTTTTGGAGCAACTTTGGCGCCCCGATGAACACGATTTTTTGTTTTGAAGCATGTTCCGTTTCTCCGATGAACACGCCATAAACTATTCAACGACATGAAGAATACCGGACTCCCCCTGTGGCTGCGTACTTCAGATTTCTAATTTCGCGCCAAAATTTTTTCGACGTCTCCACACCCCGTTTGGGAACTCCGTGCTGCGTTTCGGCTAGGGCCATTAAACCAGCGGCATACAGCCGATTCACGGCTAAGTTAGAATGCTGACGGGCGTCACCTGTCTGCGCTCCCTACCAGCCAGTCACTACCTTTTTTTTCAAAAATAGAAGTAGGACCCTCATTTCGATGGCTTAAAGGCATAGGGGCAGTAAAAAATGGGGTTTCAGGTGAAAGCAGTATCTTATATAGTTTTTCTTTCCGAATCGAATGGTGTACTCAAAAAAATTAAATATGTGACCACTTTAGAAGAAAAACGCGATTTTACTTTCCCGCCTTTATTTTTGAAAAAAGCTTTGGATCGGTATGCAGACAAATGTTTACAGTAGCCGTGCACGCGATGTTGCGGAGGTCTCATTAGACTCGCATTTTGTCAGAAAGAACCGGGTATCTGCTTCAAATTAAAGTTTTCTTCTCTGAAAAAAACATTTAGTCAAACAAAAAACACACACCGATAATAAAGAAAATACAAAATAATGCTATCCCAATCGAAACCTGTGTGAAATCATCATTTTTCACCAAAGAAGCGTTTTTGCGATCAAAGTTTGCAAATTATTCATGAATAGAAAGCTTTTGTGACGAAAAGAACTTTGGTGACAACAGAAAAAATTGAAAATTGAAAGAAACGAAGAAAAAAGCGAAAATCCGGAAGGTGGCGAAGCGTGTTGTCTATAGAGCAACTTTACTGCAAAGCGCCCTTTTCCCGGGAACTCAAACTTTCCTCTCTCCGACTTTGAATTATTTTTTCTCCAAAACTAGGAAGTTTGGTACGTTTCCAAGTTCACCGTTCGATTCGCAATGAGAAACTCTACAAATAACTGCTTTGAACTAAAACACCGTTTTTTACTGCCCCTATGCCTTTAAGCCATCCGTGAGTTAACTATAAAAAAGTTCCAAAAAAAAATTCCCGAAGAAGTCAATAAAGATACTCTAACAAAAGTTGCGATGCACCCCTGGTTACACTGCGGGGTGCACAGGAAAGTTCAACGCGGGGTACACCGCAACTTTTGTTAGAGTAACTGCCGAGTTTGGCGCGATGGAAACGCAAGGCCGGTGGCGGTAAACTGACGAACTCGCGAAAATGACGCTCCATCCACGCGCGGGTCTCGCATTTTTCTAGGCGCGACTTCGCATCACGGCGTTACCCCACAGTGGAAGCGGAGCGTAACTTTTGCCACCACGCGTCGCGGTCGGAAACCTCGCATTGGAGCGAACTTTCCTTCACGCGCCACTTGTTTATTCGTATTAGGCCTTAATGCAGCATATTTTATATTTTCACAAATTTATTGGCTTAAATTTCAAAAATCTAATGTGACTAAGTTGTTAAGATATTTTTGCTCTATCGTTTGGTACGTGGAACGTATTTTTCCGTTGCTTGTGAAAAACCTGATGTTCAACTCGAAATTTTCGAAGTTTTGCGAAATAGAAAAAAAAAAGACTGGATTTGTAGTTTTGTGTTTTCGTTAATGCAAAAGCTTGCTGATGTTGATTTCTTCATCGGAAAGTTGGCAAAGTTTGCTTCTTAGCAAAAAAAAACCTACCAGTAAGAAATTTGATCAATCCGTTTTCACCTGCTAACCACTTAACAATCACGTAAAAGCTGTGAAACGCTCCTTATCATCGATATTCATGAAAAGATAGTTAGCGAATAATTTAGAAACAGTGTTCAGAGACTGTTGGGCAACTGGCCAAATTGTGAATTGATGGTTCGTATTTGCGTCGCGGTCTATTGCGGCCAACACAGCTGACCGTACAGAACGGTGGCAGAAATTTTTATTCTTGGTAACGCCGTGCGCATTCCTCTCGCTGTTTTCACGCACTCTAAAGAATTTTGACATTTTTCAAAATGCGAGACCCGCGCGTGAACAGAGCGAAGTTCAATGTAGCGCAAGCGACGTTGCGTTCATCTCGGCGGTTATTTTCAGGGAAATTTTCTAAACACAGTTATCAGGTACACTGAAATTCACTAGCGCCGATAATTATCATATATCATTTCTTGGGCCGGCTCGTCAATGTGTTGGCCCCCTGGCCATTTGCTGAGCCCGATCCGGCTTTTGCGGGGCCTCAAGCAATGAAGATCGGCCCTGCCCAACAAATTTCCAAGGGAAACATCATACTTTTTAGGGAAAAAAAAAATCACGTTTAGGCAACAACTAGAACTTGAATAATAAATTTCTTTCCAACCTACCAATGTAGAGCACGATATGCCGTAGGCGTTGGCCAACGGCAAAAAGCCGATTAAGGCCAAAAGGAGTTTCATTTTTTGAATGCACAGAAAAGAAAATGGTCGAATGCTTGCTTTTTATCCTAAGTTTTCCATTAAACATCCCACTGAACGATAAATTCAAAAAAATTTTTTTGTCTTTTTTTATTGATAGCAATAAAAAATTACGGTGCTTTTTTTTAATGCGAGAAACGTTTCCAGTTTTCCTGGTTTTTACATGAAAGGAGCGAAAATTCATTTTTTTATGAGAATATTTTTTTGGGATTCCAGTGGCACACTTCAGCTTGTTGGAATCGTTCCAAAACCTTTCTTTATAGTCAATTTTTCCCGACTTGAAAGGCGAGGGAGGCAGAAAAGAGGGCGGGACGCGTAGCTGGTGCATACGCGGTACTTTGCACGAGTTCATATCAACCGCCAGCGACTATTTAAAATCTCGGTTACCGCTCTTTTGGTCACTATTCTACTTCTTCTTGATGCAAAAAATGAATGTTCCAAGAACCGCGGACGCTCATGCTAGAAAGAGAAACAAATATAAGGACTGTCTCACATCTTACATGGAAGGTCATTTTTGCGTAGGGTTTGGAATTTTCTATAAATTTGCTCAAGGATATAATTTTTTTGAAGTTTTTGTCCTTTACCGAAAAAAATTTCTTCAAGATTTCTTTTTTTATTTCTCTACAAATGATCTTCTTCAAATTTTCGGGGTCCAAAAACGTTTTCCAACAGTCCCAGTTTGTTTGAGAAAAATTTATAGAAAAATTCCAAGCCCTACGCAAAAAAATGACCTTCCATGTTAAATGAATCGCTCCATCTATCACTGCAGGGCTACACTGCGACGCATAATTATAGACCCACCCCAATTTTTCCGGTTTTGAGAAAGATTAAAAAACTTTCAGCCACCAAACTTTTTTTGTGATAAACCTTGTTGATAAGGAACATACTCATAATCATAATTATCAATCACCCAGTTGAAAAAGTTTTTTTCAAGATACGAGAAAAATCTGATTTTTTTGACCGACGCAGAATTATAGACCCACTATAAGTAATCAACAAAAACTCATTTCCACAAAGTCAACAAAGTATAACAAAAAAATTGATTAATAATGTGTGATGCCTCCTTGTTTCTGAGCGACTTCGAAAAATCCTGTTCGGCATGCTGCCAACGAGTGATTGCAGCAGTGACTTGTCCAAACCATCCCACTCGGCACGAATCGCTCTTTTTCAGATCGTTGACCGTTGTATACTGCTTGGCATTCGCGTAGACCCTTCGTACAAGGACTGACCATGAAATTCTCTACAGGGTTGAGGTCAGGACTGCACGCGGGCCAGTCCAGAAGAACCACGTTCTTGGCCGCAAACCAAGCCAATGTGGAGTTGCTCGCGTGAACAGATGCATTGTCTTGTTGGTAAATCATATTAGCACGTCGTCGGCGACGGAGATAGGGCAGGAGATGCTGGGCAAGCAGTTGCTGGTAGTCTTGCGAATTCGTTCTGGTCCCAATAAAAGAAAGAGCTACCGTCCCGTTGCCGCAGAAAGCCGCCCAGACCATGAGGCTGCCGCCGCCGAAGTTTCTCTTGGACTTCGGATCTTTCCTCAAATCTCTCCAGTAGTGAGCGTACCCATCTGGCCCATCAAGGTTGAATTTCTTCTCGTCGCTGAAGATGATCTGAACAGAAAAATTGGGAATCATAAGGTGATAGAAGAAATTGATACCTTATTCCAATCCGTGGTCATGTTAGAGCGTGCAATCTGGAGCCGTTCATTCTTATGGCGTTGCTGTAGACGAGGTGCTGCCTTCATTGGAGTATTCACAAGTCGACCGGACCGATGAATTGTTCGTAAGATGGTGGTCTTCGAGACGTTTTCAGGAATTTCGGATCTGATTTGGTTGGCGGACTTCGTAGAGTTTGATGCTTTTCGACAGTCGTCTCGTTCAGCTTGAACCGATAGCAGCCTGTGCCGTCCAGAATCTATTGCTGTGCCGTATTTTTGCGGATTCCTGGGCATAACGGTCAATAGTTCGTCTTGAGCGACTCGTTTGACGAGCGATTTCCCGATGGGACAAGCCGTTGTTGAGTAGATTACCGCTTTTTCGGTATTATCAAGTTGAGTAGATTTAGGCATTATAGCTTATAGAGATACACGAAGACTTTTTCTCTTATATAACACTGAAAAAAACAGGAAAAACGTGTTACCGGAAACAGAAACTCGGAAAACTCTGGGGTGGGTCTATAATTCTGCGTCGGTAAAAAATCAGATTTTCTCGTATCTTGAAAAACTTTTCAACTGGGTGATTGATAATTATGATATGATTATGTTCCTTATCAACAAGGTTTATCACAAAAAAAGTTTGGTGGCTCAAAGTTTTTTAATCTTTCTCAAAGTCGGAAAAATTGGGGTGGGTCTATAATTATGCGTCGCAGTGTATACTTTTAGTGCAAGTACAAAATCAGATAAGAAATGACGTCAACAAGCCGAAGTGCGCCGCTGGATATGAAAAAAAAATCTGTCAGTAAAAATGAATATTTGCTCGTTTCTTGCATAAACCCGAAAAACTGAAAACGACTCTCTGCATTCTCGAAAAGCACCGTAATTTTTTTTATTGTTCTTGATGAAACGACGGTACAACTTTGAACCACAAGTTCCGACACATATGTGTCCAAATTCTCCCTACACCTATTTCGAGAGTTTTAGTACTTGTGTGTGAGAAAAAAAAACATTTTGATTAAAAATGTATTCTCTATTGGCACGTGTGCAATTACCGCTCTCCCAGTGCTCTTATAAACGGATTTATTTCCGAACATAACTTTAACGCTGTTTCTGGAGTACTTCAAGAAACAGTCACGGGCCCTTCTACTTTCTTAATTATTATTCCTTTTCTTCCCAGTGTTTTCGACAATTCTGTGACTTCTAACCTTTTTGCGGATGAAATTAAAATCTACGCAAGCAAGTCTATCGGGAAAACATCATTAGGCTGTTGAAACTTTCGAAAAAATGGAGTCTTCGCTAACAGGAAACAAAAAAAACGTTCATTTACCCAGCACAGTGTTCCAAAAGAGACGACGGCAAACGAAAAAAAAGGTCGTCGCAATGGGGCGAAAACGCGAGTTTTTTCTAACGCAACGCGGTGCGGCGCGTGTCACCCCCACAACATTTCATTCACTTTTAATACGGTTTTTTCTCTTTTTCTTGCGAATTTTACCATTCTTTCGTATCTTTTCACGTTGTATGTGTTCTTAAAACGTGTTTATCGCGTTTTCCAGAGATTTGAAGTGATTTTCGACCGTTCTCGTCACAGAAATTCGCATTAAAATGACATTTTTGATGACAACTTATTTCGCATAAGATATTTCGTTTGTTTTTTTGTTTTAGAATTTTCAAATGGACTTTCTTAAGAGGTACGCTTTGAGATTTTTCTCAAAATTTTTTTTTCGAGGCAGTCATCGACGAATTTATTCTTGAAAATGTCATTTTGGGTGACAACTTTATTCGCACGAGCTATTATGTATCTTTTTTTTGTTTTTAAAAACGTTCAAATAGTTTTTTTTAAAAGACGTTTCTTGAGCTTTTTCTCAATTTTCCCTTTGGAAGCTCGATTTGACGAGTTTTCCTAAAAAACGACAATTTGGGAGATATTTTGTTCTGCAAAAACTTTTTCGTCTCTTTTTTCATTTAAATTTGTTCGTTATAATTTAATAAACATTAAAAATTTTCGAAAACTCGCGAGAACCTAGGAAAAACATCATTTAATGGTCTTTTTCCAACCACTAAATCCACAGAACTTGACTCTCATCCCCGCGCCCCTATTGCAATAAACCGTGCCGCTGTTGCAGTCAGCCACGCCTATTGACCACAGCTGCCACCCGTTTGGGAACACTGTGCCCAGGTAGAAACAATCCTGAGGACGGTCATGGTAACGGATTTCTGAAAAATCCGAAAGTGTCAGCAGGAATGGCGCACACAGTGATTTTTTGGACATAAATGTTTAAAAAGCGTTTTTAGCATATGGCAAAAGAACCATTCAAAGATAAGCATGGTACATTCCTAGTTATACTGCGCAGTTTACCGAGAGTTCGACGCGGGGTTCACCGAAACTTTCGTTAAAGTGTAGCGAAAAAAAATTTCAAAGCAGTCATCAGACCAAAAATAGTTCAAACTGAAAAGCCACGTTGAATTGCAGCAATTTTTGTAGATAAATTGTCACCTCCTTTAGGATCGACTGAATTTTCAACATACTCTAACTCATGACTCGACTCAAGTTTTTAAATATCGGTCAACTTTAGTATAAATGATTCTTTTGAAATTTTCTGCAGAACCCTTTAACAAAAACAGAAGAAATTTTATTCCAGAAAACATCGATTTTCCATTATGACAGGCTATTTGTGGTCATGCGACTCTTTCGGCTTGAATGACGAGATGCCCCCAAAAGGGCCCACTGGAAAAACATTGACTTAAAAAAAATTGAATAAAACAAGTTCGAAACTTTGTAGAATTAAGTTCCATCACCAAGGGGTTTATTCTCTCAATTTTTTTTTTGACGGAAAATTTTCGAATCAAACCTGCGTTCACTTTGAAAAAAGTATCGAAGATAAAACAAAACTTCTACTGTCGTATTCCTCAAATATGACATCATAATCAATGCTTCCCGAGTTGAAAGGCGAGGGAGGCGCAGAAGTGTGTATGACGCATGGCGTGCGCATACGCGGTTCTTGGCACTAGTTCAATTCGAACGTCACCGACTATTTAAATAGTACGGTCACCGCTGTTTTTGTATTTATTCTCTCACTGTGTTTGATCTACAAATTGAACTCTCAAAGTAGTCGGTGACGGTTGAAATGAACGTGTGCTGCCCACTTCTCCAAAAAAAGTAACGGAACTCAGTTGAAAATAAAGTTGAAACCGATTTTGAATCGACTAAAATTGAATTATGAGTATTGAGCTGAAAATAGTTGCTCGCCAAAAAGTTTTTACTTCAGCATTTTCTCAGGAACTATGGGCAGTAATTTTTTGAGCTCGTCAATCGATTCCGAGGTGTTCAACTCACCGTAGCTATAAATTGTTCCGTCTTCAATCGCGATTAATTGTTGGTCATCCGTATTATCTGGGAATGATGAATTTTCACACTTCCTGAAATGTCCTTCTTTATCTCTATTCGATATCAAGTCTTCGAAGGAGGAAAACAGTTTTTCACAGGTTTTGCGTGTGGCCTACTACTCAGCAAGGAAGGCGCACGGTGCATTCTGCTTTTTTTGCACTCTAGTGCATAAGTTGAGTCTGCACCGTGAAGTTTCGCTGTTTTTTTGTGTCGTACTTTTGCCGCAAGCTAAAAGAACTGATTTGGCACCTTAGCATCGAAAAATCACCAAAATCGCAAAGTGCAGACCCCAATTGTGCAAAGCGCTAAAAGGCAAAATGCACCGTGCGCCATTTGAATTGAGTACTTGCTAGCCACCGGTATTTGTACAGATTGCCTCACGGTAAATCGACCCCAGATTTCTCAACGGGGCGCGCTTTCTTCCATCCCGTTTGTTCCTTTTTCGTTTCTTCATTGCAAATATGCTTCTCTTCCAGTTTTTCTACTCTTTCTATTGCACGGCGTTTTGAAAAGGGTGGACGTGAAGAGAAAAATTGGCATGCGATAAAATGTGCCCTGATGTAAAAGTTCTAACAGCGGACTACGGTTGGAGGATGCATGTTTGCAATATATTTTTATTCATTTCCCCGTTGTCGTATCGTACTTTGATAGAGCTAAGATTTAATTTTTGAGATTTTTGAATATTTTATTCGTTCAGTGAAATTATTACAAAATTCGAATTCTAAGCATAACAATTTTTTCAAGCGGTTTCGTTCTCATCAGTTTTGAGGTCATGATGAACGTATATTCCTCCTTTGCAAATATAGGTCATTCCGCGCCAGCTTGTCACGATTTTAATTTTCCTCGGAGCTACAGAACCCCTTTCTGGGCTTCGCTTCGATGCTCTCGGTGTTCCCCCTGCGTGCGCCTTTAATAAAACATTATTTTTTTGATCAAGATATTGCTTCAATTTCCGCTATCTCTTTTATTAATTTACGAGGTTTTTTTCATTGGATTGATTTCATTTTTCGCTTCAACTATACACACTCAGATTCTGTGCTGGATTTGTAAAAAGAAAAATCAAAAAGATTAATTTATTAATTTTTGATTGTTATTAATGAAACCGACTGTTCGAGCTTTTTTTGCATATTATTTTTTTGGGTTAGTTTAATATAAAAATTTAATGTTACAACTGTTTTTTTGTAGAATAAGAAAAATTCCAAAAATTCGGAAATAATGAGTTTTTATTAAAGGCGCACGCAAGGGGGCACACCGAGAGCATCGAAGCGAAGCGCCGAAATGGCTACTGTAGCTCAAAATAAACTGGAAATCGTGACAAGCTGGCGCGGAATGACCTATACAGACTTTCCCAGGTCTGGCAAAGTCACATTCAAAATGCACCTCGCTAGTACCGGTCCGCCGCTTTACCACTGCTCCTCGCTGCCGTTGCTTCGGCAGTCGCCAGATCACAGTACCACACCGCGCGCGCATTCTCTTGTATGCGGCTGCGCTTCGAAAGGTCATATCTTGACCCCGAAATTTTTTTTTTGAAAAATCTGATGATTTTTCCACGTTCCTTATTTCACATGACACTGACTATTGGATGTTTTGAAACACAGCGCATACTTGCAGAAAAAAAAAACCTAAACTGAGGCATATTTTTCAAGAATTAAAGATTCGAAAATCTCAAAAATTAAATCTCAGCTCTATGAAAGTACGATACGACAAGGTGAAAATGAATAACAATAGAAATAGTAGAAAAAACTAGAAGAAACATATTTGCAATGAAGAAACGAAAAAGAAAAAAATGGGATGGAAGAAAGCGCGCCCCGTTGAGAAATCTGGGGTCGATTTACGGTGAGGCAATCTGTACAAATACCGGTGGCTGTACTTGCTGAGTACTGTACATACTCCTTTTTTAAAACGGTATTTTCGAGGATCATCAAAAGGTGTATGCGCAGAGACAGGCCGCGCGCATTTAATATAAGGGCTCTCTAGCTCGGAGAAAAACGAAAATCGTTGAAAGCTGGGTCCGAAATCGCCAAGATTAGAAGAAAAAGCGTGATCAACTAAAGTTTTGCGAGCCGACTTGATACTGTATTAGTATAGTCCATTTTTCGCGACTTGAAAGGGCGGGACTTCTCTGCGCTCTTTTGTCTCTCGGGGACCCTCTCATTGTAACATGCCATTTCACGGCGTTTTTTGAATTTGCAATTTTTGGATAGCTCCTGAAATGTTCTTTTCGTCAGTTTGAAGAATATGATGTAAAAAAAAACATTCACTCTCGTTAAAAAACATTTAGGAACGATTTTGAAAGGGGAAAACTCTAAATCATTGATTACAAAATAAAAACAAAAAATATTATGAAAATGAATCAGAAAAATAAAAAACCTAGCTCTAGAAAAAAACCAATAATGGATAAAAAAAGCAGAAATTTTAGAAAAAACCTCGTATAGCGAAATGTTTGTTCAAATACGAAAAAAACCATCAAAAAAACTAGAAAAATAATTTTGATGATTCATATAACAAAAGCCTTCAAACTGCATCAGCAAATTCAACTTGGCACTAATTTACACGAAACCGGTTTCAAACTACGTCAAAGGAACTGGATAATAACTTGTACTTTTAGAAAAAAACGTGAAACGAAATATTAATAAAGTAAAAAGCCAAAAATATATGCTTTTTTTCAATTAACTCTTTCAGTAAATCTTGAGAGAGAACTTTATAGGGTAGGTCTTGTAATCCAAAAACGGGTCCTGAACAGATAAAAACTACTGTAGTCGTACGATTTAAGAAGGCCCGCTCCTGGTATTTTTTTTTGCATTTTATTTCACTGACAAGAACGCCGTGAAGAAAGAAGAGAGCAGAAAGAATACAGGAACAATCGCATTTAACCTCTTTTACAAATCCACATTTTGCATAAAAAATAACTGATTAGATTAAAAACCATAGTTTCCCAATTAGAGTGACTCTTTTCATGTCGCGGAACAGATTTCGAACTTTTGAAAAATTGGGATTTTTAGAAAGATCTTGACCACTTTTGAGAAAAAGTTAAAAATCTGAAACCGGTTTATAGTCAATGTTTCCCGACTTGAAAGGCGAGGGAGGCGTGGCGAGGGGCGGGACGCGTAGCGTGTGCGTGCGCGGTTCTTGGCACCAGTTCAATTCATTCGCCGCCGACAAATCAAAAAGCTCGGCAACCGCTCTTTTTCTGTTTTTTCTACTATTTTTGATGCACACTTGAACATAATCAATAAATAATTAAAAAAAGGAGTTAAAAGAACGATAAATAAGCTCTCTGAATGCTCGCTGGCGGTTGAATTGAACACGTGCCAAGAACCGCGCACGCACACGCTACGCGTCCCGCCCCTTGGCCCGCCTCCCTCGCCTTTCAAGTCGGGAAACATAGACTATAGAAAAGTGCGCAATTTAAAGCTCCACATGAGATACCCATAGAAAGGCGGATCCCATAAATGCAAGAAATAGAAAAATGCAAAAAACCAATGAAAAAAGTGAAGAATTTCAATGTTTGTATCAGAAACCATGAAAGGCGCAATAATGGGTTACTGATAATATTTTTCCGAGATGCCGCTGGGACCCAAAATTTCGCATTTTTTTTTTCATTGCGCGGAACACCGTGATTTTCATGTTTTTTTGACCTCGCGGGTGAGGGAACAGAGAGACGCAGACGCTCGAAAACTTTCAAGTCGCGGCGAACGGACTTTCTCGCAAAGCTTTTTTTTTTGGTGCTTTTAGACTTTACCCGTGAAAAGTTATTTTACTTTGTGGCGCCGGTGAATTGGATTGGCCCTTCAATTGTGATGTAACACGTGCTGATGTGGTAGCCTACACGATAAGTAAAAGTGTCGAAGAACTTTCCGTTGATGAAAATCAGGTAATCCTTTTGGCCAGCTCTGAAATATACTTTTTACAATACATCTTAAACTTTCCGAAACATAATCTTGATTTCGAAGTCTCTTCCGCTTTTGATCGAAGATTTTTTGATTTTTCCGATGCTCCATCCTTGATAAATCTGTGTAATGAAAGAGATTGTAAACATTTTGGATACGGGAAATCGCTTCGGGAGGTTGCTTCACTGAGAAACATCTCACATGCTGATGAGGGTAGCCCAGCCGTGCTAACACGGGGTCTCCGCGAGTGTAATTAACGCGTATAGACACAGCTGAACTTTTGACAATGTGCGAAGCCTTTACTAAGCCTATTTTTTAAGGAATGTAATAATTAATGTGTATGAAAAAGAAGAAGCAAACACTTTTTATCCTTGAGAATAAATACTTGATTGAAAAAAATAATCAAATTTATCTTCAATTTTTTTCTAAGCGCCCAATAATTTTTTTATGATATTTGTACGTATCTCAATGAGACGAATCGAACATTTATACTTTTATGCTGAAAATCAAACATGTTTAGGAGCTCATAGCTTATTACAGCTATTCGCGCTCCACTTAAACACTGGACAAAGTCCTCCAGGCGGCCCAAAGGCTTTTAATAAAACATTCCGACGCGTGCCGATATGATCATTTTTTCCCGAAAAAAGGGGAGGGAGGCGGGGCAGAGGGCGGGACGCGTAGCGTGTGCGCAGAAATTTCAAGTCGTGGCACATCGGCTATACGAAAACATTAAAAAAGATCCGCTTGATTAGTATCCATCATGAAAATGGATCCGATTTTGCGTGACGCCGACTTGAACTCGAGAGTGAATACTTTTGTAACCTTCATGAGCCTGTTCGGAAACGTTTTTTCCGTTTAAAACCCGAAGAGTAGGTCTAGACTGGTGCTGGCAGTGCGATTTGGTCGATTATTGCATGTTTAAAGAGGCTAATGATGGCCATACATTTTTACTAGTGGCCATCGACGTCTATAGCCGCTATCTACGTGTGATTCCATTGAAAAACAAGAGTGCTTTGGAAATGGTGCGAGCTTTTAATGAGCTTTGCCTGCTTAAAGAACGAAAACCGCTAGAGATTGTGACGAATAAGGGTAAAGAATCTTTTTTAACGCTCACATGGAAGATCATTTTTGCGTAGGGTTCGCAATTTTCTATAAATTTGCTCAAAGGATCTTTGATGGACCCGCAATCGCTATATGCGCAAACTTTTCGTTTGGAGATATGAATTTTTAAGTTTTTATCCTTGAACACGTGACACTGTTTGCAAGGAATGTGTACGCGCAACCAGCCATTGACGCCAGAGCTGCTGACCAGACCGGGGCGAAGACAACGCGCTCCGGGGCGCCCCGCCCCGCGAAGCGGTCACACTGCTAGAAGATTTCTCCACGGTTACTCAATGGTATAAATGAATTTTCATTTTCTTCGACCGTTAGATTTCTTTATTAGTCGGTACTCTGCGGATTTTTTCACTTTAACGTCATTTTAACTTATCTACTCAGCGGGGCGGGGCGCCCCGGGAAAACTGCTCAAAACAGCCGGGCGCACCGGGGCGACCCGGGGTGCCCTGTCAGCAGCACTGATTGCAGCTAGGAGCGTGGTGCAGTGGCTAGCGCAGCAGCCTGCGGAGCCTATGATGAAGGTTCGAACCTTTTTGCGGCTATCGATTTTTGCCATTACTTTTTTTGACGGATCATGATGAACATGTCGAAATTTCATAAATCAAATGTTCCAAAATTTCGATGGCCACTTTCTCCTCTTTTATTGAAGTTGTGGCATGCTTAACATCATAAAAAAAATACTTTTTCTTCAACTTTATTTGCAAAAACGTTTTAGTCTACGAATTTTTGGGGAAAATCACTTTTAATGAAATAAAAATGAAAACTTGAAGAAAATGTTTCAATAAAGCTCGTTTACCAGGTATTTATTCATATTTTGTTTGGACTTTTCCGTAGCAAAAAAAAACAATAGTTGCTTTTTGACATAGTGAAATGCTACCAAGCTCTTATTTATTTCAAACAGGGCGTGCGAAGATCTTTGATGATAATTTAGCGCTTTTTTCAAAGGGATTCTGCTTATCTTCAAAAAAAAAAGTCTCTGATGATTTGATGGTCGACCAGAACTCCAAGAAATTTTCGAAAATTTTTCAAAATTTGTCAAGAAAGTTATTTTTGGAAGAGAATGACCATTGAACGATTTTGGAACGTTTTTATTCATGAAATTTCGACATGTTCATCATGATCCGTCAAAAAAATTAATGGCAAAAATCGATAGCCGCAAAAATATTCGAACCTTCTTCATAGGCTTCGCAGGCTACTGCGCTAGCCACTGCATCACGCTCCTAGCTGCCATGCAATGGCTGGTTGCGCGTACACATTCCTTGCAAACAGTGTCACGTGTTTAAGGATGAAAGCTTTAAACTTTCATATCTCCAAAGCGAAAAGTTTGCGCAGATAGCGACTATGCGGGATCGAATCCCAGTCCATCAAAGATCCTTTGAGCAAGTTTATAGAAAATTCCAAACCCTACGCAAAAATGACCTTGCATGTCAAGTCCAAAGACTCTTCAAATTCCACCACATTCGCCATCATACACCGCATACCGAACTGAAAGCTGCCATGGTGCAGAGGGCGAATCGTATACTGAAAACTCGCCTGGCCAAATACATGACTTTTTTCAAACTCTCATCGATATATTGACGCTCTACCAGCCATAGTTTCCGGAATGAATAATCGGTAAATCGAGGAATAGAAAGAAGCCTGTACAAGTTTCATATGGCGAATTTGAGGAAAAGTTTCCCGAACAAACTAGAAAACCTCGCTACGCCGTGGGGGATACAGTTCGCGTATCCAAACTACGCAAAACTTTTGATAGAGGATATGAGAAGGGATTCAGCAAAAACTATTCAAAATTTTCGAAAATGTTCCCTCGAATCTTGTCACCTACCGACTGAAAATTCTCAGAAATACCAATCGAGGGCAAGTTTCACGAACAAGAGCTGACGCGTTACACCGACTTTTCTGACTTCTACAAGGTGGAGAGAATTTCGTCAGAACGACGCAAAAATGAAAAATGGCAGTGCCTCGTCCGTTGGTACGGCTTTCCTCCAGAGTTCAACTCTTGGGTGGAAAAGAAATCAATCACACACTTCCAAATTACTTTTTATAGGAAACATGGCTACTCCTTACAATCATTTAATTATCCATAATCATCCTCGCTCTGATCTCGATTTGCGTTTAATTTCGAAAATTACTGATAACCTACCCATTGTGTACAAACTAGAAAAGTAAAGTCTTGAAGAAGCGAAAAACACCACAAAACAGCGAAACAACGGACACCCTACTAACGTCATATATAATGCCATATTTTTTATTTTATTGCGTAAGAAAGTCTTTTTTTGAACTCGAAATGTCTCGAGAAGAGATCGGATTTATTTCTTTCGTTCGGATCTCACTGAGTCACTTTTTAGGTTCCAGTCGATTCGTCTCATTTTCGAAAAATCGTTGGCGGCCCCTACTCATATAGTTTATAACAATGAGCAATAGCGCTTTTCACATAAGGGCTATTCCCGCAAGATTAAGTGGCCCCTCTGGGGAGAGGCTAAGTAAAAAACATAAATCTCATTTTGTTAGAAAAAAGAGGGCGACGCGAGATTGCACCGTTGCGCACAGCTGAATGGTGCGTACAGTAATCTCGAAGCGCATAATGAGCGATTTTCGCATTTTCTATTCATCCGATTCGTTTTGCCTGACGGAAGTATGGTTCTTCCTCGGTGCGGCGATAGTATCCTTTTTCCGCGTGAAAAACGCGAAGACATGGGCCTGTACCGTTAAAGGATGGATGAGGAAAGGCCCCTTTCCCAAAATTTCGGTGAGTTAAACTATTTTTATTTTATTGTTCGCATTTTTATTCCCATCCCGGCACCCTTTCTGGTCCCCTGCTTTCCCCCACCTATTGGAGTATTTACAACATGGAAAAAAGTTGATCGTTGGGAAAAAAATGTTTTCTTTTTGATTTTGAAAAAATCAAAAGGTTTCACCCCAGCCCAATCTTTTTAGTTGTGTTTTTAGCCACTGAAATTCACAAACTATACCACTCCAATTAATACCAATCTGTTCTCTAACCCCTCTGAAGCTTTTTGGAAGCTCAATGTTTCGTTTTCGCCAAAAAACCCCCATTCAACTCCACAGTACCACATATACCCGAGTATATATTCAGTGTTGGAGATTAATTTTATCGGGTTTCGTACTCTCACTTTATACTGACTTTAATATTTTTTTTCGACTCTCCTTCACCACTGTTCGCGTATCAGTTTTTCAATTCAAATTTCACGGCTGGATTTTAACTTAACTCTGTCTTAACTCTGTCCTTTTCCTCTAAGAAATTTCAGAAATCCTGAAAACCTTGTCATAATAATGTCCTCTTCATATTTACTTTCTCACCCTTCATATTGATTAAAAACACTGAATTAGTTAATATCGGTCCTAGTCAAAAACTATCACCGGCTCCATTCAAGAAACGCGTACAAATGACCTGTGTCACTTCCCAAGAATCATTCGTTCGGATACGAGTACGAGAACAAAGTCAGAGAGACAAAGAGACTTGTTGCATAAAAAAAAAATGTGGTGTATCAAGAAAGTGAAGTGTTTATTGGAAACCCTTATCCCCCAATTGTAAAATTTCAGGCGAAGTTCCCAATTCCGACTTAATTTTACGTTTCATTCGGTCCAAAGTCCTTCAAAAAATTTCCCTTTTATAATCAAAACAAGTTACTCCTCCTATTTTCCCCTCTTTCCCCTTGTTCGGAGCTTAGGATGCGAAGACCCTTGCCCTAACCGGATTTCTGATAGATGGCAAGTGAAGCCAGACCATTGCGAACTCTGTCATATAGAATGAGGTTCGACGATTTCACGTTCACCCTGTCCCTTTTCGCCCCGAAATTTTTAATCGATTCGTTGAAGAAAGCTTAATGTGGAACAGAGGATAGCTGTTAGCCCTTCTACGAGGTCCACCCCACGTCCTGAAAGTTGAGTTACCTTGCTAAAAAGTTCTGAATGTGAAACAGACGACAACTGGTTGCCCTTCTACCCCGTCCATTCCCCGCCCTCAGATTTTGAGCCAATTCCGATAACAAAGCGGAATGTGGAAAAGACTAATTCTGGTGTTGACGTCCTTTGATAACCGGTGTGATAAGCAGAAGAGATACAAAAGGCGTCGTATTATACAATAATCACAATAACACGTATTTATTCTTTCGCCACTCATTATTTTTATCTAAACAAAATCGAAGAGACCCGCAGCTTGGAATTCTAATCCTGAACTTGACGTTCACTTCAGAAAGTTGAAGATAAACGTGTGACTGTGTATACAAATACATATATATCCTTATATATGTCCTGCGAAGAACTGTTTTCAATGTTAGAAACAAGAGAAAATAGCCCAATTGACTGCAACCAAAAGTTTAGAAGATCAAGGACCCGTTTGTAATTCAAAAAACTTTTCAAAAGCGACCATGGTGAGAGTTGCATTCCGAAACTACTAAGTCGAAATTTGAAGTATTTAATCAGGGTTCGCTTTCCCTGATTCCTGCAGTCGAAATTCTCTTGGAAGCAATTTCAACCGAGTTCGAGTGAGGCAGACTAGCTGAGCTATAGCTCATCCCTTTATATTAAGAGTGTAATTACTGAAAAGTTCGCCTTTCACGAAATTCTCTATCTGGTTTTAGGAAGCAGTGCTCCTCTTTGTCTGTTCCGAATAAACGCGTCGACTTCTCTTGCATAACAAAATTGGTTTATAATGAAATGAAATGAAATTATAAATCTCATTTTGTTAGAAAAAAGAGGGCGACGCGAGATTGCACCGTTGCGCACAGCTGAATGGTGCGTACAGTAATCTCGAAGCGCATAATGAGCGATTTTCGCATTTTCTATTCATCCGATTCGTTTTGCCTGACGGAAGTATCTGAGTGACTTTTGGGATGAACTATTGGATTTGGATTTGGGTGACACTAGCTTGTTCAGATGGAAATTCCGTGTCTTACCGACTTTCCATCCTTGCACTTTGAAAATAGTCCATCATCCCACAACTTAACTTTAAGATCTAAGTAGTTGGCTCATTCCAGACGCATTATAAGTTTCCTGCATCTCTCAGGCTAGATGTGGTCTTTGCCTTAATGGCTTACGGCTTATTCACACCGTTAAGACTTTCTGAAAGATTGTCGAACGACCGCCACAGATTTCATGTCAGTGTTCCGGCTTTTATCAAGTAGACGGCCTCATTCTAACCGGCTTACTCCTTAAAACATTCAAGCATGGCTCCCTCGGGGAAAAAAATTGTAGATTACCGCGCTAACGCAGCAGCTCATGCGCAATAGGAATCGAAGGGAGCCAAAAACGCCGTCACGCTGGCCGACTACATGCCTCTCAACAACTACACTCTGAAGCACGACAGTCATCTGAACGTTGTCGCCTACACCAGAAGGATGATCGGCCGCTCAGTTAGGCACCAACTCGACCTTCTTCCTCAAAAGTATCGCCGCCCCTCGGTTCTTTTCGTTTCCTTACTCGATTGTTGGTTTGGGTCTCAAGGCAATAAACGCGTCGACTTCTCTTGCATAACAAAATTGGTTTATAATGAAATGAAATGAAATTATAAAAAAGATTAAAAACGCAAACCTTATAAGACCAGAGACCCGTCATTTGCGTATTCAAATTGACGGTCATACGCAGCGGCATATAGTCAGTGAGATAAATTGGTTTTTCGCTGTAAAACTGGATGGCGATGCTGAAATTGAAAAGTATTTCTTCCTATTTAAAGGCATAGGGGCAGTAAAAAATGACGTTTCAGGTAAAAGCAGTATCTTATATAGTTTTTCATTGCGAATCGAATGGTGTACTCAAAAAAATTAAAGATGTGACAACTTTAGAAGAAGAACGCGATTTTACTTTCCCGCTTTTTTTTTTGAAAAAAGCTTTGGATCGGTGCTCAGACAACTGATTACAGTAGCCGTGCACGCGATGTTGCGGACGTCTCATTAGACTCGCATTTTGTGAGAAATAACCGGATATCTGCTTCAAATTAAAGGTTTCTTCTCTGAAAAAACATTTCATCAAACAAAAAACACACATTGATAATAAAGAAAACACAAAATATCGCTATCCCAATCGAAACCTGTGTAAAATCATCATTTTTTCACGAAAAACGCTTTTTTGCGATCAAAGTTTGCAAATTATACATGAATAGAAAGCTTTTGTGACGAAAAGAACTTTGGTGACAACAGAAAAAATTGAAATTTGAAAGAAACGAAGAAAAAAGCGAATATCCGGGAAATGGCGAAGCCTGTTGTCCATAGAGCAACTTTACTGCAAAGTGCTCTTTTCGCGGGAACTCAAACGTTCCTCTCTCCGACTTTGAATTATTTTTTCTCCAAAACTAGGAACTTCTGTACATTTCCAAATTCACCGTTCGATTTGCAATGAAAAGCTCTACAAAATACTGCTTTGAACTGAAACACCGTTTTTTACTGCCCCTATGCCTTTAACACACGTTTTCCGAGAAAATCGATGAACTGAGAAATTTCTGGGTACAAGGATTTCAAGTTGGCTCTTCAGAGCTTGTTTTGCTATCAGACATACTACATAACCTCTTCAACTCACAAAACCTGGTTTTTAGAGGCTCCGCCCACTTTCACGGTTACGGTAGAGAAAATACCATAAAAAGCTAACTTTTTTCCTGGTGAAGCAAATTGGTTCAAACCAACTTTAACATAAAGATTATAATATTTTGAGCATTTTTTTCGATGGTAGTGACCTCGGGAAAAATTTCCTTCCTCCAGAAAAAAAAATCGATTTAGAAAAATGACGATTTTTTGATACTTCTGTGTTTTTCTTGGTCAGGAACCTTGCCACAGCTCGCCACGGAAAGTACGGCCTCGGATCGCGAAACGAAAACTGCGAGAGACTGGTCGACCTTCTCGACGCAAGGAAACTCTACCATGGCAACTCACTTTTTGAGAAACCTGATCAACGGCGTTGGACCTGGAAATCCGCGAACGGAGCAACCACCAATGAGATCGACCATATCCTCACGAATCGGAAATGGACTTCTCTTGACGTTGCCGTACTACCGAGCTTCGACATCGGATCAGACCATCGACTAGTCCGCGCAAAAATCCGCATCAACAGCAAGGTCAGGAAACGTGATCTCCACCAACCACCACGTCCAAGAAGACCGGTCTACGACGCAGCCACATTGGAGAAGAACATCTCGGAGTACAAATGGTCACACAACGATGACCCGACGATTGACTACAAGAACCTCTGCGACGGCCTTATAAGATGCGCCGAACCCGCTGCCCGATCGACCTCATCACTTCCTCCTCGAATCGACCAGAAAGCGAAGGAAATGCTAAGGAAACGAGGAGAGATCAAACGCGACCCGGCTTCCACGCACCTTGAACGTCTAACCATCGACAAAGCGTGCAGAATCGCGGTCGAAACATCGCTCGCAAATCGACGCAAAAACGCCCTTCTCCTGACAGTCGAAAAACACCAAAGCATCCGGAAAAAGAAGTTCGAACTAATAGACCTATCGACGGTGATGACGGCTCTAAAAGACAAAAATGGTCACTTGAAAACTTCGCGCAAAGAAATGGAAGACCTCACAGTTGACTACTCACAAGGCTCTTCCAAAGCAGCGTAGCAGTACCAAGATCAGCGACTCCACCAGCAGAGGAAGAACCTCCGATCATCGAAGAAGAAGTTGCTCACGCTATCCGAAGGTTGAAGAATGGAACGGCGGCCGGCCCCGATAACATCTCGACAGAAATCCTCAAATCCGGAGGCGACGCCCTGAACCGACTGCTCGTCAAACGCTTCTCCACCTATCTGAAAAACAAGTAGATCCCGGAGCAATGGAAGGTCTCAAAAACCATCTTGATCCCCAAAAAAGGCGACCTAACCGACCTGAACAACTTCCGACCAATATCACTATTATCGGTCGTCTACAAGTTGTTTACCAAGATCATCGTCAACCGCCTAGAGAAGAAGCTCGACGACTTCCAACCACCGTATCAAGCCGGGTTCCGGCGGGACTTCTGCTGCCTAGATCACATCCACACCTTGACTCAGGTTGTGGAGCGTCATCGGGAATACCACCTCCCCCTGGCATTGGCTTTTGTAGACTACCGGAAAGCCTTTGACAGCGTTGAGATCAACGCCATTCTGAACTCGCTCGTCGCCGCAGGAATCCCCACAAAGTATATCGACCTCATCGAAAAGTGCAACGAGGGAACGTCGACTACGATCCAACTGTTCAATAAAAAACTCACGATCCCCATCGGGAAAGGCGTTCGACAAGGAGACACAATCTCTCCGAAGCTCTTCTCCACAGCTCTAGAAGATGCAATGCGTCAACTCGGCTGGGACACCAACCGAGACTGGGAAGACGGAAACGTTATCAAAGGCATCAACATCGACGGCAAGATCTTAACAAATCTTCGCTTCGCCGACGACATTGTACTCTTCGCCAACAACACCTCCGACCTGTCATCCATGCTCAACGATCTAAACGCCGTTGGAAAGAAGATCGGACTCCAGATGAACGAGAAGAAAACGCAGTGGATGAGGAACCGCTTCTGCGACCAAGGCAACGTCATCCTCGAAGGACGAGACCTGCTTGAAGTCAACTCCTACGTATATCTCGGCCGAGAAGTCAACATGACGAACGATTTAAAACCAGAGATAGCAAGACGCCGACGAGCTGGATGGGCCGCGTTTAACTCCATAAAAGAAGTTACCAACCAGCTGAAAGACCCAAAACTGCGAGCGCATTGGAACGTGCGCTTCTCGATACCAATCGCTTCGAACAGTGGAAAAAAGAACAGACGAGCACAGACCTCCGTCAGCGGTCCCAGATCCAGGACCTCGAAGAGCACATTCAACACGGGAAGCATCGCTGGGGAGGCCACGTCATTCGCAGACAAGATGACCGCTGGTCGACGAGAACGACCCACTGGTTTCCGAGAAACAACAAGCGCCCACTCGGGCGCCCACCGACCAGATGGACGGACTACTTTCGCAAGAACATCAGTCAACCAGGCCGCCACTGGATGACCGTTGCGCAAGACCGGGCCGCCTGGAGAACGTGTGGTCCACGCTGAGAACATCGCCAGCGAAGATGGACCATCACAGTATCAAAGTAAGTAAGTAAGTAAGGAACCCCTGATGCCGGGGATTTTTATTTTCTTAATCGACGTATTAGGATCTTGTGAAAAGGGAAAAATAGCCGCCGAGCTAAATTTGGGGTGATCCAGTTGACCGCCATCTCGGAAAACGTGACCAACTTGAAAATGACTGAATCTTAAAAAATTCTCAATATTCTTGAGAGCAGATTTCGTTTTTTTTTTCTCTTTGCGATTATGTTGCTTCTGAGGAGATGCAAGATCACAGCGGAAAAAAAAAATTTACTGTAGACTTCAGAAATTTTTAAATCGATTTTTCGAAAATTTCAGCTGTATAGCTAATTTTCGAATCTTAGGCTCTGCTGCGTCAGGGACCCTCGATGCCGTGGATATTTATTATTGCATTTGACGTGTTTGGCCTTTGTGAGTAACAAAAAAATGCTCTCAAGCTCTGGTTCCGGGTGATCCATTTGACCTCAAAGCGGCCGAAGTTGACGACCTCGAAATGGTAAAAATTTGAAGTTTTTCATAGGTTTAGTACAATTTCTTCATTGGAAGAAATGCGTTTGAGCTCGAAAAAAGTTCCTTTTTTTCATTTTTTTGAAGATTTTTCGATTCGAGCCGCTTTTTCATTCGCATTTTTTTCTATTGTCTCGCTTTCTATCAGAAATCAAAAAATAAAGATGTTTTTGAAACTCTTCTTAATGCTTTTGAACAAGTTTGGCTGAGAAAAACAATTGTTATCCCGCGAAAAAAGCCGAAATCATCTCGTAGGCGCCCAATTTGACAGAATTAAAATGAGAATTCTCATTCAAAATTGTTCCAGACTCTTCGAAAACAACGCAAGACAATGTGTGTATTATACTATTTCAACAGTTTCGTGACCTGTTTTGAAAGCTAGTGTTTTTAAGAAGAATCGAAAATAAGTTTTTCAGTTGTCATTTCCAATTAAAAATTTCTGAGATCTTAGGAAATTTTTTTTCCCGCTGTGATCTTGCATCTCCTAAGAAGCAACACAATCGCAAAAAGAAACAAAAACGAAACCTGCTCTCAAGAAAATTGAGAATTTTTTAAGATTCAGTCATTTTCAAGTTGGTCGCGTTTTCCGAGATGGCGCATTTTTTGTGTTGAAAGTTACTCTGAAAAAAATTTTTTGGCGACCCGGGGCGCCCCGTCAGCAGCATTAGTAATACTTAGAGACCGCAAAGCCACGCCCCTTTTCACGATGGTGAAATGCGCTAGTTTTTTAGATTTTGTGTTTGATGTTTCCGTACAAGCGCATTACTGAACCAAAAACGGAGAAAATTGGTGGAAACATAGAGAAAACCTTCCTCTTCAACCTCATATTTTTTAACCAATTTTGAAGCGATTTAGCGGGGTGTCGTACAAAAAACCAAAACTACTTTATTTCTTCGAGTTTTTAACCTAGTTCCATGTTGTTGGCGCCTTTTTTTTATTGAGGCCGCGCAAAGTTGAAAATTTTTTATTCGATTTCGAGAGCATGTAAGTAAAAAATGTTTGTTTCCACTTGTAGATTAAATTGTAACGAAAACTTTATTGGTATAAAACCTATTCCGAACAGTTTTTTTTCTGAGAAAAATAGACAATGAAAACTTCGAAGTTCATTTTAACATGTTCAGATGTCGTTGGCGCCTTTTTTATTTCTTAAACTTCAACGTATCTTAATTTTCAACCGATCAAAAAAAGAAAATAAAAATTCCTACGGTGCCTAAAAGTTTAATTATTGTTAATTTGAAGCCAACGTTAAAAATAAGAAAAAACGCCGAAAACGAAAGCATTTTGAACTGAATCTCTATGAATGAATTATTTTTAGGTGGTCCAAACACACGTGACTAATAATTGTTCAACTATCATAACTTTTTTTTGAACAAGAGTGTCGGTAAATGCTGTACTTTGAGGTGAAGTGGTGTATAGCGCGAACGCCTCCCATCTCCGAGAGATGTACGTGGAGCAGCGCAAGTGCGCCTGCATTCAGTTTCGATATCGCGAGTTCGATCCTCGCAGCGGCCATTTTTTATTTTTCATGAAAAAATGGCTTTTCTCTTCAAACTTGTGGTTTTATACTGTTTTAGTGACATATTATGACTTTTTGAAACTGAACTAAACTACTAAAAGTTTTAAATCCGATATGAAAACAAAATGAACGACCAAAAGCGTAAAATCTAAAGCTTTCAGGACTCAATTTTGCGACTTTTTTCACTACTGTTTTGACCATAACTTTTTTTTTCTCAATTTTTTTTTGAAAATTAAACTGTTTTGAATAGTAAATTGGAGTAGATATCCAACCATAGTAATATAGAAGCTCAAAAAGTTTTTTGAAAATTTGGTTGCGGTCTCTAGTAATACTTGCGCTTCGTTTATTATCTGTGTGCGTTTTTTGTTCGCCTAAATGATTTTGCAGAAGAGAAACCATCAATCTTAATCAGATATCCGCTTAACTTTCAAAAAATAAGAGTCTAATGACATGTCCGCAACATCGCGTTCACGGCTACTGTAAACAGTTTTCTGTACACCGATTTGAAGCATTTTTCAAAATTAGAAGGCGGGAAAAAGTTTTTTTTTTCAAAAACACTCATGTTTCCGCTTTTTTTTAATAGACCGTTCGATTCGCAATACAATCTCTACAAGGTATATCTTCCACCTCGAACCTCGTTTCTTACTGCTCCTAGGCTGTTAAAAGCCCTGATTTTTTTTTTGAATTTTTTTCTGGCGACGACCTGAAACTAACTGAAAATGGAAAAGAATCTTACACATTTCCCCCAGATCCCGTTTTTGCGAACGCATTGATTTTAAAAACATCGCCGACTTTCGTGGGTTTTGGGACTGTGTAAGATTGAGAAGGAGACTGACTCTGAAACATCGAATTTTAAGATTTCTGTCGGAAATCAGGCATATTCTTCAAATCTGACCTATCTGCTTTTTCTTTTCTCTCACGAAAACAGGTCGCAAAAAAATGAGAATAGCTGAAAATTAGCCTGTGTACCCCGATTTGGAATTTCATTGAACGACATTCCGCTACGCTGCTGGGCGCCTTCTCGGGCGAAGTCGAAATGGTGGATAATGGCTGCAAAAAGGGAGAGGCTGCAAAAAGGCAGCGAAAGGCAGCAGAAAGGAAGCTAAAGGCAGCAAAGAGACTCCCTTTATCGAGCCTTCCATTTTTCTGGGATTTTAAAGGCTCGAGAAATGGTGGAGAAAGAGAAAGGCAGCAAAAATGGTGCATAAGGGCTGAGAAAATGGAGCAAAAAGGCAGCAAAAAGAGAGTCTTCATCATCCTAAAAGGAACATTTCTATGGTCGTTTATAGACCCTCGGAGGGTCCTTCCGACTTTGCCTATGTTTGCGAACCTTGGTCGGGATTTTAATTTTAATTTCTTTCATTATGGTACTCTATTTCCATGTGCTCCCGCAGCAATGACAATCAATTGAAAGCGTGACCTTGATTGGAAAGACGCTTCGCAAACGCACGCAGCGGAACAGCGAAATGTCGTTCGGTGAGATTTCAAGTCGTGGCACACAGACTATATACCTAAGATAATCTGTCAAGTTTAGTTGATTCACGTATAACTCATTTTAAAGTCAACCTAATTTGGCTAGCTAAAAGTTTATTCGGTTTAAAAGTTTTTCTCTATCCAAGATCTTTAAATGATTAACGTATTTTCAACCTACCCATGGTTGGCACGTTATGCCGATGGGGTTGGCCAACGGCAAAAAGCCGATAAAGACTAGAAGAAGTTTCATTTTTTGAAAACAAAGAAGGAAAAACGGTCGACAGCATGTCTTTTATCCCAAGTTTCACATTAAACGTCCTATTGAGCAATAAATTTCAAATTTTTTCATCGTTTTATTGAGGACAATGAAAAAGTTACGATTGTTTCCGATAATGCAACCATTCCCAGTTTTTTCTCGTTTTACATGAAAGAAGCAGAATATCTTTTTTTTTTCGGGACAAAAATTTCCTTTCAAAAAACGAATAAAAATGGCAGATGGTACATGTAACATCAATAAAAATCCCGTTCATGTTTTATTATCCTTAATAAAATGATGAAACTTCGAAGGTTTTATAGCTCAGTGGGATTTTTAATGTAAAAATAAGCATAAAAGAGATTTTCTCGAAAGATTCTCCTTTTGTGGCTTGCTAGGAATGAAAGTTCTTCTGGTCTTTATCGGCCTTCTACCATTGGCCAGAGGCTTTTGCTTCATATGCTTAGACTGGGTGAGTTCAATTCTTTTTCTTTTCTAAGTTTGAAATTAGTATGTCCAACTTTTGAACAGAGTATGACTTATAATCTCGTTTGATGTACGATTTGTAAGAATCCGTCGTCTTCTTCCTATCAAGGGAAGTCGCTTTCCTTTGCAGTTGGGATACCCCTAAAAAAAAAGGCCAGAAAAAAACCCGGTTGAGCCAGATGAAGATCCCGAAATTTTCGAAATGCTCAACGTGCTAATTTTCGAGAGAGGGCCCCTCAAAGAAAAAAAAACCCTAAAAATCCATTGGAATGGACATTTATGGGCTTTATTATTATCATCTCGTTTCATCACGTCGACTAGTCGGTCTCATTGCCGCTCTCTTGTGGGATAATATTCCGACGCCCGTAGGCCCTGGACAAGTTGGGCGCCGTACTGTTACAACATGGTGATGCAGTTTATTTGCTGGTACCACCAACGGAACCACATTCTTTCCCAACGCTGGCTGTCACGTCGGGACTTATTGGACAACGCTTGTGGACCGTAACCCGCGCCGACGACTAACTCTTCGATTATACCATGGTTCAGCAGAGATTTTCTACATCTTACTCTGAAGACTGAATAAATTGAAATTGAAATGTATGGGTTATGAGCACTTACATCTCGAAAATCGGGAAGTTGTGTAAGTTGAGACTTTTAGAATTTTTTTTTTGGTAGGAGTTTTTCTGGTCAATTTTTAGAAAGTTTCCCAACCGCCAAGTAGAATGACTTCCCTCCTTATGGATTAGTAACAAGGAAATAGGTGAAATAAGCCCCAGAAAGCCGAACGTCGATTTTCTTATGCTCACTAATGCTGTGACAAAAAATTGAATTAAAATTGTTCAGTGGGCAGCTCATAATGTTGATAGATATATTCCAAAGCCTTTATTTTCGAACTCATGAATCTGTTTCAACTTCAGAACAACGTTACCGAAGGCCGTCAATATTTTAGTCTCGTGAAACCTTTGAAACCTGGCGATGTCATTATCATCAATGGTGTCGGCAGATGGAACAACACCATCAAACAGTTATGCATCATGTCTTTCGCGTCAATGTCGTCTGAGAAAACAATTTGAAACTCGCATCTTCGCAATTTACATACTTTAACTTTTTTCTCAACTTTTTGAAGAAAAGTTTCGAAAATTATCATTCAATATGCGGATTTCAGCTTCATTTTCGACTTGTACGAAGGTATTCAGACCCCGACTTCAGTTGGCGAAGTGATTTCTCTTCGAGTCATTTCTAACTTGGACACTAACATGATGGCCTTTAATACATATACGGTAAGACGTTTTTTTTACCAGAAGCCCTCATGGCCCACGGCATTCCTAATGGGGGTGAGGGAAGGTGAGCGAGGCGTCAAAGTTTCTGAATTTACAGAAAAAATTTAGTGCGCGCTACGGATAAAATGCATTGAGTATTAAACGTTAATAACTTGTTTGTTCGATCGCCTTCGGCTGAAGTGTAGATTTAAAATTTCGCGCCAAATTTTTTTCTGACGTCTCCCCACCCCGTTTGGGAACACCGTGGGCCAGAGGAGACGCAAAAGTTCACCCGCTGCCGCACGCTTTCTATATAATTCATTTTATATGGAAGGAAGGAAATTCGGGTCCGCGAATACTGTTGGGCGGGAATTGCGCATACACCAATCTGGAAAAAGGATTCTTTCTAATTTTTGTTGTAAACAGAAGTTGATGGAGAATGCAAGCAGAATGAATAAAATTAAGAATGACGTTCTGCAGCAAATCCCTGACTGAGTGTATGCGAAAAAGACTCATTATTTGATGAAAAGTGAGTTTAATAAAAACCATACAGTTTATATTTGCGGTCGAAAATCGGCATCTTCACAATGAAATGACAAAAGAAAAAAAATGGTGTATGCACAACTCACGCTCACGAATATTCGCGGACCCAAAGTTCCATCCTCAGGCGGAGAACGTAGTGCCAGCGCACATCTCACTAGGGAACGTTTTTTACCCCCGGTTGAACTTTTGCTGAAACTTTGCTGAAGTGTACTTTAGGATTCCCTGATGCCAGAACAGTAAGAAAATTTATGGCAATAGATCTCGTTTTCGAGTTAGGACACTTCAAAAGCCCGAAATAGCGCTTTTTTGGCCTAATTCGCGTATTTTGCACACTTCGAAGTTCGGAAACAAGATCTATTGCGAGAATTTTTTTTCTCTTCATCAGGGGTCCCTAAAGTACACTTCAGCAAAGTTTCCGCAAAAGTTCAACCGGGGGCTCAAAATGATCCCTGGTAAAATAAGAAACGGAAGACCAACGCGCATGCACCAGTTTTGAGAGCACGGTAAACTTAGAGAGACTAGACTCGTATAGCTGATTCACGGCTGGCTTGAGCCATCGAAAAACGAGTCCTGACACGATAATACACGACATAGCGCCTGGCTCGTGGAGAGCGAAGACAAGACACGCCCCTTAGCGTCTCAAGCTAGCCGTGAATCAGCTATACTCTCCTCGCTCTGCACACTGTCTGAGGACCTGGGCGCTGGCGCGCCAAATTTATAGCCCGTTCACGGCTGGCTTGGGACAGCGAACGGGCGGTTTAACTTTCGCGGTGAAAGTAGATCATGACGACTATCTATGCGCCTTTCATAAAAGCCCCATTTTATGACTTATTTATTTCTGAATTGTATTTCGTATCGGACCTTTTTTTTTATAAAAACTAAACTAATTAGGAAAATTAACAGTCTCCTCTATCGAATAGTATGATCAACATAATTTCTCAATGATTTTGAAAAAATGGCTTGTGGTCCCCAAATAAAGACAACTGAGTAAACGCTCATAAGACCATCTTTACATCACTAATTTTTTTTTTCTATTCTAAGATCTTTGAAAAAAAAATTTACAGAAAGGAGGAGCAAACTTCAAGGAGAGTCCCAAGTTGTCTCCTGTGAAACGCGAAACGCCATTCCAACTCCGAATTCTGTTTTCTTGCTCATTTTATGAAAAAAAAGAAACGTATTATTTAAGAGTGCGCGAAGGTGATTATCAGATCTTTTTCGACGACCAGCTTTTCTGGACCTACACCTTCCGTCTGCCATTCCTCAACACCGTGAAGTCGATCGGATTTGAAGGAATGAAGTTTCCCCGAAAAGCGTAAGTTTCAGTCTTTTAGAAGCCGCAGAATAAAAATTATTCACGAAGAAATTTGTTTTCAGCGATTGCCCGAAAGTATTCGGAACATTAGAAGAAAGTGATTCGCAGACAATTGTGGTAGAAAATCAAAATGTCTACGCCGTCTGTGAGTTGAACTCTTCCAATTTCAACAGAGAGATCGTACTTGCATTCGCGTAACATCTAATGGTCATGAAGTAATTGTCATAAAGCGCGCCAGACATGAAACGACTTGCGCGCTAGACAGAAGAGTCAGTCGCCACGCGGCCGCGACGCTTCAAGCCGTCCTGCGTGAGACTAATAGTAGCGCAAAAATATTGGTCAAAATGCAATAAATTAAGAAAAATCCATCTTTCCTTTGACAACCTATCGCACACACCTTCATTAAAGCACAACTTCAAAATGACCTTATAAAAATCAAATCTCTCCGTACTAAGTTCCGTGATTTGAATCCGCTTTTTTTCTCTGCGCTTTCCTCGTCTTTCGGGGACCCTCTCACCGTTGCCGTGCTATTTTCATACTTCCCTGACCTCGACGGCGAGAGAACAGAGAGACGCAGACATGCGAAAATTGTCGACTCGCGGTGCCATTTTCATAATTTCTTCTTCTTTCAGACACTTCGCCGACCCAAATCCTGTCAACTGCTGGCTAGGAAATCACTTGACGCAAATTTCGTTAACGGAAAAAACTCGTTCTTGTTTGAAATGAATACTTTTTTTTCAATATTAGTACTAATTATCCTGGTTAAATCTCCAAAAATGATCAACTTGTGCTGGTGCGGCAAAAAAAAAAGACAAAATGTGGATTTCTTCGCGTCTTGCGACAGAGAGCGCAGGATCAATATCATAGATAGAGAAAAAAATTCTGAGTGCAATTTTTTTAAAAAAAGATATTTGATTTTTTTCAATCAAAAAAACGATAAAATATAGAGGATGGTACTTGTAACATCCATAAAAAGCACCCTCCATTTTATTATCCTCAATAAAATGAAGAAATTTTGAAAATTTTATTGTTCAGTGTGGAAGTTTATTGCGGAAATCGAGATAAAAAGATCTTTTTGAAAAGTTTTTATTTTGTGGTTTCACAAAAAAACAATGAAACTCCTTTTGGCCTTAATTGGCCTTTTCCACTCGCCAGTGCTTTCGGCTATCGATGCACCTCTTGGGTAATTATTTTATTATTTGGGATGTTCAAAGATAAAATCCACAGTGTTGGATTGAGGAGAACGCCTACATAGGAAATGTTGGAAAGTTGTTTGACTTTCCAAAAGCCATCATTAAATTTCAAAATGAATAAACGTTTTCGAAATGAATTTTCGATTCTGTTTGAACATCAAATGTATACCAAATTCAATCGAAAAAAAAACCAGAGATGGAAAATGACGAAAGAAACGGGTGTGATCTCACTAACCAGGGTCTGCACAGTGGGGCTTCTCAATGAGACCATGCTTTCTATATGTAGTTTTTCACGCTAATTTCAAATTCAATCTCAAAAGCTGCCCCAGAGGTCTGTGAAAAAAGTTATGGGCCCTCAAAAGTCGAAAGTTTCATAGCCACCGATTGAGCTCATTTTTAGAGGGTATGTAGATCCTGTCACTCTGGTCGCGAAACAACATTTATTTTGTCCAAAAAAACTTAGTGAGCCCAGATATAGTCTGTTCAGATTTCAAATGTCAAGTGTTCCCTGGCGCTCCGCCCCCTAATGGCGCGAAAAACCAATCAGAGAGCGTTTTCGAATGACGTCATTCTACTTGACATTCGAAATCTGAACAGACTATACGATTTTTCTCAGACCTATGTGGCAGCTTTCAAGACCGTATTTCGTGAACTACATATAGAAAACAGTCTCATTCAGAAGTCCCACTGTGAGCTAAGACCTTTCCATGGTGAAGTAATATTCATAGTAATGTCCTCCTCATATGTATTTTCTCACCCTTCATATTGATCAAACACACTGAATTCGAATTGAAAACTTAAAAAGTACTTTTCAAGGTTCCAAGAGGGCTCTCTCCCCAATCCGACTACTACCAGTGTACTTATGCTGGGTTTTCTTTTTTTCAAGAACTGGATCAGATCTGTGGTGGACGGGAAATTCAGCAAACTATAGTTCATTTTTCGCGGCTTGAAAAGGGCGGGACTTCTCTGCGCCCTCCTTATCTCTCGACGTTCCTCTCATGTTTACTGTTTCTCTGACCATCTTCAACTTAAATTTTTTTTTTTTGCGTGAATGATCCAAGATTTTTTGTCAATTTTATTCAGAGAACGCAAGGCCCCGCTTCTTCCCTGGATAGAAAATTCGCATTTGCTAAAACCGGTACAAACGCGATATCATAAAAAAGAAAATTGTTGGAAAAGCACAGAAAAACTTCCGCTTACTTTTCGCTTGGTTTGGATGCGTACCAACGGAGTTTTGTACGAAAAACATCCGATCGAAGCTTTTTCATTGCAACTGAAGCTTTCATTCCGATTGAAGCTTTTCATCCCGATGGAAGCTTTTCATGAAAAAATTCCTTCTTGTTTGCTATAAATTCGTCATACTTCCAGGGACCTGTCAATTCGTAAAGGTGGGCTCATTTCTGTTTATTGTTTTTTTTATTATTTATCCTCTGCCCATCCATTACTTGATCCCTTATTTTTTAAATTTTATTCTGTTAAACAATAGCATTGAGTGAACTATAATTATTCAAAACTAAAACGATTTTTTTCAAACTGCAGTTGGCGTTTTTCCAGGGACAAAAGATCTTTTAAACGTTTTCGTAGTTGGACCTGAAGTGTTCCCTCAATTTGGAAAAATACTTGAAGAAGTCCAAGTGCTGACAAAGAAGGTCTTTTTACTTTGAGTTTGGCATATTCCTGAAAACTGGCCAGAACGTTCCTTGATGTACCAGAAGAAGGTTCTGAAAGTTTCAACCTGCTATAGCTCCCTCGTTTTCAAGGAAAGACGCAGGGCTTCAAGTCCTTATTTATCAAAAACTAGGACTTTGTTCAGGTTGAGACCTTTTCATCAAGAATTGCTCTGGCCAAATTTCAGGAATGTCCCAACCGCGAAGTAAAATAACCTTGCTTTAGGTTTTTTCAATGTCGATTTTCTTCCATGCATTTCCTTTTATAAATCGTTTCTGAGAGATGAAGATTCTAAATTTTTGGGTACATAGAGATTTCCTCCTGTGTCTCTAATCAGCGATTGAATTTTAGAATCGTATATGATATCAACTAGGCAAACAAAACAACTGCAATAGAATTGATGATGGGACATGTACAGTCAAATTTTACAGACTTGAAAGGCGGGGCAAGGGGCGAAACGCGTGGCGTGTGCGTACGCGGTTCTTGGCACGAGTTCAAATCAACCGCCAGCGAGCATTCAGAGAGCTTATTGATTATTTAGTGACTATGTTCATGTGTGCATCAAGTCTCTAATCAACGATTGGACCTTAGAATCTTATATGATATCAACTATGAAAGGGGCGACATATGAAAGGGGCGGCATAGCTCAGCTGGCATAACTCATTTCTAATGTCCGCAAGGTCGTAGGTTCGAGTTACCCCGAGGTCGACCAAGCCTTTCATCCCTCCGGGGTAGATAAAATTGGGAGCTGCATCCAGCGAAAAGGCTCAATCTCTGCCATCGGCCTTTGGAAAGCCGGCACCGTACTTCTTCCTACGACCTCTCTTGCACCTGATGTTCTACGAGCGAAATTCACAACTTCTCTGCCTGAGCCACAGCTCCTGCCGCCGTTTAAACACAGTTAAAATCAATGAAAGTCGATTGCACATGTATTCTAACATTGAAGATGCAATAAACAGTTTAAAAACAGTGCATCAAAAAGTAGTAGAAAAAACAGAAAAAAAGAGCGGTTGCCGAGCTTTTCAAACAGTCGGCGGTGATTGAATTGAACTGGCGCCAAGAACCGCGTACGCACACGCTACGCGTCCCGCCCCTTGCCACGCCTCCCACGCCTTTCAAGTCGCAAAAAATTGACTATAAAATTCAATAAAACAGCACCCTCACGTATTGTCGGAGTTTTGGAAAACTTATTGCTCGGTGGTATGTTTAATAGTAAAATCAGGATAAAAGAAAACTCTCTCGGAAGTTTTTTATTCTGTGGTTTCACTCGAATGAAATACCTACTGGCCTTCATCGGCCTTTTGCCGCTGAACAACGCCATCGGCGTACTATGCAAACTTTGGGTAAGTAGTTTATCAATTAAATTTAGGAAACTAGTTCATCATTCCACACTATTAGCAGAACATGGAGTCTAGTTTGTTTTGATGTACACTTTATGAAAATCCGACTTTCCGATAAGTTAGCAGCAGAGGGAAATAGAGTGAGCTCTACTTAGAAATGGAGCGCCAAAAGGTCGTCACTCACAACTCTATCTCTTATACGCACTATTTTCGTCGTTATCTAGCAGCAAGAAAACGAACAAAACAGTTCCTATCAGAGAAAGAGTTGTGGCGATCTTATGGCGCCCCATTTCAGAGAAAAAAAATCTAACTTTCGAACCCAAAAATTCACGCTAAGCGAAAAAAGTTGTTCTTAACCTTGAACATCATTTTAGTCAGAAGACAATGATGACTCCAAATTTCAGGACAACACAACCGAGAGAAGACACGTTTTTTCGCTCGAAACGCCTCTGAAAGCTGGGGATACCATTTTTCTCAATGCGACCGGCAGCGGGAGTAAATCGATTATACAGTTAATTTCTCACGAATCTTGGGGTTACTCCAGATTGGCCCCCACTGGTGTAATAAACAGCCCCCAAAGCCGCGTTCGAACGAGTCCCCCACCAGTTGGTGGAATTATTTGCTAACAGGTCTCGAAACGATTCAAAGGGGGCCGCGTTTTTTTGATCAGATCTTACTTTAGAAAAATTTTGACTCCAATCAAATTTTAACCTTTTCGTTTTTTTATTTGTTATTTTTTTCTTCATTTTTGATGTAGGAAAAATATGACGTGTAACATGTGTTTGTAAAAATTTTTTTAGGTAAAAAGGGACGATTCTGGAATGCCGTGGGGGGCTTTTTTTGAAGGATGTAGGGGCGATTCTGTAATATGGGGACCCGGACAAGGCTTGCAATGAATGATTCTTGAAGATTGTCTAGGGTTTCAGAATTTTCCCCGAACCTCGTCAGAAAATCGTTTCACGAGATTGAAAAATGGGATATAATCAAAAAGTTTTTGAAACGTTCTCAATTCCAGCTTCATTTTCGATTTGTATGAGGGAACTCCGCTAGCGACCGATCGGAGTAAAAACGCTTCTCTCCGTATTATTGCAAATTTGAAAACGAGCATGATGGCTTTCAATACGAATACGGCGAGATTTTGAATTCATTTTTTTGTTGAAGTCAAAAGTGCCTTCTCGGACGCTCACGTTATGGTTTACACTTAATTTATCATTGAACAAGTTCGGAATGTAGGAAAGAACGTTACAGAAACTCCAGAGTGATCACTATGGGGGCATCCCTAGGGGCCCTTGAATGGTCGCCTATAGTACCAAAACCAACCCCTATAAATGCCGCTGAAGCTTGTAAAAGTGGCTGTTTTAGGGATATTAGTTAAAAAGTCCTTATGAGGAGTATGCTAGTCTGAAATTCAATCTGAATTTCTGATACGTCTTTCCATTTTTTATTTCCTGAACTCCTATAGGGACGACCTAAATTTTACCCCTATGGTGAGAAATTTTTTGTCTCTAATGCGGCTGTTTTTTCCCGTAGGCCCTCAGAGACCACTCTGGTTTTCTAACTACAAAATGGAGAACATGAACTATGAAATAGAGCGCAGAGTAGTCAGACTGTCCCAGTTAGTGGTGAATGAGATATGAACGGGAAAATCGTTACCTTCCCCTTTGAAAATAAACTTTGAACCTTCAGCCCGATGGAAAGTACAAGGAAGAGCCCAAGTTGTCTCCTGTCAAGCACAACGGCCCAATCAAAATAAAGATTCTGTCCGTCTTCCATGAATCTCGGGCTACATTCATTATTTCAGAGTGCGACAAATTGATTATCAGATTTACGTCGACGAAAAACTTTTCTGGACCTACAACTACCGTCGGCTATTACTAGACACAGTTCAAGCCATCGGAATCGAAGGAATCAAATTCACGAGCACCACAGAGAAGCAAGTCTAAGTCCGAAAAGCTTAGGAGACAGAAAATTTAGAAGACATATTTTATTTTTCTTTCTCGAATAGAAATTCTCGCTCTCAAGTTGAAGAAACAATTTCAGTTCCTGCCCGGCTTACTTTGGAACGCGGAGCTCGGACGATTTCCAGACCATCGTGATTGAAGGTGGAAAAGTCAATATCCTCTGTAAGTTGTAGAACTTTCTGGTCGCACTTGGAATGGCTTGATTCACGAAATAAAGCGACGCGTCGCAAAATCTTCCCAATTTTTGTCTATGTTTTTTTTCAGATGGCCCTACTCTGCAAGACAATAATGGAGGAGCTTCTAACGGCGGCAGAGTAGTCATCGAACTTTAAAATAAATCGAAGTTCTTTCAAATGAACTCCCATTCTTCCTGTTTAAAATAAAGTTTTGTTTTCAGCTGACATTACATACAATCACCGTCATCGGAACGGCAGATATTTCGCCTCTAAGAGCGTTAAGAGCAGGGCATATTAAAAGCGCAAGCTCGGTTACCGCTCGTTTCGTTACTGTTCTACTATTTTTCAACCCACAATACTTAAGCATTCTGGCTGCTGTAACTGCTTTTCAGTTCTTAGGAACGATTTATGGAATAGGTATCCATTGGAAATACCTCATAAATATGATACCAAGGAAGAGTGTTGATGGATCCAAATTTGTCAAGGATCCATTCAGAACGTTATCTGCTTGCGGGACAGTAAGGAATCTCGAACACATTTTCAACTTGTCATCCACTTTTACCCATTTATTTCGTCGGAAGTGTCAAGTCGCGGCGGGCGAACTGTAACTCAGTGTTGGAGCATAACGCTTATATTAAGCTGATTCTAGGATGTTCTATAGTTTTCCATTTCTAGTCTCATTACGTCATAGGGATCATGTGTAAAAGTTTCCCTTCTAGAAAGTTCCACAATCTTCTCATTTGTTCTCTACCTTTCTAGAAAGTTCCACATTGTTCTCGAATGTTCTAATGCTTCCGGGACAGATCTCTAAAACTCTGGAATGTTCCATATTTTACTCTAATCTCAATACTATCTAAACTCCACCTTTATTCGGGAACATTCCATAATCTTCGGGATCTCTTCCCTCAGCACTATATAACCCCTTGTTGTTATTGTAAAAGGGCTAGCATAGTCTAGTTTCTTGTTACTAATAAATCTTCTACTACAACGTCTTCACTGGCCACCTGCGGGCACAACACTCAGCTGAAAGTTAACAAAACTCCATATAACTTTAATCAAATGCTTGCAATCAGACTGCTGCGATTTTTATCTTGGTTTCGAGAATTTCTTTTTTATGTAATCAATTTCTTCGCACCATCCAGAAAGTTTGATCGAATATCCGGCATAAAAAAGTCAGCAAATCGGTGAAAGAACAAAAAAAAAATCTGCATCAGAAAAAAGTTAATAATTCATTCCGTATGATGGCAACTTGTTTTTAAATTTCAGTCACGGATCTACGCCGTGTTCGTGTATGGGGCCCTGCTGGCACCCTGGAGAGTGGGACCATCTGAAAGAAAAGATTATCAGAGAGTGTTATCAATTTAAATGGTATGTTTTTTGTTTAATGGAATCTCACTAACTTCTAGGCCTTACAGTTTTTTTTTGTATTCGAATAGAGCCGTTTATTCAAAATTTATTTCGTGGGTTTCAAATCATCATTTTGAGTCCAGCGACATCTTTTACATTAAAAGAACCATACTCTGAAGATTTCATTCGAAAAATGACCTTCTAACAGAGAAAAGTGATATTGAAAAAAGGAAATGTATGAAACTATGATTGGTGAACGGTATGCGAAAACTCGTGGAGATAAATTTTTTTCAAGTTCAGGAAATGTTTGCTGACAGTCACATGTGGAATGGATCGCGTTGCGGTCGATTCAAAAGCTGCTTTTACTTGATATCAATGCGTGCAAGCCGTTTTAAGTAGGGTGTACTTTAAAAGAGCTTCTGAGCGGCCGCCGCCAGCCGAGCCATTCCAAATGCAGTCCTGAAGTTCAACAACTTACAGAGGTAATAGACGTTTCCATTATCTACCGCGATGGTCTGAGACTCTCCCGCACTTTTAACTCCATACGGGGACGGGCAAACTCTGAAACTTTTTCTTCATCATATTTTTGACTCAGGAACTCCAGAGTGGTCCCTATAGGAGTAACCTGAGGGGTCCTTTCATATTCCTCTCTAAGAGCCATTGTATCTCCCTCAATAGAAGCCACTAAAGCTGACAAAAGGAACTCTTCGAAGGTCTTCTGTTAGTATCCCCGATGAAAGACTGTGCTCGCTATACGACTTTTTAGTATGACTACAGTGGTCCCTATACGACTTTTTAGTACAGTCACTTCATCTTTCGGACACTGAACTCTATAGGGATCGCTTATTTGTCCGTCACAGGGGTTGCTTTTCCCCGACTCCTTTAGGGGCCACTCTTGAGTTCCTGAGAATAACAACTTTTTCCTCTTTCAACCATAATCTTGAAACTCGCAATGTGGCCGAAAACTTGATTCCTTGAAGTCCAATGGCTTTTACAATGTTGAGAGATGGCCGACGGAAGTTGTAGGTGTAGAAAACCTTTTTGAGGTTGATGAAAATCTGGTAATCGTTATCGCGCACCCTAAATTCAATATTACCATTTATCAGTATGGAGAGTTTACAAAAGCTTCAGCTTGAACTGCGCACTGCGGGTGATGGGAGACTTTTTGGGCTCTTCAAGGTATTTGAAATCGGGCTGAAAATTTAAAAATAATTCTATAAGGTGTTTGGAAAATCGGCTCAGTGTGGTCAGCTTTTATATCAGATTGATAAAAACCGTGAAAAGTTCATTTTCAGCTTTTCGCGAAATGGAAAGGTTTTTTTCTCTGCGCCCTCCTAGTCTCTCAGCGACCCTCTCACGTTCACGTGCTGTTTTCAAGTTTTTCTTACCTCGCCGGCGAGGGAACAGAGAGACGCAGACACTTGAAAAATGTCAAAGAGGCGCGAATGGACTATAAAAATGTAGAAAACTTCATTGATTACCGGTACGTATTATGTCGTATCAAAAAAGGTCGGGTTAAGCTATAGTCAATGTTTCCCGACTTGAAAGGCGAGGGAGGCGTGGCAAGGGGCGGGACGCGTAGCGTGTGCGTTCGCGGTTCTTGGCACGAGTTCAATTCAACCGCCAGCGAGCATTCAGAGAGCTCATTTATCGCTCTTTTTCACTTCTTTTTTTAATTATTTATTGATTATGTTCATGTGTGCATCAAAAAATAGTAGACAATACAAAAAAGAGCGGTTGCTGAGCTTTTTAAATAGTCGGCGGGGATTGAATTGAACTGGTGCCAAGAACCGCGAACGCACACGCTACGCGTCCCGCCCCTTGCCCCGCCTCCCACGCCTTTCAAGTCGGGAAACATTGACTATATGATTTTTTTTTTTCTAAACGCCGCATATACTTTGGAATTGTTTTTCTTTTCATTCTTTTAAATCTCACCGTAATTGTGTTGAAAGTCACTTGGGATGTGTCCAAGTTGGCCATGATACGAAGGGAAATATTTTTATTCATTTCCTGCGCGGTCGGAGATCCTTCATACAAGTCGAGAACGAAGCTGAATTTCACAATATTGGAAAACAAATTTCATTTTTACAACGGAGCTGTTTGAAATTTCATTGGCTGTATTGAAAAATCTCAACATTTTGGACAAGATCTGATATTTTGACCGTTCCGGGTTACCTATTTCATACTGCAGCTTTGCTAAAAAACGTTAAAGTCTGTGTGTCTGGACTAGAAGTTAAACGACATTCCGCTGTTCCGGTGAGCACGGTCGGGAAACGTCTGTTTTTGGGAAGTTCGGTCACGGTTTCAATATTTCTTTTATTTCAGTTAACATTGGACCTCTCTTGTCCCTGATGTTCTACGAGCGAAATTCACAACTTCTCTGCCTAAGCCACAGCTCCTGCCGCCGTTTAAACACAGTTAAATCAATGAAAGTCGATTGCACATGTATTCTTACATTGAAGATGCAATAAACACTTTCAAACAGTTTTTTTAAACATTGGAACAGTCTACCTATCAGATAACAAATTGAAACGTCTAAGATTCCCAAAAGGCAAGACGCTCCGCGACCGCACGCACCGGAATAGCGGATTGTCGTTCGGTGAAATTTCAGGTCATGGCACTCAGACTATATATTGCGAGCTTGTAAACTTTTTGTTCGAGGGGGATAAAAATTCAATGGACAAAGAAAAAAAATCAACTGTGTGGCCACTTCGGCGACTCTGGCGTACGCGCTGATGTAGATGACGTCGCCAACTTTCAAAGGATTTTCAAGCGGGAAAACCTGCTTGCTATCGGTCTTGTTATTCTGAAATAGGAGTATATTAACATGCGGGGAAGTTTTTGGAACTAATTTTTCCTTCTCTGTGTTGTCAATTCATTGATTGTAATTAACGAAGGCTTTTACAGAATACACATTAAAAAAAACTGGATGTTATATTTATACTATAACTCGTATTATCAACTTAGTTCTAACTATTTTGTAATAAAACACTCACATAAGGATAGCATCGAATGCCAAGAGCGCTGGCCAGCGGCAAAAGACCGATAAAGGCCAATAGGACTTTCATTTTGGTAAAACCACGGAGTAAAAAACTTTTGAGAGGATCTCTTTTATCCTGATTTTGCTATTAAACATCCCACTGAACAATAAATTTTTCCAAATTCCAAAAGACGATAAAAAGTGACGGGCCTTTTATGGATGTTACAGATGCCATCTTCAATTTTTATGATTTTTTTTTTGCCCAAAGGATCCAAAATCTGTTTTTTTTATCATTGTTATAAAAGCTTTCTTTTGAAACTTTGAAACTTTTATTCAGCCTTCAGAGAATGTGCTGAATCATGAGATATTTGAAGAGCTGTTGGCCGGTTCACAAAGCTGTCGTTGATCAAGAACGGCATTTTGAACATCTCGCCTTTCTTGTGATAGAAGTAGATAATTTTTGACCGGGCCGACGATCACTGCTTCTCATTTCAAGTTAAATTGCAAACCACTACTCCCTGACATCATCCCTATGACGTCATCTTGATTTGGCGATTCGCACATGCAGCGATATTATTTGATTTATTTTTCACGTTTTAAATTTATAAAATTAGATTCGACTCGAAAAAATTTACATATTATTTCAGGCTCTTCCCATTCTTCAATTTTTTCAAGTAAATAAAATAAATATATAGCCAAATATTTAGATTACTCGCATGCTGAGCAGGGAAACCCCGCCGTGCTAAAACGGGGTCTCAGCGGGTGCCCCCGTATTAAACCCGTATAAGCCCAGCTGATAGAACTTTTGGCAATTTTTAGCCCAACTGAGACCCCGCTTTAGCACGGCTGGGTTACCTATTTTTCTTACACCCGTTGTTCCCCCGTTTTAGCCCAACTGAGACTAAAATAACCTCAGAAACACGGGTTTAATACGGGTACACCCGTTGAGACACCTGATCAGCATGCGAGAAAGCTGACGGAAGTCGGATCAAATCTCAGACGAGATCAGAAATGAAGACCGACCACTCGGTATGTAGAAATGAAATAATAATAATTGATAGAAAACAGTTTTTTTTGGTACGTTGCGTTTTCTGTGTTCAGTATAAATGTTTTTGCCCCATATATAAGGAGAATTTTGTTGGGATAGGAGAAAAAAGTCCGCTTACTTTTCGCTTGGTTTGAATGTCGTACAAAAAACGACTTTTTCATTGCTGAAGGCTTTTTTCAGGTACAAAAGATCATTTGGATCAAAAGCCCTCACTGTTTGAAAAAATTTTGAGAAAATCTCGAATTTGTTTTATGACGGTCAGAAAAACAAAGTCAACTTCGATAGAAATGATAAAAAAATAAGATTTTTTTGATTCTTCTATCCAAACGCATAAAAATTGAAGATGGCACCTGTAACATCCATAAAAGGCCCCGTCACTTTTTATCGTCCTTCGGAATTTTGTAAAAATTTATTGTTCAGTGGGATGTTTAATGGGAAAATCAGGATAAAAAAGATCTTCTCGGAAAAATTTTACTGTGGTTTCACCAAAATGAAATTCCTCTTGGCCTTTATCGGCTTTTTGCCGATGACCACCGCCATCGGCATACTATGCAAACCTTGGGTAAGTAGTTTATCCATAAAAGTTTAGGAACATAATTCAGTATTAAAAATTATAAACAGAAAAGGGAGTTTGGTTTCTTTTGATAGGCATTTAATCCGAGGACTTTGACTCGACTTTTTATTGTTATAGTCTGTGTGCCACGGCTTGAAATTTCACCAAACGATATTCCGCTGTTCATCCCGACCAAGGTTCGCAAAGACGCGCAGCGGCGTAGCGGAATGTCGTTCGGTGAAATTTCGAGTCGTGGTACAAAGGCTATAACAACAGATTAAAATAGAGTGAGATCTGAAAATCTAACTTTCGAACCCAAAAGTTCCCGGTAAGCGAGAAATTTCGATTTTTGATTTTGAAAAATATCTCACTCAGAAGACAAGAATAACTCCGAATTTCAGGACAACAAAACCGACAGCAGACAAGTTTTCACGCTCGAAACGCCTTTGAAAACTGGGGATACCATTTTTCTCAATGCGACCGGCAGCAGTAGCAAATCGATTACACAGTTAATTTTTCACGGTTTTGGTCAGATCTTGTCAGAAAATCGATGAACAAGATTGAAAAAAATAATATTACCAACATCAACAAGTTTTCTCGATTCCAGCTTTATCTTCGATTTGTACGAGGGAACTCCATTAGCGACCGATGCGAGTAAAAACGCTTCTCTTCGAATTATCGCCAATTTGAACACCACCATGATGGCTTTCAATACAAATACGGTTTGTTTTGCAAGCTAAAGCTGCATTTTTGGAAGCCCAATTTATGGTCACACTGGATTTTTCATTGAACAAGTTCGAAATGTAAGACAAAGGGTTTCTTAGAAACTCCAGAAAACCCTTGAATGGTCTTCTCTAGGGATCACTTTACCAACCCTTGTAGATGCCACTGAAGGTTGTTAAAGTGGCTCTTCTAGGGGTATTAGTTTTGAGCCTCTACGGGGAATATGCTAGTCGTCCATATCCCTAGACCCTATAGAGACCACTCTGGATTTCTTTAGTGCAGACCAAAAAAAATTACTATGGAAGTCTTAAACGCGTTACTTTTTCGATACTTTATTCCCTAATATTTCAAGTCTGGTTTCTCTACGCTCTCCTTTCCTCCAGCGACTCTCTCATTTGTTCTTCTTTGGTGAGAGAAAAGAGAGCGCAGGGAAGTCAAACTGGCTCAATTAGTGATGGATGAGATAGAAATGGAAAATCGATACCTACACCTTTGAAAATAAACTCTGAACCTTCAGCCCGATGGAAAGTACAAGGAAGAGCCCAAGTTGTCTCCTGTCAAGCGCAACATATCATTCAAAATCAAGATTTTGTCTGTCTTCCACGATAATCTCGGACAAAATTGATTATTTCAGAGTGCGACAGCTTGATTATCAGATTTTCGTTAACGACAAGCTTTTCTGGACCTACAACTTCCGTCGACCATTACTCGGCACGGTTAAAGCCATCGGAATCGAAGGAATCAAGTTCACGAGCACCACAGAGAAGCAAGTCTAAGTCCGAAAAGCTTGAGAAACAGAACATTGAAAAAGAAAATCTTTCTGTCTCGAAAAGAAACTCTCGCTCTCAATATGAAGAAACGATTTCAGTTCCTGCCCGGCTTACTTTGGAAGGCGGAACTCGCCAGATTTCCAAACCATCGTGATTGAAGGCGGAAAAGTCAATATCCTCTGTAAGTTGTAGAGCTTTCTGGTTGCACTCCACTTGTAATGACTCGATTAGCAAAATACAGAGACGCGTTCGACCTGAAACGACTTGCGCGTTTTGAAATGAGGTGAAAGTAGCTTAGCCAGCCGCAACGCGACCGCCACGTTGCGACGACCTTGCTTGGAAACTTTTTAGTGGACACTTTAGGGATTTGCCGATTTATTGGCTACTATAGCAGTCAAATTAATGGTCGCTGAAGTGGTTAAAGTTCTTCAGAAGTCTGAGTCAACTTTGAAAAATTACTAACCGAATTTTCGCTTAAGATGCTTTAGAGAAAAAAGATGAAACACTATAATTTACAGCATCATTTCAAGGCTTGTCAATGGTAATCTGTTTTCAGATGGTCCTACTCTGCAAGACCTACCACCAGTTGACAATAGTAAGGGCGGCATCGAAATTTAAAATAAATCGAAATTCTTTGGAACAAACTCTCACCCTTTCTGTTAGAAATAATATTTTGTTACATAAAATCTCACCGTTATCTTGTGACGTCACCGGAACGGCAGAGATTCAGGCTCTGAGAGCGTGAAGAAGGGCATAGTAAAGGGTTACCGCTCTTTTCGTATTGGTTCTACTATTTTTCAACGCACAAATGAGAAAGATCAATAACGGATTACAAAAGAAATCGAAAGAACGATATAGATTTCACAAACAGCTTGTGAGGCTAAGGGGGGTCTGCGCTCTCCACGAGCCGGGCGCTATCTCGTGCATTATCGTGTCAGGACCCTTGTTTCGATGGCTCAAGCCAGCCGCGAATCAGCTTCAGACGATTCACGGCTAGCTTGGGACGCAAAAGGCGTGGCCTGTCTTCACTCTCCATCAACCAGGGCACTGTCTCTTCTCTTTTCGTGGCAGGACCCATGTTTCGATGGCTCAAGCCAGCCGTGAGGCAGCTATAAATAAGCTCTACAAATAGTCGCTGGCGGTTGAATAGAACTCGTGTCAAGAACCGCGAACGAACACGCTACGCGTCCCGTCCTCTTCTCCGCCTCCCTGACCTTCCGAGTCGGGAAAAATTGACTTTATTGCCAGAGGTCTCTGAGGCGAATCGAATTCTCTCAACATAAGCGCAATTTTTTTGCGCGAAAGCGGCGCTGAACTCGACACGCGACATTTTACGGAGAAAAAGTCGGCGTGGCGTCGTCGAAAAAACTCCGTGAATGATATTATTTCACTTGATTGGTTAAAATTTCAGGTCAAGAAGATTGTTTTTGACAAAGTTAGGGACGAAAAACCAAAAAATACTCACTTATTTTTGCTACTGTAACTGCTTCTCAGTTCTTAGTAACGATTTTTTTAATGTAAAAGGTATCCATCAGAAAAATGAGGGAAAGTTTTTGAGGGACGGTTTTTAGTGGTTTGAAAGATTTCTCTTCGATCTCCTCGTCTTTCGACGACTCTCTCATGTTGAGGTGCTATTTTCATTTTTCTCTGACATCGCCGATGAGAGAACAGAGAGACGCAAACACTTAAAAAGTCCAGTCGCTGCGGACGAACTGTAACTCAGCAGAAAGAGAACAGACTTTCATAAACATTTCATCAAACGCTTGTAATCAGTAATCAAATTTTTTTCTGGTTTCGGGATTATAATTTTTTTTTTCGAAATCAAGTTCTTTGCAACAAGCAGGAAGTTTGATCAGATATCTGCCATAAACAAAATCGGCAAACCAGGAAGAGAACAAAAAATCTGCATCTGAAAAAAAATTTAACAATTCATTTCGTAGCATGGCAACTTGTTTTAAATTTCGACTTTACGCGGTGTTCGTGTATGCGGCCGTGTTGGCACCCTGGAGAGTGGGACCATCTAAAAAAGATTATCAGAGAGTGTTGGAAAAGGGGAAAATGTTATAAAACAAAATTGGAAAAAAAGAAAAGCAAAACTCTGGTTCGATGATTTTTTTTTTCTAAGTAAACGTGAAAGAAAGATTGACTTTTTCAAATTCAGGGATTTTTTCCTGACAGTCACACGCGGAATAGATCGGGTTGCGGTCGACTCAAAAGTTACTTTTAGGTGGTAAAAATGCGCGTAAACCGTTTTAAGTCGGGTGTATCTTAAAAGAGCTTCTGAGCGGCCGCCGCCAGCCGAGCCATTCCAAATGCAATCATGAAGTTCAACAACTTACAGAGGTAATAGACGTTTCCATTATCTACCGTGATGGTCTGGGAATCTCGCGAACTTTTAACTCCATACGCAGGCAGGCATTCTCTGAAATTTCGTCTTCATTCCATTTCTGACTCAGGAGCCCCAGAGTGGTCATAGAGCAACCTCCGAGGTCTTTTAAGGTTCCTAGAGGGAACCCCTATAGAGGAAACTGAAGTTTGCGAAATAAATGAGCGTTCTGTGTAAAAAATATCAACATAAGATAAAGTGACCAATTTAGTCTAATTTTTCAATTTGAACTCAAAAAAAAAAGACCCTATAAGGGCCATTTTAGATTCGAGGCCTAAGGATCAGACTCTGATCACCCCAATACTACCCTTGTAGAGACCACTTTTTTGTCCGCTATAGGGGCTGTTTTTCCTCGGACCCCTTCAGGGACCACTTTGGAGTTCCGAGGAAAACAAATTTTTATCTTTTAACTATATTCTTAAAACTCGCGATCTGGTCGAAAACATGATCCCTTGAAGTCCAATGGCTTTTACGATGTTGAGAGATGGCCGACGGAAGTTGTAGGTATAGAAAACCTTTTTGAGGTTGATGAGAATCTGGTAATCGTTATCGCGCACCCTAAATCCAATATTACCATTTATCAGTATGGAGAGTTTACAAAAGCTTCAGCTTGAACTGAAAACTGCGGCTGATGGGAGACGTTTTGGGCTCTTCGAGGTAACTGAAAGCGGGCTGAAAATTTAAAAATGATTATGTGAGGCATTCGGAAAATATGTTTAGTGAGGTCAGCTTCTATATCAGATTGGCGAGAAAAACCCGTGAAAAGTTCATTTCCACTTTTTCCCGTCACGCAACGGCTTTTTTCTCTGCGCCCTCCTCGTCTCTCAGCGGCCCTCTCACATTGACGTGCTATTTTCGCGTTCCTCTGACCTCGGCCAGACACTCGAAAAGTGACAAGTAGCCACGAATGGACAAATGTAGAAATTTTCATTGATTAACGATACTCATCATTTCGTATCAAAAAAAGGTTTGATTTTTTTTTTCCTAATTGTGGCAAATAGTTTGGAATTTTTTTTTCTTTTTCTTGAATAAAATCTCACCGTAATTGTGTTGAAAGTAATTTCGGATGTGTCCAAGTTGGCCATGATACGAAGAGAAACATTTTTATTTATTGTTTGCGCGGTCGGAGATCCTTCATACAAGTCAAGGACAAAGCTGAAACTCATAGATTTCGAAAAGCAGTTTCACGAGGCTGTTTAAAAGTTCATTGGCTTTATCGGAAAATCATAGATTTTTGGACAAGATCTGAGCTTTTGACCGAATTGAGCGATTCCAAACTGAAAAGTCACCGGACTACGTGATTATGTGTCTCGTATTAAATTTATCCCAACGACATTCCGCTGTTCCGGTGCGAAACGGAATTCAAACATTTTATAAGTTACCCATTTCATTTTGGGAAGCCGAGCCTTCATTTTTTTTTTTCCCACTTCAGTATAGTCTGTGTGCCACGACTTGAAATTTCACGGAACGACATTCCGCTGTTCCGCTGCGTGCGTTCGCGAAGCGTCTTTCGAATCTAGGTCACGCTTTCAATTGATTGTTACTGCTGTGGGAGCACATGAAAGTAGAGTACCTTAATAAAAGAAAAGAGTTAAAAGCGCGTCCAAGGTCCGCGAACACACGCAGCGGAACGTGGCACACAAACTATACTATACGTGTTTCCATTGAAACAGTTTTCCATCAGCAAAAACCGATTGAAAACGCGGCAGCAGATCCGCGACCGCGCGCACCGGAAAAGCGGATTGTCGTTCGGTAAAATTTCAAGTCGTGGCACACCGCCTATCTATAATAGCCATTTCCTTGTGAAGCAAGGGAGGCGGAGAAGTGATTGGGGCGCGTACTCGGTTCTTGGCGCGAGTTCAATTTAACCGCCAGCGATTATTTGGAGAGATCGTTCCTTTCATTTATTTTATAATCCTTTATTGATTTCTTTGATTTGCGCGTAGAAATAGTAGAATGAACACAAAAGAGCGATGTCCGAGCTTTTTAAATAGTCGGTGGCGCTTGGATTGAGCTCGCGAGTGAATGGGCGAGTGAATGAATGAAAATTAACTGTGTGGCCCAGGGGATCATACTGGCGATCGCGCTGACGTAGATGACGTCGCCAACTTTTAAAGGATTTTCAAGCGGGAAAACCTGCGTGTCATTGATCCGGTCATTCTGGAATCGGAATACATTTACTGGCTTTGGATTGAGTGGTTATTTTTTCAAATTAACCTGTATGCCGTGTTCAAAGTCGTTCCGAAAAATTTAAAATAACAGTAAGAAAGTGCACAGGAAAACCAAACTTTGGAGTGTCGGAATCGACTTTGAACTTAAGGGAGTGAATTTGGATGCGGAAATGATGCGGGAAGTTTGAGGATAAAGCCAGGGATTTCGAGCTCATTTTACCTCCTTCCTGTTTTTAATCCATTACTTGTAATTAACGAAGGATTATTACAAAAAAAACAAAAAAAAAAATACGAAAGTTGAAATTATTGACTTGGTTCCTAATTGATTTTTGATAAAATACTTACCCAAGAAAAGCATCGCATGCCGATGGCGCTGGTCAAGGGTAAAAGGCCGATTAAGGCCAGCAGGAATTTCATTTTGGTGAAGTCACGGAGTAAAAAACTGTCGAAGTGATCTCTTTTATCCTGATTTTCCCATTAAACATCCCACTGAACAATAAATTTTTCGAAATTCCAAAAGACGATAAAAAATGACGGGCCCTTTAATGGATGTTACAGGTGCCATCTTCAATTTTTATGATTTTTCGCCTAAAGGATCCAAAATCTATTTTTCGGCAACAATATTAAGAGAGCGCAAAGCCCCGCCCCTTTCCGTGACAGAAATTTGGCCTTTTTTGGTAATTTGCGTTTGCTGTGTCTAGTACAAACGCAAGAACTTTGGTGGAAATGTACAGAAAAACTTCCGCTTACGCTTGGTTTGGATGAGTACCAAAGGAGTGGAGAATTTTGTCGTTTGGTCTGAAATCGTTGTTTTGGGCGGTCTTTTGGTCGCTTGCCTTCGACTCTTAAAGTTCGGTTGCAGATCTTCGTCTCTTCGGCCCTCAGTACGTGTCAGAAGTGCTGAATTGGATTGTTCTTATTTAAGTTCTTCAGGAGAGTGTGGAAGCCTTATGGTCGTCGGCTAGAATAAAAAAATCAACTGCTATAGAATTGATAAAAAGGAAGATTTTTGATTCTTCCATCCAGAAGCATAAAAATTGAAGATGGCACCTGTAACATCCATAAAAGGCCCCGTCACTTTTTATCGTCCTTTGGAATTTTGTGAAATTTATTGTTCAGTGGGATGTTTAATGGGAAAATCAGGATAAAAGAGATCCCCTCAAAAGTTTTTTACTCCGTGGTTTCACCGAAATGAAGTTCCTATTGGCCTTTATCGGCCTTTTGCCGCTGACCAGCGCCATCGGCATAATATGCAAACCTTGGGTAGGTGATTTATTAATTGAAATGTAATTCAATATTTAGTGAGAAGGCAAAATGATTATGAATTTCAGGACAACAAAACTGAGAGCAGACAAGTTTTCTCGCTCGAAACTCCTCTGAAAGGTGGAGATACCATTTTCCTCGATGCGACCGCCAGTGAGAGCAAATCGATTACACAGTTAATTTTTCACGGTTTTGGTCAGATCTCGTCAGAAAATCGCTTCACGAAAACGAAAAGAAAAATTGAACATTATCAACTTTTTTTTGAAACGTTCCTAATTCCAGCTTCATTTTCGATTTGTACGAGGGAACTCCGCTAGCGACCGATGCGAGTAAAAACGCTTCTCTTCGAATTATCGCCAATTTGAACACCAGCATGATGGCTTTCAATACGAATACGGTGAGATTTCTGTTTTTTTTTGGGGAGTTGAAAAAATGCATTTTCGGACGCTCTCTTTTTGATTTACACTAAATTTTGTATTGGAAAAATTCGAAATTCAAGAAAGGACACCTCAAACTTTACAGGCTTTCGGGTCAGTCCCTGAACCACTATAGGGACCACTCAAGCTTTACAGGCTTCAGGGTCAGTCCCTGAACCACTATAGAGACCACTCAAGCTTTACGGGCTTCCGGGTCAGTCCTTAGACCCCTATAGGGACCACTCAAGCTTTACAGGCTTCAGGGTCAAATCCTGGACCCTTAGAGGGACCACCCGGGTTTTTTTTTTGACTCCAATAGGCTGTACCTATCCCTTTGACAATAACTCTGAACATTCAGCCCGATGGAAAGTACAATGAAGAGCCCAAGTTGTCTACAATCAAACGCGGCGGACCAATCAAAATCAAGATTTTGTTTGTCTCCCATGATATACTCGGAAAAAAATTGATTCTTTCAGAGTGCGACAAATTGATTATCAAATTTTCGTCGACGACAAACTTTTCTGGACCTACAACTTCCGTCGGCCATTACTCAAAACGGTTAAAGCCATCGGAATCGAAGGAATCAAATTCACGAGCACCACAGAGAAGCAAGTCTAAGTCCGAAAAGCTTGAGAGACAGAACAGAAAGAAAATGTTTCTGTTTTCGATAAGACTCCTCCGCTCTTATTATGAAGAAACGATTTCAGTTCCTGCCCGGCTCACTCTACACGGGAGATCCTGGATGATTTCCAGACCATCGTGATTGAAGGTGGAAAAGTCAATATTCTCTGTGAGTTCTTTAGTTGTATTCGGAATGGCGGGACTCACGAAATATTTGCCTCGTCCGACTTGAAACGACTTGCGCGTTTTGAAACTAGGTACAAATAAGCTATTTGAAATAGCTTAGCCAGCCGCAACGCGACCGCGTCCTAGAAACTTTTTGGTGGCCTCTTTGGCAATTTGCCGTGTTAATGGTCACTAAAGAAATCAAGTTAGTGGACACTCAGTGACTAAAACTTGTAGGCCTCTTTAAAAGTCTAACCAGGGAATGGTCTCAGCTCACAGGGGGACTTCTGAACGTGACCATGTATGTAGTCTTTTACGCTGATTTCAAGTCCGGTCTCAAAAGTTGCCAATGAGGTCTGTGAAAAAAGTTATAAAGTCTCAAAAGTCGGAAACCTCACAGTCTCCGATAGAGCCCCTTTTGAGGGTATGTAGATCTTGTCTGTCTGGTCTGGAAAGCCGTTCAATTTTTTTCCAAAAAAGTATATCTGAGAAAAGAACAAGATCTAAATACCCTCCAAAATTGAGCTCGATCGGAGACTGAAATTTTCGACGTTTAAGGGTCCATAACTTTTTTCAACGACCTCGATGACAGCTTTTCAAACCGGATTTGTAATCAGGGATTCCAGAGTGGTCCCTGTTAAGGTAACCTTAAGAGTTTTTGAAAGTTACAATCTAGGACGCAATTCACCTCTCATAGGGGCTACTGAAGCTTGCAAAAGCGGCCCTTTTTGGAGTTTTAGTCAGTAGCCTCTATGGGAGACATGCCAGTGGTTTCTACACGACTTTTCATCACGTCACTTCGTCTTTCGGACCTGGAACCCCTATACTTTTTGGCCAATAAAGGAACTGTTTTCCCCTAATCCACATAGGGACCACTTTGGCATTCCTAAGAAAGTTCAATTTATTTAAAAATCCCAAACCAATCTTTCGAATATAAAACTTTTGAGAAAAAAGAAGGTATACATACTACACAGCATCTTTCCAAGTTTTGTCGAAGTTATCTGTTTTCAGATGGTCCTACCCTGCAGGACATTCCATTCGTTGACAATAGTGGAGGAGCACCTCACAACGGCAGAGTCGTCATCGAATTTTGAAACAAATCGAAGTGCTGTGAATAAACTTTCAATATTCCTGTTTAAAATATTGTTTCTTTGAACTCAAAAAACTGATCAAAAGTTGAGTATAGTCGATTCACGGCTAACTTTGGGCGTGGCGTGTCTTTGCTCTCCATAAACCGGGCACTATCTTTTTCATTATCGTGTCAGGACCCATTTCCGATGGCTTAAGCTAGCCGTGAATCAGCTATAACAAAAAAGGAACCCTCGGTTCAAAATAATTATAGCCATCATTCGAGCCGTCTGATCCAAATTTCATCATTCATAAAGCTCTAACCGAATAAATACTCAAAAAACTGAAAATAAAGCTTTCTGTTATTGGAGAAAACTGTGGAAAATTTATCTAGAATCATAGAAGTTCGGCGGAATATCTTCTTGTTGGCGAAAAATGCGACATATTGTCGTGTCAAGCTGTGAAAAAGGGACTATACCTCGAGACATACGGTAGAGATACCAATGAATTTTTTCTTTTTGCACACTATTTTGTTATTTCTTCGAGACTGGAAAAAAAGCTGTGTAGTCCGTTCACCGTGAATTTCTACTTTCAATGTCTGCGTCTCTCTGTTCTCTCGCCAGTAGGTCAGAGAAACCTGGAAACATCACGTTGAAATGAGAGGGTCGCCAAGAGACGAGGAGAGCGCAGAGAAGTCACGCCTCATCGGGAAATCTGTCAGGACCTGGACTCTGAGGATGAGAATACCATATTCTAGAGAATCTAAGAATTGTTTTCAAACCTCTGAAACGCATGAAATATCTTTCAATACTAGCCGATTGTCCATTTTTCTTTTTCAATTTCAAAAAAAAGAAAAAAAAACCTGAGTTCGACCTATATGCCTCTAAAGCCCAAGTGGTTCCCATAGGATGATTTATTTTCGTTAATAAATTGAAAGACTTGTACTCTGTTGATATTTTTCATTTAGGAAACGGTAATTCATGGAAATTTTCGCATGAAAACGTTCCTTCTCGTAGAGGACATAACTATCCACTAGCTCGTTCCCTATAGGGGTCCTTAACTGAAACCCCTCTGAAGGCCACATTTCCAAGCTTTAGGGGCTTCTATGGTTGCCCCTCTAGAAATCCCCCAGAGTTCCTAAGTATGTCATGATCAAAATAGTTTCCTTGAAATTTCAAATTTTCTCGGATTCCCTAAAATTTTGGTTTTCTTTTCTATTCTCCGACGCCTGCGGCATTACGGAAAAATTTCTTCAATATCAGGAGGCTTCAAAGTTGAGAAAGAAAAAAGATTTCTGGCTTTTCCATCCAAAAAACTATCAAATATGGAAGATGGTACTTGTAACAACAATAAAAGCACTTTTCATTTTATTGTCATCAATAAAATGATGAAATTTCGAAGCTTTTATTGCTCAGTGGGAAATTTAATGTGAAGATTGGGATAAAAAAGATATTTCTCAAAGTTTTCCATTTCGTGCCTTCCTAGGAATGAAATTCCTTCTGGCCTTTATTGGCCTTTTACCGTTGGCAAGCGCCATTGGTTTTCGAAGCCGTGCGTATGTGGGTATTTTATTATTTGGAAAGCTGAAAATAGGTTGAAAATCGAACGTTTTTTCACTGGATGTCACTTTCAGCTTCATTATTTCGTGAAAGTCCGTCGTTTTTGTTTCGAATTTTTTTTCCTACAGGAAGAAGGTTACCCTCTTGGTTTACCTTCCCTATAGGGGTCACTAAAACTTGAAGAAGAGGCTTCTATAGTGTACATTCTGGTCGATTATGTTATGAACTCTATGGGAAGAAGCGTTCCCATGCAAAAAGCTCAATTATAGTATTTTATTTGGGCTGTTTTCCCCTAACCCCTATAGGCGTTCCTAAGCAAGAATGAAAACGGAGATAAAACGCGACAGCCATTCTCAATTTCAGAACATCGCAGTCGAAGGCTTGCAAATATTCGGTTTCACTCAACCTCTGGAGGTTGGCGACATTATCATCGTCAATGGGATCGGCAGATCGAACCTCACCCAGAAATAGTCAATTTTTCACCGTTTCGAATCAAAAACCGACCTTTTCCAATGTGTCGCTCATTTTCCGTATTTCAGCCTCAATTTCCTATTGTTGGAAGGAGTGCCCCTTTCAAAATCGTTATACACTGCTTCCCTCAGTATCAGTTCCGACTTGGACACCGGCATAATTTCCCTCATGACATATACAGTGAGCGAAAAAAAACTTCTTCGTGCAAATTGAGACTTTTTTGGAAAAAAAAATCACAAGATTTTGGAAAATAATACCTATATAGTCTGTGTACCACGATTTGGATTTTCATCGAACGACATTCCGCTGTTCCGCTGCATCCCAGTAGTGTTAACCCCCCGGCAACCCCTCCCCGGGCCGTCCCTCTGTCCGACCCCCTGTCACGACCATCCCCTCAATACCAGTTTTTTTCGCTGGTAGTATAGGGGTAGTATATTTTCTAATAGTTTTTCGATAATCTAAAAAAAGGGAAACTATAAAAAAATTTTTTTCCATATAGATTTTCCATGATTGCTCTCATTTTCCCGTGTGTGTTTTTCGCTTCTTTCTAAAAAAAAAAGGTAGTGTAGGCCGTCCAGTATTACTAGCTACAGTAATACTTGTTACAGTACTACCAGCTACAGTAACGCCAGTTACAAAATTTCGATAACCACGTTTTCCTAATGGAACAGTCCATCTATCAGAACGACCCAGCGTAACAGCGGAATGTCGTTCGGTGGAATTTTAAGTCGTGGCACACAGAGTATAGAACAGCACATTGCAAACCAATCTTCTTCTTATAAAAGTTTTTTTCAGGACTCTCAGGCTTTCGACGAAGAACTCAGAAAAGGGCCTATAAAGCGCAACGGAGATTTCAAGCTCAAGATTCTGTTTTTTTTAACCAGGATCTACCAAAAAATGAAACTGATTAATTCAGAGTGCGCCCAATTGATTATCAGATCTTTTTCGACGACAAGCTTTTCTATACCTACAATTACCGCAGGCCATCTTCCCTTGTGAGATCTATCGGATTCGAAGGGATGAAGTTCTCGAAAACAGAGCAAGTTTCAATATTTTTCTTATTTTTGACAGCAGGAAAGAGAAAAAACTATAACTCGGTCCTCAGTTACGGAAACCGGACGCGCGCATGACGTTTCTGAGCATTCCAAGTAATCACTTAGGAGTGTTGAAGCCCTGAAAAGATCACTATAAATGTTCAGAAACGTGCGTATGTTAATATAACCGCGCAAGGCTTCACCGGGCCTTGACGTGTTATTTAGATGTGTGTAGAACCGACATTGCTCTTGGATCTTTATTAGAGCAACTCAGCACCGCCAGTTGGTATGCGTGCTGAGCGCAAGAGTGACAATACAAGTAGGCAGCGTGCCATTGGCACGCCTACATGATAGTACATATGGCAATGAGGTCAGGTCAACTAGCGTCCTGTCACATTAACAAGTTCCGAGAAATCGATTTTTTTTTTCCCATAGAGCAAATTTACTGCAAGATACACTTTTGGCGTACACTCGGACTTTTTTTCTATCTTTTTGGTTTCTCTTATTTTTTTTTCTCAAAAGTAGGAACGTTTTTACTTTTTTCAAGTATACCGTTTCGAATGCAATGAAGAGCTTTACATATAACCCTATTTTTTCCAACTTATATTCGGACCTCGGTAACAAAAACCGGACGTTTCTGAACGATTATAGAGATCACTTAAGAGTGCTGACGCCACTAAAATAGTCACTAGTAATGCTCCGACCCGTCCTATTCGCGTTACTAAGGTCCGAGTATGACTTCAAGACACAGATACATTTTTTAGTGTTTACTCGCAAAACTTTGGAGAGGAGTTAGCCGGAACACCGAAGATCATCACAGTGCAAAATGGAATGGTCTCCGTTTTTTGTGAGTTCAACGATTTTCGTCTCGACTGAAAAAAATCATGACGGCAAGCCTAACAGTCGCCAAGAACTTGAAGAGGAATAACCCGTTCAGTTTTCGAGTGTCTCTTTTTCCTCTCACTTGGTTAAATAATCATGAGAACGAGAAAGTGAGAAGTCTTTTTCGAATCGCCAAAACCATTTCGAAAAGAGCAAGATTTCGAGTCAGCCGCGACGCTTTGAGCCTTTCAACTGAAACCTTGAATGCGTTTTTCAAGACGTTAAAAAAATTTAAAAAAATAGCTTTTCCATTCTTTTTTTCATTCAATTCAAATAATCTTCAAAGTCAACTTTCCTAGAAACTTTTTTTATGCTTTTCTTCTGTTCAACATTTTTTTGATTTCCAAAAAAATTTATATTTCTAGGGTAATAAATTCTGAAAAAAAGCGGTGGCCTTTTTTTTCAGAGATACTCTTTGGGTACTTTTGAACTCATTCAAAAGTGCGTTCAATTTTTCCTTTTTCTAAAAATCCGCTTCCAGATGGCTCTGTCAAAATCCGGACTTTTGCGCCGTACACTCCAGTTGTCCGAGCACCTCCGTCTGGACCGGAACCTCCTCCGTTGATCTAATTTTAATAAAGTCGTTGAAAAGTTTTAATAAGTTTGGAGAGGATCAAATTGGCGGTTTGAAAATGAACGGCAAGAACCTTCTATTATTCAAAAAAAAACACGAAAATCCCGCGGCGCTAACATTATTTGACATAAATGTTCATCGAGTATAACTTCGCGTTTGAAAGAAAAATCGTTGAATTCCTGCGAAATATGTGTTCAAATTATCACCTAAAAATTGAAAAATTTTTTTCTAATAAGCTGCCCCAATGATCTGAACCATTCGTTTTTCCAAAAAGAGAAATCTACAGCGAGATATCGAAACAAACATGGATTGAAAATAGACTTTCAAGACTTACTTATAATGCGCATACAAAAGTGCTTTGGAAAAAAAATTATGGTTATAGTCAATCTTGGGTTGCCGAAATAAAACAAGCATCGCAGTTTGTTAATGAATTTTTTGTATGAAAATTGAATGTGCAACGCTTTTGGGTAACCTATACCAATATAATCCCATATGAAGTAACTGAAAAAAAAAAGTTTAACCCGCAAAAACGAATTCATCAGGAGTACTGTGATAGGCGGCAGTGTACCGTCGCGTGGAAACAACTGCATACTATGTAATAGGCCCACCGGATTTTGGCATTGAGGGAACGTTTGGTTTGCAATGATTCTTCTTTCACGGCCCTGTTCAGTTTTTTATGTTTTATAATTTTAATACGAAAGTTAAACTGTTACAAAAGCAATCATACCCTTTCAAGTTTCAGCGAAATTTTCAAATTTCAAAAGAATCTTTTTCAACTCCATAATTACTCAGTTGCAATCTAAGTGTCTTTGATTCAAAGGTAAAAAACGGGATTTGAGGTGAAAGCAATATCTTGTAGAGTTCTCATTGCGAATCGAAGGTTCTATTCATAAAATAACAGATATGACTATTTTGAACAAAAGCGCGATTTTCTTTTCCCCTCTTCAAACTTTGAAATACGCTTTGGATCGGTGTACGGACAACTGTTTACAGTAGCCTTGCACGCGATGTTGCGGACGGGTCATTAGACTCGCATTTTGTGAGAATTGAGCTGATATCTGCTCCATATTATTGGTTTCTTCTCTGAAAAAAATCATTTAAATAAACAAAAAAATACACACTGATGATGAAGAATACGCAAAATATCGGTATCCCAACCGAAAGCTGTATAAATTCATCATTTTCGACCAGAGTAGCATTTTTAAATCAAATTTTTGATGAATATGAAGTTCTCATGACAACGCGCCAGTGTTAGGAGGTGCAGGACAATTTTTTTTCTTCTGTATAAGCTTTCTGTACTTCGAATACCCTGGCCAAGCGCTTCTGATATCGGATCAGATTGAACTTTTTCTTTTTTTCTAGAATTAAACGTTACTTCATTTTTATTTTTCGTTTTAAGATTTTTAAGATTTTCATTTTTGTTCGAGCTGCAGAAGGCCTGGCTCATTGCATGGACCTTTAGGCCTAAAATATTCCGTCATTTTGAAGGCGCATGGTCAGAGACAGGTCGCGCATCGAAAGGAAGCTTCCCGAAAGAGTTCTGTAGCTCAGAGGGAATTAAATTTTTTACAAGCCTGCCCGGATCAGGCTATATTTGACCTCGGAACAGTTTTTAAAACCGAAAACTCGAACTTTTTCTCAACTTTGTATTTTTGATCTGCTTGCCATTTTTTCCAAACAGAAATCGAAGGGAGCGGCAAAGCTCAGCCGGCATAACTCATTTCTAACGTCCGCAATGTCGTAGGTTCGAGTCCCCCCGAGGTCGACTAAGTCTTTCATCCCTCCGGGGTAGATAAAATTGGGAGCTGCATGCAGCGAAAAGGCTCAATCTCTGCCATCGGCCTTTGGAAAGCCGGCACCGTACTTTTCCTACGACCTCTCTTGTACCTGATGTTCTACTAGCGAAATTCACAACTTCTCTGCCTAAGCCACAGCTCCTGCCGCCGTTTAAACAGAGTCAAATCAATGAAAGTCGATTGCACATGTATTCTTACATTGAAGATGCAATAAACAGTTTTTTTTTAAAACAAAACAGAAATCGAAAAAGTTCATTCCAAAGTTTCAAATTTCGATGACGACCGTGCTGAGAGCCACTGGACCGATCTTCTTCTTTCCCGCTGGCGTCAGGTCGGAATCCAAGATAGTTGTGGCATCTGAAGGCGATTTTTGAATATGCAAAAATGAGTGACATTTTAAAAGCTCAGATTTTTGAGCTGAGACTATTCTGCCTTGAAAAAAAAAACATTTTCAATGCTTTTCGATACACGATCAATTGCTCCCAATTCGCTTTGTGTTTAGCATTTTCTATCGCGCAAGTTGTTAAAAGTCGGGCGCGCTCTAGAAAGACCCTCAAGCCATTCCAAAGATCGTTCAACTCACAATTGATCTTGACGACTCCGTTTTCGATCAAGACGATTTTCGAGTCAGATTTACTCGGCACTCCACGATCAGGCGAGCAAGCACTGAAATTTCTTCTTCAAGTGTACCCTGTAATTTTCTCGGAGCTCACACTGTGTTTCTGAACTTGATTCCGGAGATTCCGATGGCTTTGACGGTCTCGAAGCTGGGCTTACGGTAGTTGTAGGTCCAGATGAGCTTGTCGTTGACGTAAATCAAATAGTCGTTCTCGCGGAGCCTTGAATCCATGATTTTTCTTTTTTTGAAAAGAGAAAGACGATGAATACTTGATATCGAGCTTGAAGTCGACGCCGTTCTTGATGACAGTCTGCTTGGGCTCTTCAGGGTACCAATGTCCAGGTTTCTTAATTATTCAGGACATATTTCTCGAATTTTCTATACTACGGTTGCACGGGAAAGCTAGCTCTTCAGCTTTTCAACGCCTTAGAGCACACGTCGTTTTCAGATTGGATGACCTTCTCGATTCACTAACTGTTGGCATTTTTTGAGAATAAACGACCGTACGACGAAATGCTAGCTCCTACGCTTCTCGATGACTTGGCACGCAAGTCGTTTTAGGTTGGATGAGCCTCAAAGCGAACCCATTTCACTGGAACTCTTACCGGCAAGGTACTGAAGATGATGTTGCCGTTCTCCAAGTAGACTTTGACATGAAGAGAAATGAGGTTGTTCGGGTCGACCTTCTTCGGGGATCCTTCGAAAAAGTTGAAAACGAAGCTGAAATTTTAAGTTTCGAAATGAACTGATATTGAGCAATATTACTATTCGCCCTTGGCCTTAGCGGTTCCGGTGATGGTGAAGCTGTCGCGAACATTCAGTGATCCATTAAGAGGGATGATTTGCATGCCTTCATTCTTGCTATCCTGAAACTTGAATGATTGCAATTTATTCCAGATTTTTTGAAGGGATTCAAATTGCTGAAATGCTACTTTTGTTCTTTTATTCCAAATAAACCATATCAAAGTCAACGAATTTTCACAAATATGCATCAAAAAAACTAGAAGTCTCCTATTTTCAAAATATTCAGTTTTTCAGATGAATTTCAAGTGATAGGCAAAGAAAAACCGACCAAAGCGATGCATCGGTAAGCGAAAGCGTCGGCCAACGGCAAAAGACCGATAAGCACCAGAAGAAACTTCATCCTGCCGGAGCCGGAAAGTGTGAAAATCGCCTAGAAGGTTATCTTTTATTCCGATTTTCCCATTAAAAATTACACTTTGACATTAAATTTTCCAGATTTCCCTCATTTTATTCCGGACGATTAAAAAATGATGGCGCCTTTTATTGATGTTGCCAAAAACTTTTCCATTTTTAGTGTCTTTCAAGAACTTTGGACTTTTTTTGGCTCATAGAAAAGATGAGGAAGTTTCCAAAAAATATTTGAAATTTTTTCATCTCTCAGAATCGGACGTTTTGAACTAGAAAACAATACCCAGGACGCGAATCGTTTTGGCCTTGAATCTATATTTCAAATGTCGGAGCTTAATTTTTCACCGAAAGGCAAAATCAGGAGAAAGAGCTGGGATTTCTGTAAATCAAAAATGATTCGTGTTTGATCCGGTTCACCAAAAAATTATGTGAAATTTGATGTCCAAAAAAAGCGAATTTCCCATCTCACTCCTGAGCTAAATGGATTTTGAAAAAGTCAACTCGAATTTTAGAATCAGTTAGAAAAAGAAAAAAGAAGAAGAAAATCGTCACAGTTATTTCGGATCCTTCGAATTTTTGGAAACTTGTTGTAAGGAATTCCTTAGCTGTTTCTTACAAGGAAAATCCTTTTACCTTTCGGTTGGGAATTTTCCGAGTATTGGCAAGAACATTTTTTTGATGTACCAAATTTTCTGCAAAGTTCTACCTATACAACTTCTTTTTTGTGAAACGAGTTCTCGAAGTCGAAAAATATATCAATGGCTTTTGTCGGTTTTCTTCAACTTTATGACCTGTTTTCTTGAGAAACGGGAAGTTGTTCAAGATTTCGACTTTCATAAAATTTATCTGGTTCATCAAGAAGAGAACAAGAAAAGAAGAAAAGCAAAATTATCTTCTTCATTGGAATTATGAACTTTCCCAAGCTCGTAGGTCTTATTCATGAGCCCACCAAAATTTTCCACCCGCATTTTTTCGGTTCGATAATCTAGTGGTAACTAAATTTAAGAGCGGGAAACCGCGAAAAAGCTCAAAATGTTAACCGAACTTCAGTTTCAGTCAAAATATTTTCTTAAGAGTTGAAGTCTCTTTCTCACAATAAAACTGAAAGGCACGTAACTCTTAAAAATAATTTATTTCATTCAAACGCCGAACCATAGCTTCCAATTGACCTCATCCGTCCATTTTTATTTTCATTAAGCATAAGCAGAAGCCTTTTCTCCTGTGTGCTCACCAATTCCATGAAATTCAATGAACTATGATCCTGGTCATTTTTTGAAGCATTTGATTGATTATCACGAGAAAAATTTCCCAAAAAGCTTGACAAGCCCAAAAAAATAATATATTTATTACAACCGATGTGAATCCATTTCAATATTCGATGACAATGCTTTTCTTCGTAGAAGGTCCAACTTTCTTTTTGCCTTCGTGCGCCAGGTCGTCGTTCTGGAGAACGTGGCCGTCTTAATTTGGGATAATCGAGTTAACACAATTCAAGGAAATATAGTTTAAAATGAGAATCAAGAAAAGAAAAACTCACAGATAGTTTTGAATATGCCATTTCGGATCACGACGATCTGCGAATCTTCTTCCTTCGGCTCTCCAGTTTCCGCTGGGCATTCTCTGAGTTTAATAACTTTTATTACTGTAGTTTACTGTATGCTTCTCATTTTTAACAGTTTTGCTTTTGATTCCAAATCAAACATGAACAGTTTTGTAAGGCCGCTATCACCTTCTTCCAGGTCTTAAAAGTTGATTTTGTTTCAAAGGTGAATCGGGAGGACGATGCAAGTGAGAACCGGGTAGGTACTTATTACTTATTAGCTACTTTCATGGTACCGGAAAGCATACGCTCGTCAAAGATCTTACCCGGAAGCATCGCGATACCTCTCCGGAAGTATCTGGGTACCATAAAGATAGTTTAACATTTAACATTTAACATTTATTCAGTCCTCAGAGTAATCTTTTATCTGCTGAATCATGGAATATTTGAAGAGATGTTTGTTGGTTCGCGCAACTGTCGCCCATCTTTCACCAAGAACTGCTCGTAGGTCATCTCGCCAACGGGGTTTGGGTCGTCCAACTCCACGCGTTTTTGCCCATGGTCGCCATTCCACGATTTTCTTCGCCCATGTGTCTTCTCCCGTAGCGATCTTCTTTGCGAAAAGCCATTTTCTCTTCACAGCTTCCGACCGAACTTCGCGTAGCTTCAACTTTTCATAGAGCCAGGAGTTTCTTCTTCTGTCGAGCAATGTTACTCCGAGCATCCATCGCATCATTTTCCGCTGTGCCGTTGCCAGAAGGTTCCTTTCTTCCTTCTTCAGAGTCCAAGTTTCCGAACCATAGAGAAAAGCTGGTTCAATACACATGTTGTATATCTCGGCTTTGTGTATATTGGAAACGTTTCTTCGTGTTAAAGGCATAGGGGCAGTAAAAAATGGGGTTTCAGGTGAAAGCAGTATCTTGTATAGTTTTTCTTTGCGAATCCAACGGTGTACTCAAAAAAATTACAGATGTGACAACTCTAGAAGAAAAACGCGATTTCACTTTCCCGCCTTTTATTTTGAAAAAAGCTTTGGATCGGTGCTCAGACAACTGATTACAGTAGCTGTGCACGCGATGTTGCGGACGTCTCATTAGGCTCGCATTTTGTGAGAAATAACCGGCTATCTGCTTCAAATTGAGGGTTTCTTTTTCTGAAAAAAATCGATTAGAAAAACAGAAAAAAACATATTGATAATAAAGAAAAACACAAATAATCGCTATCCCAATCGAAACCTGTGTAAAAACCATCATTTTTTTCACCGAAGAAGCATTTTTGCAATCAAAGTTTGCAAATTATACATGAATATAAAGATTTTGTGACAAAAAGAACTTTGGTGACAACAGAAAAAATTAATGCCGTGTTCAAAGTAATTTCCGCGAAATGCAAAATACCCGTTAGAGAAAGGAAAAGATCACTAAATTTTGGAGAGTCAGAGATCATTTTGCATTTCGCGGAAATTACTTTGAACACGGCATAAAAATTGAAAGCAACGAAGAAAAAAGCGAAATTCCGAAAAATGGCGAAGCCTGTTGTCCATAGAGCAACTTTACTGCAAAGCGCCCTTTTCGCGGGAACTCAAGCTTTCCTTTCTCCGATTTTGAATTATTTTTTCTTCAAAACTAGGAAGTTCGGTACGTTCCCAAGTTTACCGTTCGATTCGCAATGAAAAGCTCTACAAAGTACTGCTTTGAACTGAAACACCGTTTTTTTACTGCCCCTATGCCTTTAAGTACGTTTTGAACTTGTGGAAGACGCTCCATGCAGAACGAATTCGGAGTTGGATTTCGGTTTTCGAGCAATCAGCGAAGTGGAGATGGGTACCGAGGTAGATGAACCCATCCGTGTAGCCGATAAAGATAGTACCCGGTCGCATACAAACGGCCACCGATTACCACACTCTGATTGACTTTAACTTGCTACCCGATATAGTCTGTGTGCCACGACTTGCAATTTCACGGAACGACATTCCGCTGTTCCGCTTCGTGCGTTTGCGAAGCGTCTTTCGAATCTAGGTAACACTACCAATTGATTGTTTCTGCTGTGGGAACACATGAGAGTAGAGTACCTTGATAAATGAAAAAAAAATTAAAAGCGCGAGCAAAGTTCGCAAAGGCGCGCAGCGGCACAGCGGAATGTCGTTCGGCGAATTTCCAAGTCGTGGTACACAGCCTATACCCGCTTGTATCGATCTCCCGATTCACCAGTGTATTTATTTTCCAAAATTTCTGTAAGTAAGCTCCCCTTCCAGACACATTTTTTCACTTGCCCACGTATGCTTCGAAACTAACATCGGGTTATTGAACTCGATATTTGCGATGCCAATCGCTTTCACTGAATCGAAGCTCGGCCAACGATAATTGTAGGTCCAGACGAGATTTTCGTTGATATAGATTTCGTAAGCCGTTTCGAGAACTCTGGATTTGTCGAACTTTTAGTAGAGAGAGTCTTTTTTTTTATAACCGAATCTTGATCTTGAACTCGGATCCGTTTTTCAAATCGGTTTTTCGGCCCTCCTCCCGCCACCATCCTCTTTTCTGAAATATCGGCTTTTCACAATTTTGACTGCCTGTTTGAGACCAAATTTTTGCAGACCGCTTAAAATTGCTCTTAAGACAAAACGTATTTTTACTATCAAAAAAGTTTGGTGAAAAACGACTATTCAACCTTCAGAAACCTCTGACTTTCTGCGCCTTCTTTTTTCTCCCTTCATTATTTAACTTTGTAGGGAATTAATTTCATCTAGAGCTCATCTTTATGAACGCTTTTGGATCCTTTTTTCGGACTTTGCGAGGCAAAAGAGAGCGCAGACACTTCAGACTGTCTCAAGGCATTCTGACATGGGAGGTCATTTTAGCGTAGGGTTCAGAATTTTTTTTTAATTTGCTCAAAAAATCTTCGATGGACTGGTAATCGATCCCACATAGTCGCTATCTGCGCAAACTTTTTGTTTTGGAGATATGATTTTTCAAAGTTTTTATTCTTAACCATGTGACGCCGCTTGGAAGGAATCTGGAAAAAAAAAAAGTTTGCGCAGATAGCGACTATGTGTGATCGATCACCAGTCCATCAAAGATTGTTTGAGCAAATTTATAAAAAATTCTGAATCCTACGCTAAAACGACCTCCATGTGAAGGCGCTCTGAAAAATTAGGTCTTGACTCACTTCAAATGTGGTGAAGGCGACGATTCCTAATTTCAAGTAAGCTTTGATATAAAGTGAGACGTATACGATCGGATTACTTTTAGTTGGAAGTTTTTCGAGAAGACTGACAACAGCGCTGAAAAGTAGCAAATTTGAAGTTATGAAGCGATTCTCTCAGTTTATTTTTTTTTAGTCCCAAAAGAAAAAAGGGGTTTCAGATAAATGAGCTCTTCCGTGCGTGTCGAACGGTATTCTTAAAAATGCACGGAAGCTCATAGAAAAAAAAAATAAAAAGTAAGAGAGAGAGAAATCGAACGGTATTCTTGGAAATTTACAGAAGTACCTTTTCGTTATTTATGGCGTGTTCATCGGAGAAACAGAACATGCTTCAAAACGAAAAATCGTGTAAATCGGCGCGCCAAAGTTGCTCCAAAACAGTACTAATTCTTGTTTTGAAGTAATTTTTTGCGTTTCGAAGCCATTTTCGTTTTGTCCGATGAACACACCATTAAAATCAGAGAGAAAAACGATGATTTTCCGCCAAAAGAGCGTTTTTCAGTGAAGTTGCTCTATGGACAACACGCTTCCCCATTTTTTAATTTTACGCTTTTTTTTTAATTCACAATGTTTCTATTGTCACCAGAGTTGTTTCCGTCACGAAAACTCTAATTCCACGTTTATTTTGAAGATTTTGATGGCAAGATGCTTCTACGGTGAAAAATGATGATTTTATACAATTTTCGGTTGGGATAATGACATTACGCGTTTTCTTATTATCGACGTGTGTTTTTTTTTTTGCCGTAATGAATTTTCAGATAAGAACCCCTTAATTTGAAGTATTTACGCACGAAATGCGACGTCCGCAACTCCTCGTGCACGTCTACTGTAAATAGTTTTCCGAAACCCGATTCAAAGCATGTTTCAGAAATAAATGACGGGAATATAAAAATGCGTTTTCCTTCAAAAATAGTCATTTCTGTGATTTTTTGAGTACACCGTTCGATTCGTAATTAGAAGCTCTACAAAGTATTGCTTTCATCTGAAACCCCGTTTCTACTGGCTCTATGCTTTTAAAGACACGGTGAAGATAATAGGTGGAAAAAAGAACTTGCGTTTTTGCGGTAGACTTGGCGATTCCATTGAGAAGAATGACGTCGCCAACTTTTAGTGGTCTACCTAGAGGCACAAAATGCGCTCCTTGGACAACACTCGCGTTTTTCTGATAGTTCAGATGATTTTGTCATTAATTTATTGATTGAAAGTTTTTTTTTCGAGTCATCATGGCTTGAACGTCTTAAAACCGCGTATAACAGCTCAAAGCTGCATTCAAAAAATTTTGAGAGTTTGAAAAACGAAGGTATAGTCTGTATGCAACGACTTGAAATTTCACCGAACGACATTCCGCGGCGTGCGTTGCGTGCGTTCGCGAAGCGTGTTTCGAATCAAGGTCACGCTTTCAAATGATTGTTATTGCTTTGGTGGGCAGGAAAGTAGAGTACCTTAATTAAAAGACGACCAAGGTTCGCAAAGGCGCGCAGCGGCACAGCGGAATGTCGTTCGGTGAAATTCCAAGTCGTGGTACACAGGCTATAACAGTTCTTGTTCTAAGAATCAATTCTAACTTTTGAAATCTGATATGTTTTGAAAATGTTTTGAAAAAAAACACTTGATGGACATTTCACCGAACTTACGATAGGAAATAAGGTATCTAAGTTTATTTATAAATAACTTGGCTCAAATCTCGAGCAATTTTCACGAAGTATGCATTTTTCTAGAAACCTAAGTACATTTTAACACGTTAAATAATAAAATGCTCACCACAGAAATACATCGAGTGCCGATGGCGCTAGCAAGTGGCAAAAGGCCAAAAAAGGCCAGAAGGATATTTATTTTCATGGGATCACAAAGTGAAAATTTTTAAAAACGAATCTTTTTATCACAAGTGCCGCATTAAACATTGCATTGAACAATAAATGTTTCGAAAAATCTCATTTTTTTAAAACAATAAAAGAAGATGGCGATTTTTATGGATATTTTGGACGTCCTTGTCTCTTTGGAATGCTGTCTTTACATTGGAAATATGAGTTTTTGAAAGCGTGCAGTTTGGATATTTTAGAAAATTAATCAAAAAAAAGTTATCATTAATAACATTTGATATGAAAAAGAGTCCTCAAATAGGATCAACAATGTTCAAACGTATGATACTGTGTGGAAAAACGGTGCTGCTGTTAGATTCACTATTTTTAAAAGTGCAAAGCTTTGGGAAGAATTGGCGATACGGTTTGTTGGACAAAATTGTGAAAGTCGAAGAAACGCCGCCGTGAATAGAGATAACTATGACCAGAAGTGGAGCCATCGCTGCAAAATTTGAATTAAATCGTTGAGTTCAGTTCAAATGAAAGGATACCTTGCATTGGAATTTTTTCGCTAAAAACTAGAGCCCCAGCAGCGATCGGAACGCACAGGAACAACATTGGGATAATCACCTGGAACATTTTTTTTTTCGATTTTTGAAGACTTGGTAAGGCTAACTAAGGCTGACAAGGTTTTTATTGCGATTTTCCGCCGAAAATCAGTATTTTTAGCCCCTATGAGTTTTCGAGAGAGTCCCCATTCCATTCAAGGTCTCCCAGCTGACTTTTGGGAGAGTATAAAGTTGGATTGTAGCCTGATAAAATTACGTCAGAAAATTTTGGTTTCCAGGTCGGTCACTTTAGCGTTAAACTGTTTGTTGTGAAAGGGAGCTTTTGAGTAGATTTTTAAAAATTCAAAGAATATTTTTTGAACTGAGATTTGATTTTCATTATTTTTCAACTTCTCGAAAAAGCCTACAGCCCCTTTCTTTCTATTCAAAATATCAACCTTAACCTAACTATCAAACCCACCTGAGCAGACAGATTATAGAAATAGAACTTCTGAAGCTGACGAGATCTGATGGACAAATGGCTGGTATGCTGGTTTAGAATATAGATTCCATTTGAACAAAAAAATCCGTATTGGAAAGCTAACACAAAGCTTTGACAGACGGCGAACCAGCGCATTTTTGAAGATAAATCCAAGACGAAAGCACAGGAAGTGAAAATTCGACTGGGAATACATTGAAGCATCTGTAAACGGTGAAATTCATTGTCCTGAATACGAAGGATATATATACTTCGACGACTTCAAGCTTGGCCGCATCTTGATCGGCAGGAGCCTGGGATATGATGAATAAAACACCGAAAATGAGGAAAATTGCGTTTGTTAGTAGGTAAAGAACACGGTAGCGTGTTTTCAAACGTAAAATACTATTCATCGGTAGGACAATGTGATGGCGGTGCTCGAAAAGGGCCAGAACGGATAATTGAACACCTGGAGTTACGAAATCGTATGGTTATTTTAATGGGTGCTTACTCATAAGCGATATGGCTCCAATAGCAGTTTGGATATTTATTGGCACTCCCATTGATTGAAATAAACCGATGGAACATCCTGCCATCGCGGGAAGGTAAAATAACGGTGTCAACATGATTGGATACAATATATCCATTATCAGGACACTCAAATCGATTTTTTTAGAAAGAAGATGTATAAAAAAGCTCTCACCACGCTTGGTAGTTCAATAAAAGCCATTTATAGTGCTTCATTGTCGCCGGAGATAGAAATAAAATACAGCAGAACGCCGCGGAATTGAGCAGTAGAATGTTTGGAAAAACAAAGTTTTCAACAAGCCTCAAGTTTTTCTCATTCAAAATATCGGCCTCTTTCTCACAAGAAGAATGATTCAGAGCAGAAGCTGAGAGGTCCATTTTTTAGTAAAAAGCACGATGAAACTGACTTTTCAAATAAAAAAGGTGAATAAGAAGCTTCCTTAAATTCCCCGCCCCCTAAGAAGCACAGGAGAAATTTAATCAATTTTTTTTTCATTTTGAAGACGGGTCCTGCGAAGCGGAATAAGTTTTGAAAACAGAAATGCGTGGGATTGTTATCTCTTATTTTCTACTTGAAAAATCAAATTTATTAGTCACCACTATTTAGTATGCAGTAAATGTTGAATGAGACACCTAACTTCACTTCTATAGCTGTGAAAAACAAAAATATATGGTAAAACTTAATTGGTTTCTACCAAAAAAATCTGTTCCTGGTAACCAATGATGGTGTTAATTTTAACAATTTTGGCCATAAATATTGAGATTTCACTATTTTGTTACTGCTTCACAATGGAAATTTTCATCAAGCAGCTCTATAAAATTTTCACATGTAAGAATTCCGTTGAAACAACTCTGCTTCTTTTGGAAACTAGGGGTTTCAAAATAAAAGTTATAGATAAGATTTCTCGTTATGGTTTGATGGCCAACAGTGAGTAGATTGAAAAATTGTCCATTATGACTAGTAGGAACTATGACCAGAAATGAAGAAGTTGCATTAAAAAAGGCGACTCAGACTAATTCTGAAAGGGTGTTATGAAGGTAACCAGCAGGAGGTTGGGGGGAAGTTGGAAGCTAGAACTTCTTGAGGAGGCCTTTGGAAGGCGTTCGGAAAATAGTTGAAAGGTCTTCGGAAGCTAAAAATGAGATGTGGCTGCCAGAAGCCTTCCAGAAGTCTGCTGGAACGCTTCTGGAAGGCTTCCGGCAGACTTTTCTTCTAAGTAGAAGGTGTTGGGAAGCTATGTGGAGAGCATTTGTCCACTTGCTGCAACGGCCTTACAGAAAACCAAAAGCAGAAACTTCCTAACTTTCTCCTGAGGAGCTTGAATTGGAAATATTCTCGGTGCGACCAAGATGTATGGAAGAATTTTTTTTTACCAATTTTTTCCCATCTGAAACTGAAAACGAGCGCAGTGAGACTTTTTGACTATAGTTCATAGGGCCGAAGAAAGATCTCTGAAGGATCACGAAGCTTTTTCATAGTATTTTGATGGATATAAGAGCAAACAGTTTTTTGTTAAGTTTTTATTTTGAAAATTAAAATTTATTCAAACTGGCGAGCTATCAGTAGTAGCAGTCGTCATCTGAAAAATGCATATCTTATTTTTTTCAAGACTCTGAAAGTCTCACAAAGGTACTCGACAACTCCGTCCGCAAAAATCGTGGTCATCCTCTGATTAGGTTTGGTTTCGGTATATTCGTCTTCTGGGCAGTAGCTGAAAAATTATTGGATGTTTGATTATCGCACACCGGATCAAGTTCCTTGATGAAATAAAAATGAGAGAATCTGGGAAACAAAAAGTTTGATATAGAATCTGTTTTGAGCCTTCAATTTCAAAATTAGCTTTTTTCCCGTTTTGAAAGTTGTTGAGAACTTTGCTTTTTTTCCCAAAAGAAAGTCCACGAACAGCTTATAAACTCACAAAGGTTGTGCAGTTCCGAGGTCCATGTAGTTCAACTCCACCGATCGAATCACCGAGTAGTCGGGGTAATACTTGTTCGGATATTTAGTGATGAAAAGGCCGTCCTTGGAAATTGCATACCCATCCGCTTGTACCCTGATTCCATAAGAATCAATACCAAATTTGACTAAACATCTTACTCGATTTTCACGATGAACGGATCTCTCGTAAATATCTGCGGCAGACTCATCCCATCTGGTATCCAGTCGTTCTTTGAGAAAAACGTGTTTTGTTGTCAGAAATTTTTAAAACCGTGAAGGTACTCAGAACAAGTTGATTGCGATCCCAACGGACTACGAAGTGCAAAGGGATGCCTGTAGGGAAGGCGAATAGGTTGATAGAGAGCCTAGAATTCAGTTTAAAGTTACTGGAAATTTTCCGGTTCTGACTCGGCATCAAGCTGGTATTTTTTTATTTTCAGTTACAACTATAAAGATGCCCACAATGAATTGTGATCAATTCAGACTTTTCTGGGCTTCCTCGCACAAGAAGCCGTTATGCCTTGAGCCATTTTCGGCGCGACCATACGCAATAATTTTTTAGCTAGTCGTGATTGAGACCAAAAATTGAGAAGGTAATGAACCATGGGACGTTGGGTTGAGATTTAGCCTGCACGATAATCTGGTCGCCGACTTGAAGTGCTCTACCAAGCGGGTATACATTCTTATCCGACGGCTGGAAAATAGTTGAAGTTATTATTTTCCATACCTTCAGTTATCTAATATTGTTTTGGTTTTTAGATTTTCTTTTTAGCATTTTGAGAAAAAAAAACGAACCAATCGCGAACATCGGTATTCTCCACAAAAAATTGGAAAAGTGAAAGAAAAAAAGAAGAAGAGCCAGTAGAAGATTCATCGCTTTGTGATGTGACAATAATTCTTCATTTTTTTAAGATCTCCTCCATTTTATGACATATCGTAAAAAAATTTCTTTTTTTAATGTTCGTGTCATCTCTTTTTCTTTTTCCAGAAAGTAGCGATTTACCAGGTGAACCAATGGCAACAACATAAAAATTTTATTTTCAACGCTCGAGTTTGCTGCAATTTACAGTAAATCAGTAGTAGCAGTCATCATCTGAAAATATTAACGAACTTTTTTTCGATTCCTCGAAAAACTCACAAAGGTACTCGACAACGCCATCCGCATAGATCGAAGTCATCCTCTCGTTGGGTTTGTAGTTGGATTGCTCTTCTACTCCGCAGAAACTAAAGTTGAGATGATTAGCGCAGAGGATGTGTGTTTGGTTATCGTTCAAAGAGTCGCAGGATCAATCTCCAACAGCTTTTTGAGTCAAAATGGGAAGTATTTGATTCGTAAAAATTATGACTATAAACTAACTAAGGATACGCCATCCCTATGTCCAAGCCCTCGAAACCAATCGATTGAACCGAAGAAAAATCGAAAGTCCTCCTTGGATATTTAGTGAGATAGGCACCGTCTTTGTAAATCACATAACCATCCGCTTGTACTCTGAATTCAAAAAAAAAGTCCATTCCAAGTGCGGCCACGTTTACTCGAATTTCAAAACAACAGGGCCTCTCGTAAACGTTTGCGGCAGACAGATCTCGTGTTGCCAGGCGTTCTGGATAATCAATTGAAATTTCTTAGTAGAGGCTTTTTTGAAACCCCCGCAACCGTGAAGGTATTCAGAACAACTCGATTACGATCCCAACGAACGACAAAGTGCAAAGCGATGCCAACAGGGCCCGCGAATAAGTTTACCGAGAACCTGAATTTTGAACTAGTTTTTTGGTTTCTCCATCCTAGGTGCGAGCAAGATAGTGTGTCATGTCTTTTATTTAGTAGCGCTAGACTTCGTAATTGAGAAAAGAGTAGGCTAACCATGGCACGCCGGGATTCGGAGTTCCATGAACCAGAATTCGGTCGCCTACTTGAAGCGGCCTTCCAAGCAGAATTGAATTCAGAGCCCATGGCTGTAATAAATGATTTGAGATGTGAACTTGATGAGCCAAAAAATTATAACTATTTTGAATTACTGCATCCTCTTTCTCCTTATTAGCCATAAAAAGAAGAAAGTAACTTGTTAACACGAAAGATCTTCTTATCCTTTTACGGATAGTAACGTTAGGAAGTTAAGTGATCCGACGATTAGCTGATTTTTCTTTAAAGAACAGTACGGCGCCCAGCTTGTCCAGGGCTTGGAGCACAGAGAAAGGAAAATGATCCGGCCCATAGGCTTTACTTAGACCATGGTTTTCAATTCTCCGCTTGATAAGTTGTTACCATGGAAACTTCATCAACTAAGACTTTTGTCACAGTTAAATAGAGTCAACGAACCAAGCACAGAAGAAATAAAAAGGTTCGACCAATTGCAAATCGAATAGTGAACTTGGAAACTTACAGAAGTTCCTAGTTTTGGAGAGAAATTAATTCAAAGGCGGAGGAAGGAAAGTTTGAGTTCCCGCAAAAAGGGCGCTTTGCAGTAAATTTGCTCTATGGACAGCAGGCATCGCCAAATTCCGGATTTTCACCTTTTCTTCGTTTCTTCCAATTTTCAATTTTTTTTTTGTCACCAAAGTTCTTTTCGTCACAAAAGCTTTCTTTTCATGTATAATTTGCAAACTTTGGTCGCAAAAATGCTTTTCTGGTGACAAATGATGATTTTACACAGGTTTCGGTTGGGATAGCGATTATTTGTGTTTTCTTTATTATCAATGTGTGTTTTCTGTTTTCTTAATCAATTTTTCAGAGTAGAAACCCTTGATTAGAAGCAGATGTCCGGGTATTTCTCACAAAAAGCGAGTCTAATGAGACGTCCGCAACATCGCGTGCACGGCTACTGTAAACATTTGTCCGTAGACCGATCCAAACCATTTTTCAAAATTAAAGGCGGAAAAGTAAAATCGCATTTCTCTTCTAAAGTCGTCACATCTGTAATTTTTTTGAGTACACCATTCGATTCGCAAAAAAAGCTGTATGAGATATTGCTTTCACCTAAAACCCCATTTTTTACTGACCCTATGCCTTTAATTAGAAAACGGTTTCCTTTGACAAGTAACTGTTCGAACCTCATTAATCAAAACTTTTGCCTCAGTTATATAAAAATCAACGAACCAATCGTGAACATCGGTAAGATCCACAAAACACGGTCGTAGTGAAAGCAAATAGAAATAGAGCCAGAAAAAGCTTCATTGCAGCGTTATGTGACAAGAAAGTTTTCTCCTCGTTTGACTTTTTACATTTTTATGTTGCCTCGTAAAACTTTTCCATTTAATGTCACTGTCGACTTTTTTTGTTACATAAGAAGAAAGTGTAGAAAGAAAACATAAAAGTGGTTTTTCAGAAAACAAATGAGGACGCAAAGAAATCCGCCTGGTGGTTTAAAGTTCAAATTGTTTCACTTCTGACTCCTCTGTGTCGCATTCGGGATGGATCAAGATAGGAGTTGCGTGATGTGTTTCATGGCGCACCCGACTTCAAACTACTTGCCCGTTTTCCGGATTTTTTCTTAAATTAATCTGGTACCTAGAAGTTTCACAAATTTCTCTTCCACATTTTGATCTGAAACAGGAACTTTACCAAAAAAAAGTTATAATAAATCTATTCTATTCTACCTCGCACTAGTCCTCATGAGTCTTTTCCGAAGTATTCCTTCAATTTTTCCAGAGATCGAAAAGAAAAATAATAAACCATTCATTCATAAACGCAATTGTTACAAGAAGAACTGTTCTACAAAATTTTTCGCATTCCATGAAAGGAGTCTCGATAAGAAGCAATGAAAAAAAAATTTATTTTCAACGTTCGAGTTTGCCGCAATGTTAGGTATATCAGTAGTAGCAGTCATCATCTGAAAGTATTAAGAAACTTTTTTTTTGATTCCACGAAAAACTCACAAAGGTACTCGACAACGCCATCCGCATAGATCGAAGTCATCCTCTCGTTGGGTTTGTAGTCGGATTGATCTTCTACTCCGCAGAAACTAAAGTTGAGATGATTAGCGCAGAGGATGTGTGTTTGGTTATCGTTCAAAGAGTCACAGGATCAATCTCCAGCAGATTTTTGAGTCAAAATTAAAAGATTTCCGATTCGAAAAAATTATGACAAACTTTAGAACTAACTAAGGATTTTCCATTCCCATGTCCAAGCCATTGTCCAAGCCAATCGATTGGACCGCCGATAAATCGAAACTCCTTAGTGGATATTTAGTGAGATAAGCGCCGTCTTTCGAAACCACATAGCCATCCGCTTGGGCCCTGAACTCAAAAAAAGGTCCAGTCTGAGTGGGATCGCACTATGTACTCGATTTTCAAGACGAAAGGGCCCCTTGTGAATATTTGCGGCAGAATGATCTCTTGTTGCCACGCGTTCTGAAAAGTCAATTGATCATATCTCATTCGAGGGCATTTTTAAACCGCCGCAACCGTGAAGGTGTTCAGAACAACTTGATTACGATCCCAACGAACGATGAAGTGCAAAGCGATTCCAACAGGACCCGCGAATAAGTTTACGGAAAACCCAAAAATTGCAAGTTACCCTACTGAAATGCTGTGGCTGCACGTGGAATGGCTCAAAGCGTAGCGGTCGCGTTGCGCTTGATTCAATATCAAGCGGCTCTCTTTTATACAGGGGAGAGTATTCATTTTTTTCTCTCCCATAGTTTGACTCATACCGATTCGATTGTGCTCAAGCTCTGCTTTGCCTCTTCTCCTCGAACCATTCCAGGTGCGATCAAGATACTTTCATGCTGGCCAGGTATCTCAACGAGTTTATCCGTATTGAGCCTCTTTCAAAGCTTTTCAAGCACCAGTTGTCATTGTATGAAGAAATGGGAGACCCAACTGTGCTCAAACGATGGTCCAGCTGTGGTACAAAATGTCGAAAGGTTCTACCAGCTGCGCGTATACGGGTTCAATACGGAGGCACCCGCTAACACCACGTGTTAGCACGGCTGGTCCTCTACCAGAATGCCAGCGCCAATAATCCGCTGCACGGTGCAAGTGGTAGTGCGGCTCCTTGCGTTTTTTGAGACATTTTGGTGCAAATTGAGTGGATGCGCACGATGCAGCAGCATGCCTCCTTAAGGAAGTTCCATTTAGCTATTTAGCCATATTTAGATGAAGCTAGAGCTCTTGCTGTTTCGATTCAGGCAAGCCTCCTGATCCAATTTCCCTTGTCCAATTTTAATCGAAAAATGATAAATATGAATAACAAAATAACTATAAGTCCCTGCACCGTGCGCATGCACTCAATTCGCACCGAAATGTCTAAAAAAAAACGCGAGGAGTCGCACTACCACTTGCACCGTGCAGGGGGTTATTGGTGCTGGCACCGTGCGCCTTTCTGATAGAGTCTACGCTCATCAGAATGTGAGTAAATTACCAAGCTTTCATTAAAATTTTTGATTTGAATAGAACTAGATTCAAAAGTTGGTGAAAGAATCAACTAACCATGGCACGCCGGGTTTCGGTGTTGCCTGAACCAAAACTCGGTCGCCTACTTGAAGTGGCCTACCGAGAAGCATTGGATTCAGAGCCCATGGCTGTAAATAGGACGGTTAAGTAGTTTACTTCATACTTCATCTTTCAAGAATCTCTGACCCGTCTGCGCTCTCTTTTCCACCAATGGTGATTCCATGAAAAAAGAAAATCACCACGGGAGCTTTTCCGTAAAAGAGGAGAGCATCGAAAAAAGCAAAATGGTTCGGCCAATAGACCTTTCTTGGAAAATGGCCCCTATTTCGTAATTACTTGCTTGACAAGGTGTCACTGTTCAAACGCGTACTCGTTAATTGATATTTTCGATTAAAATAAACGAACCAATCGGGAACACCGGTAAGATCCACAAATCACAGACGTAGGGAAAGAAAATAGAAAAAGAGCCAGGATGAGCTTCATTTTGTGTTATGTGACTAGAAATTTCTTTTTTCCTTCTGACTTTTCATTTTTATGATGCATCGTAAAAAAATTTCATTTAATGTCTGTGCCATCTTTTTTTACATAGGAAGATAACGCCGAAAAAAAAAACAGTAATTTTGAACCCCGACAGAAAACTGGTAGCACTGAAAAGTCAGATTGTCTTTTCCAAAGTTGATTTTTTTTTTTTCAAACGGTTCTTAAGAGATCACCCCTCGAGTAAACTTTGCACAGATTTTGGCTTTTTTTCCGTTTCTTAAAAAAAAATTTCATGATCACATTTGGAATGGCTAAAATGGGATTGCAAGGTTAATGAATTTTCATGGCGCACTCGACTCAAAACTACTTGCGCGGTAGAGTACTTGGAAGTGTTAGAGAGGGGGATCTCTATTCAAAAATTTTCATCACTCTTGAGACTTATTTTATGGTATTGAAACAATCTCAAACGGTTCGAAACAGAAACTTCAACTTTCATTCACATTTTGAACTAAAACAAGAACTTTTGCAGTATCAGTTCTGAAAAAAGAAGGTAATTCATTTTATACCTCTCAATACTCCTTTTCACCCTTTTCCAAAGTATTCCTTCAATTTTCCGCAATATAGAAAGACAAATTAATGAATAAAATATTCATTTGCAAGTGCAATTATTGCAATAATAACCGTTGAACGAAATGTTTCACAATTCAGGGAGATCATTAGAATGATGAGAAATACACGTTTGGGGCAAATTGGTCCATTATGAACAGATCCAAATCGTACTTGTAATCGGGTGACAATCGTGGCAATCTTGGCTTGAATTCAAACTTAAAACGAGAATAAATATGGACAAATCGAAAACTACAACATAATTGAGCTAAAAACAAGGAATGCTCGTCATTGAAAAGCTAGAAATCGAGGTAAGAGTTGGCCAGGTAAGGGTAACCTGAGCAATGGTCGTGTTGAGATGGTCTTGAGTGGAAAAACAGCTCGGGGTACTGTAGCTTGATGAAGCGGCTTTTGTATGCAAGTTTGAAGCGACGGAAGCCGAATATCCGTGTTGAACTGGATTCGAGATTCTGAAATTATTTCATTTATTTTATGGAAGATATTTTTTTATCATTTTTGCATGTTTTCAATGATATCATTGAATGAAATCGATAAAAACTAACCGGCCAATGTCATTGACTCCAGAGAAGTTCGGATTTGCAGCGCTTGGGCCGCCGTTGTGAAGTTGGGCCTTTGAGGAATGGAAAAATGGACCGGGAAATGGTCGACCGGCACCTCGAAGATCATTTTGTATAACGTTTTGTATAGTTTGAACAGTTTGTCTGATGAAGGACTAAACAATTGGCGAGAGCCGGCCGCATTTTATAGGTCCGGCAAAGCCACGCCTCCTCGAGCTCCGCCTCGGCTCCACACGTTCTCTGGATTTTTTTTTCTTCGAGCTTTTTCTTTTGGACTCAGGCGGAGCCTGGAGGCGGGATCGAGAGTTTGAAAGGAATATTTGATAGTTTGAAGATTGGAGAAATGTGTGAATAATTCATACTTTGTTTAATAATAGCCTGTGGGATTGAAAATTGAAGAAAGAATAGAAAAATTTTTACATTGAACGGATAAAATAGGCCACGTTCAAGGTTTATACTTTTATGATAAATAATTCGGGGCGACTTAAAAAAAAATTTTTCAGCTGAAAAACTGAGGCTCATGTAAGTTTTTGAATTCAAAAGCGAAGTATGGCCGCTTAAAGGGAGAGGCTCGAAAAGGGCAGCAAAAAGGCAGCAAAAATAGTCCCTTCATCAAGCCTTCCACTTTTTTTTGGGATTTTAAAGGCTCGAGAAATTGTGGAAAAAGGGAGAGGCACCAAAAATGGTGCATAAAAGCCGATGAAATGGCGCAAAAAAGCAGCAAAAAAGGACCCTTTGTCACCCTATAAGGAACATTTCTATGGAGCTGTTTTCCACCCTTTTTGGACCTTTTTGAGAAACACATACTTTTTTTTTAATTAAGAATAATCTTTACCAGTGACTGTGTATGAACCAAAATGTGCTACACTAATAAAATCGGAAGAATCAATGACCGAGCTTTTCAGCACCCTTTTTGCAACCTCACTCTTTCTTCAACCTTTTTGCGGCTTTTTAGCCCACCAAGAATGAAAGGCTCAATAAAGGTCGCAAAACGGAACTATTTTAGCCGCCTTTTTGCACCCGACTTTGGCGGTGAGACGCCAAAACTCCAGAATGAACATTTTGATTTATTTTTCAATTTGTTCTTTCTTAATAGTTCATAGGAAAAACAACAGAAACGCCGTAGCGCGACATGTCGTGTGCCTGTTTCCACTCCACAGAGGTCACCAAAGGGTCAAAGAAGTGTCGGTAGTGGAAAAGCCACGTCTTCACAATCCCCAGCCGTCACACACACAAGGACGGACATGTGCTAGAGCCAGTTGACTGGTATCGCTAATATCAGGAAAAATCCTTGCCTCATCGACACCGACGATGCTCAAGCGGTACCAAGGTAGGAGGAGAAAGATATAATTTTCCGAAAAATGTTAAAGATCACACTAACCACAGACCCTCCCCATTCACAGGGGGCAACAACAACTTTCAATCTTTCGAATCAAACAATGTTTGAAAAACAAAGGAGATCAAGAGGCTTCTCCTTGAATATTTTCTTCAGGTCCACGCCCATTTTTCTTCTGAAATTCGCGAAGAACAGATAAACATTTGGGCCGAAGAAGCCCTAACCTAGAGGGCGGAGCTGAAGACTTCCATTATAAAATGCGGGAAATTTGATTCAATTCGAGATAAAGGATGATCTTCGAAGTGCCGGTGGACCACTACCCGATGAGCCAAGTTTCGGCGCGGCTCGAGGAGCTCCGACCCAAGCTCAAGCTTCACCTCGGAGCTCAGGCCAAGAGGACCTCGACCCGGAGCCTCATGGAGCCTCTCAGCGCACCAGGTTAGATTTTACCTATTTTTCTGTTTATAAGATATTTTCTTTCAGTATCACGAATCCAGTTCACCTTCCCATCCTTGGCTGAAAAACGAAGCTTGCCGACGTTCCGAGCCCAAGTTCCCATCCTAAAAAGAGCCGACACTGCTCCCGCTCTTCCGGTTGCTCCAGCTCAACCACCGAAAAACTCACCGACCTCGACTCCCAAGAAGAAGCTCAAACCAACTAGACAGAACACGACGATCGGCCTTTTGAGGCTACCCACTCAGATGCTGGTCAGTATTGCCGCCCTACAATGACCCTGACTTCAATTTTGAGCCCTCTTTCTTTATTTTCGGATCGTCTAGAATGTTAAATTTGCTCCCTCAGAATCTCAGTTTCTATAATTTTCTTTAATTATCTGAAAAAAACCTTTGAGAAGTTCCTCACACAGTTATACCATGTTCTAGTAGATTAAGATCCTTATTTTTCAAGATGTATCCCATTTTCAAAGCCCTAGAGAGGCCACTCTGATCTCGAACCCTCAAGTAACCACTTCGATCCTCCCGTGTTTGTAAAATATCCCCATTGTTCCTTGTTATATTAACTATTGTTGTTAGCCGAGCTAGTTTCCGGTATTTATTGTTGATTTTCCCAATTTCCTCTATTTCTTTCCGATTTTTCTCCTTTAAGGGTAATTCAAAGCCGTTGTTTTGTAATTGAATCCAATCGTTTGCGCAATAAACTTGTTTTATTCAATCATCGAGTCTAACAAGAAAACGCTGGAAAAGTCTCGAAAGCCTTGGAATAGCAAGCTTATTTTTTGCTTCGAAAAAAAAGGAAGACCTTGAGATAAAAAAAAATGTGGAGATTAAGTTTTGTTTGGTTGGTTTTGGCTAACATTTTGGTGAGGAAGCCAAGGAATAGAGAATAAATTGGGGTCATGATTGGAGAAGACATACATTTGTTTCAATTTTTAAATTATTGTTTCGAGTTGGATATTGAATCTTTCGGTCACAAGGAAAAATGGCTTGCGCTGCGATTCAAGATTCTACCGTCGCGCAAGTAGTTTTGGGTCGGGTGCAACTACTGAACAATTCCAAATAGTTCTTCATGAAAAAAAAAGTCAAATAGTCAGATTATAGTCCGTTTTTTCGCAACTTGAAAGGGCAGGTTTTCTCCGCGCCCTCTTTATCTCTAGACGTTTCTATCTTGATTACGTACTATTTCCATGTTTCTCTGACCTCGGCGGTGAGGGAACAGAGAGACGCAGACACGCGAAAACTGTAAATTTCCGGCGAACGGACTATAGACCTTTTTTGTGAAATAGTCTAATCATCGTGATTCCAAGGATTTCAAGTTTTGTGACAAGCAACCGATGAATGAACTACGAATGTAAATTTGAAAAACTGCCCTATTTAACCATTTTTTTAAAAACTTTTTTGAATCCGTAAAATCGGTTTTTGTGGGAAAGCGTTTTTTTTCTACAAGAACGGTTCAAGACGCCAAATTTTCAACTTCCTTTTTGCATGAGTCAACACAAATCTGACCACAACTTTTCTTGTCCTAAACTAAACTTTCAAACCATCAAAGGCTTCGCCGAGAAAGTTGAGAAGCCCCCAAAGTTCTTCCTTTTTTTTCTTTTGTTAAATCCAGCATGGGGCCATTTTTCAGTTCTTAATTTCCCGGTTTCTAATTTTTTCTTCTTGAGGAGAGAAGACCTTGGCGAGCATTATTCTGTACTAATAAGTTTGACCGGCGGCATGCTGAGGATTAATGTAGTTTGAAAGGCTTGAGGATTCATTTTCCGTTGGGAACACTGGGCTTAGAAAACAAGCGAAAGTGTCTAGAAACTTGAAAAAAAAAAGAATTCGATGCCAAAGACGGAAGTGCTCAAAACGGTAATACAAAGGGGCGACTGCAAAATGGCTGTGAAAAGGGTTCCATTTTGCAGCCTTTCTCGAGCCTTTTTTTCTTGGTGGGCTAAAAATCCTCAAAAAAGGGTGAAAAAGGTTGCTGAAAGTCTTGGTCATTGATAACTTCCGATTTTTTTTTTCGGAGTTATCGAAGAAGTTTAAAGAATTATATGTCACAGTAAGAACCTATTTAAACTTCATGACCGCATCAGGAGTGGCTCAAACTTGGAATGGCTCATTTGGGAAGGCTCATGACCGCATTTGGAATGGCTAAAACTTGGAATGGCTCATTTGGAAAGGCTCATGACCGCATTTGGAATGGCTCAGAGTAATCCGAGAGGTTTTGAAAATTATATGTCACAGTTTGTCCATATTAAAAGTTCATGACCGCGTTTGAAATGGCTCGAATTTGGATAATCTCATAACCGCATTTGAAACGGCTAACTCATTTGAAGTTTCCGATTTTAACTTCAACAAGATCAAAATTTTCCTTTTTCTCTACTGAAAAGAACAAGCCTGGAAATAACAAACAGAAAAATTCATGTCCAGTGACGAAGTCATTGTTTTCACACAACAACCGGATGACACGTGGAACTTATCTCTTTTATCTCGAAAAGAGTCCAAATATGTATAGCCTGGATTACCGATAATCCTTTTGAACCCATTGGATTTGGTACCAGCTACGTATCGGCTTTTGGGAAAATTCACAAGGATAACAAGTGCATGTAGGTAAAAGAGCCTTGGAGAAATATTTTCCATCTTTTTTGGAAGAAAATTTATTTGTGCGAAAGTTGAAAAAGACTAAAATATAAGCTTCGTTCGAAAGAATTGCTGTGGGAACCAGGACCCTTTGCAATTTTGCACATGAACTGCTCCTGAATAATTTTGGAGCTGAAGATCCCTTATAAATGTGAAAACTGAAAGTCTATGGTCGCCTTTGTAGTTGTTGAAAGCGTTGCGACTTGTTTGAAACTGCTCCCGACCAGAAACGACTTGCGCGTGGAAGCATAAAAAAGCATCCAAAAAGTTGCGCTTTGAGTGATTTAGGCAAAGTCGGAAGGACCCTTTACGGGCCCGTTATGGATCGAAAAATTTCCAATAATTGATCCTAAACAGATGGCAACGGTTTCCTTTTCACTGCCTTTTTCCGTCCTTTCCTCGGCCTTGATCCACCCTTTTTGGACCCTTTTGAGAAACACAATTTTAAACTGAGAATAATCTTTACCAGGAGCTGTGTATGAACCAAAACGTGCTACAGTAATGAAATAAGAAATAATCAATGGCCAAGCCTTTCAGCACCCTTTTTTCACCCTTTTTGAGGCTTTTTAGCCCGCCATGAATGGAAGGCTCAATAAAGGCCGCAAAACGGGAGCCTTTTAGCAGCCATTTTGCAGTCACTCTTTTTTTTGCGCCCTCACTACTTTTTAGTCCACCAATAAAGAAAGGTCACTAAAAGCCGCAAAACGGATCCCTTTTCGAACCCTTTTTTCACCCGCGCTTCCAACTTTGACAACGATTTTAAATGCGGCCTTAAGCCCGAAAAATCACGTAGAAAATCATAATCTCTTCTCTTTCATTAAAACTCACTACAAATCTTCAAAACTTCCAAAAAAAATCACCCAAAACCTAACCTTTAGCCTCGAAAAATCTCATCAAAACACGCTCAAATTTGTACGTGCCCGTGCCTTCATAATGTCTACAAACTTCTCTTTTTTTTTCTCACATGGGAAACTATAACTTTTCTGGGAAATCCGAATTATCTACGCATAGAAAAAAAAACGGCTTAAGCTTAGCACTTGAATTAGCACCTGTTGAAATTGCCTTTTTATTTGGCTAGAAAAAAGAACACCTGCTTTTTTGCACGCTTTTCTAATCCTAGGATTAGAAGTGGCGAAAAAAAAAGAATTTGGCGGATAACTATTTTTATAGCGCTTGGAAGTAGAATACAACAAGACAAAAGATTGCTTTATTAGGTATTTATTAATAGTAGGCTTCAATGAACGTTTCATTCGAAAAAGGGGAAAATTAGCAAAAGCTTGAAAAAAACTTTTAGTACGATGTTCCAGTTTACGGTATTTCAAATTGAAAGATTTTGAAAAAATTTCATTCCTATCTACTTTTTTTGATATTTTCATTAATAATATGCTTCAATTGGGACTAGGAATTCAAGAGCTCTGGAAAAAAATCTGAAAGCTTTTATCAGTACGATGCTCCAGTTGACGCTGATATTTTTCGAATTTGAAAAAATTTTTATATTAGTACGATGCTCCAGTTGACGCTGAAATTGCTCGAGTTTGAAAAAGTTCCGATAATAGTACGATACTCCAGTTGACGCTGATATTTCTCGAGTTTGAAAAAGTTTCAATATTAGTACGATTCTCCAGTTGACGCTGAAATTGCTCGAGTTAAAAAAAGTTGCTATATTAGTACGATACTCAGGTTGACGTTTAAATTCCTCAACTTTGAAAATTCCCAAAAAAGTACGATACTCCAGTTGACGCTTTAGAAGAGCGCCAGTGCTTCAGAAAATTTTGAAGTTTCAAATTTTTCAAATAACTATATGATGTTCCTGTTGACGGTTCCGCGTAGCATTTAAAAACTACGGGACTTAAAAAAGTGTAATTTAAAGATACGACGCTCCAGTTTACGCTCCTTTAATAATACTTCATATCAGAAAACTCTATTCTAAAAAAACTCAAGAACTTGAAAAATATGATTTTATCGATTCGACGCTCCAATTTACGATATTTCAATAATACTTCACATCAGAAAACTCTATTCTAAAAAAAACTCAAGAACTTTAAAAAGGATGATTTAATCGATACGACGCTCCAGTTTACGCTCTTTCGATAATACTTCATATCAGAAAACTGCAGACATTAAAGAAACTCAAGGACTTGAAAGATTATGATTTCATCGATACGACGCTCCAGTTTACGCTCCTTTAGTAAAATTTAAATTTTAGCCCAAAATCAACGAAACAAGCCGTCAGCTTGAGTTTTAAAAAAGCTCCAAAAAAATCACCATTCACATGATTCCAAATATAACATCGAAAAATGACTTCAAATCTCATTATATTCGATTCAAAGCCTTTTTCGAAGCCTTTTCGTGGGCTTTTTGCGTTGAATTGCCGTCATTTTTTCAAACATTATAATACGTGAAAGCTCATATGACCGTTTGACGAATGAAGTGAAACCCCAAAACAGCCTTTGCTGAGTTGGAATTTATAATTAAATTGGTTTTTTTCCTTTTTTTATAGTTTATCTGAATAGAATTATGTGTAGTTAGAGGTCGGAGATAAAAAAAAACTCAATTTCGGAAATTTGGAAAAACTTTCTAAAAAAGGCTGAAACCAGAACCCTGACAAAACTGATTCAATTTACCAATAATAATTATTATTATCATATTTCATCTTTAAAAGCCTTGGTCGCACGTAGAATGGCTCTACGCGTCGCGGTCGCGTTGCGGTTAGATTCTACAGCCGTCCTGTTTCCTGATGCCCATAAGCGTAAGTTGTTCAGGGTCGGGCGCAAATGCAAGCAGTCTCTGCATGTCCTGCCAAGTGTGTCTATAGTCAAATAAAAGATTTTTTTGCCCAAACTTGAAAAAATGAGTTCTTTTCAAGCATTTTTAGCGTTTCCTTTAATCATTTGAGCTTTCCTTTCTCGAAAACTAGGAATTTTTGCAGGTTGAGAATTTCAGGATGTTCTTCTGGTATATCAAGGGTCGTTCTGGCGAACTTTCAGGGAATTCGCTACCGCAAAGTAAATTTACCCCCACCCCCCTCGTCAGGAAGGTTGTGATGATCTTAAAATAGGGATTTTCATTTCATTTAATTTCCTTTTTAAAAAGTCTAGTTTTTTTCCTCGGGCAAAGTCGGATTGGTGGATAATGGCCGCTAAAAAGGAGAAGCTCAAAAAAGGCAGCAAGAAGGTAGCAAAAAGGCTGCAAAAAGGCAGCAAAAAGGCCGCAAAAAGGCAACAAAAAGGCCTCGAAAAGGCTGCAAAAAGGCTGCGAAAAGGCTGCGAAAAGAGTCCCTTTATCGAGCGACACAAAAAGGCAGCAAAAAGGTCGCAAAAAGGCAGCAAAAAGGCCGCAAAAAGGCAACAAAAAGGCCTCGAAAAGGCTGCAAAAAGGCTGCGAAAAGGCAGCAAAAAGACTGCGAAAAGGCTGCAAAAAGGCTGCGAAAAGACAGCAAAACGGCTGCAAAAAGGCTTCAAAAAGGCTGCGAAAAAGGAAAATTTCTATGGACCCTTTTCCACCCTGTCCGACTTCACCTATGTTTCAAAAAGGAGTCTGAAGTTCGAGGAGCTTTTCCTTGCAACTTCGATTCCCTTTTGAAAAATTTTCTGATCTCTGAAAATCCTTGTTGACTAATACATTTCATCTCCCGAAAACTGACAATTTCGAAACATTGTCATTGTCAATGACGCAAGTGGAAATGGCGCCACCTCTCTGGCCAGAAAATGGCTTCCTCTTGTCATTTTGTCATCAAGAATTGTCAACAGCCTCATAATTATATAGAATTTCTAGAACAGAAGCCCTTTTTGAACTTTCGAATGAAACTAGAGAAAAAGAAACTGAGCTAAACTAATAAAAGGAAACGGAAAGAATTATAAAATGAGGTCAATAAGTTCCACCTGGACCGAATGAAAGAGAATTGAGGACAGGTGTTTTGAAATTGTGACGCTAAACTTTTTTTTCGAGTCATTGATAAAGTTAATGTCCTGGAAATTGGGTGATTTCATTAGAAATTTTCGAGAAATGACGTGTAAATAAGTCTCTTTTTTACTGTTTCACGGCGTTTTTTAGTACGTGTTGAAAAATTCCGTGAAATATGGTGTGTGGGGTGTAAACACACCGAGACGCATTATTGCATACTCATAACCTTTTTTCAGATTTTAATTCTGGAATTTTAGGCTGACCTTTTTTTTCAACTTTCAGCTTTTATAAACACATTTTCGGATTTTAAATTCATCAAAGAGCTCTTGAAAGTCTTTTTTATTTTTTTTACTGTTTCACGGTTTTTTTCAATACGCCAGTTGAAAAGTTGCGTAAAATATGGTGTATGGGATGTAAACACACCGAGACGCATTTTTGCATACCCCTAACTTTTTTTCAAATTTTAAATTCTGGAATTTTAGGCTAACATTTTTTTTTTTCAACTTTCAGCTTTTATAAACACATTTTCGGCCTTAAAATTCATCAAAGATCTTGGAATTCATTCAATAATCACTATAAGGTTGAACTTCACTTTCAAACTTTTCAGTGCACCTGAAAACTTTCCACTCTGGAGCTCCTAACCAAGGTACTTATAAGCTGTTTTTTCACATGAGAATAGAGCTGACCTTTCAAGAAATTTTTCCATCCAAAATATTAGATTGACCTATTCTGATTAACCTTCCAAAGCCCTTGAAAACCATCAAAACTCAGGAAAACTTTTAAAAATTCATAGAAACGGCTACTTCTCATAATCAAAAACTTATACTTAATACTTTCTAATGCGCTCGAAAAAGCGGACCTTTGCTCTATCCGCGAGATTAAACTTGCCGAAAAGAAAGCCTTTTTTGGAGAAAAACAATAGTTTTAACATGTTTTTGTTGCAAGCGCGTGAGGCCTGAAACTTTTTTCAATAATATTTTGGCTTGAACTAATCTTTGCGCCCGAAAAAGAATGCATTTCATTAATTATGCATTTTTCGGCCTTTTTCGGAGGCGTGGGGGGAAGATGATTTCCACTTCCAGATCTTTTTTGAGGAGTCGAATGAGAATATTTCATGAACAAATGGAATTTTAGAACGCTTGGAACTACCAGAGAGTTTTGAGAATAATTAGACCATATTGAAACTTCATGACCGCATTTGGAATGGCTCAAATTCGGAATGGCTCATTTGGAAAGGCTCAAAGTTATCAGAGAAGATTTGAATATTTTGTGTAGCAGAATATCCATTTTCAAATCTCATGGCCGCATTTGGAATGGCTCGAATTTGGAATGGGTCAAGTTTGGAATGGCTCATTTTGAATGGCTCATAGCCGCATTTAGAATGGCTCAGAATTATCAAAGAAGTTTCAAGAATCATTTTTAACAGTTTGACCCTTTTTAAACTTCAAGACCGCAATGGAATGGCTCAAGTTTGGAATGGCTCATTTTGAATGGCTCATAGCCGCATTTAGAATGGCTCAGAATTATCAAAGAAGTTTCAAGAATCATTTTTAACAGTTTGACCCTTTTTAAACTTCAAGACCGCAATGGAATGGCTCAAGTTTGGAATGGCTCATTTTGAATGGCTCATAGCCGCATTTAGAATGGCTCAGAGCTAATATAGAGATTTTGGGAATGATATGTCCTAGTTTGTCCTTATTCAAACTTCCTGACCGCATTTGGAATGGCTCATGACCGCATTTGGAATGGCTCAAGTTTGGTATGGCTTATAACCGCATTTGGAATGGCACAAATTTCGAATGGCTCATTTGGAAAGGCTCCGAGTTACTAGAGAGATATTTGAAATTATATGTCACAGTAATACCCTATTTAAACTTCATGACCGCATTTGGAATGGCTCAAATTTGGAACGGCTCATTTGGAATGGCTCAAAGCGGCGCGGTCGCTTGGCCTCCCTAGGAGTTCTTCCATCATTCAGCAACTTGATAATACTAATTGATGACGACGTGCGCAAGCCGTTGTAGGTCCGGCGAAGCTAAAAAAAAAATTCAAAACTTACATTTCCTACGCACATCTAGTATTAAAGTTCTTCTCAATAAAATTCAAACTATTAATCCAAAAAAAAAACCATTATTCCTTTCATCATTCGATCTGTCTGAACCCAATACAATTCCAATTTCCCAGTAATTCCCATTTTCCCAGGTTAAAAGGAAAAATGAATAAGTGGCGCCGCCACCTACAATTCCACGCCAGGAAATTGGCTGGGTATTTATTTTTTCTCACGGTTTTGTGGGAAAAAAAGCGATAGAAGACAGATATTCTAGCTACTCGTTATCACATCATTTCGTCAAAAGTTCATCATTTTTCGAGAAAATTAGTAATTTTGTGAAAATTCGTCAGATTTTGTAGTCAAGAAGGTGGAAGAGGCGCCGGTTTTGGGGATTTTTCTCGTTAGAGCACAGTTGCTTGTGTTTTTTTGAGCTCCAATTATACTTCTAGAAAAATAAAATTGAAGATTCGGAAAAATTAACTCTAAGATCGTCAATAAGTAGAAAAAAATTGTTTTGGAATTTTAAAAATGATCCAAAAATTCATAATTTCATTCATTTATCAGTGGAGCAAGGTTTGGCATGATTTTATAGCCTAATCTCTTGTTTTTTTCAAAAAAATGAAAGTTTCGAATTTTTTTCGCAAAAATCCTAATGGTTTTTCATTATCAGAACGCGATTCGGCCCATTTTTTTCAGTTGATCTTTTTTTCCCCGATATTTCTTCAGTTTGATCAGAAAAAAAAGTTTTTTCGGTAGTTAAAAATCTCAAAGTAGTCCTGAGAGAAAAACTACATATATATATTTTTTGTCTCCTTCCTCTCAAAAATTCTTCCAAACGCTGAATCGAGTCAAAACCGACCCAAATCTAATCCCCAATTCAGCTCATACATACATTATCAACGGAGCGCGATTTCCGCCTAAAGGTCGGCCCAATCTTCCTTCTTTCCGCTTCACTTCATCCTCCCTCTCTTGTCCCCCGAGCCTCCAGTCAAGTTTGAGAAGAATAAATAATAGATCCAAAAAAATGTCGAGAAAAAATGGGCAAAAATATATAATGCCGAAACGCGTGGGGCTTTGAATCCGCCTGAATGGCTTTTCTTCTTGCATAAATTGGAAAAAAAAGGATTTTTTCTCTCTCCCAGTAGATTTTATACATATCAACTTGATTCGAATCAAAAAAAGGATTTTTTTCGAATTTGATTCGGATTATTTCGGGATTTGGCTTTTCAACGGGAGTGGATGATAAGCTGTCAGTTGACCTTATGTTTTTAAACGGAATCTATACAATTTCAAGCCCTTTTTGACACAAGATGAGGGATTTCTAAAGTGCAGCGTGATTATAAATGTAAAGGGACAGAATTAAGAAAAAAAAACAGTTTTTTTTAAAGTTGGTGATACGATTATTGACGTGAGGCCCTTGAAAAAAGTTGAAAAAACAAAAATTTTTCAGTCGAAATTTCTTCCAGGTTGAAATACGTTTCAAATTGAATCTATAACTGCAAATGATAAGCATTCTCGATTCATGGGACTGGGACTTCAATTTTTAAACATAGAAAAATCTATTTTTTTTAGTGTAGGGAGGGTACTTTCTAGGTCCCTACTAAATATTAAAAATCTCTAAAAAATTTCAAGCTTCAAAATGAATATAATTGGATAGCTGCACCAATTTACTATTCAAAAAAATTTCGTTATCCAAAAAAATAGTTAGGAAAAAAAAAATAATGGTCAAAAAAGTAGCAAAAAAAGAGCCGAAGTTTAGTACTGAAAGTTAAGATTTTACACTTTTTGGTCGTTCTTTTTGCTTTCCTATCGAATCCTAAACTTTTAGCAGTTCAGTTTAATTTTTTTAAAGCCATAGTAAGTTATAAAAATAGTATAAAACCCCAAGAACGCCGAAAAAAAAACGAAACAATCTTTAAAAAAAAAAACGAAAAAATCTTTAAAAAAACGAAAAAATGACCTTTACGGGCATCGAGACTTGCGATTTCAAAACTATGTGAATTAAAGGCATACAACAGTAAAAAGTTTAGGCGAAAAAAATTTACACACCAATATCAAAGGAAACACAAAATATCGCAATCCCAATCGAAACCTGTATAAAATCATCATTTTTCACAAAAAAGCATTTCGCGATAAAAGTTTGCAAATTATACATGAATAGAAAGTTTTCGTGAAAAAATAAAGAACTTTGGCGACAACAAAACAAATTGAAAATTAGAAGAAACGAAGAAAAAAGCGAAAATCCCAAAAAAATATGTGTTGTCCATGGAGCAACTTTACTGCAAACGTCCTTTTTGCAGGAACTTGCCTTTTTCCGACTTTGAATGATTTTTTCTCCAAAACTAGGAACTTCTGTACGTTTCCAAGTTCACCGTTCGATTCGCAATGAAAAGCTCTACAAAGTACTGCTTTGAACTGAAACACCGTTTTTACTGCCCCTATGCCTTCAATGAGTCAAGTTTTCAAGTGTAAATTAAATAATTTCTATACAATTTCAAGTCTTTTTTGACACAAGATGAGGGATTTCTTAAGTGCAACGTGATTATAAACGTAAAGTGAGAGAATTAAGAAAAAAACGAGTTTTTTAAAGTTGGTGATACGATTATTGACGTGAGGCGAGGAGCACTTGAAAAAAATTGAAAAAACGAATTTTTTTCACTCAAAACTACTTGCAGGTTGAAATACGTTTCAAATTACTTTTATCACTCAAAATAATTGTGATTGCCGTTTTCAGAGTTTTTTAGGTTTCAATAATGAATATCTCAAGGAAAAAAATGTCCTTTTTTCTATTTTATTCATTAATTCCAAATTGATAGGCTATAGGGCAACCTTATGAACCCTCGGAAGGTCCACAGGATCCACTAAAACTTGCAAAAGTCGTCCCTATAGGGGTTTAATCTAGTGGCCCCAATAGAGGACGTTCTCTATGCAAAGAACCATGTCACAAATTAAATAAATAAGGGTTTTAAAAATTAATTTGAAAGATCCCTATAGGGACCACTTAAGCTTTAGAGGCTAAGGGGTCAGACCCTTAACCCCTATAGGGACCAGAAAAGTGGCCCCTATAGGGGTTAAACTAAAGGGACCACTTTTTCGGTCCCTATATGGCTGTATTGTACCCTAAACCCTATGAGGATCGCTCTCATATTACTAAATAATGTTTAGAATTAAGTTTTCAAATGTAAATTGAATCTTAAACAAAAATAAAGTGCAAATATCACCTTAAAAACTGACTAAAAAAGAAAAAAATTTGATTTTCATATCTGCCAGGCCTAAATAAGTTTCAAACTTTCTGTAAAACGGAAAATCATTGCGATCTTCGATGGGATAAAGTCTGGTGCGAGAAAAAAAAAAATTAAATATCATTTTTTTTTTACGAAAAGTACTTTTGTACTAGGAGATGACAATTGGGATAATTTTTTTGAGAAAGCTTGCCCCTGTAACCCCTGTAGTTTGTATGAAAGTTCCTTCATGGGAACATGGAGAAAAAATTCAAAAAAATTCATTTTTAGGGGCCGCTTTAGGGTCTTTATTGTTTTATTTTGCTTTTTTTCTTTCCATTTTCTTTCTTTTTTTCGGCTTATAGAAGGTTGAAAAAAATTAAAAAAAGCTTGATTTGAAAAATAAACCTTATATGTTTTTTTAAAAACCTAATTTTGAGATTTTTGAGATTTTTTTAAGCATAATTAGGTTTTTGAAAAATTATTTTTTTAATTTCAGATTTTGTTGGGAATTCCAGAGTGGTCCCTATAGGGTTAGGGGTCGAATAAGTGGTCCCTATAGGGGTTTAAAGCCGGAACCCTTAAGCACTAAAGCTTAAGTGGTCCCTAAAGGGGTTAGGAGGCTAAAAAAAGCTACTAAAGGGACCGAAAAAGTGGCACCTATAGGGGTGAAATCAAGGTGGTCCCTTTAGGGGTCTAGATTCTGATTCCTTAACCCCCAAAGCTCAAGTGGTCCCTACAGGGGTTTCTCAATTCCATTTGGAAAAATCTTATTTCTTCATTTTTTCCCATGGAAATGATTCTCATAACAATTATCGACTAGCAAGACCCTTATAGGGGCCACTTTTGCAAGCTTTAGTGGCCCCTATAGGGGTTGGTAAATAGTCCCTAGAGCGGACCCTTCAAGGGCCTCTAAGGTTGTCCCTAAAGAGACCACTCTGGAGTTCCTAGAGTTTCAGAAATGGTTGAAAATTGCTTTAAATACAGTTCAAACATCGATTCTACCAAGTTAAATATGATATTATGCTTTCAAAAAATTCAAATATCACAAATTTTATCAAGTCTGGGAGCAAATCGATTATTTTTTCAGCACGTTTTTCGTTTTTTCCCAACACTTTAGGGGACCCCAAAACCAAGGTTTTTTCTTCCAAATACGTCTCATCCCCTGGCTAGTCAACTCCTTCACACATTTCCAAGGCTACTTATCCCGACGCCAATGACGTAAATCACAGCTAAATATGGGCTGTTAAGAAGCTCAAAAACGTGGCTCAAAACTAGGCTCGAAAACAAAATTTGCGGCAGAAACTTAAATACTGGTTTTTCGATTTTTCGGATGTTTGATGGGAGAAAAGTCAGGGACTGACAAGAAAAAGATTCTAGATTTTAGAAGATAGCCTAGAGGCTAAGCTTGATATCTGTCAGTTTCAGGACCTTGGTTCGAGTCCTGCCAAGGTTTTTGAGCAGGTCTGAGGCTCAAAATTGGAGTTTCTGAAGATTTTTTCAGTGGTCCCTATAGGGGTTAGCGTAGAAAACAGCCCCTCTAGAGCCCGAAAAAGTGGTCCTTAAAGGGGACAAGTTTAGTGGTCCCTATAGGGGTTAAGGGTCTGACCCCCTTCCCCCTCTCTAGTGCTCAAGTGGCCCCTAGAGGGGTCTTTCAAATTCCTTAAAAAAAAACGCTTGTTTGTTCAGTTTCCCCATGGAAATGCTTCTTCGCTCCGAGTTCATAGCAATTATCGAATATGTCCCCTAAAGGGAACACTTACTAGAACCCCTATAGGGATCACTCTAGAATTCCTGTAGCTCTTCAAAAATCCTTCTTTCATGTTCCAAAGAGGTTTATGTGGATGACCCAACGTTAAAAACGCTTCACTTTTTGGTAGCTCAGTGGCTAAAAAGTCAGCGATCAATCTGACGACCCAGGTTCGAATCCCAGGGTCTGCAAAGATCTTTTTGCAGATAGTTTGACAAGATTTTTCGATACATTTTAAAATTTTCTTTCATTTTCCGAAAGCATTTTTGATATTTTGATCCAAAAAACACTCTAAACCTTAGTTGTTGTCCTGGAAAAGACGAATTCCAGCCTAATCCTAAGCTTCCAAAATCATGCAGCTTCCGAGCCTGATGACTCAAGTTTGACTCTTGTATTAATCATTCTCATCTCAATTTCGATCTTGCACATGCAAAATATAATATTAAAGCGGATTTTTGCAAGATGATCTTCATATTTCCACGCTCAAAAGGACGGAAAAGCCGTTTATTTTAAATTTAGTCCGTGAAATCTTTTTGTTTTGTAAGATTAATCTGAGCAAAATGTCAAACAAGAGGTTTTAATGAATGTGTTTTGGAAAGGGTGGCACTTGGCCTGCTAAGGAGCTTCAGAGCGGTCCCTATAGGGCAGTTTTAGGGTCCTCAGGAGGGTTTACTTTAGGGATTACTTTACCGACGCCTATAGGGGCCACTGAAGCTTGCAAAAGTGGTCCCTATAGGGATCTATTTATTGGCCTGAAAGACTCCTATAGCGACCACTTAAGCTTTAAGGGCTAAGTGGTCAGACCCTTAACCCCTATAGGGACCGCTTTTTTCGGCCAAGTCTTCTCAGGTGTCCTTAGGAACTCTAGAATGGTCCCTATGGGGTTAGGGCAGAAAAAAAGCCCTGAAAGTGGTCTCTCTAGGGATAAAATCAAGGTGATCCCTAGGGATCACTTAATAAAGTCCTATAGGGGCCACTAAAGCTTGCAAAAGTGGTCCCTATAGGGGTTTCAGTTAGTGGCCTGAAAGACCCCTATAGCGACCACTCAAGCTTTAAGCTAAATGGTGAGACCCTAAACCCCTATAGGGGCCACTTTTTCGGCCAGATCTTCTCAGCTGTTCTTGGGAATTCCAGAATGGTCCCTATGGGGTTAGGGCGGAAAACAGCCGGTGGTCCCTATAGGGGTGACATCAAGGTGGTCCCTCTGGTCACTTAACAAAGCCCTATTGGGGCCACTGAAGATTGCAGAAGTGGTCCCTATAGGGGTATAAATAATCTTTATGAACTCCATGTGAAGAAGCAATTTCATGGGAAAAACTGAAGGTTACCTTTTTTTGAATAAATTTGAACGACCCCTGTAGGGGCCACTTAAGGGGCTAAGGATTTAGACCCTAAACCGCTATAGAGACCACCTTGATGATACCCCTGAAGGGACCACTTTTTCGGCCTCTATAAAAGCTGTTCTCTCCCCTAATCCCTTTAGGGACCCCTCTAAAAATCCAAAACATCTTAGGACAGCTCACCCTGCTTTTCGATAACCCAGAGCGCAAGCAGTTTTGAGTCGGTTGCATCTAAAAACAGTCATTAAAAACTCAAGACTACTGTAGACCTTCAGTCAATATTTTTCCAAAAAAAAAGATCCTGTTTTTAAAGATTCTCAAGGTTGACACTCCAAAAAAAGTCATTTTCCGAATGCTTGGTTATTTTTCCTACCACCGCAAAATAAAGAAAAGCATCAAAAGAAGCCCAAAATGGATCAGATCCACCCGCGTGTTGTTCTGAACAAAAAATGGGATTTAAATTGGTAAATAAAATTTCTCAATTCCAGAGTCAAATGTTACGTAGTTTGGACCGCGCGTGATTCAACACGTAAAAGAAAATTTTCACCTGCTGGAACGAATTTGAATTTTTGTTTAAAACAGCTGGAATTTAAATTCTATACTTTGTATAGCTATTGAGATTGGTTGGCTTGGGGGATCGGCCTTGAAAAAAAAAGCGTAAAACTTTGAATGATTTTTTTTGGAAGGATAAATTTTTTTCAGTGAAATTATGCAGTTTAAATTTTGAAAAAGGATTTTTTGTGTCAATCACAAATTTCTTGATGAAACACTGCCAAGGGCGGAAAACAGGTGCAAAATGACCGCTTAAAGGGTTCCGTTTTGGGCCCTTCCATTCTTGGTGGGCAAGCCTCAAAAAAGGGTGATAAAAGGGTGATAATAGGGTGAAAAAGGGTGCAAAAAGGGTGCAAAAGAGGTGCAAAAAGGGTGCAAAAGGGGTGCAAAAAGGATGCCAAAAGGGCGCAAAAAGGGTCCTGAAAGGCTCGGTCATTGATTATTTTTTTATTACTGTAGCACATTTTGGTTCATACCCAGTCACTTGTGAAGATTATTCTCAATTTAAAAAGTGTTGTGTTTCTCAAAATGGTCCAAAAAGTGTGGATGAAGGCCGATGAAAGGTCGAAAAAAGGCAGAAAAAAGGAAACTGTTTCCACCGTTTAGGAACAATTAACGGACACCTTTCGATTCATAGAGGACGCTCAAAGGATCCTTCCAACTTTGCCTATGTAAAATACAACAAGGCGCAAGTCGCTTTTGGTCGGGACACGCCTAATTTTAAGTTATACCAGGTGGGATCCTTCAGCGTCGTAATAACCTTGCACAGCTTTCCTTATCCGAAAGGACAAGTCGTTTCAAAGTCGGGCGCAAAACGGCTAGATTTTGAGCCATGAAGCTCTCCCTTCTACCGGCCATTCATTAAAGACTTGATAAATTACAAAAAAGCGCAAGTCGTTTCAAAGTCGGACGCAAAACGGCTAGATTTTGAGCCATGAAGCTCTTCCTTCTACCGGCCATTCATTAGCGACTTGATAAATTGAAAATAAGCGCAAGTCGTTTCAAAGTCGGACGCAAACCGGCTATTTTTTGAGCCATGAATTTTTGCAACTACTGACCACTCTTTAACCTCCGGTGACCTGATGAATTACAAAAAAGCGCAAGTCGTTTCAAAGTCGGACGCAAAACGGTTAGATTTTGAGCCATGAAGCTCTTCCTTCTACCGGCCATTCATTAGCGACTTGATAAATTAAAAATAAGCGCAAGTCGTTTTAAAGTCGGGCGCAAAACTGCTAGTTCTTGAGCCATGAAGCTCTCCCTTCTACCGGCCATTCATTAGCGACTTGATAAATTAAAAATAAGCGCAAGTCGTTTCAAAGTCGGGCGCAAAACTGCTAGTTCTTGAGCCATGAAGCTCTCCCTTCTACCGGCCATTCATTAGCGACTTGATAAATTAAAAATAAGCGCAAGTCGTTTCAAAGTCGGGCGCAAAATGGCTAGATTTTGAGCCATGAATTTTCGCTACTACTGACCATTCTTTAACCTCCAGCGACTTGATGAATTACAAAAAAACGCAAGTCGTTTTAAAGTCGGGCGCAAAACGGCTAGTTTTTGAGCCATGAAGCCATCTACCGGCCATTCTTTAACTTCCAGCGACTTGATGAATTACAAAAAGCGCAAGTCGTTTCAAAGTCGGGCGCAAAACTGCTCTTTTTTTGCCATGAAGCTCTCCTTTCTACCGGCCATACTTTGATCTCCAGCGACTTGATAAACTACAAAAAACGCAAGTCGTTTTAAAGTCGGGCGCGAAACGGCTAGATTTTGAGCCATGAAGCTCTCGCTTCTACCGGCCATTCTTTAACTTCCAGCGACTTGATGAATTACAAAAAAACGCAAGTCGTTTTAAATACGGGCGCAAAACTACTATTTTTGAGCCATGAAGCTCTCCCTTCTACCGGCCATTCATTAGCGACTTGATAAATTACAAAAAAGCGCAAGTCGTTTCGAAGTCGGGCGCACATCTGATTCCTGAGTCTTCGCCAACCTTTAGGTAAAAAACCAAAGATAATCCGAGTAGAAATAAATAAACATTCCGGCTTCCGGAAATGTTCAAAACAAAACAAGATCCAGAGCACATTGGCTTCCAAAAATTGCCTTCCGAAAGGTCGGAAGTTCTTTGAGGATTAGCGTCCATGTGTTTTTGGGTGGTTCATGGCGAGGAAAGTTGCAGGGTTTGTACTCGATCCAAGAACATTTCAATGAAGATATGGCTTCTTTTTAAAATTTTTTGCTGTGTAGTTTTTTGGATTGGATGTTTGGGTGGAGATCAGAAAACGAGCTTCTCTGGAATTTTTGAGGGATCTTTTTTTGCTTGAAAAAATTTTTTGGGTGAGTTTTTTTAACTCCTAATCCGAAAAAAATATTTTTATTACTTGAACCTTTTTGACAGTGCTCTGAGAGCTGCATATTTTTAATTTTTCCAATCTTTGGTCAAGTTTACTTCTACCTTACAAGGAGGTCTTTTTTTATTTGCAACTTGGAATTTTCCACGAATTTCCTCAAAAAATCTCTGAAGGTTTAGATTAAGATCCATTGAAGTTACAACCTATTTTAACTTCAAGTTTTTCAAGATAATTAGTTTTGAAGGTCGAAAAGTTAGGCCTGAAAAAAGTGCGCCTTTTTTTAGCCGAGTTATGCCCTCAAAGATTGCACGCAAAAAGAAAAAAATTGTATTTCAACATTTTGAGCGGTTTTTTTTCAATCCATCTTCAAAACTGCATCATTTTTTCCAAGAAAAAAATGGCAAAAAAATTTGCATCAAAAAGGATTGAACCTGGATCAGAAGATTCACAGCGCAAGGCCGCTAGCCACTACACCACGCCGCCTGCTGCCAGTGGAGGCTAGCCGCTGCGACATACTCCCTCCTTATATTCAATTCATTTTTGCGTGGAAACTTCGATGTGCCATAACTCGACAAGAACCAAAAAGGCGCAGTTTTTTTTCAACTTTATTGGAATCAGGATGTCCTACAGTACCTATATACCAAGTTTCATCAAATTCTCAGCCCACCACCTTTTGCACTCTCCGTGTAAAACCCATATTTCGCAACTTTAAAAAATCATATCTCAAAAACTAAAAGTTTACAAAGGTCGCAACTATGGGGGATTTTTATCTAGACCTTCAGAAAGTGTTTGAGCAAATTTTTAGGAAATTCCGAGTAGCAATTTTTTATGGCTAGCCATTTTATCCTGTTAATTCTTTGTTTCTTCCTGATTTTTCAGTTTCCAAAGTCAATGGCGGAAGAATAATTTAGGAACTTTTTTTAGCTTCCAAGCTCAATGGCGGAAGATTAATTTTTGAAGGAGGGGGTGGAACGTAGGCGAAGGAACTTGACACATTCCCCAACGTGAGGGATCTAGAAAAGCGTCTGGAAATTCGGCGGCACCGGGCGGCACAAGGCAACAAGAACATATACATTCGTAGATATTGCATCCACATGGCATCTTCATAATGCCCAAAGATGGATGGAATAACGAAAAAAGCAAAGGAAAGCGGAAAATGGAACGGCTAGCACTGCACGGCACAAAGAATCATTCCTTTTTTGGTTGATTGTCGAAATAATATTGCAAAATTCGAGATCTGTTGACGCAGAAGAGGAAGTTTGAACATGGAGAAATAATAAAATGAAAACGAAGGAATTTTATAGGGAGTCTGAAGATGAATTAGGAAAAATGAACCTGTAACGGTGTCAAGACCACACTGGAGTGATCTAAATTTGAAACATATGCTCCACGAAACGAAGAAATGAACTAAAAGTATATTTTTTGGGTTTTTGCAAAGTTTAGTTTTTATGGACTATCTTTGCACGGCGTTCCTAATGGGATGAGGGAAGGTGAGCGAGGCGTCAAACTTTCTGAATTTACAAAAAAGATTTAGTGCGCGCTACGGATAAAATTACGTCACAATTACACTGAATATTCAACGTTAATAACTAGTTTGTTCGATCGCCTTCGGCTGAAGTACTGTAGATTTCAAATTTCGCGCCAAAATTTTTTTGACGTCTTGCCACCCCGTTTGGGAACGCCGTGGTAATGAAATTCGCTAAATTGTAATAAATTTCGGGAAATTGAAAAAAAAAGTGATTCAATTCAGAGGCCGGCCATTAAACCGTCGATTCGCATTGCAGATAGTCACTTTATTAACAAGCCTGAAAAGATCGCTAAAAACCGGGTGTCGTACAGAGAGAAAAAAGAAAAATAAATGAAACTTCCGTGTAATGCGGCACTTGCTGTGCAAACGTGTATGCGGTCATTCCGCGCAGGTTTTTTTTTCGAATTTCAAAAATTTTTTCTGTAATGGCGTGTTCATCGGAGAAACGGAACATGCTTCAAAACAAAAATCGTGTTCATCGGCGCGCCAAAGTTGCTCCAAAACAGTACTAATTTTTTTTTTGGAGCAATTTTCTTGCGTTTCGAAGCAATTTTCGTTTTGTTCGATGAACACGCCATAAAATTTTCTTTCAATGATTCTCGAATACGCTTGGAAAAGGATCTCGTATGATCTACACGTGAAACTTATAGTTCCATTCATTTTTTTTTCAATATTCATTGATGTCTCCCGATTATCAGAGTTCTTACGAAAGTGTTGGCAAACGGGGAAGAAGCGATGGCTCCCTCGAAAAATTCGTATCAGGTTTGTTTTTTTATTGAATTCTTGAATTTACAGTTTAAATTTCAGAATTCCATGTGATTGGTTCGTTAGAGTCTGTCTATTTTAACGCTTATCAAAAACTCGAATGAGCAAATTAGGACAGAAAAATCATTGGTCAGTTCATTTTTTTAATGGAATTTTTTTCGAATTTAACTCCTTGATAAGAAAGAAAAATAATGTTTTAATGAAAAAGCCGCTTGAATTTTTTTCAACTAGGCTATAAAGGGAATTTATAGTTTATTAATGAAGGAAGTCTTTGAAAAGAGCCTGAATAAAAATTATGAAAATGGGATTTCTAATAGATTTGAAAAAAATGGAATAAGCCTTCAACCTCAAATCAGTAAAATTTAGGCTCATCTAAATAGGTACTTAAGTGATTCAATAGCCTTTGATTGGACCAGAACTATCACGTGAAGCTTGAATAAAGAAAAAAATACGGAAAAAAATTGAATTTTTTTCTTGGTTCAAGGGCCAATTATAGACTATAAATTATAAATATACTTCCCAATTCGTTTGAAAAGTTTTCAACTGATTCAACTAGGTACTTAAGTGTTTCAGAATTTTTTTTTGTTGCAGGAACTTGGTTTGAGTAGTATTAGAAATACCTAAATCTCTCTTTTTTCACCTAAAGCTCAAAATTTCAACTGAGATTCTATCAAATTCGTTCACTCCCGTTTTCCCGAAGCCTTTCCGCGCAGTACATGGCAACTGGTATGGACACAGATCCCTTGGAAACCGGATTAGGAATCACGGTGCCCGTTTAGCTCAGTGGCAGAGCGTCTGTCTTGTAAACAGAAGGTCGGTGGTTCAAACCCGCCAGTGGGCAATTCCTTTTTTGCCCTTTTTTTCAAACTTCTATTTTCACATTTTGGTTCCTTTATTTTCCGAAAAAGCTCTTTGATGCCGTTCCACCACCAAATAAACTTCTTGTTGTCCTTGTCGAAAAACCAAACATCGAACGTTTTTCGCACTTGAGTGACCGTGTCTGTCGTATTTCCTCCTCCTCCCAGATTCCTTGCAAAGAGTTCAAAAAGTCTCCTTTTTCCTCCTCAAAGCTTCATAAATCATTTACGTCAAAGTGAATATTCCAAGAAGTTCTATTTTCCGTCGTCTTTTCTCAGACCTGACTTTTAAAAAGGAGCTTTTGGAAATGAGATTTTTGTCATTTCCTTTTTGGGCTTATCATAAAAACATTTTTAACCAAGAAAATGATGAATTTAATGGTTTTTTGCAAATAAATTATCAGAAAAACTTTTTTTCGAAAAATACGAAAGCTCACGGTCGCATTTGGAATGGCTGCTTCTGGGCTTGGTTCAAGATGCAACCGACTTGAAACGGTTTTCGAGAAGAAGCATTGAAAAAAATCGAAGAAAGCTGTCTATTATGAGCCGCGACGCGTCGAGCCATTCCAAATGCGACCACGAGTTTCAATTTTGTGGAATTTTCAAGCATAAGATCACAGAAAATTAATCTAGCTTTAAAAAAATTGACAGAAGCTCTTAATTTTCAATCCTGAACTCGAGAAAAATATAGAAAATAAAAAAAGGACTGAAAAAAGAGCTAGGTTTTTGACTCGAAATTTTTCCTTTTTCTTTTTTTTCTACAAGTTTTGATTTTTACAAAACGGAACTTTATAGGCTTATAGACATATCAATAGACCCATTTTCGAGAGAAAAAAAAAGTTCAACCTGGTCTTTAATTTGGCTTTACCCAATAGATAATTCAAAAGAAACTTTTTTAAACAAAAAATTTTTTAAACAGTTCCGGATTATCAAAAATGTCGTCAAAACGACTCGAAATGAGAAAATTAGATAGTTTGAAAGGAAAATTTTGGTCGTGTTCAACAGTGGCTTTTTGGCAAAAGAAAATTTCTTTGGAAGGATTCGAACCCGAGTCATAGACACCGCAGTGCAAGGACGCTAGCCACTACACCAAGCTGCCAACTTGAGAGGAGGGCGCGTACGTGAGCCAGATACCTTACAGTACTCATTCAGCGTGTAAACTTTTATGCTTCAGAACTTGAAAAAAATCAATTGCGAGAAATTTTATTCGTGTTCCTGAAAGAGGAAGATTTATAGTACAATTGAGCGAAGTTTCATCAAAAGTCCACCAAAAACACTTCCCTTGTGATAATATCAAATTTTATCATTAATTTTACCAGTCCAATCTTTACAAGTCCCTGAGGATCAATTAAACTTCAAATTTAGCCAAATAGATTCTGTAGACCCACGTTTTTTTGACCTTTTTTTCATTCTTTGAATGGCGTAAAAAAACGTCACAAAGTTTCTCATTATAATTGGGGGGTTTGAACTAACTCAATTATCGAGGTTTATCTGAAATGTAACTTTAACATGTTTTTTTCCGGTTTTTAAAGAAGTTTTTTTAGCTTTTTTTGATTTTTTTCGATGGCCTGGCTGATTTTGGACTTTTTTTTTTGAAATATTGAAAATCATTTTTCCTTTTTGAAGCTCTTCCTGTGAGTTAGAATCCAAGAGTTTTTCGAAAAAACGGCACTTTTTCCAATTATCTCGAGCTTTTCAATTCGAAAGACCAAGAAAAAACAATAATCGGGTCCATTTCTCATTATGAGGTCATTAAATGACCCATAGTCATTTTACTACGAGTAATTATGGCTGAAGTGGCATTATAACTTTATTCGTAGTATGGAAAGAATAATAATGTTGTTTTTTCTCTGGGAATTTCTTCAGAAAACTTGGATTTTTCAGTCAATTTTTCAAGGTTATCGGTTAAAAATCCTTTGAGCCGAAATAAATACACTTCTTAAAAAAATCAATCGTGCTCTATTGATAAATTCTTTGAAAAAAACTTTTTTTGAATTTTTTTATGTTAACTTATTAGTCATCAAACTTTGAACTATTTTTCATCTGACCTGCTTTTTTTCGAAGCCCCGAAACCCCTAAAATTGTTTTTCAAAACTCTGAAAAAGGGCATTTTAATCAAGTTAGGGCCAATAACAACGTACGCAGCAAGGAGTCATGTGTACGTAATCTCTCTTTTTTCCATATCTACCAGATCAGAAGCCCCATTTTTGTTTTTCAAAGTTGATTCATAGTTATCTTTGACCCTGGGAAAAATAGCTCAGAAAAACGTTTTGGTGCATAGCGTTTTGCAGTATTATATCACTTTTTTGAGAACTTTTTGGCCTAGACATTTTCAAACATAGATTTCACAATTGTTTGAATCCTCGTAGTGCTTATAAAAGACGCTCTGACGCACAATTTTTTTACACCATTTTCAATAGACTTGAAGGAAGGACTTTAGAAAATGAAATCTAGAAAATACTCGGAAATTGTGCGTTTAGGCGTCTTTTCTAAAGCGGGCTCAGGAGTTATAAATTTTTGAAAATTGGAAAATTTTCTTGAAAACACGCTCTGCGCACAATTTTCAAAGTCATTAAAAATAAGAAATATTTCCGTCTTAAAAAGGCTCAAGCCAAAAAATGAATAATTAGGCATTAGTGTACCTTTTCTGGGACTTGTTTAAAAGTTAAACCTCTAGCCGATCAGAACTTCAAAACACGCCCCAAAAAAGACGCTCTGACGCACAATTTTTAACTTTATCAGAAAAAAAAGGGTTTTCGTCCTTGAAAGCTCAAGCCAAAAATGAATAAATGGTGAACTTTTCTGCGACTTATTTCAAGCCGATCGGAATCTTAAAACACGCCCCAAAAAGACGCTCTGACGCACAATGACGCACAAATCCCAACGTCCATCAACTTTTAGCATAAATAGAAAAGCCTAAGGATCAAAAGTTGAGTGAATCATAAATAATTCCAATTAGGATGAATAATTATACATTCAAAAATCTAATTAAACTTGAGATGAACGAGTGGAAATTATGAGTGGGCGAACACCGTCCTTTTTTTCAATTAAAAATAGTGATTAATTATTTATTTAAAAAGGTCCCGGAAATCCTTTTCCAGCTCAGTGTTTCTGTAGCAGATTTTCAAATTTCTCAAATTTTTTTCCAAATCTTAGGCCAAAGAACAAAGTGCAAAATAAGGTAGACGAACCAGGTAAAAATAAAATTTCGCCTAAGTATATTTGGAAATACGCACATTCGCTGAGAATTGAGTTAGGATATGACCTTGTTGTCGTGTTTTTTGCGTTCCACAAATAAGAAATCTAATAAAATGCGTTCTTTGGATGGAAAAAAAAAGTTTCGTTCATTTTTTGGTTGGCTAAAAGTCATCATTCAATGTTTACAGATTTTCAAAGAGATTTTGGAAAATTAAAGTACATAGTATGAAAAATCAGAGAAAGAGCTTTAAAATGACTAAACGCTTCGCGACTGGCTCAAACGCTTTCTCATACCATATGGCGCAAACCGTTTCGGGTCGGGTGCAACTTTGAAAACTGCGCCGCGTAGAGCCATTCAACATACGACTCTTCGGTGGTTTGAATAAAGCTCAGGAATATTTATTTGTCAAGAAAAAAATTGAAAAATTTACTATTCTCTGGAACGGCCCAATATTTAGGAGCTTTCGCGCTCCATTGAGAAAAATTTTATTATTATTTTTTTTTTGGTTCATAATTTTTTTTCAAAAATTCAATTTTTTCTGGATATAAACTACTACATTAAATTTGGGTTGAAACATCAAAAAAATCTCAATTTTTTTAAAGCGGAAAAAAATTAATTCTAGAGTTGAAAAAAATAGCCTTTTTTTGCTAATTCATTTTGTCCTGTAAACAACTTCAATTTTAACGCATTTTACTGTTTCAAATTCAAGTTATGAGTTTTTTTTTTTTCAATGATGGAAGCTATCAAAAATTCAAGTTCTCTGCAAAAAAGGGGCGGAGCCCTTAACTTTTTTTTGCCACGCCCACAGCGCGCCAAGCTTGGGAAATATTCTTTTCTGTCTTTTTCGTTCTTTTGAAGGTGTTTTCAGCTTCCATAGGAATTCTCAAGTGTCTTCTTAAGGGATTTCTTTGACCCTCAAGTGACCACTTGCAAAAAAATCATTTTTCTCTGCAAATCCTTATCTAGACAAGTCTTTGTTCGTTTCTAATGACGCAAGGCGTACGTGGGCTTTTCTTTTTGTCTTTTTTTTTCAAAGAAAGAGAAGTTTTGCACCATTTTATCTGCAAAATCTTTCACGAAACTGAGAAATTTACTCATTTTTGAGCTGCTTTTCTTTAAAAGTTCCCTTTTGCAGAAAAAAAAATTTCCGTTCCATTTCTCTCGGCCATTAGTTCCCATTCAAGTTTGCAGGAAATCTCTTTTTTTGCTTTTCCTAAACAAAACAAAAAACATCTGACTATGAACTCATGACTTGAAGCTTTTTGGTCGCATTTGGAATGGCTCGATGCGTCGCGGTCGCGTTGCGGTTGTAGTTGCGGGAAATGAAACTAGGTTTCGATAAGATATGCCCGTGATTTAAAGCTTTTCGGTCGCATTTGGAATGGCTCGATGCGTCGCGGTCGCGTTGCGGTTGTAGTTGCGGGAAATGAAACTAGGTTTCGATAAGATATGCCCGTGATTTAAAGCTTTTCGGTCGCATTTGGAATGGATCGACGCGTCGCGGTCGCGTTGCGATTATAGTTGCGGAAAATGACAATAGATTTTGATAAGCTCCGCCCGTGATTTGAACCTTTTGGCCGCATTTGGAATGGATCGACGCGTCGCGGTCGCGTTGCGGTTATATTTGCGGAAAATGAAATTAAGTTTCGATAAGATATGCCCGTGATTTGAAGCTTTTGGTCACATTGAGAATGGCTCGGTGCGTCGCGGTCGCGTTGCGGTTATAGCTTTGGTTTTTTTCGACAGCTCTCCTGAGATTTATCAGAGCATCGCCCATATTTCCCCTCTTCATACTGACCTCCTCCAAACCGCGACGCGTTGAGCCATTCCCAATGCGACCAATTTTTTTTCGTAGGGTTCAATTCGACTGTAGAAACTCCAAAAATAGAAGCGAGGGCGAAAAAAGAGATTTTTGCAAAATATGTTTCTTTGGAGTCGTGAAGTTGAATTAGATCAACGACGCGACATCCGATTCTGATTGAATTTCCGGCTGAAGATTTTTTGTGATTATTCGTGTCAGGCCGCATTTTAAAGATTTTGGAAGACGTCGCAGTGTCTTTGTTTTGACAGGAAATCCCGGTGATTCGATTTTTTGCTAACTTAGATTTTAAAGGCGCATCCGATCTAAGGTCTCGAAGCGAAAAGACTTTTTTGCTTTATTAATGTTTTTATAAGACTTCTGCGCTTATGGAGAAAGTATATTCATGTTTTGATATTTTCGGGTTGATTTAAAGGCACATGGGTAGTGGAATTTAAGGGTCTTATGAAGAAATTCTGAAGATGTGCATTTTTAGTCATATATTTAATTTTTCCGTGTAGAAATTTCAAAGAATGACGCTTGTATTTTGGCAAAGTCGGAATGGTGGATAATGGCCGCTTAGAGGCTCGAAAAAGGCTGCAAAAAGGCTGCAAAAATGCTGTAAAAAGGCTGCAAAAATGTTGCAAAAAGGCAGCGAAAAGACTGCAAAAAGGGCACAAAAAGAGTCCCTTTATCGAGCCTTCCATTTTTCTGGTATTCTAAAGGCTCAAGAAAGGTGGAAAAAGGGACAGGCTGCAAAAAGGGTGAATTAAAGCCGATAAAATGGCGCAAAAAGGCAGCAAAACAGGAACCTTTCTATGGAGCCTTTTCCCACCTTTTCCGACTTTGCCTCCCAAAATGGCTCGATTCTTGCTTATCAACTCAAAAAATTTGAAATTTCAAGAAATCTGTAAGAATTTCAAAAAAATTTTTAGTTTATCCTGAAATAAATGTATATAGGAAAAGTGCAATTAACCCTTTCCAGGAAAAATCATCCAAAGTTCAAAAAAATGAAAGTCTATCCTTGATAAATTTGTTTATGTTTCGAATAAAAAAAGTCACATGAAGATAATCGAATCTTGCAAAAAAATGGGGCGCTTCTTTCCTGTCTGGAAACTTTGCAACTAAAAAATTTTTTTTTGATAATTTTAGCGAAAAATATTTGTTTCAAGTCTGGGGATGATTCAAACTTGTGATTTTCTTGGAACGACGTAGGCATTCAGAAAATTTTTGAAGCCTAAAATTAGTTTTTTATGGTGGGTTTTTGTCAAAATAGGTAGTCAAATGCTTATTTTAATGACTAAAAATGAAAATTCAACCGTTTTTCAAAGAAATTGGTTCAAACTAGACATTTTTTTGGGACCTTATAGGGACTACTTTAAAAAAACCCCTATAGGGGCCACTAAAGCTTGCAAAAGTGGTTCTTATAGGGACAGGCTAGTCGATAACTTTTATGACCTCTATCGTTGCGGAAAGAAAAAAACATTTTTTTAAATAAAAAAATTGAACGATCCCTATAGGGACCACTTAAGCTTCAGGGGCTATCAGATCCTAAACCCCTATAGGGACCACCTTGTTTTGACCCCTATAGGGACCATTTTTTCGGTCCCTATGAAGGACCTTTTTCCCCATACCCTTAAAGGGACCACTCTGAAATTCCTAAAAAAGACCCAAATAATAATAAATTTCCTACCTGACCTTTCCAAATATTATTCCATAGAACTGACAAAAAAAAAACTAGTTTCCTATTATTTTTAACCTTCTCAAAAATTAGCACCCACAAGTCGAGAAAAAGAAAAGTTAATTTCACGATGGAGCGCAAATGCTTTCCGCATCACAGCCTCATTCAATTTCGACTCAAAGTTCACTTGCAACCATATATAATTTCATTACACTTTTTATAGCTTTCCCCTTTGAGATCTTTTGCAAAATGAGGAAAAAAATGACTCGAGTTTTAGTATATTTCTTGTTTTTCAATGTTCATTGAAACTTTAGTAGGATTATACTATTTGGCCGAGTTTCTCATAAATAAATCACTAAAATTCCTTTCCAGTATTGAAATTTAACCATTTTGAAAGTTCTCACAAGTCCTCAAACAGAGCAAAAAAATGGTCGCATTTGGAATGGCTCAACACGACTGAGCTGCCCCCGACCTGATACGGTTCGCGCCCTCGAGCATTGCAAAGCTTTAATTCTAGACTTAGGAATCTCAGAGTGGTCCCCATAGGGGTTAGAATGGAAAACAGCCCCTATGGAGGTAAAATTAAAGTGGTCCCTATAGGGGTTCAGCGGCTGACTGACTCCCTAGCCCCTACAGCTCAAGTGGACCCTATAATGGTCTTCTAATTTCATTTAAAAATGCTTATTTGTTCAGTTTTCCCATGGAAATGCTTCTAGGCTTAGAGTTCATACCAATTATCGATTAGCATGTCCCCTGTAGGGACCACTTTGACAAGCTTTAGTGGCCCCAATAGGGGTTGATAATGGGGGTCCCTTTAGGGACCACTATGGAGCTCCCAAGGGCCAAATTTCAATTCACCTCTGTACTGCTACGCGACCGCGTCGTTTTGAGTCATTTTAAGTGCCGAAAAGGTGATTTCTCTTCCCTCAAGTGACCACTTCAACTTCTCCACAAGCCAAATTTCAAAGAAAGTGTCATTTTTTGGAAATTTCCGAACCTTCTCTTTTTTTTTAAAATTGATTCCGGAACAAATATTTTCCAATTATTTTACTCCTCCGTAAATTCTTCTTCCTCTTTCTAACATAAAAGAAAAAAATTAACCCCGATTTTTACGCCTTCCAATCAAGAAAAGCTCATAGAAGCTTTTCTGCGAAAATTTTTTTATGGCCACTATAGGGTTTTCACGTTTTAGTGGCCAACGTAGTAGTCAAGTTAGTGGCCACTCAAGGGGTTAAACATTTGTGGCCACTATAAAGGTCTAAGTGCTACTTCTGGACCAGAAAAAGTTTAGTGGCCACTTTAGGGGTCAATGGATCGACACAACTGGTCCAATCTTTTTGTTTAAAATTATCAGAGTTACTGGAAGGAATACTGGATGAAAAACTACTAAAGTGGCCACTAATAATAGAACCTCTAGAGTGGCCACTAAAACGGAAAATAGTGGCCACTATAGAGGTGGGTTTAGTGGCCACTCTAGTGTCCTCTCCACGTAGTCTTTGGCGAGCCTCTATAGTGGCCACTAAAAATTTTCCCAGTTTTTCAAAATAAAAAAAACCATTTTTTTCCCGCAAACTACATACGAATAGCTCCATTTCGTGACACCTTTTTAATGTGTGCGGAAATTGGATCTTTTACGTCATTTGATCTTTTCTATTTATTTATCATTTGGTCAGAAATGCCGAAAATCACTTCTGTTTGAAAAATTGTCGATTTTTTGTGAATTTTCCTGAGGTTAAGCTGTTTAAACAATTTATTAATTTGAGCGAAAAAATGGCAAAATTTACCGTGAATCATAGAAAGACGAGGAAGAGATTGTCATCAATATAACTTTTGTATTTGTAGTATTTTTTGTTGGTTTTCCGGCCACCTTTGGCTGATTTTTCTTAGAATGTCTTTTTTTGTGCGATTGGGAGTATATAAAATCAAAACTTCCCTATATCGGTTTGACAGTGTTAAATAAAGTTCCTACGCTTTCTCGAGGCTAAATTTGTGTCTTAATCATTTTTTTTTTCCGACACTCCACTTGACGCATATTATGAAAATTTTCCGACACTCCACTTGACGCATATTATGAAAGATTTCCGACACTCCACTTGACGCAACCATTTTTAATCATAAAATCCTGTTTTTTACTTTTTGAATCCAAAGTAGCTTTAAATCTGACACCCTAAGCTTGCATTTTGAGATCCATCAAAATGCGCCCGACTCAAACCGACTCACGCTCTGTCATATTGGAAAGCATGGCTGTAATTCGGCCAACAGCGCTTTTGATAGTTTTGAATGATACTCTAACGCTTTCTCGAAGCAAAATTTGTGTATCAATCTTTTTTTTTTCCGACACTCCACTTGACGCAACCATTTTTCATCATAAAATCCTGTTTTTTACTTTTCAAATCCGAACTAGCGTTCAATCTGACACTTTATGCTTGTGTGCGCAGTTCCATGAAAATGCGCCCGACTCAAACCGACTCTCGCTCTGTCATATTGCAAAGCATGGCTGTAATTCTGCCAACAGCGCTTAGTGAAGAAGGAAGCATATAGTCGGTTTTTTGCGACTTGAAAGAACCGGATTTCTCTGCGCCCTCCTTATCTCTCGACGTCTCTCTCATGTTTACATGCTATTTCCATGTTTCTCTAACCTCGCCGGTGAGGGAACATGAGATCCATCGCAACGCGCCCGACTCAAACCGACTTACGCGCTGTCATATTGGAAAGCATGGCTGTAATTCTGCCAATAGCGCTCTTGATAGTTGTGAATGAAACTCCAACGCTTTCTCGAAGCAAAATTTGTTTCTCAATCTTTTTTTTTTCCGACACTCCACATGACGCAACGAAAAACGCAGACCCGCGAAAACTGTCAAGACGCGCCGTTCCAACTTCCAGACACTTTTTTGGAAAAAAAACGTTTATTAGAACGAAAAAAATCAGCCACTGCACCGTCCACAAGTCCTGGGGCACTGCTGAGTCATCAAAGAGAGATAAACGGGATTATTACAAAGATTGGCGTTGGCGGTGCAGTCCGACCTTCCAGTTGACGGGTTGACTTTGTCGACGCAAGTGCTGCTGGCTGTAGTGATCCTTCTAGTGGTCGAGGTCACCACTGAAGAACATCTTCCGCAAGTCCTCGGGCATTGTTGCGTCATCAGAGCGAAGTAAGTCGGGTTGTTGCAAAGACTGGCTCGGGCCGCACATTCCGACCTTCCAGTTGACGGGTTGACTTGGTCGACGCATTGGCTGGCCGCTAAGCTGACTAGAACACTTGCGAGAAGGAATCGGAACATTTTGATTTGATTTTATCGAAAATCGAGGCTTTTTATACGGCCTGGAGACCCCGGAAGTTGTAGATTTGTTTGAACAGGTTTATGGCAAGGAATTTCGTCAGTCTGACTAATTGGAATGCTATAGTCTACTCAATATCAGCTTAAAACGGACAAAATTCAAGCATTTTCTACGAAATTTGAAAAAAAAATAATATACGACATTTTTCAAAACAAATGAAAAAATCTGAACGCTTGACCTTTCAGTCAAAAATTTGAAAAAAGGAGTCTTTTTCTTCATTTTTTCGTGTCATTCGGATTGAAATTGGCTTTTCTTGTAATTGATTTTGTAATTTTTTCAAGTCTACTCGATCAAGAAGAGCTTTCTGATTAGGAACTCCAAAGTGGTTCCTACAGGGGCTCTTGGAGGGTCCTCTCTAGGGACCACTTCACGAGCCCCTAAAGGGACCTCTGAAGGTTGAAAGAGGTCCCTGTAGGGATTTCAGTTAGTGACCCCTATAGGAGACTTGCTAGCCGATAATATGCGAAAAACTACATAAATAAGAGTTTTTTGAAAAAATTGAAAGACCCCTATAAGGACCACTTAAGCTTTAGGGGCTAAGGGGTCAGATCCTAAACCCCTATAGGGATCATCCTGATTTTACTTCTATAGGGACCTCTTTTCGGAGTCTGTAAGAACTGTTTTCCCCTTTACCCCTATAGTGATCACTTTTCGGCCTCTTTAGGAACTTTTTTTCCCCTTTACCCCTATAGTGATCACTTTTTGGGCCCCTATAGGTGCTGTTTTTTTCTTTAAACCCTATAGGGATCCCCTTGGTTTCACCCCTATAGGGATCACTTCTTCGGCTCTAATAGAGACTGTTTTCCTCCTAACCTCTATAGTGATCACTTTTTGGGCCCCTATAAAGGCTTTTTATCCTGCTAACCCCTCTAGGGATCACTCTAAAATTCCTAGTGGGTGTAAATAAATAAAAAAGATTAATTTTAACTTTCTATTTCAACTTTTAATATTTTTTTCCGGGTCAACAAAAGCATTCTTAGGCTCATAAATTCCTATAACTATCCGATTAATTTCCCCAAAAGACGCACTTCCTTGGAACCAAAAGGAGATAAACTTTTTTCTGCGTCAGCCTGAGAAGATTATCAAAGTTGTGACTAGTTTCTACACACTCACACATATTTGTGAAAACACGGCCAAATGAATGAATGAGTCAACGCCCTTTTCTGAGAGACAGAGGATGAATCTTCTTCCTCGTATGAGGCCACCCATGTTTATAAATCCCTATAAGGATATAAGCTCTTTTCATTACCCTCGTTTTTCCCATGTTTTCTTGTCCTTTTTTGGGAGTTATTTGGATTTTTCCGAGCTTTCAGTCTTTCTGAGTTTTTGAAGTCTTCAAGAAAATTTTGAGTGGCCACTATAGAGGCTCGCCAAGGACTACTTGGAGAGAACACTACAGTGGCCACTAAATAGGAAATCTCTATAGTGGCCACTATTTTCCGTTTTAGTGGCCACTTCAGTAGTTTTTCATCCAGCATTCCTTCCAGTAACTCTGATAATTTTAAAACAAACAGATTGGACCAGTTATGATGATCCATTGACCCCTAAAGTGGCCACTAAAATTTTCAGTGGTCAAGTAGTAACACTTAGACCTCTATAGTGGACACTAATTTTTAACCCCTCAAGTGGCCACTAATTTGACTACTATAGTGGCCACTAAAACGTCAAAACCCTATAGTGACCACTAAAAATTTTCCCAGAGGTCGATTCATTCTCACAGATAAAGACGATGAACTTTGTCGCAGAAAATGCGGTTTTTGGGTCAATTTCAAGCTTTTTGAGCCCCTTTTCATAAAATGTATTTTCCTTGAACTACACTGTCCTTTTTAACCAGAAAAAAAGAAGTATAAAAAGAAAAATGTACGTAATATTAATTCACCTGTCCTATGAACCTGCCGTTCAAAAGTTACCTGTGTGAATTAATCGACCTTTACTACCTAATTTGACGAAAAAACCGAAAAAAGCTAATTTTAGACTTCAAAAAATGTCTGCCTACGTCGTTCCCAAAAAATCAGAAGTTCGAATAAACTCCAGACTCCAAACTAATATTTTCGCTAAAATCTGCGAAAATTTTAAGTGGCCTCTATAGGGTTTTGACGTTTTAGTGGCCACTATAGTAGTCAAATCAGTGGTCACTTGAGGGTTGAAAATTAGTGGCCACTATAGAGGTCTAAGTGCTACTACTTGACCAGAAAAAAAAAAATTATAGTGGCCACTTTAGGGGTCAATGGATCAACATAACTGGTCCAATCTGTTTGTTTTAAAATTATCAGAGTTACTGGAAGGAATACTGGATGAAAAACTAGTGAAGTGGCCACTAAATAGAGAGCCTCTATAGTGGCCACTAAAACGGAAAATAGTGGCCACTATAGAGGTGGGTTTAGTGGCCACTTTAGTGTCCTCTTCAAGTAGTCCTTGGGGAGCCTCTATAGTGGCCACTTCCCAGTTTTTGGTCGAACGGCAACTTTTCAGCTCTACCAAATAACTTCTTGGTTCAATCCCGTTCTCGGTTTTTGCAAAAATTTCCAGGAAATGTTTACAACTTTAACTCAGACAAACATCAAAAAGAAACATTTTGTAAACAAAAAAAAAATCATTGTGCGTAAGCACAAATTGCACCTGCTTTTTGAACTCCGCCCTTTGTCATGAAAAGGTCTATTTATTCCTTATTGTCCTTTTCTCTAAGGAAATGGCCGTAAAGTCAAATTTTTCCGATTTTTGTCTGGAGGCTAAAATTTCCGGTTTTCTCGAAACCTGAAATCGACTTTTTGTGTCAAATTTCAAATTTCCAACTTATATTTTCATGTAGTGGCCACTGTAGAGGCTCGCTAAGGACTACTTGGAGAGGACACTCAAGTGGCCACTAAACCCACCTCTATAGTGGCCACTTCAGTAGTTTTTCCTCCAGTATTCCTTCCAGTAACTCTGATAATTTTAAAACAAACAGATTGGACCAATTATGATGATCCACTGACCCCTATAGTGGCCACTAAAATTTTTAGTTGTTTAGTAGTTGCACTTTGACCTCTATAGTGGCCACTAATTTTTAACCCCTTAACAAGGCCACTAATTTGACTACTTTAGTGGCCACTAAAACGTCAAAAGCCTATAGTGACCAAAGTTTTTCCAGTATGTGACTTCCCTGCTTACTTGAATCTACAGAACTTTCCTAAAACCATGGATTTTTCAGCTTTTTTCATCGTTTTTCGGTGGTATGAAAAAAAAGCCAGCGAATTTTCAAGCGGCGACTTTTCCGATTTTTTCATATCGCTAGGGAACTTTCCGACGGCTACCTTTCCGACGAATATTTTTTCGACTTTTTTTCTCGATAAACTCTTCGTTTTAAATCTTCCTATATAAAGTAGGTGGTTGGTTCATGATTAAAAACACAAAAATGGGAAAAAAATGTTTATAGATGTTTTACAAACTGAAAACTATAAGGGAAAAAAGTCGGAAAAGTTTCGTCGGAAAGGTGGCCGTCGGAAAGTTCCCTAGCGATATGAAAAAATCGGAAAAGTCGCCGTTTGAATTTTCGCTGGTGGTTTTTTCATACCACCCATTTTTCAAAACAAAAATCCAGTGGATTCTCGTCATTTCTGAGGATCGTAGAACTTATTTTATTTTCCAAAAAACTCGCTCTTTTCCTTTCTCACCAATTTCAGCTCGATAAATTAGAAAATTTTCCACTTTTTTCCAGGTAACAAAAACGAAAAGCGCCGTGTGACGTCATCTGCCGGCCAGCGATTTCATTGTCCCTAAAATGGCCACTTGCAATTTGTTTCAGTCGATTTTGTTTGTCGCCTTGGCTTCATCGACTCTGGTCGCCGCTTTTATCGTTCCAGGTATGATTTTTGGTCAAGGGAGCCCTTAAGGGGTTATAAATATATTTTTAACCGTGGAGCACACTTTCACTAATTTTCAGAGTTAAATAATTTTTTTTCGAGTAAATGTTCCTGTAATATATGTCTATTGAGATGAAGGATCAAAGTCGGCTATTTTCAAGTCTTAAATGCGCTCCATTGATAATTTTCGAATTTTTCAAATTTCCAGCCAACGCGCCAAACCGACTACGACAATGGCGGTTTCTCCGGCCGGACCTTGTGGATTTTAACCTTCAATTGGCTTCGACTGATGTGAGTTTTAATTGAGTCTGAACTATAAGAAAAAACTGAAATCAGCTGATCTCTCTTCTTAGGGATTTTTGAGTGATCCCTGTAGGGTTAAAAAGATAAAAAGCTCCTCCAGGAGCCGAAAAAGTGATCCCTATAGGGGTAAGATCAATGTGGTCCCTATAGGGGTTCAAGGTCTGATTCCTTAGTCCCCAAAGCTCAAGTGGTCCGTGTAGGGGTTAGGGAGATAAGCAGCCCTCTTAGGAGCCGAAAAAATGGTCACTATAGGGGTAAAGTCAAGGTGTTTATTTAGAGGTTTACGGTGTGATTCCTTGGCCCCTAAAGCTCAAGTGGTTCCTGTAGGGGTTAGGGGGACAATCAGTCCCTCTAGGGGCCGAGAAAGTGATCTCTATAGGGGTAAAATCAAGGTGGTCCATGTATGGGCTCAAGGTCTGATCCCTTAGCCCTCAAGTGGTCCCTGTAGGGGTCTTTTAATTTATTCAACAACGCTTGTTAGAAGGTCCACTCCAAAGACCCTTAAGGTTGCCCCTATAGGGACCACTCTGGAGTTCCAAGGGTCTCACTCTCAATCTCCGAACACTTACTGAGATTTTAAGACAATTTTTAGAACTCTTCATATATACCGCCGCGCGCAAGTAGTTCCCAGTCCGGCGCGCCTGAAAATTAAAAGAGCCATTTTATACTTTCTATGAAAGTTCAAATATTAATAATTTGTTAAATTTATCATTTTCAGCCCCGTTCAAAACGCGAAATGGATCATGAAGCGTTGGCCGTCGACAATTTGGACGAACTGAATAAAAGGACAAGCTTGAAACGGCTCGTTTACCTGTCGGCTCGTGGTTTCGGCCGTCGTTGACCTCTCACCTGACTCATTGTGATACTGATTAATGGATAATGTTGTAGAGCTGATTCTCGTGAAAACTTTGCGGTTTTTTTGATTTTTTCGCTTTTTCCTTTTGTCGTACAAACCTTTGCCAAAGCTAACTCAGAAAAATAAGTATTCTGTACAAAAATCGTGGTCTCCTGCATTCGTTTACGTGTGATGGAATAAATTATTTTGTTGATCTCGGAAAAAAAAAACGTGAAGTTGGCTCAATTGAGCCATCGAAAAAAGGTCCTGACACGATAAAAAAAAAAGAGATAGCGTGGGGTTAGTGGAGAGCGCAGACAAGCCACAATTCTTCCAAGTTAGCCATGAATGGACTATGAGAAAGGTCTCGAGACGAAGAGCATTTTTTCAAGTTCTGACGTCTCAAGAATAAGAAAGGCACTTGAAAGCTTCATTTTTCATGATACAGAAAATGAAAGTTTGTCTTCTTCTTTCAGTTTATCGCTCGAACAAGAACAGAACATATTCATTCATTTGCTGATTTGCTGGATTTTCCGGACTTTCGAGAACTTGCCGACTTCTCTGCCTTTTCTTTCAGGAATTTTTCCTTGGCCGCCAAAAGGCCTTTTTTCTCGCTCGACTTCTCTTTTGATGTCTCCTGTAAATTCTTTATTTGAAAAGAAAGATGAATTACTGAGGATTTCCAGAGTGGTCCCTATAGGGGCAACTTTTACCAACCCCCTATAGGGGGCCCCTGAAGCTTGCAAAAATGTCCCTAGGAGTTTTAGTTTGTAGCCCTGAAACTAAGAGACCCTATAGGGACCACTTAAGCTTTAGGGGCTACGGGTCAGACTCTAAACCCTTTTAGTGACCACCTAAATTTTATCCCTATAGGGGCCACTTTTTCGGCTCCTGTAGACGTTGTTCTCAGCCTTAACCCCTATAGGGACGTCCTTAATTTTATCCCTATAGGGACCACTTAAGCTTTAGAGGGTAAGGAGTCAGATTCTAAACCCCTATAGGGACCATTTTTCGGCCTCTGTATGGACTGTCTATGTCCCTGACCCCTATAGGGACCACTCTAAACTCCTGAGCAATTTACCTTATGTTTATCGACCGGTTTTTGGAGGTCGACCCAATCGGCGCCAACGTTTTCAAACTAAAAATATTCATTTTCAAGGCCAAAATATTTTTTCAAGCTCACATCGAGCAAGCTGTATTGAATATCGTCTCCCAAGTTTTTGATCATTAGACGCCTTGCCACGACTGCGCTGATTATGAAGATACCTTTGGAAAAGCCTTTTTTCTTTCTAAGTTCTTTAATCTCACCTGAAATCAATGTCAAACCGCCCGAAATCGCCAGAAAAATGACCCAAAAATGGATATACCAGTGGCCAGATTGAGTGTAGATGATGAGCTGGAATTTTTTTCTACTTTTGGATTTTTATTTTATTTTGTGCAACCTCGAACGATTCAACAGTTGTGATAAGAAAAGTTAGGTCGAAGAGAAGCTGAAGAGCCGTCATGGTTAAGAAATGGTTTGGAAAGAAGACACGTTTTTTTTATTTTTATGATTTTTTTCATGGCTTCAAACTATTTAAAACTAAAATTTTGATTATTTAAAGGTTGTTTCTGGGTACTGTAGAAACATTTTCTGTAAACATTGTGTAGGATGTATTTTAGATCCTACGGTACACGGCGTTCCCAAACAAGGTGGCGAGGCGTCAAACTTTCTGAATTTACAAAAAAAATTTAGTGCGCGCTACGGATAAAATGCACTGAGTATCAAACTTTAATAACTTGTTTTTTTCGATCGCCTTGGGCTGTGAACTGTAGATTTCAAATTTCGGGCCAAATTTTTTTTTTTTTTGACGTCTCCCACCCCGTTTGGGAACACCGTGCGGTAATAAGAACCCTCAGAATGAATTTTCAGTAGATCTGAGCACAGATTTGGAATCGGGGTGAAGTTCTGATCAAGATTGGTATTCATTTTGATCTGAGTGAACTTTGAACATACTCTACTGGCTTTAACCAAAATCTCAATCACGGCGTTTTTTTTGGAGACGCCTACATTTTTTTCCGTAAAGTGTATTGTGTCATGTGCATACACTTCGGCGCTCTCGCACATGCCGCGTTCAAAGATATTTTCACGTAATTCAAAAATCATATCGGAATTTCTGAAATTCAGTTATATTTTTTTCACTCTCTGGTGGCTATTTTGAATTTCGCGGAACTATTTTTCAATACGGCATGTGTTTTAAAAAGAAATAAAAACAGAAAAAAATCGCGTTTTAGTGTTTTTTTAAGAAACTTTTGTATTTTTTTAAATAGAAACGGAACATGCTTCACAACGAAAAAAATCGGGTTCACCGGCGCGCCAAAGTTGCTCCAAAAAAACTAATTTTTTTGTTTGGAAGCAATTTTTCGTTTTGTCCGATGAACACGCCATAAATATAAATTGAACCGTGTGCTTCTTTTTTCGTATTATTTCTTTGACTGTTTCGAAATTTTTTCTTTATATTACAGACACTGAGAATCCCAATGGCTTCCATACTATAGCCACCAGGAAATGGCTTGACAGACGGATGAGTCGAAACCGGAAACTTTGGAACTTCTCATTGTCCACCGGCAGTGTCTGGACAATTACCGACCGCCTCTTGTAGGTCAGTTGGCCACTCGCTTTCGTCTTCAAGTTATTTTCCTCACTGTTTTCCCTTTCTTGTTGCTTTCTGAACAAATAAATACATTCAGGAATAATTTCGTGTTTGGAGAAGTCATTTTTGCGTAGGGTTTCGAATTTTCTATAAATTTTCTCAAAAAATCTTCGAAAATCGATCCCCCCATAGTCATCTGCCCAAACTTTTCGTTTTGGAGATGATTTTTTAAAGTTTTTGTCCAGAAACAAGTGTTTGGAAGGAATCTATGCGCGCCACAAGCCATTGCACAACAGCTAGGTGCATGGCGCAGTGGCTAGCGCAGTAGCTTGTGATGCCTACGATGAGGGTTCGAATCCTTCCGCCGCCATCGTTTTTTGCCATTATTATTTTGACGGATTAGGATGCAAATTTCGAAGTTTCATGATTAAAACTGTCGTAAAGTAAACGATTTCTTGGTTTTGAGTATTTTTTTTTCCTTTTTTGATCCGCAATTCTTCCAGGAAACCCCCAGAAATCGCCGAGTGATCCCTAAAGGCGTTCTCCTTTTTTTTCTCTCTCATATGGCGCTTCTTCGCTCCTTCCTCCTCTTCATAGCACTTACAGTCAATGGTAAGTGACCTCTTAAGAAAAACGAGAAATCGATGACGTCACTTCAGAAGTCAAGGCGGAGATCAGCGCCTCATCGGAGCTGAACTGCGACTTCGGAACGGCGTGTCGTTGGCGAAATTCGACGGAAGACGGCGGCGATTTCCTCACAACGATGGTCTTGGACACGGACGCCGTCACGAAAATTAGCCCTATGAGGGATGGCGACCGTTAGTGGCCCCTTGAGGGATCAATAATTGATTTATTTTTGCAGAAACTCCATTCGCTTACACAGCTGGTTTCATGGGCAGGACGATGGCAATGCTTGTTTCTGAGGTATGAAGGGGCCGCTTGAGGGTTTTTAGTGGAAGTTGAAGTGGCAAATTGAGTGATTTGATAAAAATTTTCCTTCTGAATGAGGTAGTTTTGTTAAACATACGTTTTCCTAAAAAAAAAACAGGACTTCATGGGGGGACGAATCTATATTCTAGAATAGCCCCCCGCATTACAAAAACGTGGGTCGATTCTGAAACCCCTAGGCAATCTTTCATATTCGCCCCCCCACACTGCTTTGAAATAGTCCCCCCTCCCAGAGCTTATTCGAACAATACTCAATACACCCTTTATTTCATCTTTTTCATTAATTTTATTATCAGGTGGTACTTTCTAGACGTTCTAGGGTTCCTGAGCTTTTCGAGTATTTTTTCCTAATTTTTTTTTCTCCAGGTAATCAATTGCCAATTGGGAGGTGCCAGTTTGAAATACTGGTACTACAAGACGGGCCACGAGTCTCAGCTTGAAGTCTGCATCCGACAGCCGCCGGGCAGTCGCGAGCCGGCATCTTTAAGGTTGACCATGACGTCATCCTTGTTTTTCATGACGTCATTTTCAGATGCTATGACGGCGTTTCATCGACTTTCGCCAAGCAATGGATCTTCAGGGCGGTGGAGCTCCCGCCGATCGCCCAGCCTTTTGAAATCGTCTTTCGCGCCTTCTACTTCCCGCCAACTGACGTCATCGCCATCGATGACGTCATCTTCGATGCGGCTCTTTGCGGTGAGAAATGATGATTTTTAGAGACCTTTTTGGATTTTTTCGAATAACTGAATAATTTTTTTGACCAATGACTTCAGTTTCATATAAATAAAAGACCTTGCTTCCACCTTCCTGACCTCATCTGAATCGCATGACGTCATTCCATCAGTAACTGAGAAACGAGGCGCGTTCAGGCGTGTCGAACCGTCGACGACGTTCTGAACTTCGACGAATCGGCTACCGCGACTGGGAGACCTACCGTCGCTCGGGACAGTACACCGGCGAGCTGATGCTCGTCGTCGCTCAGGAGGAGACTACGACGTCTTCTACTTCGACGACAACGTCTTCTTTTCCGACGACGACGTCTTCAACCACTTCCACCACGTCTTCTACCACTACCACTACTTCTACAACATCTACTCCTCCAACAACGTCTCCTCCAGAAGAATTAACCACTTCTGAAGCCATACCGACCTCTTCTGACCTTCCTCCTTACCAGAATCCAACCGTTGAATTATCTAACTTTGTCAATTTCCTGAAACAAACCGCCCCTGTTCTTCCATATATTCCGACTCTCGTTCGCTCCTTATCCGCCCTGGATCCCAGAATTCCCATGGAAGCTCCAACTCTCGACAGCTCTCTGCCTGACGTCAGAAGGGCTCCGCAGCCTGTCTATTCCAGCCATTTCTACAACACCAAAGAGCCGGCTCTTTTAGCCTCACCCCCTTCGGATCCGAGTCTCGTGTCGCTGGCCAAAAAGTTCGGACTTCTGAACGCGGACGCCGACCTGACAACTGTCGCAGTTCCGATGGATTTGAGCTTGAGTCTGACCACAACTACGCCTGTGAACCGGTTTGGCCTGAAAAACGGGAAACTGAAGCTGCAGAAGATCGAAGACGAGCTGTCGTCGGTCTACCCCCAGAAGTTGATAAAACAGAAGAAGGCGGATGTTGAAGAGATCCACAAGAAAATCTTCAGCATGACCACCACCACGACTACAATTCCGATCCTGACCTCGACCTCCAAGGAGTTGATCATTTTCAAAGAGCCAAGCAATGCCGAAACCGACGTGGCGAGTAAATTGGCCGAGATAACGAAGCTCCTGCCGACAGGAGCCATGGAGGACCTCTCGGTTCTCAGAGACATCCCCGACCTTGAAGGCCTCACCAAAGGCATGGATTTGACCGAAATCAGAAAACCTGGGGGGTTCGCGAGGCTGAAGAAGGAGTTCATGGAGCGGTTGATGCGAAGGACGCTGGGCTTACCTGTGGAAACCACCGCAAGGGTTTTGCCGCCACCCATCGTACCTGTGAAGGTTACGAGGAAAATGATGGCTGAAATGGCGAGGCGACAGCGGGCGGCAAGAAGGAAGGCCTAGCTGGGTGGCGTTTATAGTCTGTTCAGATTTTTAATGTCAAGGGCAATGACGTCATTCAAAAACACTCTGTGGATGGCTCGCTCTCTGATTTGTTTGTCACCATTAGGGTGGAGCTTGAGCGACGACTTGACATTCAAAATCTGAACAGACTATATAAATAGTTTACTCAAATCTGGCTCTTTTCCAACTATTAAAAAAATTTTTCAAGGTTAAAACATTGATTTAAATTCGTGATATTTGAGAGCAGCATCATGTAGAACTTTTCATTCCGAATATAACGGTGAACTTAAAAAAAACCCAGATATGACAAATTTGAGAAAAAAAAACACGAATAACGCGACACACTGATAATAAATGAAGCGCAAAATATCGATATCCCAACCGAAAGCTTTATAAAATCATCATTTTTCACCAGAGAAACATTTTTCGATAAAAATTTGCAATTTTTTTGTTATAAATAGAAATTTTCATGACGAAAAATAACTTTGGTGACAACAGAAAAAATTGAAAATTAAAAAAACAACGAAAAAAATGCGAAAACCCGAAAAAAATGGCGAAGCGTGTTGTCCATGGAGCAACTTTACTGCAAAACGCCTTTTTTGCGGGAATTTTCTCTCTCCGACTTTGAGTTATTTTTTTTCTCCAAAAATTAGAAAGTTATCTACTTTTTTTCAAGTTCACCGTTCGACTGGCAAGAAAAAAAGCTTTACAAATTGCATATAACCCCATTTTTTTCCTGTCCCTATGCTTCTAAGTTTTGCATTTTAAGTTTTTGACTTTTTTTCTTATTTTTTTCAGTTTTCTAGCTCGAGAAGCCAAGATGCATAATTTTTTGTTTTACCGACCTTTCCATTCTAAATACCTCTTTGTGTATTTTTCCTATTGTTTTTTTCCACTTTTTATTTTCTCAGAAATTGTATTGCAGAGTTTTTTTAATTCACCTTTTGACGGGTTTCATCAATGACAATTTAAAATAAATTTATTTATTCCTTTTTTTTGAATTATTTTTCCATTGAAGCGGTTTCATAGCCATTCAATACTTTTGTAAAGAAACCTGAGTTCAGAATCATCAAACGGCGGGAATTCCGAGGGTGCCGGAGGGACGTTCGGAGAAAATCCGGTCGAAGTTGCTCAGTTGGCTGACTTTGAAGGGAATGGTGTGTTTTAAAAAAATGTGGAGAGTCAATGTTCAATTTTCGAATAACGTACGAATATAGGTATTAGTGGTTACTTTAGTGTTTTGACGCTTTAGTGGCCACTATAGTAGTCGAATTAATGGTCACTTTAGGAGCCAAAGTGTTACCGACAACTAAAAACTACTGTAGTGGCTACTAAGGCGCTATATAGTGCTTCTATAGAGGTGGCTTTAGTGGGCCCTTTAGTGTTTTTTGACGTTTTAGTGGCCATTATAGGAGTCGAATTAGTGGCCTCTTAAGAAACCCAAGTGCCACTAAAAACTAATGTAGTGGTCACTAAGAAAGAAATAGTGGCTTCTATAGGGATGGTTTTAGTGACCACTTAAGGGTCCTTTCTAAGTAGTCCTCGAGGCACCTCTTTAGTGGCCACTAGAATTTTCGCCTTTTTTGGAACCTTTTTTTAAATTTTAATGAGAACTTGGTGAAGCCAGAACCTCTAAATTCACAAATTTTTCATGATTTTAATGGGTTGAACTAAAAATACACTGAAAAAGACTACTTTTGTAAAATTTTCAAAGTTTTTAATTTATTCAAGAGTTTTCCTATTCGCTTCATATAATTGGCTTCTGAATAACTTTTGAATATTAAAAATGTCTAAAGTATCTGAAAAAGGACTTGCAGTCTCATTCCTCTCATAATTTTTGGTCTTTCCAGACCTGACCCTCGACGCGGTGCGATTCGAAACGGCCGCGTCGTCGCCGCAAACGTCGCGTCCGGTGAATTTCGCCGCGCCGACCGACAGTCGAAAAGCGGCCATCGGCACCAAGAGGCCCAAAGCTTCCGAGTTGTCTGCCCCTCGTTCCGGGGCCGTCTACACCCCCAAGTGTCCCGCCGTCGATTGCGATTTCAATGATGGGGTCCGCAAAGTTTTGGAAAAAAAAAAGATAATGAGTGTTCATCAGTATGAGCGCGCTTTTATATTGTTTCAAATCAAATTTATAAAAATCCAGAAAAAAAGACTAGATACCTTTTTGAAATTGAAAATCAGATCAACTTGGTATATTCGAAAGAATGTTTAGGAACTCCAGAGTGACCCCTTTAGGGAACAGGGTAGACTATTATTGATATGAACAATTTTAGAAGAAGCATTTCCATGCAGAAACTCCACAAATTAGCGTTTTTCGAATAAAAATATTAGCAGAGGATTAATTGTTAGAGTTTGCTTTAATTTTAAAATCTGAACAGAAAAGTTTCAAGACCCTATAGGGACCACTTGAGCTTTAGGGGCCTCGGGGTCAAATTCTAAACCCCTATAGGGTGCACTTTTTTGTCCCTTTTAGGGAGTTTTTTCCTCTAACCCCTATAGAGATATCTCTGGCGACTAAAAAAGCTTTTTCTTTCGAATTTTTAAACCTGAACGAAAATTTGAAAGGTCCTTTAGGGACCACTCGAGCTTAGTGTCTTCGGAGTCAGACCCTTAACCCCTATAGGGAACACTTGAATTTTTGCCTCTGAAGGGGCCACTTTTTCCTCTATCTTTGAAGCAAATATGACTTCAAAGCGAAAAATCAATAATTTTTGAATAGATTTTCTTTAAATATATAGAAATAGCTTTTCAAAAACTTTTATACTCAGTTTGAAATATTAGAAAAAAAGATTCTAGGACACTTTTTTCCGTTTTTTGTCCATAATCTGTTCAGATTTTGAATGTCAAGTCTTCGCTCAAGCTCCGCCCCTAATGGTGTGATGAACCAATCAGAGAGCGAGCCATCCACAGAGTGTTTTTGAATGACGTCATTGCACTTGACATTAAAAATCTGAACAGACTATAAATGAGCGTTTCAATTTTGTCACAAAATCCGAGCTTTGTATTATTTCGAAATATTCCATTTTTAGACCCTTTGTAGCTATGTGACGAGCAGCGGAAATCTCTCCACTTCCACTTCCATCGATGGAAATAACCTGCGTCCCTGGGCGGTCACTTCCCGAAGCGTCCTGAACTCCCTGACCGGAGTCCCTCATGACCTTTCCAAAGGTTCTCCTCAACTAATCGACCATTTTTCGACCGATTCCAGGCGGATCTTTCGCCTTCGCCAAAGGAACTTCACCGTCGGAAGTGTTCATTTTGTCGTCGGACAAATTGATCGAGATTTCCGAGCCGGCGAGATTGGACTTTTTCGTTTATCAGGCTGGTTAGTGATCCAAAACGGGGGCGGAGTTAAAAAGGATGACGATGCAAGGTTGCTACTGAATGAGCTAGATCTGTTTGTCTTGAGAGCTTCTCTAGGAACGCCAGAGTGGCCCCTATAGGGGCAAACTTGAAGGCTCTTGGAGGGTCTTCTCTAGGGACCACTTTACCAGCCCTGCAGGGACCACTAAAGCTAGCAAAAGTGGCCCCTATAGGGGACATGCTAGTCGATGATTGTTATGAACTCTGAGCGAAGAAGCATTTCCATGAGAAAAACTGAATAAATGAGTGTTTTTGAATGGAGTTGAGAGACCCCTATAGGGACCACTTTTAGTAGCTAGGGGGTCAGACTCTAAACCCCTATAGGGATCACTTTTACGGCCCCTATAAGGGTTTTTTCCTCCTCACCCCTATAGGGACCCCTTGATCTTTAGAAGCTAAGGGGTTAGACTCTGAACTCTTTTAGGGATCACTTATATTTTACCCCTTTAGAGACCACTTTATCGTTTTTATAGGGTTTTTTTCTTTCTGACCCCTATAAGGACACCTTGATCTTTAACGGCTAAGCAGTCAGACCCTAAACCCCTATAGGGACCAGCTAAATATTACCCCTATAAGGATCAATTTTACAACCCCTAACAGGTTTTTTTCCTCCTCACCCCTATAGAGATCACTTGATTTTTAAGCCCTTTTAGTGAGCACCTAAATTTTACCCCTTTAGGGACCACTTTTTTGCCCTCTATATAGGTTTTTTTCCCCGTAACCCCTCTAGGGACCACTCTGAAACTCCCAAGCTTCATTTCGATCCCTTTCCCCATTTTTTTCCCCAGGAACCCGCGGTCAGCTCAAAGTCTGCATTGACGACGACACGAACTGCCCTTTGCAGCTTTTTGGAGAGTCAGTGCGAAATAAATCAATAAAATTATCTTTTTCTCCTGTTTTCAGAGACATCGACGTGGATTCTCAGAAATGGAAGAATTACTATGTTGACGTGCCGACCGGGAAGCATGTGGTGAGTTTCGAGTTCGGTTCCCAGCAAGGGCGGGAGAGTTTTTGCCATTTTTTCGCGCTATTCTTGTCGTCATAGCTATCTCAAGTTCGATTCCTCCCGAGGGAGAAGTTATTTTTGCCATTTTTCGGACTCATTTTGTCGTCATAGCTATCTCAAGTTCGACTCCTGAGAGACGGTGAGACTTCACAAGAAAGAAAAGAAAGAAAGGCTCCAGAAAGGCCGCAAAACGGGACCCTTTTAGCGGCCATTTTGCAGCCGTTTTCCTCACTTCCGACTTTGGCAGTGGTATTTGGTACACCGAGGAGTGTCCGGTCCGTATAGACGTTGTTCTCAGCCTTAACCCCTATAGGGACCACTCCGAAATTCCCAACCTTTCATTTCGGTCACTCTCCCTATTTTTTCCTCAGGAATTTTATCCCCTGGCCAATTTTCAAGGAAATATTTTTTCTAGTCGTTATTTAAATTTCAATACGTAAAATGGCCAATTTGACAGTTCCATTTCATCGTCGACGGCCTCTTCGAAAACTACGTCATTGGAATCGACAATATCCAACTTTTGAATCGATTTGGCGCCGCTTCTTTCCCGTGTCCGTGAAATATTTATTGCCGTTTTCATCGTTCAAATAAAGGTGTTCTTCCCTTAATTGAGTTTTTTCTCTCTCGGGAGATCGTCTGGAATGATCGTTGCGTCCTAATTGAAAGATTTTTCGGAGAGATAGAATTTTCTTTGAAGGTGATTGCAGCGTTCTTTGACAAAAAGCGGCTTGAAATAATGGATTGATAAAAAATGGCTCTTTCATCTTTGGAGCGATTGTAAGGTTGAAAAAATGATAGATCTGATTATTTTATTCAAGCTGTGAAATGGCTGGAATTTTTTTATAAAAAAAAGTTGAAAAAGTGTATAAGCTTCTGGGAAAAATTTCTAGTGGCCACTATAGGGTTTTGAGGTTTTAGTGGCCACTATAGTAGTCAAGTTAGTGACCACTTCAGGGGTTGAAAATTAGTGGCCACTGTAGAGGTCTAAGTGCTACTAATACACCACCAAAATTTTAGTGGCCACTTTAGGGGTCAGTGGATCATCATAACTGGTCCAATCTGTTTGTTTAGAAATTATCAGAGTTACTGGAAGTGCGAAAAACGGGTGCGAAATGGCCGCTGAAAGGGTTCCGTTTTGCGGCCTTTCTTGAGCCTTTTTTCTTGGTGGGCTGAAAATGCTCAAAAAAAGAGTCCAAAAAGAGTGGATAAAAGCCGATGAAAGGACGGAAAAAGGCAGTAAAAAGGAAACCATTGCCACCTGTTTAGGAACAATTATTGGACACCTTTTGATCCATAAAGGACGCTTAAAGGGTCAGTAAAGGGTCCTTCCGATTTTGTCTGAAACCTTTTCAAAAGCTCAACTTGGGCAAAGTCGGAATGGTGGATAAGGGAAATAAAAGAAAGAGGCTCAAAAAAGTTCGCAAAAAGGCTGCAAAAAGGAAGCAAACAGGCAGCAAAACGGGTGCCTTTATAGAGCCTTCCATTTTTTTCTGAGATCTTAAAGGCTCGAGAAATGGTGGAGAAAGGGAGGGGCTCAAAAAAGGCCGCAGAAAGGAAGCAAAAAGGCAGCAAAAATGCCCCAAAAAGGCTGCAAAAAGGCTGCAGAAAGGCAGCAAACAGGTAGCAAACAGGCAGCGAAACGGGTCCTTTTATCGAGCCTTCCCTTTTTTCTGGGATTTTAAAGGCTCTAGAAATGGTGGAAAAAGGGAGAGGCTCAAAAAAGGCCGCAGAAAGGAAGCAAAAAGGCAGCAAAAAGGCCCCAAAAAGGCTGCAAAAAGGCTGCAGAAAGGCTGCAAAAAGAGTCCCTTTTTCGAGCCTTCCATTCTTTTCTGGGATTTTAAAGGCTCTAGAAATGGTGGAGAAAGGAAGAGGCAGCAAAATGGGTGCATAAAAGCCGAAGAAATGGCGCAAAATGTCAGCAAAAAGGGAGCCTTCATCCCTCGGAGGGTCCTTCCGACTTTGTCTATGAAGTTAAAAGTAAGTGAAAAAAGCTTCTGAGGAAGTTCTGAAGCTTTTTTTGTTATAACCAGCTCACCAAAGCCGTCTCAACGACCAAAAACGAAAAAAACAGAAAAAAAAAACTTTTCCGACATCTATCCCTTGATCCGTCGGATCACAACAAAACAACATCGCAAAAAGCCGTCAAGTTCATTGTGAATTGTATTTTTGCGATTGGAAAGCGACAAGGGGAATGAGGTCAGTGACGACTTTCGTTTTCCTCGGGGCGCGAAAGGGACAATCCAAACGGCCGCAATCCATTCGGGGCCCCGCACTTTCCTTCCCGTCTTCATTTTTAGGCCCGTCTTGAGGCTCCGTCCTGAGCAACCCTTGATTTTTATCGATTTTCTGGTTTTTTTGTTTCCGCTCATCCTTTTTTTTCGAAATGGTGTCAACTTTCATGCTTTCGATAGGGAAGAGCTCACAAACTTAGGAGCTCCAGAGTGGTCCCTATAGGGGCAACACTAGGGCCTTTGGAGGGTCCCCTCTAGGAACCGCTTTACCAACCCCTTTAGGGACCCCTAACGCCCGAAAAAGTGGTCCCTATAGGGGACATCCTAGTCGATAATTTTTATGACCTCTATGCAAAGAAGCATTTCCATGCGAAAAACTAGATAAATAAGCGATTTTTGAATAAAATTGGAAGACCCCTAGGGACCACTCAAGCTTTAAAGCCTAAGGGGTCATACCTTAAACCCCTGTAGGGACCACCTTGATTTTTTATCTCTCTGGAGACCACTTTTTCGACTTCTATAGAGACTTTTTGCCCCCCGTTGAACTTCGGAATTTCAAAATGAAAATTTCTCTGGTTTTCGAGTTAAAACGCTTCAAAAGCTTGAAATAGTCCTTTTTGTCTTTATTTGCCTATTTCGCACACTTTGAAACTTCATAACTCGGAAGCAAGATTTATACGAATTTTTTTTTGTCCTTACAAGGGAGGTTTTTCTATTTTTCGGTTCGGATTTTTCTGAAAATTGGCTAGAACACTTCTTGATGTACCAAATGAGAATCCCAGAAGTTTGAAAATTCAAAACTTCCTAGTTATCGAGAAACAAGGGCTCGAAGCCTCAAAATGGCTCATTTTAACGGATTTTGAGGGTTTTTTTTTTGACTTTTTCTCGAAAATAAAGGAGTTTTGCTTTTTTAGACTTTTAGGACCTTTATCTGGTGCTTCAAGGAATGTTCTGACCAGATTTTAGGAAATTCCGAACTGGAAAAATGACCTTAGGAGGCTGTCTTCAGACAAAACGGGGCCAAAAAATGCTCCCTTGTCGGTTATCCAGAATATAATAAAGTCACGCCCATTTTTCTTCGTTTCTAAAAACCTCTAACAAACCGTAACCTACCGTATCCTTTGAATGTTTCCAGTCGAGACCACAAAAACGATGGGGAAGCTCCTGCGGAACCCGTTCGGGATCCTGCAGGACTTTCTGGCCTACGCCTTTTATCACTACGGCAAGCTGATCTTCAACCGACCGCGGCTTTTCGCGTTGGGACCACTTATTCTGACTATCATTTTATCATTTGGCATTCTGAATGTTCGGATTGAGGTTAGTTTCATTATTTCTTGAAGTGATTTTGTTGATAAAAATTTATTTTTGTGAAGTTTGTGGCATTTCAAACCTTATTAGTTATAAATTCCTTCATTTTTTTGGAAGTTTATTAAATTCTTGATGAGCAGGGAAAGCACAAAAATTTCACATCGTTCACCGAAAAAGTTCTTTAACTATTTTCAAAGTTTGAAAGGGATAAAAGTGCTCAAAAGGTAAGAAAAACTTTCACCAAACAACTTTTCGTCGTCAAATCAACTAGAAAATTGAACTGTGAAAGAATCAATTTTCAAAAAACGCCATTTTTCGAACAAAAAACTTTTTTTCGAATATAATGAGTATGCGAGTTAGCGTCGTTCTGTGTACGCACCAAAGACGACAAATATTACGGAAATTCAGAACGCCCACGGCGCAAAAAAATTGCTCCAAAACTAAAATTAGTTATGTTTTGGAGCTACTTTGGCCGTTTCTGCGATGAACACGCCGTTGGCCTTTTTTTCGTAAAGTATAGTGTGTCGTGTGCATGCACCTCGGCGCTCTTACACATGCCACGTTCAAAACATTTTCCCGGAATTATAAATTTTCTCTCAATTTTTAAAATCAAATTATAGTTTTCACTCTCTGGTGACTATTTTTCACTATTTTTCACTAGTTTCAAACGTCTATGTGATTCTAATTTTCTCAAAATCATCTTTTTGAAAAATTTTCAGGAATTTTTTTTTTTCGTAATTCTTACCCATTGATATTTTGATCCCTATTTATCAACTTTCAGGACGATCTTCGATTTCTGTACTCGCCATCTGATTCATTATCCCGGGTTGAATACGAAGCTCACAAAGTCTTCAGTGGTGATTCTTCCAATAGGTCTCTTTTTTTCAATTTCAAAGCGGTTATGAAATATTTCTATATTTTTAAATAAGAGGAGCAAAGTCTTTCTAAAGTTAAGCAGACCAAAACTAATAATTAATTTTTTTTTTCGAAGAATCATTAGGAACCAGTTTGTTTTTAGTCTCAACTTAACCTATTTTTTTTTCTTCGTTTCATTTTGAACCTCTCTATCAAAATTTCAGCTCTTTTGTGAGTCTCACCGTCGAAAGAAAAGATGAAACCGACAAAAACTTGCTCACGAAAGAAATGGCGGAAGCCCTGAAGAAACTCAACAAATTCTCCCTGGAATCGATCAAAATCGAACTCGGCGGCGAAATGGTTAAATTTTCCTATGATTGTCGGTTTATGATTTTTAATCCAGGTTGATTTTGGAAAGGAGATCTGTGCGCCTTCAACGGAATGCACCAATAATAACTTGATTGTCACGATTTTCCTGGACACTTTTTGGAGTGAAAAGGTCGGGTTAAATTTTTTTCATTTTTCGGAAGAGTTTTGTTGGAATTCGTTTGTTTAAACAAGGCTAAAAACGGCGTTTTTCCGACGAAGCCACGCCCACTTTTTCTCCGTAAAATTTCGTGTGTCGTGTGCATGCACCGCGCCGCTTTCACGCAGAAAAAATTGCGTTTATGTAGAGAATTCGATTCGTCTCAAAGACCTCTGGCAATACGGCGGCCTGCGCCTTTAATATGACCCATTTACGCTCTTACACGAGGTGTCCAAAAATAATGGATTGAGAATATGATGAAACTTGGTATATAGGCACTTCAGGACACCCTGCTTCCAATAAAGTTGAGAAAAAGCGCGCTTTTTGCGTTCTAGTCGAGTTATGGCATCTCAAAGTTTGTACGTGAAAAATGCATTGGATAGGAGGAGGGAATCTATTGCAGCGGCTAGCCTCTGCAGGGAAGAGGTGGCGTGGTGTAGTGGCTAGCGGCCTGCGCTGTGGGGCACATGATGCGGGTTCGACCCCTTCTGGTGACATTCATTTTTGCGCGAAATCTCTTGACGTGGGAAATTTGTTTGAAGTTCATAAATGAATCCTAATAAGTTTTGAAAGTAGTTTCGAAGGCTCTGAGTTGAAAAACCCTTCTGAATTTTTCTGCTTTATTAAATCACAACAATCCAAGTTAACATTGTGGAAAAAAAACCCTAGACTTTCTATAAAATGTCTTTTTTCGACAAATTCTTAAAAATTCGAACATTTCCAGCTCCGCCAAGATGCCAGAATCTCCATAGAATACCCGACGATGCAATTTTTCGAAAACAAATTCTTCCTCCCAACCCATTTCTACGGCGTCACCCTCGGCGGCAAACTCGGCATCGAATCGATCGAAATGGTCCATTTGATCTACCTCGTTCCGTCATATAAACATGTAACTTTTCTGAAAGGTTACGGTATTTTAAAGAGAGTTACAGTACACCTCGGATGAGGTCTCCAAAGCGTTCGAAAAATCGCTCAAGGAACACCTTGCCAGAGACGACGTTCCCTTCAAAACCTCCATGTTCAGCTTGTCGATTCTGAAGGTGAGGCCTTTAGGGCTCTTGCTCATGTTAGCTGAGGATTGCAGGACGAGATGCAGAAAAACGCAACTTATACGATTCCATTCATCTCTTTGACGATCTTGCTTCTGATGAGCTTCACGGTTGGATCTTGGTGAGCGATTTTTGTGAGAAAGTCATTTTTTGAGCTTGACTACGGTATTTATTTATCGTTACAGTATCCATTCAGAATATTACCGTAACCTTCTTTGGTAGAAAATCTTTAAAAAGCTTAAAAAAACATCAACAAAATTCACTCTGTAACTGTGTCTAGGAGTACCGTCATAATGTAAGAATTTTCAAAGTCTTGATTATTAGAACTTGACTACAGTATCGATTTATGGTTACAGTAACCCTACAGGATCTTACTGTAGTTTTCTTTGGTAGAAAAAAAAATTCAAAGAGCCTTTTTATTAAATCTTGAAATACCAATATATTTTCGTCTTTCTTCTCAAAACTTGACTACGGTATCGATTCATTTTTACAGTACCCCTTCAGGATCTTACCGTAACCTTTTTTGCTGGGAAAATCTTTAAAAAGCCTCAAAATCATCAACAAAATTCACTTTGTGCCCGAGTCTTGTAGTACCAACATTTTTTTTTCTTCTTCAAAATTGATTATGGTATTGATTTATTGTTACAGTAATCTTTCAGGATCTTTAATCCTCTTTAGTATAAAAATCTTCAAAGAGCCTAATTATCAATGAAATGCGCCCTGAAACTGTGTCATGAAAAAAACCAACATATTTTTGCCTTTTTTCTGAAAACTCGACTATGGTATCGATTTATTGTTACAGTAATCTTTCAGGATCTTACCGTAATCCTCTTTAGTATAAAAATCTAAAAAATAGCCTAATTATCAACCAAAAGCGATCTGAAACTGTGTCTAGGAATACCGTCATCATTTCAAATTTGACTTTTGGGAACTCGATTACGGTATTGATAAATGGTTACAGTAACCCTTCAGAAGTTTACCGTAACCTTCTTTAGTGAAAGTATCTTCAAAAAGTCCTAAAAATCAACAAAATTCAATCTGAAACTGACTTGACATACCACCGTTTTAAATCTACCGTAACCCTGTCCTACTGTAGCATGACGAGTGACTGGGTGACGTCAAAGCCAATCGAAGCGATGACCGGAATTCTGACGTCATCGATGGCCATCGTGTCCGCTCTCGGCCTTCTGTTCGCCTTCGGAGAGCCTTTTATCAACCAGGTGGGTGTTGCTGCTTGTTGCTCATGTTATGAAGGTCGGTTTCAGGTTACGGTAATGCCATTCATTGCACTGGCCATTGGGGTCGATGATGTGTACGTGATGCTCGGTGAGTGGAGGTTCAAGTGGTCACTTTAGGAGATTTTTATGAACGAAGCCTTCAAAATGATCGATTTCGTTGCAGGAGCCTGGCAGGACACGAAAAGGTCGTTGCCCCCGGAGAAACGTATGGCCCTGGCCCTTTCCGAGGCAGGAAGCGCCATCAGCGTGACGTCACTCACGTCGATCTTCTCCTTCGGAATCGGAACCTACTCCTCCACGCCGGCCATCGCCATCTTCTGCCGATTCGTCTGCGTCGCCGTCATGTTCGATTGGTTTTATCAGGTTTGTTTTGTTTTTTCAGTCGTTTAGAAAAAGCTTCATCTTTTTCTGTAAAGTTTTAACTGGTTTTTTGTAAACTTGCTCAAGAATAATTGATTACCAGCAGGTGCCAGAGTGGAAATGAAATTTTAGGTCCTTCTAAAATGTTATTAAGTACTATCTTCAGAAAAGGAAGATGCCTATAAAATTGACGGTAGTGTAGGAAAAATTTCGAGCCCAGTCCTTATTTAGGTCTGTTCAGATTAGTCAAGTCCTCTCTGAAGCTCCGCCCCTAAGGGGTGATGAACCAATTAGAGAGCTAGCAAACCACTGAGCGTTTCCGAATGACGTCATTCCACTTGACACTAAAAATCTAAAGAAACTATATAGTCTGTTCAGATTTCGAATGTCAAGTCCTCTCTGAAGCTCCGCCCCTAATGGTGCGATAAACCAATCAGAGAGCCAGCAAACCACTGAGCGTTTTCGAATGACGTCATTGCACTAGACATTCAAAATCTGAACAGACTATAGTGTTATAAATTGCTCAAGGTTTCTCAAAAATTTTTTACGGCTGCCTTGAGACGCTAAGAGGCGTGGCCTGTCTGCGCTCTCCACCAACCAAACACTATCTCTCATTTTATCGTCTCGAGATAGGGACCGCAGACCAATTTTCAAAAAATTTTTTTCAGCATTGAGCTTTGTATGGTTTGATAGCTGTTTCGATTCAAAACTCAGAACCGTTTAGTTTTTCGAAAAAGATTGAGGATGAAAAAAGTTATGACGAAAAATGTGGCGCGCCGCGCACCATTTTTTTAGTACTGAAATTTTGGTATTATCCATTTTTGACATTTTTCTCGATTTTTCTTCTAGAACAAGTTTTGATACTGGTCTATTATGATGTAAGAAATCATAATAGAGCTCTAAAATGATGAAAATTAGCTAGTTTGCCGAAAAAGTCGGTATTTTCCAGAAAACAAAAAACTGACGCTTGCGGGCATCGAACTCGCGACCTCAAAATGAAAAATCGCAGCGCACGCGCTGCGCCAAGCTGCTAGGTCTAGCAAGGGGAGCTTCCATCCGCCTTACCCTTTGAGCCGTTTAGATAGCACAGATTGCCTATTTCAAAAAAATAAAAAAACTTGAAGTAATTCAGCTATTTTTTTATCAGAATATGTTCGCAAATCTTTACTCAAACTTTCCGTGAAAAATTCACTTCGAAAAAAACTGTTTTTTTAGTGCTTTTTTTCCTCGTTTAACGACCGCTGCCTTAAAACGGCCCCGTAAATTTTTTTGGCAAAGACGAATTTTTTTATTTTATTCTTTTTAATTGAAAGATTTTTTTCACTAATAAATGTATATAATCGTTTAAAAAAACCTGCGTTCGGCCGCTTTCTGTGTGATAAACGCCGCTAATTTTATTCTCTAGTTTCAAGAGCATTTTTTTGCGTATTAAACAACTATTTCAAGCACAGATACTGTGAAGAAAAAAATTTAAGTAAGGCCATGATCTAAATTTTTAAAAAAACAAAAAAACTTGATTATATTCGCTTATTAACGATATTTTTGAATTATGACTTTCGGCGCTCCCTAAAAATTTTTTTGGCAAAGACGAATTTTTTTTATTTTATTGTTTTAAAAATTTTTCGTTACTTGAATCAAAAATCATTATTTAAAAAAAGAAAGAGTGCGTTCGACCTGAAAAACACATGAAAAAAAGCAAAAAAATGACAAAATTTTTTTAGTTCCATTCACGTTTTTTTGTACGACATTCCGCGAGAACGCATCAAAAAAAGCGTGAAATATTTTTTTAAACGAAAGAGGAAGCTTTTTCTGTACATGTGTGTCAAATTTTATTCGCCAGTTCCACATATTTTGCAACTACAACAAAATGAAAGTTGAAAACCAAAAAAAAGCCACTTTTTCTATCGCGAAAAGGGGCGTGGCTTTGCGGTCCCTATCTCGAGACCTTTTTTTGGTGGCCTAATCCGCCGTGAATCAGCTTTATCATTAAAGTAATGTTCCTTGAATCGGCAGGATAAAAATTGAAAATTTTCTGCAAAATATAAGCTTTTAGCTATGAGAAAATTAGATTTTTTGTATAAATAAATCCATATATCATTGATTTATACGCCCCTAGGTTCAAAAAATGACTTTCATTTTGGGCTTTGATGGAAATAGACAAATCAGCAGCTTTCAAGATGAAAAATTATCATTTTTCTTTTTTTGATTTTTTTACAATAAAAAAATGCTGATTTTTTTCGATTTAAAGATTCATTTTTGGGCCATATATTCCTATATTTACACAACTCAAGATTCAGAAAAAGTCATATCATTAGACGAAACTTCAAAAAAATTGAGTTTTGGAACTGAAATTTCTAAAAACCGATTTTTTTTTTCCAGTTGACTTTCTTCACCGGTGTCATGGCTTTGGGAGCTCGCCGTGAAGCCGCCGGCTATCACTGCATTTTCGTCTGGAAACGGTGTGATCGAGAGGAAATCGAGAAGGTTTTTCTTGAAAATTTTTCCAATCACGCGGCGTTTTTTCGACGACGCCCACTTGTTCTCCGTAAAGTGTCGTGTGTCGTGTGCATGCACCGCGCCGCTTTCACGCAGAAAATTGCGCTCATGTAGAGAAATTTCGATTCGTCTCAAAGACCTCTGGCAATACGACGGCCTGCGCCTTTAATACGACCTGTTATTTACGCTTGTTTCCGATGACGTCACGTGGGAACGGCGGATATTTTGGCTCCGCCCACCGTGTTTTTGGTTTCGCACTTCCTTAAGGCAAAATTTAAGGCGAAAAGTCCGCTGGCGATATCGCCGACGCGATATTTCTTCGAAGAGATTTTCGCGCCCTTCATTTGTAATCCATTCACGAGGATCGGAGTGGTGAGCTTTATTTGAAATGAAAAAAAATCGGTTGAAATACAATTTATTTAAAAAAAAGAAGTTTCATTGGGTCAGTATGAACAGTATTTTAAGGAAAAACCGCTTTTCTTTCTATTTTTCAAAAGAAAGGGGCTCCACTTCAAGAAGTTGAACGTCACCTAAGTGAACGCTTAAGGGAGGTGAATAGAAAAACGATCTTCCCAGATGCACCACCAAAACTTAGGAGTGGCCACTTTAGGGTTTTGACGTTTTATTAGCCACTGTAGTAGTCAAATTAGTAGACACTTCAGGGGTTGATAATTAGTGGCCCCTATAGAGGTCTAAGTGCTACTACTATACTAGGAAAATGTTAGTGGCCACTTTAAGGGTCAATGGATCAACATAACTGAACTAAGAATAACTGCCGAGATAAACGCGAGACATTGACGAGCTCGCAAACATCTCGCGCCGGTTTCGCATTAGTCTGGGCGCGAGCTCGCATTTCTCTCGCAATTTGAAAATTTCCGAAATGCAAGATAAATGCGAGATGGCGCCGAGAAAAATGCGAGGTCGCGCCGAGAGAAATGCGGGATCGCGCCTAGAAAAAAGCGACATTTTTGCGAGTTAGTCAATGTACCGCCACCGAGCTCGCGTTTATCTCGTCAATTATTCTTAGTGTGGTCCAATCTGTTTCGTTTTTAAATTATCAGAGTTACTGGAAGGAATACTGGATGAAAAACTACTCAAGTGGCCACTAAAACGGAAAATAGTGACCACTATAGAGGTGGGTTCAGTGGCTACTTTAGTGCTCTCTCCAAGTAGTCCTTGGCGAGCCTCTATAGTGGCCACTAAAACGGAGAATAGTGTAGAGGTGGGTTCAGTGGCTACTTTAGTACTCTCTCCAAGGAGTCCTTGGCGAGCCGCTATAGTGGCCACTAAAAATTTTCCCAGTACTGCGGAAACTTTTCTATAGTAATCGATCCAGTGGCCACTTAAGTGGCTGAAAGTTAGTGGCCTCTTTAGAAATGGGAAATTATTAGTGGTCACTTTAGGGTTTCGAAGTTCAAATGGCCACTATAGTAGTAAAAATAGTCACCAATCAAGTGGCTAAAATTTGGTGGCGCCTTAAGAAGCCTAAGGAGGAAATGTCTGAAAAAAATTAGTGACATCTTTAAAAAAATCTGATTTGTACTCCTAACCACTAAAACTACTACAGTGGCTACTAAGAAGCAGAATAGAGATAGAGGTGGTATTAGCGGCCACTTTAGTGCCCTCTCAAGGCACTACTTGAGGAGCCACTAGAGTTTTTACTAGCAGTTTTCAAAGAAACTGTTAGATTTTATTACAGCGGTATCGAAAAAATTGAAAAAAAATAATCTTTTACGGATTTTTTCGCCAACAAGTTCAAATTCAGTTGATAATCTACGTGATCTACCTCTTGCTGTCCTTTTACGGATGCTCGCTTCTGACGCCGAATTTGACGCCTTCAAGGCTAGTCGTCGATGATTCGCCCCTGATTCCTTACCTACACCTCGCTGAGTCCAGAATTTGGGCTGAAGGCCTCATCGGCCGCGTCTACGTCAATAATGCACCGGATTTCAGCAAAAGCCCGGAGCAGGTCCGTTGAAACTTCGTCAAAAAATCAAAAATGAATTTTTTGGGACATTTCGCCAATTTTATGAGGTACAAAAACAGTTTTGATATAGTCCCTCCGCCGCGCCTTTACAGTTTTCGCGTGTCTGCGTCTCTCTGTTCCCTCACCGGCAAGGTCAGAGAAACATGGAAATAGCACGTAAACATGAGAGACACGTCGAGAGATAAAGAGGGCGCAGAGAAATCCCGACCTTTCCCGACTAGAGGATCGAGAAAAATGAATTAATTTTACTGTAAACTTTTTTTTGGTGACGTGTGACGTCATTCTGTTCAATCAATGACGTCACTTCGTTTTCTTATCTAGAATTTTTTTTCGATTTCTCTAGTATAGCTCCCGACTCGAAAGTTTTCGCGTGTCTGCGTCTCCCTTTTCTCTCCACGAAAAGGTTAGAGAAACTTGAAAATAGCACGTCATCATGAGAGACGAGGAGGGCGCAGAGGAAAATAGCAGTTTCGAGTCGCGAAAAATTTACTATAACACTATTTTTTGGTGTATAACCATTGCAAATTGAATTTTACCATTTTCGCCACGACTTGAAGAAGTCTGACGTGTCTGCGCCCTTTTTCCTCTCACCGACAAGGTCAGAGAAACATGGAAATAGCACGTCAACAAGAGTGGGTAGTCGAGAGACGAGGAGGGCGCAGACAAGTCCATGCCATTTAAGTAGCGTAAAATTGACTATAACGATAATTCTCGATGTACAACCGTTTCAAAATAACTTTCATTATTTTTGCCTTAGGGAAATCTAACCTGTCTGCGCTCTCTTTTCTCTCGCCGACAGGTCAGAGAAATATGAAAATAGCACGTGAGACGAGGAGGGCACAGTGAAGTTCCGGCCTTCAAAGTCTTGAAGAATGGGCCATAGACACGTAAATGGATTCCCAATAAGTATGACGTCATTTAACTGAAAATGACGTCATTCGAAATGATTTTTTAAATTTGAGCCTAAATTTTTTGGAAGAATCTTGAGTTTCTTTTTGTATTTTTCTCTCTGAACTCTATGAAAATTGGTAGAATTTTCTATGACGTCTTTTGATGACATTTGTATGACGTCATAATAAGTTTCCCCTTCAGATGGATCGAATAATGCAACTGGTGAACGAATTGGAATCCACGCCCTACTCCATGGGACCCAATTCGACGAGTTTTTGGCTCAATGATTTCAATAATTATCGACAGTTTTTCGCCCAGGACGATAGCCGGTATGACGTCATCTTCCTTCCCTAATGACGTCATTTTGAGATTTTACGAAACGCTGCACTCCTTCCTGCAAGTGTCGTTCAACAGCCACTGGCAGACCAACTTGATCTGGGACACTGCTAATCGAACTTATCAGGTACAAGGATCTAATCCTTATCATTAATTTTTTTGAATTAATTTTAAAGTTTCAAAATTTTCTGTACACTTTCTTCCATACCTTCTCAGGAATATTCAGCATTTTCAGTGTTTTAAATCATATAAATCATGAAAAATGTTGAAGAATTGAAATCTAACTGATAAAAATCTCTAGTGACCACTTAAGAGGCTCCTCAAGGACTATCTAGAAAAACACTAAATTGGCCACTTCAGAGGCTCCTAGAGAGGACACTAAAGTGGCCACTAAGACCACCTCTATAGAAACACATAAATTGCGTTTTAGTGGCCACTATAGTGTTTTTAAGTGGTCTAGTAATACCAATAAGAATTCTAAAGGGTCGGCTAATTTTCAGCCACTCAAGTGGACACTAATTTGACTGCTAAAGTGGCCACTTACATGTCAAAACCCTGAAGGTTCACTAAAAATTTTGACATAGCGATTTGAAAATAATTGCTATTCAAAGTGTGCGCAGTTTGCAGAAACTCCGCCCATCGAATTTTTTTCAAGTCTTGTTTTTTTTTTAATTTTTTTACAACAAGAATAAGTGAGTTATGTAACCATTTTTGTTCATAGCGATCTCTTGACGACGCCCCGCCCACAATTTTCGTAATATATGACGTCCTTGGTGCATACACAGCACGGCACTAACTTGCATTTGTGGAATTATCACGTACCGTAATCCAGAAAAACTATAACTTTTTGCATTCATTTAATTTTTTTAATTTTTTCTGATTGGTTTTCATCTTTTTATCATTGCTTTTTAGCAGCAATGTGAACATTTTTGAAATATTTAGATTTTTTTCAAATTTAGTATTTTCCGTTTAGATATTGAAGATAAATGAGCAAATATTCACTGTTTCTCTTTTTTCAGCTTCAAAAAAGTTTTTTTGTCCATTTAAAATTGTAAAAATTTCGGCAGTATGTTACATTTCGTCGGCGGTAAATGCACAAGAAACATCATATTTGACGATTTTTAGGGGCAGAACGTAGCTCTGGAAACGCCGTGCACGGCGTTCTTGTCAGTGAAATAAAATGCAAAAAAAAATACCAGGAGCGGGCCTCCTTAAATCGTACGACTACAGTAGTTTTTATCTGTTCAGGACCCGTTTTTGGATTACAAGACCTACCCTATAAAGTTCTCTCTCAAGATTTACGGAAAGAGTTAATTGAAAAAAAAAGCATATTTTTTGCTTTTTTCTTTATTAATACTTCTTTTAACGTTTTTTCTATAAGTACAAGTTATTATTCAGTTCCTTTGACGTAGTTTGAAACCAGTTTCGTGTAAATTAGTGCCAAGTTGAACTTGCTGATGCAGTTTGAAGGCTTTGTTATATGAATCATCAAAATTAAATTTTTTTTTCTAGTTTTTTGATGGTTTTTCGTATTTGAACAAACATTTTGCTATACGAGGTTTTTTCTAAAATTTCTGCTTTTTATCCATTATTTGTTTTTCTGGAGTTAGGTTTTCAAAGTATATAAAATGTTTCTTTTTTCATTTGCTCCTCGAATTTTCCTCATTTCAATATTTTCTGTATTTATAATTGCTTATTCAATGAGAGCTGATTCACCTTCATAATATTTTTTGTTTTTATTTTGTAATCAGTATTTTAGAGTTTTCCCCTTTCGAAATCGTTCCTAAATGTTTTTTTAACGTGAGTGAATGTTTTTTTCACATCATATTCTTCAAACTGACAAGATTGCGAACATTTCAGGAGTTATTACCCTAAAACTGCAAATTCTAAAATTGAAAAAAACAATTTTGAGTATGCGATAGTGCGCCTCGGTGTGCTTACACCCTAAGCATCATAATTTACGAAAAGTCTTGACCTTGCGTAACAAAAAAAAAAGCCGTGCGTTTCAATACAGCCTTTTTTGCACTACCTTTGTCATTTTTTCATGCCTTTCTAACCGAAACAAACGTTTCATTTTAAAATAAGCTTCAGAAAGGCGCAAGAGTCGAGAAATTCCTCTTCACGACGGCCTTCAAAATCGCCGATTGGAATGTTCGCAGCGAGTTGCTGCTCACGTGGAGGAACATCACTGGCCGGTATCCCGAGTTCGATGCCCTCGTTTTCGATGAAAACAACTTTTACAGTGATCAGGTATTTTTTTGAATGGATTATAGAAAATTTTTCAATTTTGAGATGCTCGAACTTCAAACGACGATCTTGTCGTCTCTTGGGACAGCTATTATTACGCTCATGACAGGTTTTATTGAATTTTAATGATTAGAAGGTTTTTTTGAAGTTGAAATGTATTGAAAAAAAATATACAAAATTCAAAATAGCCGTCAAAAAAGGAAAAGATAACCGAAAATAGGGTCAATTTTGAATTTTTTGGAAAATCTTCAAGATTTCTAGAGTAGTCCCTATAGGAATTTAAAGTCTTTGCCCTGAACCCCTAAAGCTCAAGTGGTCCCTATAGGGATAAGCGGAACAAACAGCTCTCATAGGAGGTGAAAAAGTGATCCCTATAGGGATTTAAACTCTTACCCCTAACCTTTAAAGCTCAAGTGGTCCCTATAGAGATTAAGGGAACAAAAAGCTCCCATAGGAGCTGAGAAAGGGGTCCCTATAGGGATTTGAAGTCTTTGCCCTGAACCCCTAAAGCTCAAGTGGTCCCTATAGGGATAAGCGGAACAAACAGCTCTCATTGGGGCTGAAAAAGTGATCCCTATAGGAATTTTAAGTCTTACCCCTGAACCTGTAGAGCTCAAGTGGTCCCTAGAGGGGAACTCCAAGGACCCCTAAGGCTACCCCTATAGAGACCACTATGAAATTCAACGGAATGCCTTCATAGCTAAATTTTTTTGAGGCTTCATTCATTCAAAGCTTTCTGATAAGAAAAACTAATTGTTGAACTTTTTACAGTCTGTATCCTGTTCATCGCCGAGTCTTCGATCGTCTTCTGGGTAGCCTTCACGTTGGTCTCGATGGACATCGGGACAGCTGGATTTTTGTCTCTCTGGGGCGCCGATTTGGACCCGACGACTGTCGTCAACATTTTGGTGATTTTTTTTGGTTTATTTAGGAAACAAAAGTCATCTTCCTACATAAAAAAAAATAAAGGAAGCTTTTCCAGTCAGCATATTTTAACCAAAGGGACGCAACTGATTTTTCGAATAAGTTCAAAAAAAGATCGATATCTCTTTGAAAATGTTGTCGGAAGATTTTATAACCGATAAACAACTAGCTAGGGACAAAAAGAAGCGTCTGTTCAAGGTTGGATATTTTTTTGAACTTCATTTGAAAAAAATAAGGTGTTTTTTTGTGCTCCAGAAAAAGAAGCTTCATAATTTTTTTCACTCAGATTTTTTTTCTAGTTTTTAAAAAAAAACCTCTATTTTCCTCATAAAACGGCGTTCCCAAACAGGGGGGGGGGGGACATCAAAAAAATTTTGGCGCGAAAATTCAAATCTCAATTACGCAGCCAAAGGCGATAGAACAAACAAGTTATTGACATTGAATACTCAGTGCGATTTGTGACGTAGTATGACGTCATTTTATCCGGAGCGCGCACTTACTTTTTCTTGTAAATTCAGAAACTTTGACGCCTCGCTCACCTTCCCTCACCCCATTAGGAATGTCGTGTAAAAAGATATAGCTGATTCACGGTTAGCTTGGGATGCTAAGGGGCGTCTCTCTGCACTCTCCACGAGGCAGGCACTGTCTCGTGCATTATCGTGTCAGGACCCTTTTTTGGTTTGCTCAAGACAGCCGTGAATCAGCTATAGCTTGGGACGAAAAAAAGCGTGGCCTGTCTGTGCTCTCCACGAACCAGACGCTGTCTCTTTTCTAATCGTGTCAGGACCATTTTTTGAATGGTGAAGCCAGCTGTAAATCAGCAACAGCAGGTGGAAATGGACTCAAAGAAAAGAAAGTTATTTAGAAAAAAGCAAAATTTTTCTCATTCGGAGGCATTTATCAAATTTCTAAATAAATTTACGGAGTTCCAGATGTCAATCGGACAGTGTATCGATTTTTCAACACATGTCGGGTACAGAATCTACCGTTCCGAGTACGAAGATCCTGATGAGAGGTGCGAATTATGGAAATGTCGCCGAAAAAAAAGTTTTTTAGGATTCGCGACGCTTTGGGGGCGATCGGATGGCCGGTAGTTCAAGCTGGAACTTCTACGTTACTAGGTTATTTGATTTTCATTTTTCATTTATGATCAACCTGGAGATCCTTTAGGGCTTTCTAGGCTTCTGAAATGCCCTTTAAAACTTTAAAAGACGTATTTTTCATATCTTTTTCCAAAAATCATTCGATTTTATTCATGAAATTTGAGATTTTTTTTTTTAAATTCTAATACTGCGAAATTTATTTTCTTTTCCACGGGCAAAGTCCAAACGGCCTCAAAATCCAGAACTCTTTTTTTCAGTTCCTAAAAATTAGTCAAAAGTTCCTCTGAATCACCTTTTTTCCGCCTGCTTCTTTTTTTTTTGACCTAGACAGGTCTTTTCTAGAAAAAAAAAACAAGGAAAAAGACTCGGGCAAAATCGGAATGATGGATAGTCGCCGCTAAAAGGGAGGGGCTCAAAAAAGGCCGCGGAAAGGCAGCAAAAAGAGTCCCTTTATAGAGCCTCTCATTATTTCTGGAGGCTCAAAAAATGGTGGAAAAAGGAAGAGGCAGCAAAAATGGTACATAATAGCCGATGAAATGGCCCTAAAAGGCAGCAAAAAAGGAACATTTTTATGAAGCATTTTTCCACCTTTTCCGACTTTGCCTATGATGCCTGTAAAGGCCTTTTCCCAGAATCTTCTTTTCAAGTCTTTTTGTACTTTTCCCATGATGTTTCCGATAAAATATGCTCCCTAGGAAGCGTTTACCCCCCCCCGCCCCCCGCGCGTTGAACTTTCGAAACTTGCCTAAAGTGTACTTTAGGGCCTTCCTGATTCTAAAACAAAACAAAAAATTACTCGCATTGGATTTGGTTTCCGATTAAGGGCGCTTCAAACGTCCGAATCAGCCTTTTTGTCATAAATTGCGTCTTTTGCGAGCTTTGAAGCGTAAAAAAAAGTTCAAATAGCGGCTGAAAAACGTTCCCTTATCAGTATCGTTGGAAAAATTCTCATTCTTCCTTATTCCTCTCCAATATTGATTTTACAGCAATAGTTGTGATGATTCTGGTTCCTTCAAGCGCTGTCAGAATGTTCGCCAGGACTTCAGTTCTCGTCGTTGCCACGGGACTTTTCCATGGCCTCCTGATCTTGCCGATTATCGTTAGGTTTGTTGATCTCTATTTTTTTATCTTCAAAGTTTGAAAAATTTAATTTATTACAAGTCAAGTTTGAAAAAAATATAAAAAAATTAAAAAGAAAAAAACGATCTTTTTACAGATTGATAAGAATTAGGAAAAGCTTAAGAGCTAACGGAACAGTTCTTAGGAGAAAAATTATTGATTTTTTCATGAGCCGTAGTGACCACTTAAGAGGTCCCTCAAGGATTCCTTGGAGAGGACCCTTAAGTGGTCACTGAAACCATCCCTACAGAAGCCACTATTTCCTTCTTAGTGACCTAGTAGTACCAGATAGACTTGTAAAGAGGCCACTAAATTTTAGCCACTTAAGTGGCCACTAATACAACCACTAACCCGTTAGTTTCTTAAATTTCAATTTTTCTTCTCATTTACTGAAAATTTAATTTCCAAATTTTCAGATCATTCGCCCCACACGCGAAAGCCCACAAGCCGAGTCATCATTAGAATATTTGTCCAATTTAACATTTTTCCAAACTTCAGGTGCTTCAAATCAACCTTATGAGATTTCTGTCGATTATATTTTAGAGCCCTCCTCTACGGGTACCTTTTTTTCTTGTTGAATAAATTCTATTGCCTTTCTTGTCTTCGGAAAGTCGGAAAGTATGTTCCCACAAAAATAATCTCGAATTTAATAGATTTGTGAGAATGTAAGGTATGAAACGAGAACGGATTTTGAATTTATTTCTGAAAAATGCAGCGAATCGCTTTGATTTTTGCCGCTATCTTTCTCGTATTCTTGGCGGCTTCTGTTCAAGGTTAGATGATTTTTTTAATTTATTTTTTTAAAAAAATTATCAGAAAGTAAGGTGTTTATTTGCGTGCTCCAGAAGAAGCTTCATAATTTTTCAGGAAAAAATTTTCAAATCTCAAGTACGAAAATTCAAATCTCAAGTACGCAGCCAAAGGCGATAGAACAAACAAGTTATTAACGTTGAATGCTCAGCGTAATTTGTGACGTCATTTTATCCGGAGCGCGCACTTACTTTTTCTTGTAAATTCAGAAACTTTGACGCCTCGCTCACCTTCCCTCACCCCATTAGGAATGTCGTGTAAAAAGATATAGCTGATTCACGGTTAGCTTGGGATGCTAAGGGGCGTGGTCTCTCTGCACTCTCCACGATCCAGGCACTATCTCGTGCATTATCGTGTCAGGACCCTTTTTTTCGATGGCTCAAGCCAGCCGTGAATCAGCTATATTGAATTGAGTGTGAAACATGTCCAAGTGGCCTTCAAGCGATTCTTGAGATTCTAAGCAATTTAGTGATCACTCAAGTGTTTTAGCCCATCTTTACTATAAACTTGAATAATAATTGTAGCCGACTGCATCGACACTGGCTGTCCAGCAGGCGAAAAGTGCACGAGCAGCATTTACAGCTGCATGAAAGAATTCAAACCTTGCAACTCGATCTTCAGAATGTGCCGACCATCGAAATGAAGGCGTCAGAATAAAGTTCGAAATTATCTGATTGCTGTTTTGAAATAATTTCACTTGAAACGTGAGGATTCGCACAAAGATAGACCTAAAAAAAGAAACCATGAAAAAAAACCAAAATCTCTGAAAACCTCAAAGGACCTCTTAAGAGGTTTTTTAAGGACTACTTGAAAAGGACACTAGAGTGGCCACTGAAGGCAACTATGTAGAAGCCATTATTTTGCGTCTTAATGGCCACTATAGTAGTTTTGGTGGTTTAGTAGTACCAGGTAGACTTCTAAAGATGTCACTTTTTAGCCACCTGAGTGTCCACTAATTCAACTACTACAGTGGCCACTAGGACGTCAACAGATACTTTTCAAGAAGAAACATCCGAAAGGTGAAAACAACTTCATTCAAAGTTAAAAATGAAAAACAGCAACAAAAGAACAGAAGAACAAAAACAAGAAGTTCACAACTCAAAAACGGATAACAATAAAGAATTTTTCAAAAAAATGCAATAGAAAAAAGAAAGCTTCACTTTTTGTAAATATTCACCAAAGATATTCGCCCAAGTCGCGGGGCAAGGTTTTTCGCAAAAAATCCTTGGAATACGTGGCTTCGACAATTTCGGCGCTCATCTCCTTCAGCGTTATGTATTTTCCTGGAATTCATGCCGTGTTCAAAGTAATTTCCGCGAAATGCAAAATGATCTCTGACTCTCCAAAATTTAGTGATCTTTTCCTTTCTCTAACGGGTATTTTGCATTTCGCGGAAATTACTTTGAACACGGCATCAAATATATTAAACAAAGAGAATGGTTTTTCACCAAGAATCACGGGGTCTTGAAAGTTAGGCTTGCTTTGAATTTCCGATAAGGAGGAGAAAATATGATGGCCCTCGACGTCGCGAATGAAAAGCCGCGACCCGTTGATGATTAACTCGCGCAAAAAGGATAAATGCCTTAAAGATACTATTAAAAACGGTGGATAAATTGATATTCGGTTACTTGAAGCCAGGTTTCTCATCGGGTTTCTGCGAAAACTCATAAAAGTAATGGAAAATTGCCGCGAGCGCCGTATGTCCGTACGCATCTTTCTCATTGACGTTGGCGTCAGCTTGGACGAAAATCGAAACCCAATGCGGTTTACTGAAGTATATTTAAGATATAGTCGATCCATCCCGAATTGAAAGGCGAGGGATGCGTAGCGTGCGCGTACGCGGTTTTCGGTAAAGGCCATTCCGCGCCAACTTGTCGGGTTTTTCTTTCCGCCGAAAGGCCAGGTAAAAATTTAGCAAATTCTCTTCAAGACCTTTGTTTCTTGCCGTTATAAAAGCATAAATTCGATCTAATTTGGTATACGATCTTTTTGGCGGAGAGAAAAACGTGACAAGCTGGCGCGGGATAAGCTATACGATTCAAGGCGGTTTTTTTTTGACGTCGCGCCGCTTTTTTCCGGTAAATGTAGTGTGTCGTGTGCATGCACTGCCCCGCTTTCGCACATGCCGTGTTGAAAATAATTTTCGCGTAATTAAAAATCATCTCTGAATTTTCGAAATTCAGTTATATTTTTCACTTACTGGTGGCTACTTTGAAATTCGCAGAATCACTTAGATCACGTAACAATAAAATTGCGTTTTTAAAAAAATGAGAAATCGATTAGTCTCGTGACCTGTTGACCATGCGCCTTTAATAATTCCTGTTGTTTACGCCTGTTTCCCATGACGTCAAACTGGAACGGACCGCTTTTTTGACAACTGTTCTATTTTCTCAACGCACAAATGAATATGAAAAATTAAAAAATAAATGAAAAAAATTAGTCGCTGAAGAACCGCGCGCGCACACGCTACGCGTCCCGCCTCCCTCGCCTTTCAAGACGGGAATGACAATTCTCGCACTGATCACCTGAGAAACATTGTTGAATGAAAAAGTGGAATTTCGTGGAATTCGGCGATTCGAAACGTGGAAGACAACTGAAAAAGGCGATTTTTTCGAAAGAGCTTATTAACACGCTGTCTCTGTAACTGTTAAAAACAACGGGTACAACAAAAAATTTTATTTTTTGACTCTGATGAAACTTTATCCAGTGTGATAACCCATCATCAGAAAAGCAGACACAACTTTTTGAGCCATTTCCTCTTACTTTTCTTACCTCTCACGCAAAAATTGAGTTCAAAGAAATTCTAATTTTTTTCGTGGCATGGTGTGGAGCATACTGAAGGGCATATTCCATGAAAGCAATCACGACGCGATTCTATGCCGACGGCCAGGGTGACCGAAAAACCTACTTTCCAAACACAAAAGACACCGTAACTCGAAAATTCCTACAGTAACCGAAGATGGTAAGTACTGAGAAAACTGCTAAAACTGGATTACCTATCGATTGATATATCACATGCTTAGTAAAAACTCTTCAATGCTTAGATACGCAGGTGCCCACCTGCCCACCTGCCTACCGTAACTCGGCTACAGTAGGAGGGAACGGCTCAAAAATTTGCGTCCGCATTTCTGATGATGGGTTATCACACTGGATGAAGTTTCATGAGAATCAAAAAAATTTTTTTTTTATTGTACTCGTTGTTTTTGACAGTTACAGAGACAGCGTGTTAATAGCTTACATATGAAACTCGGAATCCTCTTTCGGTTCGATCTTCAGGGCTTTTGGGAGCGCTTCCAATCTGAAACCGAATAAATATTCCAAACGCTAAAAAGAAGGAAATAACCACATATAGAAGGTTGAAAATACTTTCGCCCACTTCTTTGAGAAAATCATTTTCGACGCGTCGAAATATAGCCTGAAATCAGTAGGCTTATCTTTGACATGAATGCGGAAGTACTGGGAAAAGCTGAAGTGGGTCCTATAGGGAGTGTTAGGACCTCCTAAAGAGAGAAACTTGTAGGAACCCCTATAGGAGGCCTTTAAAACCACTTTTTCGTTTGGGAGAAATTCGTTTTTCATCTGGGAAAAGCTATAGTGTGTCCTAAAAGACCATTTAGGGGATCTTTTCGTATACCTCCGTAGGGTTTTTTTTTTCCCTATAGGACACACTACAGATAATCCCAGTGAAGAGAAAAGTGCAGGGTGCGCATAGAACACTTGAAAAAAAATGCTTGGCTGTTAATTCATGCTTTGTTTCTCTTGATTACAAAAGCTATTTTGTACCGACTCCTATAGGGGCCACTAAAGCTTGCAAAAGTGGTCCTTATAGGGAACATGCTAGTCGAATTTTTACGAACTCTATGTGAAGAAGCATTTCCTGGGAAAACTGATTAAATAAGCTTTTTTTGAATGAAATTTAAAGACTCCTATAAGGACCACTTGAACATTTTATGAATCAGACTCTAAAAACCTCTAGGAACCGCCTCGATTTTAGCCCTATAGGGACCACCTTTCGTCCCCTAGGGGGCTGCTTTTCCCTCTTAACCTCTATAGGGACCACTCTGGGATACCTACCCATCTTTGTTTGTTTGCTGCACTCCGAAAGACTTGAAAAAAAAATTCAAGCCTTTTAAATAAAGCTTGAGCGATGAAACTCTGTATTTAGAAGCACGCAACCCATGTAAAAAATCATAGAAAACAGGATTTGAAAAAATTGGATAGCAGTGTTTTAAAGATTATTGCAATACTTTATGCGCACTCCTAAAATAGTTACTGAGAAAAGTTTAGAGGCCCCTATAGGGATTTATAGGGGTTAAGATAGGGGAAAAAGACTAAAAAGCTGCTTAAAAAAATTTACCTCCTATAGGGGCCCCGACATGGCGAAATCCCTATAGGGGTCCCCTAAACTTTTCTTAGTAGCTTGCCCTAAAAAACTGTAGTTTTTTAGACCCATTTTTTAAAGGAGAAGTAGAACGGACCCGTCTCAATGCGTAGAAGACCTCGTCGAGCAGTTCGTCGGCGAGTTCAACGAGTTCTTCCCAAGTTTCTTGGCTCCGTCCTTCGTTGAATACCATTGAACACGCCATAAGCTGGGTGCTGATGTAGCTTATCACGAAAATTGAAGATTCTGACAGCCCTTCGGCTCTACAAAATATAAATTTTCAGTTCAAAGAAAAAAATAAATTACTGGAAATACAAGTAAGCAGTGTGATGGATGAGGTCGTTGTCGCTTAAAAAATCCAGCTTCGCTCGTTTTTTTTTCGTCAAAGTAATATCTGGGATCGTAACGGAAGGAGAAAAATCGGATATACCGGCGTAACTGATTTCGAACGGCTGGATGACTTTCGTCAAGGATTCTTTCTCGCATTATGAAGCACTAAAAAAGATTTTGAACTTCAGGAAAAATAAATCACGGCATTCCTAATGGGGGTGAGAGAAGGTGAGCGAGGCGTCAAAGTTTCTGATTTTACAAAAAAAAGAAAGTGCGCGCTCCGGATAAAAGGACTGTGACGTCACAGCTACCTATTAAACTGAGTATCCAACGGCATGAAAAATACCGTACTCCCCATTTTGCTGCGTACTTGAGATTTCGAATTTCGAGCCAAAAATTTTTTGACGTCTCCCCACCTCGTTTAAGAACGCCGTGAAATCGTTTTTTTACTTGAAGGATTACGAATCTTTTCAGATCTTCAGGTTTCTCGGCTTCAAACTCGCGGAAAGAGGTCGCTTCATTCAGATAATCATAGGCCCGAATCGGATTCTCACAATAATTTTCTCTCTTCAAAAATTATCGATAGAGCTAATTAACTATTTTTCAGTGGAAACATCCTTGTCGGTGATCATTCCCAGGGGCCTCCTCAAACAGTCCAACTTTTCCAAGTTCAGCTCTTCTTGGCAACTCAAAAGTTCGGTAGTTGCTCTCAGCAACAGCGCGTCTTTTTTCAAAACCCTATCCTCGACGTATTCAATCAAATGAGCGAATATTTCAGGCTGCAAAGATGAAAATTACAACAAAAAATATTTGAAAGTCGAACACAATCCGGATCCAAAGCCGCGACGAACAGCGGATTCGTGAAATTCTCGGCCGTTTCAAAACTCGCGCCTTCGGAAGTTAGAAGCTTCACGAGGATGATATTACGATCGATTATAGCATAATGAAGCGCCGATAACCCTAAAAACTGATTTTGTAAAAACCTTCAACTAATATCTTTATGCATTTTTTAAAATACGATTAAATAGTTTTTCCTATCAAAGAACCTTGGGGCCACGCGCCCACTTCAAATTTTGTTTTTGCATATTCTTCAAAATCTCTCAGTTGAAAGACAAACTCTGATTCACCATCGTCATCGACAGCATTGACGGAAAGACCTTGAGCGATAATAAACTTGAAAATTTCCGCCTGCAATGAAAACTATACAATCTCAAAAGCCTCTTGAGAAACCGATTCTTCGTAGTCGAAAAAATCAGACTTCATAAACAACGTTTTGCCGTCCTCATCACGGTCTTGAACGGAGGCGCCTTTCTCGCAAAGAAGCTTCACTGAAAATACATAAATGCATTAATAAATAATTCGTTTTCACCTTGTTTGATATTGGAATCTCTCACCGCAGCGAACAACGGCGGCTCGGTATCAAAGCCGATCGCCATATCCAGCAAAAGCTCTCTGAAAGTTTCAAGAATCTACTAATATATGTTAAACCTCCGACAACTGCGCGCATAAAGGCGCCCGCTTCCCCGCCTAAAGGCGCCCCCTTCCCCGCCTAAAGGCGCGCACATCCCGCGCTTTCGTGGCGCAGTAGTGCCGCCGCGTCGCGGGAACTGCGCTGTTGTGCCGCTTTCGAGGCGCTTTCAATGCGGTTTTACCATTCAAATAGCCTCCTTTTGCTCAATTGGGCTCTATTTTTCGTACTTCGTCAATCATGACTGATTGATAAAGTACGAAAAAAATGAAAGCCAAAAAGAGGGTTTGCCTTATTAGTTTACAAAACTTCAGATATCAGAAATAATTTTTTTAGGTAGATTACCTATAGCAGGATATAAAGATAAAATTTTTTTGTGAAAATATATATTTGAAGAAACTTCATACAAATAAAAAAACTCAAAAAAAGACTGTCCAAAAAACTTTTTTTTGTAGAGAAAAAGAAATAGTAAATAGCTCAAAGAAGATTAGCGTAAAAAATGACTAATGAATCGACGGCCAAATGAGAAATCGAGATGGAAAGAAAAAGAGACGACTCGAACAATCAAAATGCTAACGGAATTAACAGAAAAATTTAATCTCCTTGATCGTCAACGAGAAACAATCCAATATCGCGACGCCTTCATTTAGACGAGTCGTTTTACACGTTTCCTGTAAAAAGTCGCAATGAACTATTCGATAAAGCTCTCAGATTTAGTTTTATTTTTTTATTCTACCCAACAAAAAAATGTATATGCCGTGTTCAAAGTGATTCCGCGAAATTCAAAATACCCGTTAGAGAAAGAGAAAGATACCAAATTTTCGAGAGTCAGAGATAATATTGCGTTTCGCCGAAATTTCTTTGAACATTCTATTTTTTCTTGCTTAGTTTTCTTATCTAATGTACACGAGCTACTCACTCGTATCACCCAGTTTTTTTTTCTTCCAAAAAACGCTTGTTCACTCTAAAAATGTACTTTTCTCATGCAAACATTGACGTTAAACTTTTTTCGTTCTAGCTTTTCATCTGAACATGAGGTATTTTTAACTTCCAATTCAGAATTTTCTTTTGATTTTCCCAAATATGGATGGATTCGTATAGCTGATTCACGGCTGGCTTGAGCCATCGAAAAAAGGGTTCTGACACGATAATGCCCGAGATGGTGAGTGCAAAATTTTTTGCATTTTTTTTTAAAGAAGAAGAAGAAAAGTTTGTGAACAGCATAAAAAAAGTAAAACGTCATTTCTTAAAAAATTGATTATCAAAAAAAAATTGAAGGAATTGAAAAAAGTCATATTTCGCACTTCGATGCCTGTTGGAATTTTTCCTAGATCTCTCTGAAATTTTTTCTATGAATGACGCGAATTGAAAACATACATAGTTGTAGTGCAAAAACAGACTATTTTATTCATTAAGTTCTTCTTCGAGAACCAAATTAATCAAGAAAAATCGTTTTCATCCATTTTATGCCTTTTACAAGGTTTTTGCCTTCGAGGGAAATGCAGAAAACTTTAAACTCCGCAGATACCATGGATACTCAAAAAAAAAAAAAAAACAGCGAGACTGCCCCAAGCTACCCTTGTGAAAGAAGGAAGTTCAGGCGCGTACATGACTCTTCCTCTATTTCTTTAGAGAGATTTTTCTCAGAAGCCTATGGGGTCTAGTAAATAATCTACTTTCTTTCCTTGGGCGTAGGTTCATAAGTCGCCAAAGTTTCAACTCGACCCCTGCTCAAGCGAGTCGATTTTTGAGTTTTGGGGTGATTACTATTTGAGTTCGTACGAGAATATTGGAAATTTTTTAGAGTAAATTTTTTCCGTTCGTGAAATGAAATTTATTCCATGATAACGCTCAGAAACCCAAAAAAGTTGGAGAGGCTTCGGAAAAAGATATTTAAAAAAGTTAAAGAACCATCTAGAAAAAGCAGAGCTGTGCTTTGGGTCGAGCTGATGGCCGACTCAGCCCACAATCAGTCGCAATCGCGAACTTTTTATCTCACTTTATACTTCACATCACATAAGTTTTTCTAAATAATACATTCCCCGTCACTCACTTCCCGATTTACACAAGTAAGAAAAAGGGCTCGAAGTTTTTGAAAAATTCGGATTTCATCTATCATTTTGTACACTGAATCGGATCACTCACAGATTTTCGACATCTTTATTAGATTCGCCAAAAAAAGTCCAAAAATCGAAGCGAGTCAGGGATAAATTCGAATTTCGCGAGATTACTTTTTGGCACAGTTGAGTTTTTTTAATTGCGTTTTTTTCAATGATATAATTTATGTTAGTTTTACAAACTCGATCGGATACCGGAGAACGTTCTAATGTATAACAGTAGCGAATTAGAGTTTTTTTTTCAAATTCGGCAAAATCTTTTTTCACGTTTTTCACACGGCCTCTGGATTTTCTGCACAAGCCACGCCAAAAAATGATTAACTAGCGTGTAAACTCACAGTTTTAACATCGATTCCATTTTCAAGCCCAGAAACGCTGATCATCGTAGAAATAAAAACCTCAGATTTAGTCAATCATTTATTCGACAAGTGACCTGAACAGAAATGAGATTATTCAACGAAAAAGGTAAACTTACCTCATATTGAGGATAACTAAATAAATAATGCTTTCCAAGAGAGGAAGAGAGAGGTCTAACAATCTTCGAATCAAGTTTGGCGAAACAAAACCTGAAAACAATCGGAAAAAAGTTTTGCATGGCGGTAGCAATAAGAAAAATTTATTTAAATGTTTTTTCAGCAAAATAAAAAAATGAATATTTTCAACGATCATGACAATGAAAAAGAAATAAATAAAAGAAGAAACGAAGTCCCAAAAACTTTTGAAATAAAAATTGTAAGAAACATGTTCGCGCTGCCGCATTTTCAATCTCGTCGCCTCAATTTCGGAGGTCCTCCGACTCTGCCAAGTTCGGGGCGCCTTTAGGCGAAACGGCCAGTTGCGGGCGCCTTTAGGCGGTGCCGTGTCGGAGACCTGCTTGTGTGAGTGCTAAAGGAGAAGAAATAGACTTAAATTATGACATCGAACAATAGTCAAACAACTAAGAATATCAATATAAATTGATTACCGTTTTGAATATCTCGTTATTGCCTCTTAAAGCACGAAAATACAAACAAAAGGAACAAATAGGAAAACGTTTTTCGAAGAAAAAGCGGACTTTGAAGTGAAAATATTTTGTCGAAGTTCTGTATTTTGTGACGCCGTGAGCACATTTGCGGTCGGCGTGTTGAACTTCACGCGCTTCTGGGTTCTTTTTTTTCGCATTTTTCGCGCTTCTGTGTTTTCTTGTTTGCAGTTTACCCGCCTCTATGTTTTTTTTTCTCGATAAATCGAGTTCGTTAGAAGTTTGCCAGACGTAATTAATTTTCTCTTTTCACGAACTTTCAGGCTAACAGCAGCGCCATGGACATCCGATCAACAGTATCGAAGAACTCGCTGCACAAGGGTTGTCCCCGTGAGTTTGTTCATTTTGCTCTTCCCATGAACTTTTTGGCACAGGGTCAGGCCGGAAAACTTTTTAAAGGAGCATAGGTTTAAAATCTCTGAACGTCCTGTGTTCTTTCCCATGATTTTTCTTTCATTTTCCATTTTTTTTTTTCCGTTTAGGTGAACGGCATTTACTAAAAAAGGTTGCAATTAAATATTTGAACGGTTTACTCGAAAAAAAGAGAACAAATTGAGTTCGCATCAAGCCCCGTTTCGAATTTGGCGTCTATTGTTGTCATTTTGGGGATGAGAGGCACAAAAACCGATTCTCCCCTTTTTTGAGACTTCTGAAGATGTTCGAGTTTTTTTTTTCAGTACTCTTCGCAGCATTGAAAATTAGGCATTTTCTTGAAATATTGGGAAGAAAACATACCTCAGAAGCTTGTGTCGCTTCTCTGAAATGATTTATAATTTTTGAAATCAAACAAAGAAAAATATTAGGCGAGTCTCAAATGTTGTTCGCAGCTTAAAAAAAAGAAAAATTCAAGAAAAAAGCTCTTAAAATTGTTTTTTCGATAATCAAGGGAACCCTTACAGGGAAAAAATGTAATGATCACTTAAAAGGTTCCTCAAGGGGGCTAAAGTGGCCACTATAACCACCTCTATAGAAGGCACTATTTCCTAGTGATAGCTATAGCAATTTTTTGGTTTAGTAGTACTAAATAGACTTCTAAAGAGGCCACTGAATTTTAGCCACTGATTCGACTACTATAGCGGTCACTAAAACGTCGTGATTCTTAAGTGGCCACTCAAACTTCACCCAGTAAATGCTTAGATGACATCATGAGACTCGTTTGTACTACGAGCGGAAGTCCCAGAAGACCCGCCGCCACACAATCATAACGCAACTCCACCCTCACAAAGCCGCCAACGGCTCTTTTTGATTTTTTTTTTTTCGTATGTTCCCCTGAACGCTTTGAACCCTGACTTTTGAACAACTGAAAAATACGGATTTTAGAAAAGATAAAGCTCGAACCTTCAAAGAAACGAGGGACATATTTTTTGTCAACTCATTCGTTTTTATAGTGTCACATCAATCATTGAAGTTTAAAAACTTCCAAGATTTCTCAAGGAAAACATGGATTTTTGAAAAATATAGTTTGAACACCCAAAGAAACAAGTATATATTTTTTGAAGTCATTTTGATAGTGTCACATTAATCGAAGGAAAAGTCCAAAGCCTCAAAAAGAAGAATCTGAAGCTCTATTTTGAGCTCTTAAAAGGTGTCAAAAGTAACTTTGAATCTCCTTTTTTCCGCCTTCTTTCTTTACACCTCCTCAAAAAGGTCAAGAAAAAAAGGAGCTTTTGAGACCTTTTTCCAAAATATTATTGACCCATTAGGTACTTTTATTTCCATGAATTTTCATCTCCAAAGTTCCTTTTCAGTTTTCTTTTCTTAGGCAGGTTCTGAATCTTTTGAACTCCTAAAAAGTGTCAAAAGTTTCTCTGAATCTCCTTTTTTTTTACCTTGTTTTCGCCTTAGTCTTTTTTTTTTATCCTAACAAGGGTCCTTGGTCAAGAAAAAAAGACGCTTTTGAGGCCTCTTAAAGACTTTTTCTTCCAAAATATTATTTTTAGCTCCTTCTGGATTTTATCCACTTCCATTTCCATCAATTTTCATTCCCAAAAGTCCTGTTCAGTTTTATTTTCCCGGACCCTTCCAACAAAAAAAAAGTCAGCAAACCCTAGCTTTTCAGGACTTGGCCTGTGATGTTGGTAGTTAAAAAATAGGAGTAGGGAACGTTTTTACCCCCCGCGGTTTAAATTTTGATGAAATTTTTTTGAAGTGTACTTTAGAACCTCCTGATTGCATAAAAATAAAAAAATTTCTCGCAATTTATCTTGTTTTCGAGTTTTTTTACGCTTCAAAAATACGCAAATTTTGACAAAAATAACATTATTTCAAGCTTTTTGAAGTGTCCTAACTCGAAAAACGAGATCTATTGCGAGAAATTTTGTTTTTCTGGAATCAGGGGTCCTAAAAGTACCTATCAGCAAAGTTTCATCAAAAGTTCAACACGGGGGAGGGGGGTTAAAAACGTTCCCGGTAAGTACGTCATTTTCAGAAAAAGGAGCATTTGAGACCTTTTAAAGACCTTTTTCCAAATGATTGATTTTTACTCCTTCTGGATTTTACCCATTGCGTTTTTTCATCTCTATTAATTTTCATCCCCGTTCAATTTTTCTTTTTTTCTAGGTTGTTTCAACAAGCTGGAAAAAAAGCCAGCTAAGAGCTTCTAATTAGAGAACATCCCCCTGGTTGAAATTTTGATAAAACTTCTCTGAATTTACTAATCTGATTGCGGAAAAATAAAAAATTGTCGCGTTTTTGAGTTTTTACGCTTCAAAGTATGCAAAATACGCAAATTTTGACGAAGACGTTCCCGGTAAGTAGGTCCTTTTTAGAAAAAGGAGCATTTGAGACATTTTTTTCCAAAAGCTTCTTCACAAGCAAAGTCCAAAAGGACCTAAAAAGGCGCCTTTTTCTTGACCTTTTGCTGAAAAGGACCTTAAAAGGTGGTAAAAAAGGAAATTTCCCAGACACTTTTTTCTTGTATTTAGAGACCCAAGAAAAGCTTTAGGCTCTTTTTTAAGACCTCTTTGAGGTCTTTTGGACTTTTCCTGTTCTTCAGGTCCATCTGGACTTGACCCGTGATCATGGAAGTTTAAAAACTTCAAAGTATTTTTCAAGTTGAGTTGATCATTTTTCACTGCCCACCACCACCAACATTACTTTGAAAAGCAATAATTTCAAATTGGAGCCCCTTGACAAGCATTCTTTTACACACACACACACACACGTACACATTTCAAAGTCAATAATTCGCAGAAAAAGCTTGTGACAAATGATGTTTTTCTCGAAACGAAGATCACCGTTTTCCACGGCGACGGACCCCTCAACAGTTGTTGCACCTTTTCTCAACATTTTTGATCGGCCCTCTTATTTTTTTTCGTGGGTAGTTCAACGGAAACCTTCCACCCCTGATAGATCCGGTTACATTCCGCTTTTTATTTTTCTTCTCTTGTTTATTTTTTAGTTTTTATGAAAAGTCGTACGTTTCTAGGGTCGCCCGGAAATGTTTTTAGATTTTTGAAAAGGGGCTAGAACTTATATTTATGATTATTCAGAACCCGATTTAAAACTAGATTTTTTTTTTCTGGTTTCAAAGGTAGCTATACACAGAATTAGTATTGCTGTATCGAGCCATTTACAAAAAAGTGTCGAAATTCATTTTTAATATTCCAAATTAGAAGCTGAATCACATATATCCATTCCCAGGAATTAAATAATTAAAAATCCTGAACTTTGAGTAATTTTTCTTCAAGATCACTATTACCAACTCCATTCTTTTTCAAATTTTGAACTTTTTTTCAAAGTTCAACATGATATTAAAAAAAGTGATAAATGAGATTTTCTACCCTTTTTCATAAAAAAATTATTCGCCCCCCCTTCTGAAAAACTCTTTTTGCAACCAGTTTCTATACCTTTCTAGAGAAAATTTTTTTACTTCTTTAGGATGTTTTTGTTATTGTTTTTTTCTCATTCTTCTTGAGAAAAAATTGGTTTTGTTCCTTTTCTTCCCACCCAAATCTAATCAATCCATCATTCTCAGGCCACCAAAATAAGCTTCTGAAGCTTGAAAAAAAAAAGAGTCGAATTGTTTTTCGCTCCCTTTTGCCAGTTTTAGGTGTGGCTCAACAGGTTTTCGTAGGAATTTTTCGAAATTTTGATCATCTTGAAACTTCAAAAAAATTTTTTTTTCATAAAATGAAATTCGTGTAAAAAAATTTACTTTTTTTATTTTATCAATTTTCACATTAAAGTGGGCTCCATCCGGGATTTTCAAACTTTTAAACTTAAGTGAGGAAATCAGGACACTTTTTCCAAAGGATTTTTTTAAAATTCGGATCGATTCCAGAGAAAAAGTCCTCTTCTCACAGAAACGCCATAAACCGTTTATACCAAAAATTTCAGATTGAGTTTTATAAGCTCAAATTGTAATCATAATAACTACACAATGTCCTGAAAATTTTACAAGCGTTTTTGACAGGCTCCGCCCCTTTTTTTAGATTTTTGAGAGGCTCCGCCCCACGGTAGGGATATTACCAAAAAATAAAAATGTAACTTTTTTCTCCGTCGTCCAAATCGAATGTAACTATTTTCAAACGAAAGCCAGTGGCAAATTGAACACTTTCCGTTCACAAACTTTTTTTTGAATATTTTTTTCATAACGAAATAAATTTATTTTCATTAGAAATTGTGCGTTTTTTTGGATTTAGCGGTTTTTCGACTGGAAGAAACCACTTGAAAGTTAAATTTTTTCGCTCAATCGACGCATTGGGTCTTTTTGTGCTAGAAAAATATAATGACAATTGATCCAGTGAACCTCTAACTAGTTGAACGCATCTAAAATCATAGATTTTGTTGAATTTTAAGTGGAAAAAGAACCAAAAACGTGATTTTTGTCATTTAAAAGTTTGATATTAGCGCTCTTTGGGCCGGCTGTTTTTTCTTGAGGCTTCGCTAAAACCGGGCCGGCCCTCGCCTAGAGAGAGTGTAGGACAAAGGCGCCGATTCCAAGAGCGCCAGTCCGCAATGCGCCGTCGCGTGTATGCGACGTGTATGCAGACGCCGCTTTCTTTTGCGCCGAGTCCGTTTGCGCCGTTATTTTTTAAACAGTTTTTTGTAACGGTCATCTTAATTTCGTGGAACAATAGTTCGAGTTTTTTTCGAAAATGGGGTAGAAAAGTCCATATTAACAGGTGGCGCGAAAATTATTCGATTTTTATATGAATGTGCACTACACAATCAACAAACAATGATAGAAAAAGAGAAAAAAGAAAAGTTCAAAATAACGGCGCAAACGGACTCGACGCAAAGGAAACGGCGTCTGCATACACGTCGCATACACGCGACGGCACATTGCGGACTGGCGCTCTTGGAACCGGCGCCCTTGTTCTACACTCCCTAGAGAGAACGATTTATTGATCAAAAACGTGAATAACTGTTCAAAAAAACTCCCTCGACTCGAAAACTCAATATTTCACGCCGAAGAAAGTTATTGAGCGGTGATTCGTCATAATCGTTCATCGATAAACCAACGCTATGTCGGTCGGAACACCTTTTATCTCCTCTTGTTCTTCGCTTATTTTCCCGTCCGCCAGAACTACAAACTCATTGCTCGTCGAACCCGCCACACGTTATGAACATCAATCAGCGACAGTTGTGGCGGCTCTCTTGTTTTTCCCCGCCACTCGGAGCCTCCACTCGAAACAGTAAAGTCATGTAGTTTTCAAGTAGCTCCCCGCTTCTCATTTGAATCCGATCGATTGGTCTCCCTTTTTTATTTTTAAAAAATCATTCATGAAGAGGAGATATCAAAATTTTGGTATTTTCTGATATTTCGGTACCTTTTCTTGAGCTCAAATTTCGTTTTGTGGTTCAAATTTTTTTCGTATGTTTCCTGAGCCTAAATTCCTCAGTTTGAATTTTGAAGATCAAGAGTTCATCCAGACTTGAAACTTGATATTCGCCTTGTAGGTGAGGTTTCTAGAAGTATACAAATCTTTTTTCAGCCGATTTTTATTTTTCAATGGAAAGACAGCCACTTTTTTACTGTTAATAACGGCTCGAATCGAGTATCAAAACAGAAATCAGCCTTCAAATCAAGTTTACAGAACAAAAAAGGCTTTATCAAGCCGATTTTATACTTTTTGAGAAAAAGACAGCCACTTTTTTCTGATAAGAATGGTTAGAATCGAGCCAAAAATCAAATATCGGTTATGAAAAAAGAAGTATTTTTCTCTTGAACTTTTAAAATCAAGAGATTATTCCGACTTGAAATTCGATATTCACATCGTGAATGAGGCTCTAGGAAGTTTCGAAACAGAAATTAGCTTAAAAAAACAAGTTTATAAACCAGAAAAAGGTTTTTTCCAGCCGATTTTTATTTTTCAAAGAAAAGACAGCCACTTTTTCCTGTTTAGAATGGCTCGAATCGAGCCAAAAATCAAATTTCGATGATGAAATTTTTTTTTTCTTGTGCTCAAAACACTCCTGAAAATTTTCTATCATTTGAATTTCGAAGATTAAGAGATCATCCAGGTTTGAGTTTTGATAATCACTTTGTAAATGAGGTTTTGGGATTGAAACCAAGAAAAAAACTTTTTTTGATTTTCATTTTTTTCAAAGAAAAAGTCAACCACTTTTTTTGTTAAAACGGCTTGAATTGAGCCAAAAAAATTGAATTTCGGTAATGAAAGTCGTTTTTCATGTGCTCAAAAAAAGCTCCTAAAAAGTTTTCTATCATTTAAATTTTGAAAATTAAGAGAACATCCAGTTTTGAAGCTTGATTTTAAGTTTTTAAATGAGGTTTTGAAATCGAAATCAGCCTTCAAATCAGGTTTATCAACAAAAAAGACTTCATCGAGTCAATTTTTATTTTTCAAGGAAAAGACAGCCACTTTTTCCTGTTAAGAACGGCTTGAATCGAGCCAAAAATCAAATTTCGATAATGTAATCGTCCAGCTTTCGAGTTTGTTTTCAGCTTTTTGTCTCTTTTTCACCAACTCAACTATTTTTTTCCCTTTGTCTTTCAAATTCTTGTCCGAATTCACTCTAGTTCTCCTCAATTTCAATTTTAAACGCTTTTAGTTTACTTTAATTGCGAGAAAAATCATCAATTCCTCTTCTACCCACTTTTTTCATTCTCATTAAACCTTCATCAAAACATTATACGAACCTAATTTAGAAAGAAAGGCCACCCAGCAAAAAAAGCCACATCGCAAAATCCAATTGAAACATTTTTTTGGTACTTTTCCAATTCCCACAAGAATTGGTTTTTTTTCCTGATGTCGTCGTTCCTCCTTCAGATGCACTTAGCGATCCTTCAACCAGGCGTTTCGCCGTTTTTCAAACATATTTTCGAAGATTTTTTCATCAGTTAGGAATTTACAGACTTTTAGGAAAATTCCATTGCTTTCTTGGAAGAAAAGTTCTCAGAACCACAATTTTAAGCTCAGGCTTCTTTAATAAATGAATCAGAATTGTTTTATAGTAAATTCTAATCTGAAAAATGAGTTCTAGGCTTGAATAAACTCAAGGAAAAAAACCTTCTAGTAGACAATTTTTTTGCCCTTTTTTTTCTATTTTTTTACTCATTTCATTCAAACGATTTTTTTCATTCAAAGACTTGAAAAGGTTCAAATAGACCCAAAAAAATGCTCTGAAGCACAATTTTAGCTCAGGCTTCTTTAAAAAAAGTGAATTGGAATATTTTGATAGCAAATTCTAATCTGAAAAATGAGTTCTAGGCTCGAAAAAAACTCATATAAAAATTTTTTTCTAATAGACATTTTTTTGCCCTTTTTCCTTTAATTTTTTTACCTAGTTCATTCACACGATTCCTCATGGAAGAGTTTTATTGATATATAGGAATTTTAAAGCTCGAGCTCGAGAAATTTCTCTCACCCACAACATCAGAGAGATCATTAATTGACTGGCTCCCGTCAAGAAAAATCTTTGGATTTTGGTTTTTAGTGAGAAGTTTCTATGAAGATTCATTCATCAGTAAAAAAAAAGATGGAGAGATTTTTCAGCAGATGAAAATTTTCGAGTAGTTTCACTTCATTTTATAGACTTGAAAAGGTTCAAATAGACCCCAAAAAATGCTCTGAAGCGCAATTTTAGCTCAGGCTTCTTCAAAAAGTGAATTAGAATATTTTTATTTCAAATTCTAATTTGAAAATAAACTCTAGGCTTGAAAAAACTCATATAAAAGCTTTTTGGTAGACGATTCATTGTTGGCTTTTTTCATCCGGATCTGTTATAAAATTGATTTGAATTTTTATGATTTCGTTAAATAGGGAACATTTTATAGCCCCCGATTGAAATTTTTGATGAAACTTTGCGGATACAGTACCGTTAGAAGAAATACGAAAAAACGCGAATTTGATCACAAATTTCTCGTGAGGAATTCAATCTTCTTTTCTGAAGCTGATTTTTTTCTGTGGACCGAAATTTTGTCAGAGTGTTGAAAATAACAGTCATCACACTTCCCCAAAGTTTCAGAAAGATTGAATTCAGCTTACAAGAAAGTTATGACCGAAACCTCTTTTCTGACGGTACTGTATATTGATTCCAAATCAAAAAAATAAAAAAATTTTTCAATATCTGTTTTCTATTCGAATTATGAAGGTTTGTAAGTAACTTTCTTCATATGTTGAGCTCATACATGGGCTAACCAACTACTTTTTGTGACGCCATCACGTATCCCCCGGCGGGTAACTTTCGATGTGAAATGATTAATAAAGTTGAGATAAAAAAATTAAATGAGACTATTATCTTGTTTCGCGGGCTTTTTAGAAGTATATTCAGCTAGGTGTCAATACTCCAAAAACAGGAATCTATCAACTTTTAGGGGGTTTTTTGAAATTTCCAGTTTTTTGACTCAAACTCATTATTAACCTTGAGTTAACCCTAAATGAGGTACATGCTTCAAATTTCCAAGCTTCCTGACGTTTTTTGACCAAGTTACAGTGTTTCAAAGCGTTATCACTTGACGGTTTGCGTACCCCCGTACTCCCCCAAAAATCCGAAAAATCGATCTGTTTTTCAATGTTATTCTACATTTTTGAATTGAGTTTCATGATCTGGCCAAGTTTCAAGCTGTTTGGATGAGTTTTAAGAAAAATAATTTTTTGCGCCACTGTAAATTAATATTTTGAAATTTCCAATTTTTTTGGCTAAAAAAATCATTATTAACCTTGAGTTAACCATAAATAAGGTACATGAAGGCTCAAAATGTGAATTTGTATCGCATACCACTAAAAAGGCTTTTTCAAGCTGTCTGCCCTGTTCAAAATGATCTCTTCCAGCTTCCACCTCCTACTACGAAAAGAACGGCTAACCGATGATATTTATCAATACGAGGCCAGTGGACGAGAACGCGCAGTGCGAAAGACGGCCGTCCAAGGCGCCGTCCCATCAGAACATGAGTCCCTACGAAGCGGCACCTCAAATGGCGGTTTAGTTCTGGATCTTGAGAAAGTCATGGTTGCATGGTAGTGGCGAAACAGCTGCTAGAAGTACAAAAATTCCAAAAAAGTCCCAACTTTCATCTGTTTCTGTTCGTACTGTATCCACCATCCTAATTTGAAAGAATGCTAGGGATTTTTCTGAAAATGGCCAGGACTCTTCTTGATTCACCAGTTGAAGATCCTCAACGTGGCCCCTAGAGGGTCAACCTTAGGAACCCTTAGAAGGTCCCTAGAGGGTCTAGGGATTACTTAAGAGTGAACTTTCGACCTTATTTTGGGAAATTTTCAATTTACCGTAAGATTTCCTAAAAAGGTGGTGGTTACTGTAGGCATCTTGAAAAAATGACCAAAAGCTATGAAGCTGAGCAATCTTTAAAAAAGTGAAAAATTTTGGATTTCCCAAACTTTCAGAGCGTCTTGATAAAGCTCCAAAGAGGATAGAGTGACAGTAAGAAAAAGATTACTGTAGCTATTAGATTTGAAAATTCTTTGTAAGGGAGACCTTAGGGCATTCGAAGGCTCCGCTTTAGGGACCATTTTACCAACCCCTATAGGAGTCACTAAAGCTTGCAAAAGTGGTCCCTATAGGCGTTTCAGTTAGTGGCCCCTTTAGAGGACATGCTTGTCGAGAATTGCTATGAGCTTTAAGTGAAGAAGCATTTACATGAGAACAACTGAATAAATAAGCGTTTTTTGAATGAAATTGAAAGACCCCTATAGGGTCCACTTGAGCTTTAGGGTCGGACCCCTCAGCTCCCTATAAGAACCACCTTGATTTTAGCCCTATAGGGACCACTTTTTCGACCCCTATAAGGGTTGTTTTCCCCTCTAACCCCTATGGGGACCACTCTGGAATCCCTAATAACTTTCAAATTTTTGAGCAAGGACATTTTGAAATTTAAAAAAAAGTGAGCCCCTGAAGCTCAATGGTTCTATAGAGTCTTCCAATCCATGTTCAGATATGATAAATTTTAAAAAAAACTTGATAAATTGGTCCTCTGTTGATACTTTTCATTCAAAAAACGCTTATTTTTTGAGTTTTTCACCTGGAAATGCTTCTACTTCAACAACATCGACTATCATGTCCCCTAAACCCCTCTAGGGACCACTTTTGCAAGCTTTACTGGTTCCTTTAAGGGAGGTGAAGTGGCCCCTGGAGGGAAACCTTCAAGGGCCCTAGGGTTACCCCTATAGGGGCCACTGCGGAGTTCCTAAGAAAGCCGCTTGAAGTAGAAGATCGATAGGATTTGAACTGAAAATTTAATTTGGGATTTTTGAAATTTCTACATATTACGTCACTTCCCCAACACACGATTAAGACGGAAAAATATCAGTCAATTAATTTTTCCCATGACGTCACAGCCTAGGGTTGCCCCTATAGGGACCACTGTAGAAGAAGAGTTCCAAGAGTTGGACTGTAACTTCAAAAAGGGGATTAATTTTTGAGTTTAAAAACTCTGGATCTCAAGAAATCATATAAGATTAGACAGGAAATAAAACGGTTAATCGATTTTCCCATGACGTCACAGCCTAGGGTTGCCCCTATAGGGACCACTGTAGAAGAAGAGTTCCAAGAGTTGGACTCTAACTTCAAAAAGGGGATTAATTTTCGAGTTTAAAAACTCTGGATCTCAAGAAATCATATAAGATTAGACAGGAAATAAAACGGTTAATCGATTTTCCCATGACGTCACGACGTTTTCAGAGACTCGCCCTGTCGCTGATGCTCTTCTACGTACTGGTGTCAGTGTTCCCTTGCATCCTGTTCTACCCGATCTCCTTGCTCTCGTTGGTCATCCCCGTCCTGTCCATCTTCTTCGCTCTCTGCGCCATGCGACGGGATTCTCAGTCGAATCAGTGGCCTTTCTTACTGATCGCTGTGAGTTTCAAGCTGAAAATTGCCTTTGAACTCAGCTTGAGCTTGGCTTTTCTATTGGTAGCCAAGAATATTCGATTTTGAAGTTTTGAACGGAGAGATATAGATTTATCAATAGAGCACACTTTCCGATAATTTTATGGCAGGGATTTTTTGAATTATTTTACCTTGAACCCCTACTATTTTTCTTTAATTTCCCCGTATTCAGGTCGTTGGAATCCTTCTGAAAATTGCCGCAATAGTCGTATATATTTCACTATTTCCCGTGAGAGACAATCTACGGAAAACTGGAGGCTTTTTGGCCAAAAATACTGGTAAATCGAATAAAAAATTGAAACACCTGCGAAACTTCCAGTAAAAACTGAAGCCGATTCCCGGCATTACCGGACAGTCTTCTTCATAATTCTCGTCGCGATCGAATGTTTTCTGCTGATTATTGGCGGCTGCCTCAAATGGCACATGGTCACGTTTGAACAACGCGACGATCGGCATAAAAGGGTCGGTTATGAAGAAAATTAGCTCTATTGGTCGCTCAAGAGGTTCCTTGAGAAGTATTTTGAGGGGACACTAAAGTGGCCACGTCTTAGTGACTACTGTACTTGTTTTAGTATTCTAGTAGTACCAGACTTCTAAAGAAGCCCCTAAGTTTTAGCCACTTAAGAGGCGACTGATTCGAATACTATAGTGGTCACTAAAATGTCGAAATACTAAAGCGGCCACTAAAAATTTCCCCAGTAGATCTAAAATCAACTGAAAGAACTTTCGAGAAAATGGCAAAAATTGTTTGACGAGGAGAGGATTCGATCTCGTGACCTTTAAAACACGGTTTGAATTTTAATTCTACCTATTCTGCTTCGAATCTTCTTTCCATGAATCAAAACTCGATTGGTAGAACTTTTAAAAAATGGCAAAAATTGTTTGACGAGGAGAGGGTTTGAACTCTTGACCATTAGAACAGAGTTTGAGCTCCAATCTAACTATTCTGGTTTGAATCTTCTTTCCACGAATCAAAAAAACGATTGGTAGAACTTTTGAAAAAATGGCAAAAAAAGAATTTGACCAGGAGAGGATCTGAACTCGTGACCATTAGAACACCTTTTGAATTTCCTTTCTACCTATCCTGGCTCGAATCTTCCTTCCATGTCAAAAATTGATTGACAGGACTTTCGAAAAAATGGCAAAAATGTCTTTGACGAGGAGAGGATCTGAACTCGTGACTATTTGAAGACAGTTTGAGTTTCAATATAACTATCTTGGTTTGAATTTTCCTCACTTAAATGGAAAATAGGTTGGTAGAATTTGTGATAAATGGCAAAAAATGTCCGACGAGGAGAGGGTTTGAACTCGTGACTATTTGAACAGAATTTGAATTCCAATATAACTATCCTGGTTCGAATCTTCTTTTCATTTCCGAAATTCATTGGTAGAACTTTTGAAAAAATGGCAAAAAGTGCTTGACGAGGAGAAGATTTGAACTCGTGACCTTTTGAACACGTTTTGAATTTAATTTCTTCCTATCCTGGCTCGAATCTTCTTCCCGTCAAGGTAGACAAATTACAGAAAGCCGTTTCAAAAATCTTTTTGAAAAAAATTGATTTTTTTCTTACGAGAAATGTTCAAAAAGGTTCATTTGAGGTCCATGTTCTCCTCTTTTTTTAATTTTTTTTAAGGTTGATTTTCTGAAACTTTTTTTCGGCTTTTTTTGAAACGTTTTAACTTCCTAAAATAGCTGTATAATGAAAAACTTTAAAAAAAGGATATTTGAATTTTTTTGTTTTTAAGAAACCCGTCTAAGGAATTTCCACTTTTTTTCTGAAATATTCTCTTTTTTTTCAGCGCGCCACATTGACGACGTCACGGCCATTGATCTCCGAACCGGCGTGAAGATTTTTAAAGGAATTTCCTTCATAATTTCTTTGTCCCTGATCTCCCCTTCATCTACAGTAACCCTCATAGGCCTCGCCCCTTTTTCTGACAATAAAAATTTAAAATTTGAAATTCCTTTACCTGTATTGAAAAAGAATATTGACATTTATTTGAAAATATCGCGAAAAAAAAATATTGAAACGTGTAAAAACGCAAATTCCCGCGTATTGTTTCTGCAAACGGCCGGCGCAGTCCGTCGTCCCAAATGAGGTTCGTTCCCACGGCTACCGTAACCCACCGTGACACCGACGCTACAGTAAACCTTCGAATGAGTCCCCCGGTCCGTCGTACCGCATCCCGAGGGACTTCCACGGGCTACAGAAAGCTTTGTGAGTTCTTAATGGATTACAGTAATCCATCATGGGTTACTGTAGTTTTGGTATTTTAGAATTAATCGTACCCGCTACCTCAACCTTGTTTGGGCGATGGCCATTATCTGTGTGAGTTTTTTTTTTTAGAAAAATTGGATTTAAAGGTTCTTTTGTGACGTCATTAGGTAGGATTTCAGTGGTCACTTCAGGGTTTTGGCTTTTTAGTGGCCACTTAAGAATTTAAAATGAAGCGACTATTTTAGTAGTATAAGTGGTACTACTAGACCACTAAAACTGCTATAGTGACCACTAAGACGCAAAGAAGTGGCTTCTATTGAGGTGATCATAGTGACCACTTTAGAGCCCTTTTCAAGTAGTCATTGAGCAACCACTTAAGTGGTCTAACTGAAACCAGAAATTTTGTTATTGCATCAGAATTTTTCTCAATGTTTCCGACGTCATTAGGGAGGGTTGAGGCTTTTTTTTTTACCTATATGACGTCATCTAACAATTTTAATGACGTCATTAGGTTCGATTAGGAAGATAATGACGTCACTAATTTTAAATTCTTGTAATTTTTTCCATGATTATTATGTCTTACGGAGTCAGGAGCTTGGTAGTTGGATCAGAAATTTTCGCAATTTTCCGACGTCATTAGGGAACTTTATTCACTTCTATGACGTCATCCAACTATTTTATTGACGTCATTAGGTGCGATTAGGAAGATTATGACGTCATTGAGCTCTAGAAGTATGACTTCTTGCGATTTTTTGCACGGTATAATTAAAGTCAGAGCCTTAGTAGTTTGATCGGAATTTTCTCAATGTTCCGACGTCATTAGGGAAATTTTTTCACTTATATGACGTCATCTAACAAATTTTATGACGTCATTTGGCTCGATTAGGAAGATTATTATGTCACATTTTAACTTCTTGTAATTTTTTGCATGATTTATTTGACGTCATTTTGTTGTAGTCTTTCGCCGCGTTGGTCGACGTCGTTTTAATAGTCTTCGCGGGATTTATGTTCGCCTGGGAGCTGACCATCTGGCGGATGGGCCATTTCATCGTCTCCCTCATCTATGACGTCAGTTTTTTTCGGAATGACGTCATTTAATTAATTATTCTGTGTTTTGTCCAGTTGGCCTGAGGGCTACAGTAATCCCAGGGCTTTTGTTGCGGTCATTTATTTTTTGGATGAGTTTGGTCATTTGAAGACAATACAAGTGAGAAATTCGATTACAGTATCCCCAGGTTCTACAGTAGCCACCACCTTTTTTTAGGTGTTCTTACGGTAATTAGTTCGAAATTCGCCAAAAGGTCGAATCTTTCGGTTTTCTAGAAGCAATTCCAGTCATAGAAGTTCTAGAGTGGTCCCTTCAGATTCAAGAAAGAAAATAATTCTTACAGGTGTCTAATAAGTCCCCACTGTAGGATTTAAATTAAGGTAGACCCTATAGGGGCAAGCCTAAGTGGTCCCTATAGGGTCTTCTTTGTTCAGGTTTGAAAATTGAAAAGAAGTCCTTTTTTGATACTTTTTATTCAACTAAATTAATGATTCTTTCTCAGCTATAATCGGCTAGCATGTCCCCTATAGGGGCCCCTTTTTTCAAGCTTTTAGTGGCCCCTATAGGGGAGGTAAAATGGTCCCTAAAGGGGAGCCTTCAAAGAGCCCTAAGCTGTTCCCTATAGGGACCTTTCTAGAGCTCCTAAGTTGACTTTAAAGATTTTCAAATCTTATAGCTACAGTAATCTTTTTCTTACTGTCACTCGATCCTTTTTGGAGCTTTATCAAGATGCTCTGAAAGTTTAGAAAATCCAAAATTTTTCACTTTTTTCAAGTTTGTCCAGCTTCCTAGCTTTTTGGTCATTTTTTCAAGATGGCTACAGTAACCACCACCGTTTCTAGGGCTTTCTTACCGTACTAACTTCAAAATTTCCCAAAATAAGGACGAAAGTTTAACAACTTCTAGCTAGGTTGCTTCTCGGACCTTGTTAACGCAAACCGGACGTCTCCCGGATGACCCCCAGGGGGATGAGCAGTTCTAGTCTAGGGATCACTTGAGAGTGCCGCTGAAGGGATCACTAGGAAAGCACAGAATTGTCCGGTTTGCGCTACCGAGGACCGAGTTGTTGGCCAATTTTCAAAGTTCTCTACAGTAACCCCCACCGTTTCCAGGGTTTTCTTACGGTATTGGTCGGCTTTGCGTTCTTCTCGACCCACGACGGCATCTCGCATCTGCTGCTCTACGGTTTCGCCGTCTTCTCGACGATGAGGACCATCTCTTTCTCTCTTTTCTCCTACTCGGATTTCAGCAAATGCGATGCCTTTCCCGAGTACAGTACCCCATACAGTATCCCCTTCATTTGAAGCAAAAGATTACAGTTCTCTGAACTGCTTCTCGGACCTCCAGCGGTACATGATCATCGCCGACCTGACCGTCGCCATCACCTCCCTCATTTGCTGCCTTCTTGCCGGGGTACGGTAGATTACTGTAGCTGGGATTTTTTTTTCAGCAGATGGTTCAGTCGAAGAAATGAGAATTAAGAAAGAAAAATTTTAAGGGTTGGGAAAAATGGAAAAGTCTCAATATTTAATTGGAGGACGTATGACGTCATTTTATACAAGTGTGACGTCATTTTATGCAACTATGACGTCATTTTGATTCATCATACCTGTCTTAAGTTTCTATTTTTTTAATGTTTAACTTAAATTTTTTTCTAGAAAGATCTTCATTTTGAGATTTAATGATCAAATTAAAAAAATAAAAATTTTTGGAAAAAAATTTTTTTTGAAGTTGACGACGCTCAGGTAGTGAACATTTAACTCCAGGTATTTATGAAAATCTTATCTCACAGTAATGACGTCATTAAACATTTTTAAAAGGACCGGGTAGTTGAAAAAAAGGCGAAAATTAGTTTAAAATTTTTTCCTAGGATCTTTGATTTATAACGGCAATTTTTGACTTCTCCGTGTTCTTTGTACCTTTTTGATACCTTCTAAAGTTGGTAACTTTAAGCTGGATCTACCAGTAAATTGAAAATTACCTGACTTCCTTTTTTATTTATATTTTTTCCAGAACAGTTTGCTCATCTTCACGCCAGTGGTGAAGGTTGTCCGCGACGATAAATCTAATCAGGTCCCTTTAAAATAACCTTTTTTTGAATCTCACTTTTTTCAGAGAAATCTGGGCAAGGAGATTCTCAACTACCGTAAACCTGCTGAGTTCGTTTTTTTCTTCTCTTTTCTGGAAAAAAGAACAATTTTTCAGGTACACTGGTTATGTGGTCGACGGAAAAGGCCCCGCTGCGCCTCCCGGCACCAGCGTCGCTGCGGTGAGTCTGGCTCAGTCGGTTGGAGAGCTGAAGTTGGTAGGAAGGTCCTAGGTTCGTGTCCTCTTGGAGGAAGACAGCTTTTGAGAGGTCTCTTAGAGATCTTGAGAGGATTAATAGACACTAGCTCAGTTATTTAGACCCTTTTTAGCCATTTTCTGAGCTCTCATGAGCTGTTCACTTCTTGGTTCAGTCGGTTAGAAGGCTGACTTTGGTAGGAAGGTCCTAGGTTCGTGTCCTCTTGGAGGAAGACAGCTTTTGTGAGGTCCCTTGAAGATTTTGAGAGGATTAATAGTTTAAAGACACTAGCTCAGTTATTTAGACCCTTTTTAGCCATTTTCTGAGCTCTCATGAGCTGTTCACTTCTTGGTTCAGTCAGTCGGTTAGAAGGCTGACTTTGGTGGGAAGGTCCTAGGTTTAAGTCCTATTGGAGGAAGACAGCTTTCGTGAGGTCTCTTGAAGTTTTCGAGAAGTTCAATAGTTTAAAGACGCTAGTAAGACGCTTTTTAGCCATTTTCCAAGCTCCCATGAGTTGTTCAATTCTTGGCTCAGTCGATTAGAAGTTGAGCTTTAGTGAGAAGTTTCCAGGTTCGAGTCCTCTTTAAGTTTATGAGTTTTGCCGTTTTTTCTCTTAAAATTTTGAAAAATTTAGTTGTTTAAAAGCGCTAGCTGAACTGGATAAAGACCATTTTTATGCATCTTCTCAGCTTCCATTAGTTTTTCACTTCTTGGCTCAGTCGGTTAGAAGTAAACCTGTAGTGAGAAGTATCCAGGTTCGAGTCCTCTTGGAGGAATGCAGCTTTTTTGAGAGGTCTCTTGAAGCTTTTGAGAAGTTCAATAGTTAAAAGACGCTAGCTGAACTTGATAGAGACCATTTTTTGCATCTTCTAAGCTCCCTTTAGTTGTTCACTTCTTGGCTCAGTCGGTTAGAAGCTAAGATTTAGTGGGAAGTATCCAGGTTTGAGTCCTTTTGAAGTTTTTGAGTTTTGCCTTTTTTTTTGTGATGTCTCTTAATAATTTTAAGAAATTTGGTAATTTAAAGGCAATAGCTGAACTTAATAGACCTTTTTTCATCTATTTTCTAAGCTTCCATGAGGTTTTCACTTCTTGGCTCAGTCGGTTAGGAGTAAATCTGTAGTGAGAAGTATCCAGGTTCGAGTCCTCTTGGAGGAATGCAGCTTTTTTGAGAGGTCTCTTGAAGCTTTTGAAAAGTTCAATAGTTTAAAGACGCTAGCTGAACTTGATAGAGACCATTTTTTTTGCATCTTCTAAGCTTCTGTGAGTTTCTCACTTCTTGGCTCAGTCGGTAAGAAGCTAAGCTTTGGTGAGAAGTACCCAGGCTCGAGTCCTCTTGAAGTTTTTTCGTTTTTTGCAATTTTTTTTTGCTTTTTGAGCGTTATACAGTGCTGATAGACCTTGTTTAAAAAGTTGACATCAGTAGAAGGGTCCCTGGTTCGAATCCCCGAGACGGTTTTGAATTTTTGCTTTTTTTTTCTATTTTCCGTAAGAGCGTTATACAGTGCTATCAGTAGTGGATGGAGGAAAAGTTAATTTTTGTAAAATTGACATCAGTAGAAGGGTCCCTGGTTCGAATCCGCAGGGCGTTTTTGAACTTTTGCAGTTTTTTTTTTTGCTTTATTGTGTTAAATCGTCGTCTGGTCTAGCTTCATGAGTCCATTTTTTTAAATTTGTCGTTTTCTTCTTTTATTTTTCGACATATCCATTTTCGATTCCTTATTTTCAGCTCGTCTCATCGAAGCAAATGACGACGGCCGTCGTCACGGAGAACGCTGATGTCGTCACGCTGACGGAGAATAGCACCGCCTTTGGAGTGGGGTTTTGTTAAATTCAAGTTGAAATTTGGTTTGAAAATGACTTTCACTGTTTAAAAAAACTTTTTTTGTACGAATATTTGGACTACTGTAGCTCGAAGATCTGCAGTTTTTCGTAGTGATGAAGAGCAATTCAGACTGCCGTGAAAATGCCCGATGGGAAAATTGTCACGAGGAAATTTGACGTCGACAAAAAGCTCGATAAGAATGTCGTCATGGCTGTTGTGAGTTTTGCTTGACTTTTTTTGGATTTTCCAGTGTATGCGCCTTTAAAATAACGAAGCTTTTTAGTTTTATTAAAGGCGCATGCACAGAGAAGTCGCGCGCATTGAAAAGATGGTACAGAACCCTTGTAGGAAGCTGTGCTTTTAATTAAGCCTCATAACTTTCGGTATTTTAAAGGCGCATACACAAGGCAAGGCCGCGCGCATCGAAGAGAAGCTTACCACAAGGGTCTCGTACGCTCTCTTCGATGCGCGCGACCTGTTTCTGCGCATGCGCCTTTAATTAAGCTTGAAATTTTTTTTATTTTAAAGGTGCATGCACACATACAAGCCGCGCGCATCGAAGGGAAGCTCACCAGAAGGATCTCGTTACATCTCTTCAATGTGCGCGACCTCTTTCTGCCCATGCGCCTTTAATCAAGCTTGAAAATTTCGTTATTTCAAAGGCGCATACACAGGGCAAGGCCGCGCGCATCGTAGGGAAGCTCCCGATAAGGGTTTTGTAGCTTGGAGGAAATAAAAATATTAATAAGCCTGAATACTAATTGTTTTATCAATCATCAAAAACCTATTGAAGTTCAAATTTTTCAGGACTGCAATCCAGCGAAAACTCAAGTATCTTCGTCGGTTTCGGCTTCAGCTTCGGTTTTCGTTTTCTCATTTTTTTTTCATTAATTTTTTTTTCTAGAAGAAGAAAAAGTGATCAGGGAACGAGAGGAGCCTGCGATTTTTTTGCTCTGTGCTTTGAATAAACTGTTTTGTGGATTTCCATCCAGGACCTTGGAACTTTGGACCGTCATGCGCCGTTAAATTGTCTTAGCTTGAGGAGGTTTGAGTTTTGGCAATTTAATTTGTGCTGTGAAGAATGGTTTTTTTTAATAAAATGCCAGGAATTGGAAAAATATGAAATATTTTTGGGTTCAAAGCTATTTTAAGCTTTTTTTCAAAGTTTTTGAAGTAAAGGGATTTTTTTAAAAAAATTATTTGTTAATATTACAGTTCCATTAGTTAAAATTTATGCTGCTGAAAAACTAATTTCGTTATTTTCCAGGAATTTGCTCGAATAAATTTTTTTTTTTGTTTTCTTTGGTTTTTTTGAGGATGAATGGTTGGACTCCTGGCTTTATTTCTTTTAATTTAAATTTGGGTTTATCTCGCTCTTTTTCCATATTTTTTATCGGTGAAAAAAAAGTTATTTTCATTGAAAATTTAGCAATTTTTAACTTGAAATTTCAAATCTTATCACTTTTTTATGTTTTTCGCTCTACACTGTTAAGGCTACATGTTATCTGATACCGAATTTTGTTTACTTTTTCTTAAAGAGGACCACAAAAATTATCTTTAATGTTTTAATCATTTGAACCGGCTACAATGTAGCTTCGTTAAATCCCGCTTTTATATTAAACTTCAAAAATGTTTTTTTTTTCGATTGATTTCGAGTTTTGAAGATTCAAGTGTCCTTGGGGTACTTGGGATCTTCGAAAAGGTGTTTCAAGTTTTTTTTTTTTGTTCGACTTTTCACGCGTAATACAGTTTTTCATCAAAAAAAAGATGAACAGAAAATTTTTTCGGAATAAATTGGCTAAAATGTAGCCTGATGGTCACCGATTTTACCATGCAACCTCATCATTTTGCGGTTTTTTTTTCTTGTCTACCAGAGGTTTTTTCATTGCATTCGAGGATTACAGAGGAATTAGAGATGCACGTCGTCAGGCAACGGATTCATGCAGCTGTTTGTCGGCTTTCCGTATGTTTTTTTTCTTCCGTTTGCAGGATTTTTTTCTTCGATATATTAAAAAAATAAACTATTTTTTTGAAAGAAACTTTCAAGAAAGAATTGAAAATAAGAAAGTTTCGGAACTTTTTTTTTAAAAATTAAGCCACGTTTTATTCATTTCAAACTTAATTTCTTTTTTTAAAAAAACTGTTTATTGCATCTTCAATGTAAGAGTACATGTGCGATCGACTTTCATTGATTTGACTGTGTTTAAACGGCGGCAGGAGCTGTGGCTTAGGCCGAGACGTTGTGAATTTCGCTCGTAGAACATCAGGTACAAGAGAGGTCGTAGGAAGAAGTACGGTGCCGGCTTTCCAAGGGCCGATGGCAGAGATTGAGTCTTTTCGCTGCATGCAGCTCCCAATTTTATCTACCCCGGAGGGATGAAAGGCTTGGTCGACCTCGGGGGGACTCGAACCTACGACCTTGCGGACGTTAGAAATGAGTTATGCCAGCTGAGCTATGCCGCCCCTTTAATTTCTTGGTTTTCATATTTGAAACGACTTTTTCATATTTTTTACCATCTTTGTAGTCGGTTTGTACACTTTTTCTAGAGTTTTTAAAAGCGCAAAGACAAAAATGATAAAGTTCTTGGAACGAAGAGCTGTTTTGAGTAGATTTTAAGGTTTTCTGCGTCTTCAAAACCATCAGCAAAGATTCATAAACCGACTGAATCTGTCAAAATGACTATTTCGGATCTAATTTTCTTCAAATCTTAGCCCTTTTCTCCTTTTTCGGACCGTCCTAACTCAAATAAGAAACTTTCAAGTTGAAAAGGACAATTTCTAAAAGTTCGCCCGACTTTTTTTTTCCTGAACCCAAATCGCATCAATTTGATTCGATTGGCTCGGTATAAATTGACGGAAAATTGACTTTGGCCATTCCTTATAAGGCGACGGGGAGGAAAAGAAAAATGAAGAGCGCCGCCGGGCTTTGAATCGATTTTCTCCGCGTTTCCCTTGCTTTTTCCTTTTTTCCTTCTTACTTTTTGTTTGTGAAGGTTTTTTAAGTTATATCATTTAGTTATATTCGTATATTTTCGTTTTCGCGAGCTCATTTTTCGAGAAAAATGATGCAGAAAATCTTAATTTCGTAACGGAGCTCTAAAAAGGTGCTGAAAAAAGAGTAACTTCCTATGAAAAAAGTTTCCTTTTCTCACAAATTTTATTCTCATATACAGGACAACATTCCACAAAATAATTTGGAATGGAACAGTCTTAGTTTATTGAAAATTAACTTTAAAAAATATTTCAATTTTTTTCCTGCTTTTGTGTATACGGTAGTCAATCAAACGTATTTACGGGCACCCAATGCATTTTATTTCTCGCGAAAGGCTTAAAAAAATTTTTTTATTTATTTTTTTAATTCAATACTTCTACTAGTTTTTTTCTTTTTTTATAAAATGATTTCACAAATTTGAACATTTGGACACGGTCGTTTTGAATTCATTGTTTGTCCATTTCACGTTGATTTAAAAAAATTTTTTTTATGTAATCTTAAAAAAATACAATATTGCGTCAGTAATAGTTTAGAGAGGTTTATATTCGAAACTTGATGAAAATTTAGTGATATTTAAAAATTTTTCTCGTTTTTTTCCAATTTTTTTCCGGGATTTATTGATAAAAGACACCTTTTTTTCCAGGACGCTTCAACCTTCTCAACTTCGGCAAAAATGAGCGTCGATAATGGAACGACCCGGGCTCGCCCGACTCCCAATTCAACGGTAGATTTTGTACTTTTTTCGAAAAAAAAACGCATTTCCCTTCTAGAAATTCCCACGTTGTTGACATAGACGCAGGGTTGTTTTTGTGCACTTTCTCGCGGTTTTTTCTGTTTTGTGCCATTTTTGCGTTTGTGTCTTTTCAAGGTATTTGGCTCTTCTCAATGTTCCAACTCGTTTTTGAGAAATTCTTAATGTTGAAAAATAACTATTTCTTGAATTAAGATTTTGAAGTAATTTTGGGGAAAAAAGTTATTTTGCCTCCAAAAATAAGCTTGAAAGTTGTCATTCTTCCATATTTCATTTCATTTCATTTTATTTCAAGTGTTTATTCGCCATTCCGCAATCAGCACGACAAATACAAAAAATAATACATCAAAACAATCAAATGAATCTAACAGCTGATCTGTGGAAACGGCTGGAGGAAAAGATTGTCTGAATAGACGGTGCTAACCCCCATTTGGTATTTAAGTTTGTTCTTTGTAATACGTTAGAATTTTTTTCTAGATTTTAGTAGGATCTAATGATTTTTAAAAAAACGATGTGTTTGATTCGAACCATGAGGTGAGCATAATCTGAAACTTGCCGATTTCGTATTCAATGATAATTTCTCTCTCCAGTTGGTTCCAAATGGGTATGACTCTATGATTTAGGAAGCGTTGTTTGATCAATTCATTCATTGGTTGAACAAGTCTCATTCCATTTCCTCTGAGTTGATTATTTCTACTCGAATTCATCATTAATTTAACAGGCGACTCACTCCAAAAATATCCATGAATGTATTTGTGAACGCAACAAACGTCCTTAAAAAGTCTTCTAGTCCATAACGTCGATAGTTTCAGTTTGGCTAATCTACTGCGATAATCCAATTTCGGATATAATCTTTTGGTAAATTTTCTCTGGACTGATTCTAGTTGATTTGTCTCTTTGACTCCATATTCCTAAAAATAATGGGAATTTTCAGGAAAAATCAAATTTTTCACCATCTAAATATGGGCGGAATTCCGGCTTTTTGCTCTACAAAAAAATGTAGAGCAAAAAGCATTTTCAAATCCAATCAACTCTTTTCACACTCTAACAGTCGAAAAATGTCATTTGAATAGGAAAAATACCTGAATTTCACCTTTAGAACCAAAAAATTAGGCCTTTTTTCATTTGAATCTATTCTTTCGTTATGAAAGTTATGAACCTTGATTGGTAATTTTCAACCTATTCTTAAAAAATTTTCTAAATATTTTTCTAAATCGGTCAAAAAGTATGCGGTTCGGAAAGAATAGGGCCGGTTGAATGTCCCATTTTTGCATTTCCGCCTTTTTTTTAATTCAAAACTTCATTTCTGCTCATCTCTGTTCCCTGGTGTTTTCGTTTTTTTTTCTCACCTGAAGTGCAAGTTATAATTTTGAAGCCCCGCCCAATGGAGACGGACGAACACGCCGACCGAAACGCCATTTTTCCGTCGTTGCTCAACGTCACCCACATCGACATGACGTCACGAGCCGAAGACATCCGCGCCGGGCTCGTCGACACGTTCCTCAACTTGGAGCGCGTCGACAAAAACCTCTACTTGTTCGTATTCCCACCCCTTAAGTGGACACTTTCAAGAAAATGAGATTTTCTCAGAATTTTCAGTTTTTTATGGCTGACAGGGTAGTGAGAGTTTAGAAAAAAAATATTTTTTGTCGTTCTAAATGAATTTCCTAGAATTTTTATTTGTTTTCAAGCTCGATTTAAGGGCCAGGCACCTTCTAAAGGGCCGAAATTCTCTCCCTGTTGTGTATGGCGGACAGGTTATTGGACAGGTAAACGTTTCCCGCAAGTTTTTCCAAAATGATTTTTCCATAGGCTCTCTCTGCCGCCACGGCAACTGTCGACGTCGGTTTTGTACCGAACAGCCTTCACAGTTACTTTATTCAAAGCGGTAAGGAATTTTCACATGAACTTTAGAGTACTGTAGTGGGAGGGTCTGCAGACACAAGTAGTGCATACTTTGGGGTACGCGCAAGTTTTGTATTTGCATCATTTTACGTTGTTTTTTTGAATTTTGTTCGTTTTAGCGGTTTTTGTTGTATTGTTAACTTTCAAGTTTTTGTTTCATGGAAGGAGTTTTGTAGCCGGGTGCCCTTGAATGATAAGAAGGATTTGTTTTCAGTTTTTTTTTTTTGGGTTTTATGTTATTTTTTGAATGATAAAATGTGAAGTTGAATAGACGTTTCATTTCAAGTTTTCATCGGTTTTTTAAAACTATCCATAGTTTAGATGTTTTTTTTTAAATCTTTTTATTTGTGTCTGCATGTTCCAGCTTCATTTATTAGAATAGCTCAATTATCTTGAAACTCCATATTCCGTGCAATTTCAACGATTAAATAGCTATTAAATTTTTTTTTTCCAATCGTTCTTGCTGCTATAGTTTTTTCGAAAAGTGTTTCATGTTTTCCGTTTCGAAAAATTTCATGATATGATGAAACTGTTTCAGGAAACGTTGAAAAGCCGATTTTATATCAAGTCGACCGGATTCGGGATGGACGGAGTTTCTGCACGCGGCTCGTTAAAGCCTTGCAAGAGGGCGAGGCGATTTTCACCGTCCAGATCTCATTCCACAGGGTATTTCTTCATTCGAAAGAATAGCTTGAAAATCTCGAAAATGCGATCATTTTCAGCCAGAAGCCGACTCGATCGTCCACCAACTGCCGATGCCTGAAGTCCCGGCGCCCGACAGCTTGGAAGATTTGGCCGTCGTCTTTGAGAACTTGAAAAATGTATATACCTTGGTCTATTTATTGATGGTCTGGGGCAAGGACAGTTTTTTTCCCGTCAGGAATACCTTTGGTTCACAGGCGATGATCCTTTAATTTTTTTTAAGCCAAAGTGGGATGTTTTGCTTAAGCTTTTCTTAACATCATAATTAAATTAATGGTAAGAGGGCTGTTCCAGAAAAAATTTTTTTTTGCAAAGTTTCTGTCACTTATCAGGTAACAAGAGTAGTCACCTTTCGAAAAGTACCAAGATTTGCAATTTATGACTGAATAACAGTTCTAAACTACCGTAATACCAACGGCTGCTTTGTTTTCCTGTCATTTAAGGCATTTTCCAAAAATTTTTCAAGATTCAGGAAAAAAATTTTTATTTTTGAGATGTTGGGATTCAAGTTTTTTTCCGGTTTTATTATTCTTTGATTGTTTTTCTGAGCCAGGATAGGCTTATCTGATTTTTTTAAAAAAAGAAAACTTCGAAAAATTTTGAAACCCCAAAAAGTTTTTTTTCGCTTTTTTTATATTTTTTTATTAATTTCACATAAATATATATATTTTAAAAAAACCTATCCACGGATATTGTCGATGAAAAAAAGGCAATCCAGAACGAGATTATCAAAAAAATTTGGTCGGAGACGGCCGTGAAATAGTTCTGTGAGGAATTCATCGGGTAATAAATAAAAAAATACCAATTTTTAGAACCCGAACATTCCACCGGCTGCATCGGCAATGATCCGATTCAAGCAGAAGGAGATCCCGCCGGCCTTTTTTTCAGAGTCTTTTTCGGTGTGCTTTCCAAAAAAATATTATAAAAGATTTTTTTCTTCCAGTTCCGCCCTGTTGATATCGACGCCTACTTGTTGCTGAAAAAAGACGACGTCCATACCCACGGCCATTCCACGGAAGCCTACAGATCCTACGTCTGGATCAAGACGAACGAGAACATTGGTTGAATTTACATGCATTTTAAACAGAATATTCAACTTTTTGTTCCAGGTAACGATCCTAGATTGCACCTGGCCGCTGCCGCGTACATTTCCGATGCGACGATGATCGAAACGGCGTTGAGACCACATAGCAAGTGCGATTTTCGCCTTGGATTTATACGATGATTGATTTTTTTTTTTTGTGTGCATATTTGATCGTTTTATAGCCTATTCCGCACCAGCTTATCCTGAATTTTGATTTTCGACGAGCTAGGGAACCCTTCCGCGAAGCTTCCCTTCGATGCGCGTGGCCTGTTTTTTCTCATGCGCCTTTAATTTGACTTGAATTTTCCCTTATATTGAAGGCGCATGTGCAGAGAAGGGAAGCTATTTAAAAGTTCCGTAACGATTTTTTTCCCAGCTCTACAGAACCCTTTCGTGAAGCTCCCCTTCGATGCGCGTGGCCTGTTTTTCTCATGCGCCTTTAGTTTGACCTGAAATTTCCCTTATATTAAAGGCGCATGTACAGGGGAGGTCGTGCGCATCGAAAGGAGCTTTTCGGAAGGGTTCTGTAGCTTGGGGGAAAATGAAAATCTTTTGGAAACTCTTACGAAACTTCCCTTTAGGGAACTCTATGATGCGCGCGGCTTTCCCTGCGCATGCGCCTTTAATCCAACAGAAGTTTTGGGCTAAATCAAAAGCGCATGTACATTGGAAAGCCGCGCGCTTCAAAGAGAAAAGTTTGTAGCTCGGAGGATATAGCTGATTCACGGCTGGCTTGAACAATCGACAAAAGGGTCCTGCCACGAAAAGAGAAGAGCAGTGCCTGGTTGGTGGAGAGCGCAGACAAGCCACGCATCCTAGCGTCCCGAGTTAGCCGTGATTCGGCTATAACTAACTAGTAGTGTGTGTCAATCAGAAAAAAAACGAAACGCGAGAAAAATGCTCGGAGACAAAAATTAGAACTGTTTTGGAACGCCGATGAACACTATTTTGCAAATTTTTAGACGAGGCTTCATCCCGTCGATGGCCTTGACGTTGGACCATTCGATTTGGATGCACACGGACAATTTCCGCGTCGATGATTGGCTTCTTTATGAGAACCACAGCACGATTGCTGGTTTGTTGATTTTCTTTTCCGTCAGGATGCGTTTTCTGGTGAAAAATTTACTTCTTCTCGGTAAGATTGTCTTAAAAGTGAATTTTCGCGCCAAAAAATTGTTTATGCTCTGGAAAGTCAAGCGCCACTGAATTTTATTCTGAAAATGTTGAGAAAAATTTTTTTTATGAATTTTAATGATTTTTTCTCAAAAGTAACTTCTAAATGTTTGGCTCTTGCGATCTGTTCCTTTAAATTATCCAGAAAGAGCAGTTTTCAATAATTTAGCGAACCGAAATAAGGTTTCCAGTTAAAAATTGACGGGTTGCAGCTTTTATAGGCCATTCCGTGCAGACGCCATTATATGTAGATAGCACTCCCAAAAGTCTCCTCTTGGCGCATTCCGCGTGCGTGCGCGCGCCAATTCAAATTTCGTCTCTTGAACTAGATTTATAGGCTTCCAGTATATGGTTCTTTTTTTGTATAATTTTTTTCTTGCATAAAAAAACTTCCAATTAATTTTTACCCGGGTATCATATCTATGATAACTGGATATATGGGCAGAGTACCTGAAATTTTTTTGATTGCTACCGAGTAGCCTGGAAATGCTTCCAAGGTTTTTTTATTATTATTATTTTTTTAGTCACTTCGGTTTTCTAATTTTTATTAATTCTGTTTTTCAGACTTCCTTTGAAATTTGTATAAGCTGTACACGTTGTTCTCCATTCGCTCATGAGAAACGAAGAATGAATTTTCAGCAGCACATTTCCTTATCATGCGAGGAGCTTTGAAAAATCGTATCTCCGCTCAAAAACTTTTCCAAAAAAAAAACTTTTTTCACGGATCTCCGCGGCATTTTTTGAGAACAGATTTGGAAACAGCATGAAAAACTTCATTTAGTGAACTGGGTCTCATTCTGAAATTCAACTGCGACCAGACACCATTCCCTGGTCAGCTAGAGCTAAAATTTATGCTCGACGTCTCACGATGGACATATTATGGAATATTCAAGATTCATTTTAAGAGGTATATTTGTGGGCACATTATGGTACCTTCCCCATTTGCCTGTGCAAGTGAGTGAAGGCGAAATTTTGAATTGGCGCTAAAACAAGAAGAAAACTTTCTTGAATAAAGTTATGCCGTGTTCAAAGTAATTTCCGCGAAATGCAAAATGATCTCTGACTCTCCAAAATTTAGTGATCTTTTCCTTTCTCTAACGGATATTTTGCATTTCGCGGAAATTACTTTGAACACGGCATTAGATTCCCTAAATGAGTCAATATTAAATAAAAGAAAACTGGAAATGAATAAGTAAGAAAAATTATACAAAAAGAACCATATACTGGAAGCCTGTAAATCTAGTCCAAGAGACGAAATTTGAATTGGCGCGCGCACGCACGCGGAATGCGCCAAAAGGAGACTTTGGGAGTGCTATCTATAATGGCGTCTATTCCGTGCTAGCTTTTCACGTTTTTCTCTCCGCCAAAAGGCCAGGTCAAATTTAACCAACTTTCGCTTCAAGACCTTTGTTTCTTGCCGTTATAAAAGCAGAAATTTGATCCAATTTTGTACACGGTCTTTTTAGCTTAAAGAAAAACGTGACAAGCTGGCGCGGAATAGGCTATATCGCGTCCTGAATCCATTTTCTAAAAATGAAACCACGTAAAATCCACAAATTTCAGCCGGCGGTCGGAGTTTGATCGAAGGGAAACTGTGGACGCGCGACGGTCGCCTCGTCTTCTCGACGACCCAGGAGGCGTTGATCCGGGCCCAGAAGAAGAAACCGTCGACGTCTTCTTCCTCTTCTTCTTGAATCCCTCCCCACATCTTCTTTTTTCACTTGTCCCCCAGGGTCTTTAACTTTTTTTGTCCATCACTATGTGATTTTTTTTTTCTCGGATAGTTATTTTATAGTCTTTTGAATTGCATATTAGTTGTTGGAAAGTCGCCGCGATAGACTGGCCTTTTCAAGAGTTTCACCTTTTTCAGTAGTTCGCCTCGTGGCTACTTTCCTTTCACCTTTATAAGGGTCGAACCGAAAGCTTTCTCCTAACTTTTTCTTCCACTTTAACTCAATTCATTTAACATCTCATGACCATGACGCGGTGTTTTTGGTTCAAGAGAAGCTTCTAACACAAATCTCAAATTTAAACGAAAAAAATTAGTTGATCTCTACGGCACTCTTTAAAAATCAAATAATAAGAAAATCCGGTTTGAATAAATTATTGGTTTTTTTTTACCAATCGCGTGAAAAAGAGTTTTTTCGGGATTTTCTCTCTTTGGGTTACTGTATCGTCAAGGACTGTGAGCACATAGTCATTGCGGGAAATGCGTTTTATTTCACGCGCAACTCGTGTTGATTTACGAACTGTTTTAGAAAATTTTTAAGTTCGGACAGCTTTTTGATATAATTTCTGTATTTCAGTTATGTTTGCGGAAGAATTTTGAAAACCTGATAGATGGCGTTTGGGAAAAAATTTGAAAGACTAATTTTTCTTCCCATTCTTTCAGGTAGAATTCAATCTGATTGCTCTTTTAAAATTTTTCACCCACGGCGTTCCAAAAGGGAACCTCGCAGTAGAGAAAAATGAGGCAGAAAGTACCGCGCCTCAATTGCAGAAAACTGGGCGTGGTTTAGTTTTTGTATTGGGAATTCAAAACCCTATTTCTTGTTACATTTTTCGTTTCTGAGTGTTACTTCTGTGTTTATATTGTTCGTCAGCTCTGACTTCATATAAGTTGGTTGTGTCATGTCGCTCCTTTGGCCGTTTACCGCTTTAGTTGAGGCAAAAACGAAAAATGATAATTCGCGAGTTTTTTTAATTTACATGCCATGTATTCGACATCTTTCTGCTTGATTCATGTGCAGAATGAGTTTTTTTCTACAATCTTAAATTGTTCAAAAAAATCTTTGTCGGCAAAAAAATAATTTTTTTAAACTGAATTTCATGGAATATTGTCAAATTTTTGGGTGTTCCGCGCGAAAGACTAAAAACTTTGTGGTATGTCGGTCAATCATTTTATTTTGATAGCTGAAAAATGTTCACACAGGTTCATTCAAAAGAACATGGTTAATTAGAGAATTGGAAACATTTTTTTAGAGAACACCTGCGAAGATCTCAGAACTACGCAAAAAAATGAGCGTTTTTTTCCATTATCATTCTATGTGATTTTTTTGTCAAAAACTTCTTAACAACATTCATTCAACTTTTTTTGTTTTACGTTTTACTGTCATTCTTTCATCTTTTAAACAATGAATACCATAGGCTTATAGCTGAAAATTTTTCGTAAAACCGATTTAAAGGTTGAGAAGCAATTATACGGATAATTGCCAGTGAAACGTCATCGAATTGCTTCTTTATGTTTTGAAAGCTTCCACTTTTCCATGGACATCTTGATAATCACAAAAAATACTCTGAATTCAATCGAAACGTCTCAGAAAAAGTCAAAAACGAAATTTTAAGAAATTGTGAATTTTCAAAAAAAAAGTTCTGTTGCGCAAGTACGCTCCAACGAACGCAAGGGCGCGGTAAAATGACACGCCTCATCGGCTCACTTGCGAGTTCCCTTTTGGAACGCCGTGCACCTTTTAGAAGCTCTGACAAAATTTTTTTTTCAAATGGCGAGTCTGATGAACTCAAAAGTTTTGAACCCAGAAGTCATGCCGTGTTCAAAGTAATTTCCGCGAAATGCAAAATGGTCTCTAACCCTCCAAAATTTAGTTGTCTTTCTCTTTCTCTGACGGCTATTTTGCATTTCGCGGAAATTACTTTGAACACGGCATCAGATTGAAAATATTTGAAAATGGCAAGTCTGACGTGGCAAAACGTTTTGACCCCACGTCATAAGGTCAAACCGGGAAGAACGTTCCCGGGCGCCAATCCACAGGCGGTAAAAAACAAGCGTCATTCTTTCTTTTTCCTCCGCGTTGAGCGGTGTGTTGTTGTCGTTCGTCTTTTTGATTTCGTTTTTGTATTTGAATTTGAGTTTTCGATTCAGAAATAAATTAAGTAAACTTATTTCCAACTGTAGGAATCTACAGTAGTGTTCCACGAGAATGATTTATTGACAGTTTTCTAAATTTTTCGATCAAGTTTTGCCAGGAAATTTTGAAAATTGTTATTTTTTTTGGTATAGTTTTCAATTTTCATGTTCTTATTCGTTCTCATGTTTGTTGTGCGCTCGTTTCTTCTTCTTTTTATTTAAATATTTTTCCAGACGACGTCCCGGCGATTCGGGCGACGACTTCCGGCTGAAGTTGGACGCTCTTTTTCAAAGATTTGTTGATATGTTTCAAAGCAAATGCTAATAATTTGATTGAGGAAAATGACTAACTCAACGCCGATAAAGCCTCGATTTATGGAAAAAAAAAACGGCGGCGGTTCTTTGGAGGAGCAGGAGGCGGATCGAGAAATTTAAAGGTATAAATGCGTGCACATTTGTTGATTTTTGCGTTGAGAAACGTTCCTTTTACAAAAAATTCAATTTTTCGACTTAAGTCTTCATAATCCTTTTTAATTTTCATGATTCAGAATTTCACAAATTGTGTTTCTCAACGCAAAAATAATAAATTCGTTTTTTTTCTTTCAAATAGCTTCAAAAAAGAAAAACGAACACTTCAGTCTCATAGTCTTTCAGGAGTTGATAGCAATACGTTTAGGACTAATTTTTATTCAGGATCGGTTTTTTTTTCAAAATTTTGACTTGTCTTTTTTTCGATAAAAATTACAAAATGTGAAGGCCTTTAGAAGTTCGGTCTATTCACGGCCAGCTTGTCAAGACACAGTACCCCTTTCGCGTCGAAACCCGATAAATTTTTGGACTCTATTTTTTTGAATTTTTTTCTTTCATGTATGACAATCTTTTTTTTAGTACTTCGAAATTCAAAAAAACAAATTTTATTTTCATACGAACATTCTGCTTGACAAGCTGGCCCAAGAATGGGTTTGATGAAAATTTACCGCAATTTTTCTTCCCGTAATTTCAGATTTTTATAAAAAAGTTTTGAGCTTTACGATTTGGCCGTATTTTTTTGGTTGTTCTCAAAATCATTTATTCTTTCTAGAGATAAGGTTTTGGCTTCATGCGATAATATCTCTTCCAAAAAACGAATTTTCGAGAAGAAAAATGGATTTTTGTTCATTGTGCTTGTGTTGTCCTCTCGTGTGAATGTTGCGGTTCGGGCCTTTGGTCGGTGGCGGCGCAGAGAAAAAGACGACTGTTTTCCTCGGCTTCTTCTGACCTTAGAGAGCGCCCAAAAAGTGGAGAGCTGTAGTCTGGCGTCTCCACATGTGCTCTCTCGTCGGTTGCAGCCGAGCACACATGCGCTTTTTTCTCTGCCAGGTGGGGGTCCTGTGGGGCGAGGCTTTTCCCTCCTTCCAAGCTCGTCGTGTCGATGGTGGCGTCTAGTATTGGGTTGTGTGCGAATAAATCTGTTTCTTTTTTCTCTAGGTATTGGTCTTTATTTTTTAGGACGTAACTTTGATGAAAAAGAGGCTGAGCGGACGGTTGAAGCTGTTTGTTAACTGTCAAAAAACATACAATTTTTTTTTCTTAAGTCTTCGACGGGGACCTTGTAATATTTGCTTTTTGATTTCAAAAACTCACCTTTTCTTACCTCTAGCAGCTCTCAAACAGCTTCAGATCTGGATTTTCAACATGAAGTCGTTCTTTTTTTTTCAGTTTTAATCAGAAACTTATGCGTTCCTCCACAAGCATTCGCAAGCAGCTCACAAAGAAGCTAAAAAATTAAGTCTAGATCAAATTTTATAGCTACATCCCAGTGAGTGGTATTCAAAAAGAGGCTACAGAAAGTCTATTCACTTTTCAAAACTTTTGGTACTCAACTTTTAGTTTTAATTTTTTCAATTTGCTTTGTAAACATGGGGAGGAGTTTAGTTCATTCGGTAATTTATTGATTTTTTTTTTTGAGAGGTGCATCTATAGTTGTTAAATTAGATTTAAATTAGTTACAAGAATTCACCAAAAATTCACCATATTTCAGGCATTAAAATTATGGTCAACACGCTTTTTTTTAGTTCTCAGAGTTTGAGATTGTAATATCACATAACTATAGAGTCATCTTTTGAAAAAAATTTCCTTCCTTATTGCAACTTTTAATTTCGTGGATTTCTTGCAAGTTTTTTCGAATCATGTTCAAATTCACCTTTTCAGAAGAAAAAAACTTGAAACTTTACGAGTGGCCATATAGTTATGTGGAGGATCCTAGGTTGAATCTAGCTTTTCGCAAATGTTTTTGAAGAACCATTTTTAGAGCTTCAAATTTAATAAAAAATGGGTTCCTTGTTTTACGCTTTCAGGTAGATGGTAATTACATCAGTTGTTTCCTTCTACTATTTAAATTTGAAAAAAAGAAAAAAATAATTATTTGTACACAACCTGATACGTTTCCCAAGCTCATGCAAAGATCATCAAAGGGCTGGTTGGTCAAGTAGCTGAAAAAAATAAAGTTAAGGAACTTGAGACGAGGGTTCGAATCATTTTTTTGAATTCAAATTCTCTGTATATTATTATTTTTTTCAATTTCGGTCAACATGTAGAAGTCGATTTTTCCGTCCAAAAATTTTTTTCTTCCTTACGAAAAAAACTTTGTCAAGTAGAGATGAATTAAACTAGTCCAAAAACTAGCCGCAATGACTCCTAAGCACCTAAACTAGTCAATTCAAGGAAATTTTTTTATTTTTTTTAATCATTTTTTTCTCGATGTGAATAATTTTTAGAAAAAAACGTCGTTATCTTTTTGATAAGAATGACTATTGCCATGAAAAATTGTTGAAAACTATTCAAAAAAATTTTTTTCCAATTTCCAACGAGCGCCCGAGTTAGGAGCTTGGGACTTTATTGCGGCTTTTTTAGTATACATCCAAAAATTTAGTCATATGAATAGATGATCCGAATCTTCTTCGAAAGTCTTTCAAGATCTCAATGATTTTTTTTTTTCATTAATTGACAATTTTAAATTTTTCATCATCCTTAAAAGAACCAACCAGTATTTTGAATTTCTTCGCACGGGCTGGGGCGCCACCTGACAGTGTTTTGTGAGGTCATTCACGTCACTTTTGTTCTTCCTCAAGCCCTGAGCTTCACCCTGAGCCATGTGAGCTCGAACTCCTTCAACTTGACCTTCAGGTCATTTGAAACGAACCTGTTGAAAATGTGTTATATTGAAAGAGTGCTTCTGAAGTCGGAATTTTTCTTTTTCTTCCCGAGTTTATCTGCAAGGCTTATCATTTCTCAGTTTTTTTGAAAAAGATTCATAAAGGCACTCTCAGTTCATCAGAGTCAATCACTTTGAGTTTTTGTTTTTTCAGAAGGAAAATTCACATTTTTTTTTTGCCATTCACTTGAGATAGAAAAAAGAATATCAAAATGTGTATATTTTTTTCACAAAATTATTTCGAATCTCTGCCACTCCAACATTTTTTCTGACATCACGATTTGCAAAGTGATTGACTTTAGTGAACGGTTGTAGCTGCTTAAAAATTTTCAAAACAAGACACAAAAGAAAAAAAAAATCTCTGAAGCCTTGCACGTAAACTTTAGGGACTTGGGAAAATTTCCACAACTTTGACCTTTATGAGAACTTTTTGATCGATCTGCAAAACACTTGAACTTGATTCCTTCTTTGAACACTAGTTAAACTTCGACATCTGTTTCAGTTCATCATAGTCAACCACTTGAAAACTACGACATCAACAACTTGTTTTTTTTTTCCTCACTCACAAATGAATTCTAAAACTTCCAGTTTCTTTTTTGAAAAGGTATATTTTTGAAGTGATTGACTTTAGTGATTTGGAGATTTTTAGAAAAGCTACAAGTATTGAAGGAAAGGATCAAGCTTGAGACTTGCAGTTTACCTTTTGAAAAATAAAGACTTAAAAAAAAACATACAAGAGCACTCTTTCATCTTAGCACACGCGCAGCACGTCGTTTCAGATGGCCTGAAGGTCAAGGTGAAGGTGTTCTAGCTCACATGGCTCAGGGTGAAGCTCAGAACTTGGGGAAGAATGAAAGTGAGGTGAATGGCCTTGCAAGTCACTGTCACTCGGCGGGCTTGAGACGGAGAAGGAAGCCACCCTAGACAGGACTCTCACCAAGCTTCAAGCCACCTACCAAAGACTTGGCCTCGGGCTCCACCGCACTCTGGAGCCTGAGGCCAAGGCCTCTGACTCGGGCTCCACAGCCATCCTGTGGAGTCTGGGGCTGAGGTCTTCTGCTTGGGCCCTCAAGGCCTGGGCTGGAGACTCCGCCTCAGACTCCAGAGACGACTGGGAAGCACGAGATTGGGGACCCCGACCGGCAACACGTCACCCGAGAGGAAGATCCGGCAGCGGCTCTGACCCTGCCGGACATAACCAGAAAACAAGGTAGAGGAGAACACTTTATTTTCAAATTTTATCAAATTTATAATTTTATTTTCTGGAAACGAGCGTCCGGGTCAAGGCTGACTTTCGGAGTACGTCGTCGTCCGGCATCCATCCCGTCACATCGCTCGACCTGAAAACCTCCCCATTAGCCCCATCGATTCCCCTCCTTCCTGATCTGGAACCCTCCAACCTGTGTCCACCCGGGCGTTTTCTTCTACAAATGGCCCAAGGTCATATTCGTTTCCTTGCAAAAGCCCGAGTAGATGGCTGACTTGACTGGAAGCCTTCAAATAAAGAGTCAATTTTTGCAAAGTCACACAGAAGGCCAAAAATAAACTCTTCGAAAAAGACAAGTCCAAAGAGACCCACTGAGCTTGCCAAGTGACTCAATGACAAGGCGAAAGTCTTTTGAAGAGAAGCTCAAGTTCCTTCTGATCCATGAAGTCATGTTGATTTTTTTGTCTTGCAAGTTTCGGATGAAAAAATGTTGAAAGTTTCTTACAAGTGTTTTCGAAGCGTCTCACGAAAATCTATGACTTCAAACTCAATGGTCAATCACGATGTCTTCCTTCAAGTCTTGAAGAAAAATAACAAACGGTCTTCAAGTCTTTAAACTCATTGGAAATGATGCTGCTTTTTTTCAAAATCGTTTTTGAAGTTACAAGCTTTGAAAAAAAGTGAATTTTGAAAGGGTTGAGAAGCTGAGAGTACTTTCGACTGTTTCAAAAAGTTCAAAGTCAAGAGGACTGAAAATAGAGAATTCCAATGACGTGAAGAGCTGTGCGTAAGTGACCTTTGAAATTCCAAGTTCTGGGTTCAACATTTCTCGACATGAAAGAAGAAATGAGTGGATTGTCAAGAGTGAAGCGTTGCGTGTGCTACGCGGCTTTTCGGCGGGAAACTTGAGGTCAAATGAAAAGTTTGTTTTAGAAAAATGAAATTTAGATGTTTTCAATACTCTAGTATTTCAATTTTTTTCAAAAGTGGACCTAAAACTCATCATTAACGGATGGCGCGAAAATTATTCGAGTCGTATATGAATGTGTAGTAAACAATTATTAAAAAATAATGAAAAAAGAGCGAAAAAATAAAAGTTTGAAATAACGGCGCAAAACGATTTGGCGCAAACGGACTCGGCGCAAAAGAAAGCGGCGTCTGCATACACGGCGCATACACGCGACGGCGCATTGCGGACTGGCGCTCAATTTGAACGGCGCTCTTGGAATCGGTGCTTTTGTCCTAAACTCTAATCTTTTTGAAAAATTTGAAAAAAAAAAACTTGAAATTTTCATAAAGCTGACTTTATAATTCACTTATTTGAAAAATAAGTTTCTCACTACACTAGCGGATACGAGTTAACCAACAGCTAGTTTCAAGTCGTAGTCATTTTTGCTAATTTTCTTGATGTTTGGATACTTGCTTGCTCACTACAATATTAGAAAAAACTATCATTTTCATTTTCATCAAAATGTTATGCTGAAAACATACGGAGAGATAACCTTATATCGGCTACTATACCCTCTAATCAAAAGCTACGGTTGTAAATACAGTTGTGTAAATTTTCACAAACTTCAAGTCAATATATTAGAGTTGGAAGGACTGACTTGATAAGAAAACTTGAACTTGGACTGAAAAGAGGATTTCCACAAGTGATTTTACATTGCAGGGATTTTAAGTTTCATAGAAAATCCTTTATCTCGGAAGGATTTATTCTAAAAAAAAATTCCAAAAAATTTCCAGCTCACAGAAAGTCAATGAATCGGCAACACAAGGGTAAATAATGACGTCATGTTCAAAAATCTTTATTCTTTAAACAATCAATTAATCGATCGGCGGATCAATCGTCACCGTGAGTCGTGACCATCCACCCAAGCCCCGCAAAAAAAGGAAGCCGACCTTGGGCCATTGGTTCCAGGAAAATCCTCGAAACCCCATTATTTTTTTCATTTTTTTCCTATTTGAGAAAAATTCGCATGAAAGGAACGCTCAATTTTTTTGTCTAAAAATCTTCTTTCAGGAAGCTTAAGGCACATGAAGGACTGAAAAAAACTTGGGAAGAATGCAAAAAAATTCAAATTTATATTTTTTTCTCTTCTGTACTTTTTTTGAAGTTAAAATAAATGAGAAAAAGCTGTTTTGAAAAATTCGGAACCTAGACAAGAACAAATAAAAAAAGAACAATTTAATCTTCTTCCTCTGCGGGGAAATTCAGAAGAAAAAAAACTGTAGAGGAATTTTGAAACATCCATTTCGAAATTGGGGTCTATCCTGATTTTTAAAAACTTGTATGGCACAATTGAACGTTCCTTTCATCTCGTAAGCTGATAAGACGAAAAAAATCGAAAAAAATTTGAAAAATTATAAGTTTAAACAAACGACTACTTCTCATACTGTACACAAAAATTTTCACTTAAAAAAATTTTTGAAAGTTGGCTACAAAAAAATCTGAGAAAAAAATAATTAAATTTTTAGGTACAAAGTTCCTAACTATGAAATGATTTGATTTCGAGAAGCTTCCTGGGAAGAAAACGCCCAGGCGACCCCAGTGTTAGACGATCTCAATCCCGGAAAGGAAGGGAACCGACCAAAAGAAAATTCAAAGCTACCCAAACTGCCGTTGTGAAGACGTCGTTCATCCGGCTGTCGTTTTCGACGTCACTGACAGGAAAGGTCATCTACGGGGCGCGCCTTGGAATCAACTGACCACATTTCCTGAATCGAGAAGATCAAGAAAATCAATAGAAACATTCAAATGTAAGGCATTCAAGTCTCAGAAACTTATATTATTATTCAAATTTTTGGCTTCCAAAATCGTCGCCATCGTCTGCTCGATCATCTCGACAACGCTCTGAAAATTTAAAAAAGTTAAACCACGAAATTCAAAACACGAACGAAGCGAAAAAAAACGATTGAGGAATTATGAAAATTATAGCAACGAAAAATCTAGGCAAACAGATAAAATTTGCTTTCATAAGTTTTGTCTGAAAAACTATTGGAACTTTCTAGATCACAATTTGAAAAAAAAAGAAAAATCGAACTTTAAAGGGAAAAACTTGTCAACTTTTTATGCCGCGTTTAAAGTAATAAAACTACACGCGGAGAAATTGTTTTTTTCCTGTTTACAGCCACGAGCCGAAATTATGCGCGCCGATATTCGTTGGCAAAAATTCCAACACAGTTTTTTTCTTTTTCTTTTCTTCTTTTTTTACATAATTTTTTTCTTTTCTTTTTTTCAATTTTCAACCCGTTCAAAGCTATTAATTTCAGAAATAGTACGAATGAAAACCTTTAGTTAATTTTTTTCGACTGTTTGAACTTGAAAAAAAGTTCAATTTTTTTCTCAAATTTCGTATTTATCGTGTTTATTTTTTTCCAACGGATGTATCAGAGTGTTTGAAGTTGCAGGTCTCTAAACTATGGCGGGTCTTCGATTACCGAGTTTTATCTTTGAATAAGGTTAATTTTTTTATTCAAAAAAATTTTTCTAATTTCTTTTTTTACAATTTTTTTGATTCTGTTCACAAAAAAATTCAGATTCGTCAGGGAAAGACGGGCGGCTCGTGTGAAGGTAACGCAAAATGTTCGTCTCTACAGTCAAGCATAAATTCGTGAGTTTTTCTTGTTCTTCGATATTATTTTTCTTTCATTTTTCAATATGTCTTGTCTGTTCGGTTTTACACGAAAAAAATTAATATTAAGGTTCAATCAGCCTTTCTTTTTTTGGAAAATTTTTTTCTTCTTTCAGGCCCTAGACGATCGGTTTACGAAGGACACGCCGAAAGACTACACGTGAAACTTGGATCTCTCTTTATGGAACTTTTTTTCTAATAAAAAAATTCATTGTTTTCTTCTGCATTTCAGAAAAAAATTTGACAACAAAACAGTTTCTGTTATTAGGTTTTGAATTTGATTAACTAAGCCGCTTGTTTTTTTACATTTATTCCTCAAGAAATTGATGCTCATCATCTTTATTCAAATAAAAAGATGGAGGAAATAAATGCGTAATAAAAAAACAAAAATCATTGAAACAAAGGAGAAGTTAAAAAGCTGTGAATTTTCGAGACATGATAAATTGCAAATTTATCCGGCTGACCACAACGTCTTGTTCGAATGAGCTGAAAAAAATTCAATATTTTTTTCTGAACTAAATGAACTAGTTATAAGAGATCTATAGGAAAAAAACTCACAAATTTCTTATTGCCCGTGGCGTCGAAAAATTACGCGCTACCTTCACACGAGCCGCCCCTTCCTCCCTAACGAGTCTGAATTTTTGTGAAAAATAATCAAAAAAATTTTTAAAAACATAATTGCGAAAAAAAGTTTTTTTGAATAAAAAAATTAACCTTTTTCAAATTTAACACTTTCGGTAATCCAATACCCGCCATAGTTTAGAGACCTGCAACTTCAAACACTCTGATACATCCGTTGGAAAAATAATAAACACGATAAATACGAAATTTGAGAAAAATTGAACTTTTTTCAAGTTCAAACAGTCGAAAAATTAACTAAAGGTTTTCATTCGTACTATTTCTAAAATCAATAGCTTTGAACGGGTTGAAAATTGAAAAAGAAAAAGAAAAATTATGTAAAAAAAGAAGAAAAAGAGAAAAAAACTGTGTTGGAATGTTGCCAACGAATATCGGCGCGCATAATTTCGGCTCGTGGCTGTAAACAGGAAAAAAACAATTTCTCCGCGTGTAGTTTTATTACTTTAAACGCGGCATTACTAATTCAAAAATTCAAAAATCAATAAGTTTTCGATAATGTGATTATAGTGCCGCTTTCAAAGCTAATTTCACGTTGGTAGCAAAAAAATCTCCTCCTCTTTGGCAAATGTCCAATATAAATTTACTTTCAAAATCTTTTTCATTACAAACGGGCGGAGCCAACCAATCACGCTGTAGGATAGCCACCGGTATTTGTACAGATTGCCTCACGGTAAATCGACCCCAGATTTCTCAACGGGGCGCGCTTTCTTACATCCCATTTTTTTCTTTTTCGTTTCTTCATTGCAAATATGTTTCTTCTAGTTTCTTCTACTATTTCTATTGTTATTCATTTTCACCTTGTCGTATCGTACTTTCATAGAACTGAGATTCAATTTTTTTGAGATTTTTGAATCTTTAATTCTTGAAAAAAATATGCCTCAGTTTAGGTTTTTTTTTCTGCAAGTATGCGCTGTGTTTCAAAACATCCAATAGTCAGTGTCATGTGAAATAAGGAACGTGGAAAAATCATCAGATTTTTCAAAAAAAAAATTTCGGAGTCAAGATATGACCTTTCGAAGCGCAGCCGCATACAAGAGAATGCGCGCGCGGTGTGGTACTGTGATCTGGCGACTGCCGAAGCAACGGCAGCGAGGAGCAGTGGTAAAGCGGCGGACCGGTACTAGCGAGGTGCATTTTGAATGTGACTTTGCCAGACCTGGGAAAGTCTGTATTTGCAAAGGAGGAATATACGTTTATCATGACCTCAAAACTGATGAGAACGAAACCGCTTGAAAAAAATTGTTATGCTTTAGAATTCGAATTTTTGTAATAATTTCACTGAACGAATAAAAATATCCAAAAAATCTCAAAAAAATTAAATCTTAGCTCTATTAAAGAACGATACGACAACGGGAAAAATGAATAAAAAAATATTGCAAACTTGCATCCTCCAACCTTAGTCCGCTGTTAGAACTTTTTACATCAGGGCACATTTTATCGCATGCCAATTTTTTTCTCTTCACGTCCACCCTTTTTCAAAACGCCGTGCAATAGAAAAAAAGTAGAAAAAAACTGGAAGAGAAGCATATTTGCAATGAAGAAACGAAAAAAAGGAACAAACGGGATTGAAGAAAGCGCGCCCCGTTGAGAAATCTGGGGCGATTTACCGTGAGGCAATCTGTACAAATACCGGTGGCTCTGTAGGATTCTGCCGCGTTTCCTTGGTTCGGTTCGTGCTTTTGAACAAGAAAAAAACTATTGGCCACGAGCGTCAAATTAGCCTTGAACGCGGCAAAAAATCAATAAAAAACAAAAAAATCAAACAGAGAAACCTACAAAAACATAAAAATCAAAACAAGAAATAAGCACACAACGAATAAAAACACGAAAATTGAAAATTATTTTAACAATTTTTAAAATTGCCTTGCAAAACTCGACCGAAAAATTTGAAAAATGATCAATTAACCAATCTAGTGAAACGCTTCTGAAGATCCGTACATTTTAAAATAAGTGCTCTTAAGTTATTTTTCAATTGAAAACAAATATTGAAACATAAAAACAAAAATCAAAAAGACGAGCGACAGCAACACACCGCACAGCACGGAGGAAAAAGAAAGAATGACGCTTGTTTTTTACCGCCTGTGGATTGGCGCCCGGGAACGTTCTTCCCGGTTTGACCTTATGACGTGGGGTCAAAACTTTTTGCCACGTCAGACCTGCCATTTTCAAATATTTTCGATCGCTTCTCATAAAAAGTTTTTTAATGCATTTTACTTAGTAAAAAGCGTTTAATATTGGTAAAAAAGTAAAAAAACATGAATGAGATAAAAAATATTATAAGACACTATATTGTAACAAAAATAAGTTTAAAAGAATTTCTGATCACGACACACAAAAACCTTCTTTTTCACACTTTTCTCATTTGGTGTTCCATTTTCGAACATCTTTTTCAACTTCATGATAGAGTTCAACATCAAAAATAGGATTTTTCGGTCACTCCCTATTTAAAAAAAATTTCTCAATTTTAAAATTTTATTTTAGCTTCTAGAGGTGCTCAAATAGGAAGCACCCCTGGCCAGAAGCGTTGAAAAAAAGTGTCGAACTTCAATCATGCTTGTCAAAGCGAGTTGACCAAAATTATCAGTTAAAAAGTTATCCATTTTTTTAAAAATAAAACTTGCGCGTGAAGTACGCTTGCTTCGCAATGATGCGGTGCTCACGTCTTATCGGGATACAGTACCGCACAAAAAAATAATCTGAATTCAATTTTTTTAACAAGGATAATTGTTTTTTTCTTGTTTTTTTCAAAGGTCTTCGTGAGTTCGATTTTTTTAATAAAACTGTTGAAATAAATTATATTTATCAGCGTTCAAAAGCACATTCTTGTAAGAGGTCAAATAAACTCCACATTTAAAAATAAAGGGCTTTGTGAACCATTGATGGAAAGAATTGAAAAAAAAATTTAGTCAAGTTTTTATTATAAATACATTGCGAAAAAAGCAACCAAGTGGTCATTCAAGTGACCTCCTGGGTCTCAAATGTGAATATACAGAAAAAAAAATATTTGCAATAAAAGGGACCATTTTAGGGTCATACTCAAGAGATTGCTGGAGGGAGTGGTTTTTTTTAGTTTAAGCTCATGAAAAAGCCTTTTCGATGACGTCATTTCGGGGTGCTGGATGACGCCAACCCTGGTCCACTTTAAACCTCGTTTTCAAACAATCATATAAAAAATAGTTAAAAGAAAAAAAGTGACATCAAGGTCAAGGTTAATAATGACGTCAGGAATTATTTCAGAAGCCACAGCCTCTAAAAAACGTCTCGAAAATGTACAGAAGAATATAGTTAGTACACGGCTAGCTTGGGACGGTAAGAGGGCGTGGCCTGTCTGCGCTCTCCAAGGGCAAGGCACTGTCTCGTGCATTATCGTGTCAGGACCCTTTTTTCAATAGCACAAGTCAGCCGTGAATAAGCTATAGGTATAGAGACAAAATGCAGGGTAATAAAACGTGATGACGTCATTTTAAATCACCAGAATGACATCATCACTAAAAGAGGTTCAAAAAAGGTACAAAGTAAGTCACTCGGAGCACGAAATAGGTACAGAAATGCGGCGGGGGGAGAAGACATGACGTCATCATACGAGATGACGTCAGAACTCTTCGGGAGTTCTTGAGAGCAACATGTTGTTGTTGAGCGGGGCGCCGGCGACAAGGCTGTAGGCGAGTCGCATGTAGTCGCCGCTGCACGTCGCCATGATGTCGTGCTCCAGGGAACGGTGGTATTTGCGCTTGTACTCCTCGGCGATGTCGCTCAGGTCGATCTGCAACAACGCGATATCGTATTTTTCGACGGGCTAAGCTTGTATCTATTGAAAAAGCTGTTGGATTCACAACGCGATTTTCAAAAAAAGGTCGATTGAAGCTAGAGGTGTTCTGAAAAGTCTCTAGAGCCAAAACGGGTTCAAATAGAAACTCTAGAAGCTCCTAAAGTAAGCCTAAGGGCTTTACTAGCCGTTTTAGTCAAAAATCCTCAGAAGAGAGAAGGCAAAAATGTTTCAAAAATGCATTTTTGATCCGAATGTCGTTTGATAAAAGTCCTAGACACCTCTATTTCACGTAAAATTCAAAAATTCAAGCCTTAATCTCTAGAAAAGGAGCTGGACTACACATAAAACTGAACTACCGCAAGTTAGATCTATTGAGAGGATTAGGCCAAACTTTCTGCCATCTTTGCTATTTCCCACTATTTTTCATAAAGTCAGTACGTCTCCTAGATACCTTAATTGCCCTGAAAATTCAAAAATTTAAGGCTTCATCTCTAGAAAAGGAGCTGGACTACCCATAGAGCAAGCGTATAGCTTTTTTTTTGCTATTTTCTTCTTCGCATAGTTCAAGTCTCACATCCAAACTACAAAAATACTGGGTAAATTTTAGTGGCCACTATAGTAATCGAGCTAGTGACCATTCAAGAGGTTAAAATTTACTGGTCTCTTTAGAAATCTAAGTGGTAGACCCCCAAAACACTAAAGTGACCAATAAGGCGCGAAATAGTACTACTATATGGGGGTGTAGATTTGGTTTGAGTGGCCCCTTTAGTGTCCTCTCCAAGTAGTCCTTGAGGAACCTCTTACGTGGTCACTACATTTTTTCTCAGTAGAGCGTTGAAAATCGTCAAGTCCCCTGAATCAAGGTGCCCACCTCGCTGCGGCTGACGCAAATGCGGATGATGGTCGAGTGGTCGGGCCGGTCTCCAGTCATCGCCGCCCGGAGCTTCTCCGCAAAGTACAGCTGCGTGTTTCTCGATACTCTTACTGGAAAAATCCTTTTAAAAACACTTCAAAACGACATAATCTTTTCGTTAAGCTCGCCTTTTTAACCTTGAAAAGAGCGCAAAGACTCCAGAGTGGTCCCTATAGAGGCATCCTCAGAAACCCTTGAAGGTTCCCCTCTATAGAACACTTTTCAACCTCGAAAAAGCGAATACCCTAAGAGCTCCAGAGTGGTCCCTATAGGGGGAGCCTTAAGGTGCTTCGAAGGTTCTCAGGACCGATTTTCCTCCCCTTATAGGGACCACTTGAGCTTGCAAAAGTGGCCCTTACAGGGGAGATGATAGTCAATTATAGAAAACAGAAAAAGACCCTATAGGGACCACTTCAGCTTTAGGGACTGAACGGTCAGACCCTAAACCACTATAAGGGTCCATCTGAATTTTCAAAAGATCAAAAATAAATAAAAGACCCTATAGGGGCCACTTAAGCTTGCAAAAGTGGACCCTACAGGGGAAAGGCTAGTCGATTATTGCTCAGATCAAAAAAGTTGGAAGACCCTTTAGGGACCACTTGAGTTTCAGGAGCTCAAGAGTAGGAACTTTCAAGGGTTCACCTAAAATTTACCTATGTAGGGGCCTTTTTTGGTTCCCTCTAGGGGTTGTTTCTTTTCCCTAGCCCCTTTAGGGACCACTCTGGTGTTCCTAGGACAGGACCAGATACTGTAAATCTGTGCACAATCGACTACTTTTTTACACAAAAAAACGCTCCAAAAACCCACAAATCGTCAAAAGAACGAGGCGAATTTCCGAATGGATGGCCTTGTTCCGACGGAGGATGTTCTCCAGGTCGTGGGCGTCTTTTCGCAAGTCGTCAACCTGGAAAAAATCAATAAATGAATCGAAAAATCGATGAATTCGGACCCGATCCAAAACGCGGCCAATGTGCTTCCAGGAGTTGCCGATGAAAAGCTGCTCGAAGAGGGCGGCGCTTTTGGCGATTTCTTCGATTGTTGTCTGAAAATGGGCATATTTTGCTCCTTTGAGCTGCAGTTCAGAATCTTCTTATAACTTCTATGAAAAAGAGTAAAGGCTTAGAAAATGGCAAAAAATAAAATCCTCGAGAGGATCCGAACCATCGACCTTATCCTGTTCAATTTTAACATGACCATCTTAGGAATTTTAGTATGGCCCCTATAGGGGTTAGGGGGAAAACAGCCCCTATAGAGGCCGAAATAGTGGTCCCTATAGGGATTTAGGGTCTGACTTTTCAAGCCCTTAAAGCTTAAGTGATCCCTATAGGGGTTTTTCTTATTAATCTTGGTTTTTGCGTGGAAATGCTTTTTCGCATAGAGTTCATAAAGATTATTGACTAGGCTTTTTTTGCAAGCTTTAGTGGACCCTATAGGGCTTGATAAAGTGGTCCCTAGAGGGGACCCTCCGAGGGGAGCCTTAATGGAGTTCCTGAGATACGGTTTCTGAGATCGTCTCTCATATTTCCGTGCTATTTCCATATTTCTCTGACCTCGCGAGGGAACGTAGAGACGCAGACACTTAAAAACGTGTCAAGTCGCGGTGAATGGACTATCTCCAGCAAAAATGGCAAAAATTCAAATTTCCTCGTCTAGAATCGAACTCCCGAATCCCCTCTACAAATACAACTAATTTGTCTTGAGATTTTCTAACGAAGAAGCTTTTGAACTTCAAAAATGAAGGATCAGTTAACGAAAAACCGAATTATTGACTATTTTAATCCAATTTTTTATACGCAAAGGCCCACCGCCAGGATAATTTGGGCGTGTTTTTCGACGAGGGCTTCGTCGATTTTCTTCCCCGTGGAATCGTCTCGCGGACTGCACAGGAGCATCGTCAAAACGCGGCCAACGATTCCTTCGACCTGAAAATTAAGTTCAACTTCATTTTTTTTCCTGAGCCTGAAAGAAGTTCAACATCTTGTCCGGCCCCCAATCAAAAATTAAGATTTGTCATTTTTTTCATTAGTAAAATGAAAATTTCCTTCTCAAAACGCTCTGAAGGACCTGGAAATGCCCCTTTAAAAAGCTTTAAAAAATGATAGGAAAAAGGCTTTTTTTGAGCCCATTTTTTTATAGCCTCCGTGAATTCTCTGGGATCATTTTTCAGTTACTTTATTTAATGAAGAATGTTGAAATCAAAAAGTGAGCTGAAATAAATTTAAAAACTGGAATAGGTCTAATCTATTGAAGACCGTGAAAGTCCTTTTTTCGAGTTTTCGAGGAGCTCCCTAAAAAAAATTAAAAATTTTTCAAAGTCTTGAGAGAAAAATTCAACGTCTCATGTTCCATGTGGAACTGCTCTTCCTGTCATTTTTTTTCAGATTTCCTGCTGTGTGAAAACTAATCCGACCTTGACACTGATATCCTTGTCGATCGGCTTTCGGTAATCGGTTTGGTAGGTTTCCTTGATGACGCGGAGTTGCTGGAATCGTCTCAATCATTTCTAGCTCAGTTTATGAAAATTCTGACTAATTTTCAAGGAAAAGAAAAAAAAATTCCGAACCCGAGGGCTTCTAGTACAGGCGATTTCGACAGCAACGGAACGGTCGCCGTAGCGATTCTGAAATTATTATTTTTTTTTGTACTTTTTCTGAACTTGCTTCGAACTCTTTTCTCCATACGAAACGACTCAATTATCATTCAAGAAAAATCTTTAAAGAAAGTCGAAAGATTTTGAAATTTCAAAAATCTTATAATGATGCAATTTTTTCAGGTCGCCTTAAAAGACTTTAACGTACATCCTTCTTATTACTTTTATTTCAAAATATTTAGGCCATCGAAATTCTCAATCTTCAAACCTTTAATCTTCTAAAACAATTGATTTATTTCTCCTTTATTTCCTTCAAAAATGAAACGAATCCCGAACCGAGATCGATTTGAAGAGGTTCAGGGTATCGTACTGATGAGCCGGTTTGAACAACGCCTGGGCCATTTCCAAGAAATATCCGCCCGTTTCTTCTTCCAAATCGTCCAGAAGGCTCTGAATCATAAAAATTTTTACTCACTTTTTCAAGATTCCAACCCGACTATACATGTCCTCATATGCATTGAGGATTTTCTGACGTTGGAAATTATTGTGGTAGAGAATCGTCTGGATGATGACTTGATCGTTGGTGTCTGGAAGTAATAAAAAAGTTTTGGCTTGAATCGACTCAAATTTTTGATATTTTCGGGTTACGGTATCATGATCCGTCGTGAGCACAGCGTCATTACGGACGATACACCTGCCTCACGCGCAGTTTTCGTCGATTTACGGGTTTCTTTTTATGATTACGTTTTTCGCTTTTTTGTTGTTTCAGTAGCAAAGAACTTGTTTTTCCATCGAATTTATCGGTTCTGTGAGCCTTTTAAACAATGATTCGTGACTTTTCGGTGTAGCTCAAAGAGGAAATTCAACAAAAACATGTAAACTAGTTATTTTCCGAACTTTATTAAGCAACCGGTGAACGGATCTTAACTAACGATTTAGTAAGTCGTTTCAGGTCGGGCGCATTTTCAAGTCTTACGATCATAACAAATTTATAAGTAGTCACAACTATCTCAAACAATTCCGCATGAACTTTAATTTTTTAGAACTTTAATAGTTTACTGAAAAAATTAACCGATGCCCGTAAAATTTCTAATATTCAAGGCTAGGCTGTCGCTGATTGGCCAGCTTTCAAGTACGAATCTGCCCTTTGGGTATTTCGGACGGAAGGCTATCGGTGAATGGACTAAAGCTTAATCGGGTCTTATCACGAGAGACCGATGAATTATTGATGATGGCACATGGCCAACAGCCACGGGCCCATTGCCTATTCAATAAGACATTCAATAACATTCAGGCGGAAGATTCGAAGATCTGGCTTCGGGAAATCAAACATTAGTCTATCTATAATAACCAGTTTGTAGTGGGAGTCGTTTTTTCCAGTTTTCAACAGAAAAAGAAAGAAAATTTGGCTTAAAATCACCCAAAATTCACTAAGGGGGGTTAGAGGAGAAAAATTTCTCAAAAGGGGCCGAAAAAGTGGTCCCTATAGGGGTGGAATCAAGGTGGTCCCTATAGGGATTTAAGGTCAGACCTCTTGAAGCTCAAGTTGACCTTATAGGAGTTAGGGGGGAAAACGACCCTCATGGAGACCGAAAAAGTGGTCCCTATAGGGGTGAAATCAAGGTGGTCCCTATAAGGTCCTTTAATTTTATTCAAAAAACGCTTTTTTATCAAGTTTTTCTTATGGATGAGCTTATAAAAATTATTGACTAGCATGTCTCCTATAGTGATCTCTTTTGCAAGCTTCAGTGGCCCCTGTAGGGATCTGTGAAGGGGTCCCTAGTTAAGACCCTCCAAGTGCCCCTATAGGGACCACTCTGGAGTTCCTAAGTACGAATTTATACCAAAACCATCCATTCTTCCGAAAAAGAACCTGCACATCTAATACCTGTTCCAAAACTTCAATTTCCATAAACTCATCAAATTATCTTCTAATGCATCACAATCATTTTTGCCATTATTCGTCAAGGATCCGATCCAGTGACCCTTAGATCCAGAATAAAACTCACTAATGCCACTCAAAGACTTCCGGAGGGTTTCCGACGCCTGAACGGGATGAAAATCCGGCGAATCCGGTCCGTAAACGGTGCCTCGGAGATCGTCGTACTGTAAAAAAAATCGTAAAGCTTCTGGGTTACGGTAGTGCGGTTACTGTACATTCTATTTAGGAGTGCTTTATGAGAAAAATAAAGGAAGAATCGAAATATTTCAAGCGAAACCTAGAAATACATGTAAATTTGGCTAGATTTCACAATATTCAGCCCGTTTTTTGGTATTTTTCGGACTTAAAATTCATTTTTCTCAAGAAATTTTAAGATTTTCATGATCCATTTCATGTCTCCCTCATACATATAGAAAAAATAAAGGTCGAAATTGCTTTTTTCTTACATGTTTATAGCTGAAAAACACCATTTTTACACGATTTTATAGCCAATTTCAAGTCCCACTTACAATTTGGAAAAATAGAGGTCAAAATTGAGATTTTCAGGATTTTTCGCTACAGTTTGTGAGCTGAAAAAGATCATTCTTACACCATTTTTTTTTCGGCAAATTTCGAGTTTCAAAAAAAGGAGAGCTCCAAATTAACATTTTCAAGCTTCTTCATACATTTCGATAGCTGAAAAACACCATTTTTACACCATTTTATAGCCAATTTCAAGCCCCAGTTATAGTTTGAAAAAATAGAGGTCAAAATTGAGATTTTCAGGATTTTTCGCTACAGTTTGTGAGCTGAAAAAGATCATTCTTACACCATTTTTTTTTCGGCAAATTTCGAGTTTCAAAAAAAGGAGAGCTCCAAATTAACATTTTCAAGCTTCTTCATACATTTCGATAGCTGAAAAACACCATTTTTACACCATTTTATAGCCAATTTCAAGCCCCAGTTATAGTTTGAAAAAATAGAGGTCAAAATTGAGATTTTCAAGCTTTTCCCTACGTTTCTATATCTGAAAAACACCATTTTTACACCATTTTATGGCAAATTTCGAGTATCTCTCATGAAATTTGTAAAATAAGGTCAAAATTGAAATTTTCAAGCTTTTCCCTACGTTTCTATATCTGAAAAACCCCATTTTACACCATCTTAAACCAAATTTCACAAGAAACTCTAAAAATCAATAAATCCGCACCTGACTCTCGTACATTTGGTACATCATGGGCATGTTGAGTTTGCTCCGGCGGCTTTGGTGGCTTCCCTCCGAGTCCAAAGACGAGCCGTTGGAAAGGGCCTGAAAAATGAGGGTCTTGCGATAAAATTCGTGAAGAGGAGAGTACATGGGGACTGGGAAAACTTGGAAAAACGGTTCATCGAGTGAAATTTCAGTTCAAACTCCAATGAAAAATCAACAAATCGTTTAAAAACGTTCATAAAACTTTGAATGAAACGCTTCTATTACGAAAATTAGAAAAATCACCACTTCTCAGTCCAAATTCTTGATTAAAATCGAGTCCCCCCCACTTAAAAAAACAATTGAAATCAAATCTTTTGAATCTATTTCTACCCCCCTAAAAAAATGGTTGAGATCAAATTTCATCGTCCCTAAAAAAATAAAAAAATATTACAAGTCCATTTTCACCCCCCCATAATAATGGTTGATATAAATTCCCCCGAGAGAAGAGAAAAAAACCTTCATTCGCGTGACCGAATTTTTTTAAACGTGAGGGCGTATTTCATCGCAAAAAAATATAGTATTGATGGGTTTTAAATATATAAAATGCCTTCAAATTTTCATATCATTCACCTTTTTGAACTTTTTAGTTCAAAAATTCATCTTTTAAACTTTAAAAATCATGAAAAAAACATTTTCTTAAGCTTCTAACGCACAATTGACTGGAAAAAAACCTCTAATAACTGGATTTCAATGATCCAAAAATCTACTACGTATTAATTTAAAGCTTTCAAAACTGAAAAATCGAGATTTCTTACAAGCTAACCGTACTGAATCTTTAAAAATCAACCAGAATGATGAAAATTTTGAGTATTAAGGTTCAAAGTCCAGAAATGCTCAATTCAGAGCCAGGAAACTCTGAGAAAAAAAAAGTCGAGACTCGGAAAAAATGGAAACAACCGAAATTTTCGGACTATCGTTGAAGTACCTAAACTCCACTGGTTAAAAGTTCGAAATTGCTCAATTAAGAACCAAAAAACTTCTTAGAACCCTTAAAAAGGCCTGAAAACTTGAAAGTTTGAGCTTTTTCAAATATTTTGAGAGATTTGCATCTCGAAAGAATGATTAAACCGGTTCAAAGTCCAGAAAAGCTCAATTTAGAGCCATAAAAACCCCTTAAAGCCCTCAAAAAGACCTTTTTTTTATTTTGAAAAAAACCCAAAAAAGTTATGCGACTCGGTAGAAATGGAAATTATCCAAAATTTTTAGACTATCACCTCAACTAAACTGGTCGAAAGTCCAAAAATGCTCAATTAGGAGCCAAAAAAAGCTCGTCAAAATTTGGGAAAAAACCTAAAAAATTCGCAAAACGATCAACATTGAAATACCTTAACTCAACTAATTCAAAGTCCAAAAATGCTCAATTTAGAGCCGAAAAACCCCTTAAAACCCTCAAAAAGACCTTTTTTAACTTTGAAAATCACCCAAAAAAGTTTTGCGACTCGGTAAAAAAATGGAAATTATCAAAAATTTTTTTAGACTATCACCTCAACTAAACTGGTTCAAAGTCTAAAAATGCTTAAATTAGAGCCAAAAAAAAACCCTTCACAAGTTCGGAAAAGGCCTAAAAAATTCGCATATCTAGTAACACTGAAAAACCTTAACTCAACTGGTTCAAAGTCCAAAAATGCTCAATTTGGAGCCGAAAAACCCCTTAAAACCCTCAAAAAGACCTTTTTTAACTTTGAAAATCACCCAAAAAAGTTTTGCGACTCGGTAAAAATGGAAATTATCAAAATTTTTAGACTATCACCTCAACTAAACTGGTTCAAAGTCTAAAATGCTTAAATTAGAGCCAAAAAAAAACCCTTCACAAGTTCGGAAAAGGCCTAAAAAATTCGCATATCTAGTAACACTGAAAAACCTTAACTCAACTGGTTCAAAGTCCAAAAATGCTCAATTTGGAGCCGAAAAACCCCTTAAAACCCTCAAAAAGACCTTTTTTAACTTTGAAAAAAAGTCTCAAAAAAGTTCGCGACTTGGAAAAAATAGAAAAAAACCAAAAAAATTTGGACTATCATTTAAAAATCTCACCTAAACTGGTTCAAGATCCAGAAAAGCTCAAGTTAGAGCCTAAAAAACTCGTCAAAATTTCGAAAAAGGCCTAAAAAATTCGCTACTCGAGTAACAAAAAAAAACCTTAACAAAAATGGTCCAAAGTCCAAAAAAGCTCACTTAAGAGCCAAAAAGAAGTTTTTAGACTATCATTGATATACCTTAACTCAACTGGTTCAAGGTCCAAAAATACTCAATTTGGAGCCAAAAAAAAAGCCCTAATAACAAATAAACAACTGCGAGGAAATGACGAAACACTAAGAAGTACCAAGAATTAGGAGCCGCGAAGGTTGCCATTAGACTTTCGTTTCAAGTGAAGCGCGAAGGAAGGAGGAAATACGCGCATCGAATTATCGAGAATGAGTCAACAAAACCGCCAAAGGATTCCTTCGGAAAAAGAGAACTAATCCTACAATCTGGAGGCGAATCGACGTTTAACTACAACTCCGGCTTATAGGCGGATTTTTCGAGCAAATCTGGGAAAATCGTCGATTTTTCGTCTGGGGACTTTTGAAGGCGAAAGGGATGATGATTTTAAACTAATAAATAATCTTCAAAATACTTATGGTGCATTTTTCGTATGTAGAAAATGAACTTTAAAAGCGGAAAGGACAAAATATTTAAAAGGAACATGACGCGTTATGATTTTGAATTAATAAATCATCTTCCAAAACACCTTTTTGAATACTGAAATGATGCCAATTGCGCAAGCCGTTTTTGGTCGGGCGCAACTTAATATAAAAGCTTTAAAGCTACTATGGACCTTAAGACGTTCTGAAAAGATAATCGTTTTTTGATTAAAAAACATTTTTGAGTAGTGAAATGAGCTTCAAAGATGCCAAATGCGCAAGCCGTTTTTGGTCGGGCGCAAACTGATTTACGAGTTTCAGAGCTTTCATGGATCCCAGGACGTTTTGAAAAAATGATAGATTTCGAATAAAAAGCCTTTTTGAGTAGTGAAATGAGTTTCAAAGATGCCAAATGCGCAAGCCGTTTTTGGTCAGGCGCAACCTGATTTAAAACTTTCAAAGTCTCTATGGGCTTCAGGAGGTTTCAAAAAGATGACCGAATTTCGACTGAAAAATTATTTTGAACAATGAAATTATTTTTAAATATGCCGAACGCGTAAGCCGTTTTTGGTCGGGCGCAAATTAATTTAAAAGCTTTAAAGCTACTATGAGCCTCAGGACGTTTCAAAAAGATAACCGCTTTCTGACTGAAAACATTTTTAAATATTGAAATGAGTTTCGAAGATGCAAAATGCGTAAGCCGTTTTTGGTCGGGCGCAAACTGATTTACGAGTTTCAGAGCTTTCATGGATCCCAGGACGTTTCAAAAAGATAGTCAAGCTCGTAAATTTATCAAAAATTCAAAAGTTCAATCCCAAAAGCTCAATATATCACCCCTTAATGTACTAAACGATAAAAAACGGCTCAAAATTCTCGAGAAAATCGGAATATTTCAAGCTCGACTGTGCCGTTTTGGAGCCTAGAAAGATCGAAAAGGCCAGTTTCAAAGAACCAAAGTGATAAGGAAAAATGGGAGGTGAAGCATAAAGTAAATGGGGAAGAAGCTGAAGAAGAAGATTGATATCATCCATTCGAAAATTCTTCTCGCCCCCAAAATGCTCGGCCGCCAGTCAACATCGCAACGGAAGTCTTGTACGGGGGGAATCGCATCCGACATTTTATTATGAAATTTTTCTTCATAAATGACTAGATATTCTTTTGATGCTTCAAGTTAGCCAATTTAGAATCGGAATTAAAGTTTCAGACAAAAATTGATCATCTCCTACAGCTTAGAAGTCTCAAGGATTCGCTTCCGAGCCTGGGGAATCGATCCAAAATTTTTCTTAACTGATCAAAAAGGGTTTTGACGTTTTAGTGGAAACTATGGTAGTCAAATTAATAGCCAGGGTTAAAAATTAGTGGCCACTTTAGGGTTTTGACGTTTTAGTGGCCACTATAGTAGTCAAATTAGTGACCACTTAAGGGGTTAAAAATGGCCACTTTAGAAGTCTAAGTGCTACTATTAGACAACTAAACATTTTAGTGGCCACTTTAGGGGTCAATGGATCAACATAACCGGTCCAATCTGTTCGTTTTAAAATAATCAGAGTTACTGGAAGGAATACTGGATGAAAAACTACTGAAGTGGCAACTAAATGGAAAACAGTGGCCACTATAGAGGTGGTTTTAGTGGCCACTTTAGTGTCATCTTCAAGTAGTCATTGGCGAGCCTCTATAGTGGCCACTAGAAATTTTCCCAGTGAAAGGACGTCACTCAACTTTTTGATTGGGAAATTTCTGAAAAATGGCCAGAAAACTTCTTGATGAACCATATGAAGATTCTGAAAGTCTCAATCTTCAAAACTTCCTAGTTTCCGAGAAACGACTCCTCAAAATCCGTAAAAACAGGCCATTTTTGGGATTTCAAGCCCTCGTTTCTCGAAAACTAGGAAGTTCTATAGATTGAATGTTTCAGGACCTTTTTCTGGTAAATCAAGGATTATTCTAACTGGTCCAATCTGTTCGTTTTAAAATAATCAGAGTTACTGGAAGGAATACTGGATGAAAAACTACTGAAGTGGCCACTAAATATAGAACCTCTATAGTGGCCACTAAAACGGAATGTAGTGGCCACTAAAGAGGTGGGTTTAGTGACCACTTTAGTGTCCTATCCAAGTAGTCCTTGGCGAGCCTCTATAGTGGCCACTAAAAATGCTACAAAGTATACTAAAAATCAGCTATAAATTTAAGAGAAAGCAGCCAAAATCGTACAAAAAAAGCTTGAATTCGAGAAAAGGCGTCTTAATCCAAAAAGCTGTCGGGAAGATGAAAACTAGTCTTTCTAAGCTTGAAAAAAAAAGCTTTCCCCACACTTGGACCATTACAATGATTGCATAGGAAAGGAGGGAAATAATTAAATTGCTTGATTCGTTTCGAAAATCTGTTACTTTTTGAAGATCATATTTTTGAGATTCCTAAGCTTCTTCTCACGATAGGAAAATATAACTCGAATTTTAGAAACCTAAAAAAATCGGCCTAATTTTGGGAGTGTTAAGAAATGTTAAAAATCAAGGCTTAAAGCCTTCTGAAACACTTATTACATTCTAAAAACCTGAAAAATGCCTCAAAAACCTAGAATCAAGTCAAAAAACCTCCAAGACCCACCATTTCAGACGTCCGGCTCAGGAAAAATACCAAAAACCAAAAAACTTCAGCCTCAGATATCAGGTTTGTGCATAAGTGATGAGATTGGTTTTTGATGCTATTTTCGATGCCAGAGTTTGAAATTCTTAGTATCTCAATAAGATGTGGCCAAGTATTTATTATTAGCAGCAACTTTTTCCATTTGGTGATAAGATTCAAAAGGTGAAGGATAAAGAACAAATTTTTTAACAGGTTACTTCTGGGATGAGTTTTTAGCCTTGCAAGTAATTAGCAGGTGGGAAAAACTTAAAAAGATCTTTTTTTATTTTTTTGATTTAAAAAAATTTTTGAACTCATTAAAGGCCAATTTTTCCAGTCATATGTTGATAAAAAAAGGTCTATAAAGCCTGCAATTTTTCAAAATTTCAACGTTGAAAGTGAGAAAAACAACTGAAACTTTGACTTGAACAAACTTATCGTTTGAAAAAATATGAGAACTCCGTTTTTATTTTTAAAAGTTTAAAATAGTTTTGGATGTCTGAAACCTTCAAAATTCGTGCTCAAAAGGTTTACTTTTGAAATTTTTTTTAGAAAATTGGCTTAAAACACTTGGAAAGGGTCCCCTAGATCCAGAAAATTCCAATCTTCAGAGTTTAAAACGAGCAAAACCTTAAGAAATCGGCCATTTTGATCTAGGGAACGAAAAAACTTCTTGTAAAGTTAAAAATTTTTGAATTTTCGACGCAAAATGTGATTTTTAACAAACCATAAATCTTCGAAATTGGCCTAGTGACTAACCCAACCGAGAACTCCACCCTAAACCTCTAAGACCTTTAAATAAGCCCTTAAAAGCCCTAAAAACCTCCAAAAATCCACCACCGTGACGCGCTTAGTAACGGTAGGAAACGAGGAATATTCTTGTAGAATCTTGGAATTTCGACGAAAAAAATGAGACCTAACGACTAACCCCCCCTATTACGAAAAATTCGCCACAAAATGAAACAACCTAATGACTAACTTAACCTGGATTTCTATCCTAAACCTCTGAAATCTTCGAATAAACCCATAAAATCCACAGAATCCTCAAAAACCCACCATCGTGACGCGCTTGGTAACAACGATAGGAAACTATGAACCTTCTTGTTGAATCTCGGATCTTCGACGAAAAAGGAGCTTCAACGACTAACCTAACCGAGATTTCCACCCTTAACCTCTAAGCTCTTTAAATAAGCCCTTAAACTCCTAGATCTTAAAGCCCCCCCTGACGCGCTTAGTAACATCGATAGGAAACTAGGAATATTCTTGTAAAGTCTTGGAGTATCGACTAAGAAAGAAGCCTAATGACCAACCTAGCCAAGAACTTTCTCCTAAACCTCTAATGTCTTTAAATAAACCCTCAAAACCCCTTAAAATTACGCAACCCACCTCCCCCCTTGACAAAAAAGGAGACCTAATGACTAACCTAACCTGGAGTCCTATCCTAAACCTCTAAAAAAACTTCAAATAAACCCATAACACCCTCAAAATCCACGCGAATTCCCCCCGCCCATTTTGAAAAATTCGCCGTAAAATGAAACAACCTAGTGACTAACCTAACCAAGAGCTCCATCCTAAAACTCTAAGGTCTTTAAATAAGCCCCTTAAAAACCCGTCAAACTTTTCAAAAACCCACCACCGTGACGCGCTTCGTAGCGGCGAGAGTCATCGCCGTCGTCGTTGTTTTCATAAAACTTCTAATAAGGTAAGTGATAATAGACTATAGCAAAAAGGAGTTAAGGTGAGTTGAATAAAGGGGAGAATATCAGGCGGCGTTGTCGACGTCTGAATGCTGTCTAATAGGATAATCTCGAGGCTTATCTAAGCATTCTTTCTTTTTTTTTCTGCCTTTTTTGTTCGTTGATCATGGGGGAGAGCAGCAGAACAATGGGATTCCAGTGCTTTCGTCACAAATCTTGGAGATTTGCCAAGGACAGGGCTTTAAGCGGGTCGGCCTGGAGAGTCTTGTGGGGCCGGATGTTTCACATATTTGGGTTAGGAACTTTCAAAAAGCGTTTTTTTAGTGTTTTCATTATTTTTTTCTAGCCAAGGAAGGATCCAGGGGCCAGAAGGTCATAGAAGGTCCCAAAAAAGTCCCATTTTCTTCAAAAAATACGCAACACTTCTCAAAACTACCAGTCCTATACTTCGCTATCTATGACTTGAAATGCATTAACCGCATGTAGAATGGCTCAACGCGTCGCGGCCGCGTTGCGGATGGATCTGTCCTCCAGTTCGTTCCCAAATAAACTTTCTCAAAGTGTTTTTCATTTTTTAAATTTTCAGCCAAGGTCCGAAAAAGGCCTAAGGCCCCAGAAAGTCCCAAAAAAAGTCCGAATCTCTTCAAAAGTATACGATAGATTCCACTGCTGCGATTACTATACTTCATAGGCCCCCTAAGGTCCCAAAAAAGTCCCAATCTCTTCAAAAAAAAAAACGCAAAACTTCCCACTGCTGTCAGTTCTATTCTTCATATGCCCCGGAAGGTTTTCTAAAGCCGCAGAAAGTCCCAAAAAAGTCCCAATCTCTTCAAAAGTATACGATAGTTTCCACTGCTGCCAGTTCTATACTTCATATGCCCCGGAAGGTCCCAAAAAAGTCCCATTTTTTTCAGAAATCCGCAAAACTTTTTACTGCTGCCAGTCCTATACTTCATAAGCCCCGGAAGGTTTTTCTAAGTCCCCAGGAAGTCCCAAAAAAGTCCCATTTTCTTCGTAAAAATACGCAAAACTTTCCACTGCTGTCAGTCCTATACTCCATATGCCCCGGAAGGCTTTTCTAAGTCCCCAGAAAGTCCCAAAAAAGTCCCATTTTCTTCGTAAAAATACGCAAAAGTTCTGATGCCAGCACTATAACTAATTATCTATAACTTGAAACTCATTGGCCGCACGTAGAATGGCTCAACGCCTCGCGGTCGCGTTGCGGATAGACCTGTCCTCCAGCCGATTTTAATGCTTTTATATGCACCAATGAGCCAAGTCGTTTTTGGTCGGGCGCACTTTGAAATGACCGATTTTTTCTAAATATTCTCAACAAAGCGCACAGAAAACCTTTTGCCAAACTACACTGAAACACGAAAAAAACAAAAAAACTTCCAGGAAATCTAAAAAAAAAAGTCAATGGGAAGCCTCGAAAACTCGGAAATTCGCTGCTGCGTCACAACATTAAAACATCAAGTCGTTGGCTTCTTTCCGGCAATATATTTTTTGTCATCATCTACGAAACGAAACATTTCATACGCTTGTTTTGCGTCAAAAAACAAGCAGAAAAAGATATTTTTTTGGTGAAAAAATAAAGGAATCCGTTGCAATTTTGAGCTCTTCGAGACTTTGAAAAATCGGAAGTCAAAAAAAACGTTTCTGAAACTTTTCTCACTGCTTATTTTTCATCAAAACTTCAATTCCAAAGCTAAAAAACTTTTTCCAAGCATTTGCTCAGAAAACCTGAAATCTTACTTTTTTTCAAAGATACCGTACCTCATAGCCTGCAGATCTAACTCTCAAACCATTCCAAAGACATCTAAAAATTCTATGGTAACTGAACTTTGTTTTCACAACTTTTTGACAGAAAAAATGAATGAATCCGTTGCAATTTTTGAGCTCTTTGACTTTGAAAATTCGGAAGTCAAAAAAAACTTTTCTGAAACTTTTCTCACTGCTTATTTTTGATCAAATTTTCGATTCAAAAGCTAAAAAAACAGGTTTTTCCGACTTATTTGCTCAAAAAACCGTACCTCACAGCCTGCAGATCTAACTCTCAAGCAATTCCCAAAAATCAAAAATTTCTAGGGTACCTGAGTTTTGTTTTTTCTCGTGTAAACTTCAACATACCAGCTTGAAAAACTCATTTTACGGTTTCAAGTGAATTTTCCAGCTTCATCCCACAAAAATCACCAAAACTACGGTACCACCTAACCTGCACATCTAAGCTCATACACTCGAATCGCTTTGAAAAATCATTTTTCGCGACTTTTTGGCAAAAAATATAGGAATCCGTTGCAATTTTTGAGCTCTTGGACACTTTGAAGTATCGGAGGCATAAAAAAAAGGTTTCTGAATTTTTCTCAAAACTTTGATTCAAAAGCTAAAAAAAACAGGTTTCTCCCACGTATTTCCTCAGAAGGCCTGAACATCTTACTCTCTTCAAAGATACCGTACCACAAACCTGCAGATCTAACTCTGAAACCATTCCAAATAATCTCAACATTCAGATACCTAAATTTAGTTTTTCTCGTGTAGAATTTAACAGATTTCATAGTTTCAAGTGAAATTTCCAGATACCGTACCTCATAGCCTGCAGATCTAACTCTCAAGCCATTCCAAAAAGTCTCAAGATTCTAAGGTGTCTAAATTCAGTTTTTCTCGTGTAAACTTCAACTTACCAGCTTAAAAAAGTCAATTCACTGTTTGAAGTAAATTTTCCAGCTTCATCCCACAAAAATCACCAAAACTACAATACCACCTAACCTGCACATCTAAGCTCATACACTCGAATCGCTTTGAAAAATCATTTTTCGCGACTTTTTGGCAAAAAATATATGAATCCGTTGCAATTTTTGAGCTCTTGGACACTTTGAAAAATCGGAAGTAAAAAAAGCGTTTCTGAAACTTTCTCACTGCATAAATTTGCTCAAGACTTTGATTCAAAAACTAAAAAACAGATTTTCCCCACGAATTCCCTCAAAGAACCTGAAAATCTTACTCTTCGCAAAAATACCGTACCATAGCCTGCAGATCTAACTCTTAAGCCATTCCAAAGACATCTCAAAATTCTAAGGTACCTAAATTTAGTTTTTCTCATGTAAACTTCAACATGCCAGCTTGAAAAACTCATTTTACGGTTTCAAGTGAATTTTCCAGCTTCATCCCACAAAAATTACCGAGCCTGCAGATCTAACTCTCGAACCATTCCCAAAAAATCAAAAGTTTCTAGGGTACTGAATTTTTGATTTTCTCGTGTAAACTTCAACAGATTTCACAATTCGAAGTGAATTTTCCTGCCTCATCCCACAGAAATCCCGAAGACTACAGTACCCCCTAACCTGCACATCTAAGTTCATACGATCATTTTTCCTAATTTTCTCTCACCACAAAGGTCGCTGGTTCGACTCCTCCCTTCGTTTTTGCCAAAACTAACCCGATATTTGCGTTGCTCGGTGCTGGTTTCGATTGGCGATTTCTCGATTTCGACCATTTCTGAAACGAAAATTTTACTTTTTCGAGAAAAATAAGCTTCGAGAACTGGAAAGCAAAGTGTTACGTAGGAAAACCTATTCAGAAAGGGGAAGAAAAATGGGCGGAGCTTGACGGGGGGATAATCCCAACAAAGATCCCTTTATGGCAAAAAAGGGAATTCAGGAGTGCAGAAAAAGTTAATTTCCTTTGTTTAATGGGACGAAAAAAATGAGCTTTTCTATTTCGCATTGATTAAAGTTCATAACGAATGTCGTCATGTTATAAAAAAGGGTCCAAATTTAAGTAAATGTCAGGTAAAAAAATTCCCATGAAGTGAAAAAAGCTAAATTTCAATATACCAACTCAAAAATCATCAAAATTTCAATGGGATATCGGATTTTCTTGAATTTTTTTTGGTCAAAATCATTCTTTCAGAAAAGATTCAAAAATGCCTTCAGAAACCTTACTGGAAAGATTTTTAGTGGCCACTATAGGGTTTTGACGTTTTAGTGGCCACTATAGAGGTATAAATGCTACTACTAGACCACTAAAAGTTTAGTGGCCACTATAGGGTTTTGACGTTTTAGTGGCCACTACAGTAGTCAAGTTAGTGGCCACTTAGGGGTTAACAATTAGTGGCCACTATAGAGATCTACGTGCTACTACTAGACTGATAAAAATTTTAGTGGCCACTTAAGGGGTCAATGGATCAACAGAACTGGTCCAATTTGTTTGTTTTAAAACTATCAGAGTTACTGGAAGGAATTCTGGATGAAAAACTACTGAAGTGGCAACTAAATGGAAAACAGTGGCCACTATAGAGGTGGTTTTAGTGGCCACTTTAGTGCCCTCTCCAAGTAGTCCTTGGCGAGCCACTAAAAAATATTCCCATTACAATGAGGTCATTTTACTTTTGTGATTGGCATTCTCCTGAAAATTGGCCAGGACGCTCCTGGATGTACTAGAAAAAATCTCCGAAAGTCTCAAGCTTCAAAATTCTCTAGTTTCTGAGAAACGACTCCTCAAAATCCGTAAAAACAGGCCATTTTTGGGGCTTTAAGACCTCATTTTTAAAAACATTGAGGAGTTGTGAAGTTCAGGCTCATTTTATAGTACACCCAAAAAAAAAATTCAAGGTATTCCCAATCGCAATGTAAAACAACTTAGTGAAAAATCAAGTTTCTGACATACGATCCCTCAAAACACGTAAAAACAGGCTATTTTTTGAATTTGAGCCCTGGTTTTTCGAAAACTAGAAATTTCTACAGAATGAAACTTTCATTTCCTGGTACATCAAAAAATAATCTGGCCAATTTTCAACTTCCCTTTAAGGTAATCAACACTTTTCTATTAAAAGACTCTAGAAACATCCGAAATAAACAAAGCCTAATCTATTTACTAACAATGATAAAAATGTCTTGAGCCTATAAACGTGTCGAAAATGGGTACAAATCCGGTCTTTGGCTTCCCTCGCCTTCATTTGTATGCATTCATATGCGAGTCAACACAAACATTCTTAACAATTCTAGAAAAACTGATCACTTCTTAATAAAAAAAATATTATGATAGATCTTTGATTGGTTCAATTATGCTATAAAGTCGGCCGAAATTTCGATTCTCATTTAATTTTTAGCTTGTAAGCCTTAAAAAGCGGAAAAATCCGAAAAACTCCATTTTTCGGCTTCTTCACCTTTCTTGTACATCATATTTTGGTTTCACCTTTGAAAAATTTTTTTTCTCGAGCTTCAGCTCAAAGAAAAGATTGAAGATAACTGGAAAAATGCAAAGAATCTCAAATATTTTAAACATAATCTACAGGAAAAGGACATAAATATCACAAAAAATAAGCAAACTTGCAAAACAGAAGAATTAAAAATTTTCACATCCTATAAAATTTCACTTTCTGAAGCTAAAACCCTTCTCAACTTGATTTATAAGCTAGGAACTTCCCTACATCTAATGAAAAGAGGCCAAAAATAACCAAAAACGCGTCAGAAAATCTGTTTATGAGTATGAACAACTAATTTAAAGGTATAACAGATTCGTAAGCTTATCAATTTTTTTTTGGCCCTTTAAAAGAATACTAATCGAAAAGCTCAAATCTTCAGCTTCACTGCATAGCTAAGAAATAAGGTCAGAATCCGAGCTTTTTTCGAGATTTTGAATGAAAAAGCAAGCTTCATTTGGAAATATCAAAATTCACGAAATGGACCGAAAATATCTTGAATAATTAGTTCGAGCGTGTGGATAACATTTCAGGAGGGGGAGGGGGAGGTCTATAATTTCGATTTTTAAAGCCAAAACTCTTCTAAACTTTATGTATAACCTAGGAACTGCTCGTCTGTCTACACCTAATGAAAGAATTCCAAAAATAGCCCGAAATACGTCAAAAAAAAGCTCGTTACGGGCGTAAAAATAAGCAAAAAAAAAGGCAGGCGGGACGGGGGATGTGTTTCAGACAATTCAGGAAAGAGGGGGTCTATAATTTTTATTTTTGAAGCTAAAACTCCCCTTAACTTCAAGTGAAACCGAGCAACTTCTCGTCTGTCTAAACCTATCTCAGGAAGAGAGGAGGGGGGCGCTTTTTCAGACATTCCAAGAAGAGAAGGAGGTCTATAATTCTTCTAAACTTCGTTTATAACCTAGGAACTGCTCGTCTGTCAAAAACCTAATTCAGGGGGGCTTTTCAGACAATTCAGAAAGAGGGAGTGGCGGGGGAGCTCTATAAATTTAATTTTTTTGAAGCCAAAAAAATGCACTCAACTTTATGTAGAACCTAGAGACAGCTCGTCTGTCTACACCTATCTCAGGAAGAGAGAGGAGGGGGGCTTTTTCAGACAATTCAGGAAGAGGGGGAGGCGCTTATTAGAAATTCAGGGAGGGGGGATCTATAATTTCGATTTTTGAAGCCAAAAACTCTTCTAAACTTTGTGTATAACCTAGGAACCCCTGTCTGTCTACACCTATCTCAGGAGGAGGAGGGGGGTTTCAGAAATACCAGGAAGAGGGGGTCCAAATTTTAGATTTTTTTGAAGCTTAATTTTTTTTCTCAAAATGATGCATAACCTAGGAGCTGCCCGTCTGTCTACACCTATTGAAAATATTCCAAAAATAACCCAGCACACGTCAAAAAAGCTCGTTACGGGCGTAAAAATAAGCAAAAAAAGGCAGGCGGGAAACGGGGGATGATCCAAATTAGAAGACACTCTCGAACTCATAACAAACGCACATTTTATGTGTGTGAGCGGGGGAAATCTTTCGACGTCGCTAGGGCATCCGGTTAACAGATTATCCAACCCTTCAAGTCGCTACGGATACGGCTTCGTCTTGAGGAGCTTCCTCGTGACAAGCAACTTGCTATGAATCTTGGAAAATGGGTCCTTTTTACAGATACAAAGCTGGCTAAATTTTGAAAATTTGAGATTCCTCGAATTTCAACTAGAACTTCAAAATGAAGGGAAGAACTCACTAGGGAACGGGAACGTTTTTTTCACCCACCCCCGGTTGAACTTTTTGCTGAAACTTTGCTGAAGTGTACTTAAGAACCTTCTGATTACAGAAAAGAAAAAAAATTTCTCGCAATAGATTTGGTTTTCGAGTTAGGGCACTTCAAAAGCCCGAAATAGCGCTTTTTGGCCTAATTTGCGTATTTTGCACACTTTGAAGCTTCATTACTCGGAAACAAGATCTATTGCGAGAAATTTTTTTTCTGCAATCAGGGGGTCCTAAAGTACACTTCAGCAAAGTTTCAGCAAAAGTTCAACCTGGGGGTAAAATATTTTCCCTGGTCAGGAGAATCCTGGAAAAATGCTGAGAAAGCAATCAGTAGGTGTTTGAAAGGTAGAAAAAACCCATTGCGAAACTTCCAAAACCTTTCTTTTCCCTATCAATTCAAAATTGTCCTTTAAAGATGAAAATCTAGCTTTGACTTGAAGAACCCGGGCCAAAAATTCAGATCACAAGTCTCAAATTTGCGTTTTCCGTCACTGAAGCTCATTTCGTGACAAGTAACTTGCTCGAGATCTTGGAAAATGAGTCCTTTTTACAGCTAAAAAAATTTAAGATCCTTCAGAGTCCAATTAAAAATAAAATTGAAGGGAAGAACTCAGGTGAGTCCTGGGAGCTGTTCAGAAAGTCTTTGTAAAGTAAAAAATGAAAATTTTCTTCCAGAAGCCTTCCAGCAGGCTTCAGGGAGGTGAGAAGAGGCTTTGGGAAGCTGCCAATTTTCAACTAAGAAGAAAAAATCTTTTATCATCTTATCAGCTAGAAAAATTTCTCAAAAAAATTATTTTCTAACTTTTTTTGAAGTAAAATCTGGCTTTTTACTCCTAAAACGATCTATTTTCCTTCGAACAAGATCCTCAGCCAAAAATCACCAGATAAAAGGTCTCAAAATTGTTAAAAATCTGGGAAAATGGGTTTCACTTTACAGCGTAAAGCTGGCCTTTACTCTTTTTCAAGAGAAGTTCGTTTCTTGAGAAGTTCGTTCAAAAATTAATTTGTAAGAGAGAATTTTGAAAATTTTCCAAGCTTTCACCTGCTTGTAAGCTAGAAAATTCCTCATAATGTTCCCTCTACTTTTTATAAAAAAATTAAAAATAAACTTTGATTTAAAGAAACACAGCCAAAAATCCGATAACAAGTCTGAAAATTGCGCTTGTCTAAAATTTGATTTGTGACTTTTAACTCGTTGAAAACCTTGGAAAATGGGTTCATTTAAAAGCAGAAAAATGGCTAATTCTCAAAACTAAAAAGATTTTCTACAAAAAAAGTAAGTTGAAAATTAAAATTTTAGGTGTGGAAAAAAACCTATTTCGAAATTTTTTCGCGTCCTTACTCTACTAAAACTCCAGATTTTTTTTCCATTTTTTTCTATAAAGTTACTACTTGAACATGAGCATTATGGAGAATTAAATAAGAATAAAAAAGCTAAAGTCCAAGGAAAGAAGCCTTTCGTGACATGCAACTTGTTGTGTTCTGGAAGTTATTCGGCCATTTTGCAAGCGGAAGTTTTTTTTTTCTTTATCGATAGTAGTAATTTTGGAGTAGCGAGGGTGTTTGCAAGATGTTTAGAGGTCTAGAAAAAAAACGGAAGTGGAAAAACAAACGCCCTCACCAGAAACTTGTGGGGTTTTGGATAGAAATTAAGATGAATAAGTTCAGAATTATTATTTTGTTTTATTTTGAGAAGGTCCAATAAAGTTTCCGTTTCAAAAAAATCTTCAATATGAGATCGCTTCCGAATATTCGCAAAAGAGAAGTTGGATTTTCCAAATAGTCGTCGAATATGATGTTTCTTGTGCATTGACCACTGACGAAAATGAACATACTGCCAAAGTTTTTATTATTTTGCAAATAGACAAAAAAAAGCCAAAAAAGAGAAACAGTGAATATTTGCTTATTTATCTTCAATATCAAAACGGAAAGTACTAAATATCAAATTATGAAATTTCATAAATTCAACAAAATTCAAGGGAACTGGAGGTTGTGTATTTCTTTCATTAAAAAATAAAACCTCTATGATTCTTCAAAAAAAAAATTGAGACTAGCTTAAAGATCCTTGAAAAAAAAAATTAAAAACTAAAAGCATAGATCTCCCCACTAGACTCCTTCCTCGTATACTATTTTTGGAGCTCCATAAAATATTTAGGAGAGAAAATAAATGATCTATATAACTGGGCACTCCACCAGAAATTTTATCTGTTATTCAGCTTACGGGGAGGGAAAAATAGCATCTTTTTTTCGAATATTCCATAAAATGACCGATTTCGAAGTCCTAACTTTGATTTTTTTTAAGAAAAATTTGGAGTTTCAACTTTTTTTAATCGTACTATAATACAACCTTTAACTGAAGGAAAAAAAAGCAAAGCTTCAAAAAAATCCTAAAATTCATGCCCCAAGGCTTATAAATGATTCAGAAGAAAAAAATCTTCCCGTCAAAATTCGACTGAAAAAATCTCATAAAGTAGATTAGCCCAAAATTTTGCCGGAAAATTTTAGGCTTTTGAAAAAAATATGGCTAAAGGAAATAAATCTCAAAATACCCGATTTCTAAGTCCGAAAATTCGTTTTTTCGGTTCTTTTTGAGGAAAATTCAGATTTTAACTACATATATTTTCATAATAAAACCCTCAAATCAGGAAAAAAAAAATCCAACGCTTCAAAAAATTCCGATATTCATGCCTCATAGCTAAGGAAAAATTCTTAAAATACCCTATTTCGAATTTCGATTTTTTTCGGTTATTTTTGAGGGAAATTCAGATTTCAACTACATATATTTTTAATAAAACTAACCTCAAACTAAAAAAATAAAAAAACAAAACGCCCGAAAAAAATTCCAATATTCATGCCTGGCTTATGAAAAAAATCTCAAAAATACCCAATTTTGACTTCGATTTTTTTCGCTTCTTTTTGAGGGAAATTCAGATTTTAACTACATATATTTTTTTATAATAGTAATCCTCAAATCGAAAAAAAGCAAAAACTTCAAAAAAATTCTGAGATTCATGCCTCAAGGCTTATGAAAATTCTCAAAATACCTAATTTTGAATTTCGATTTTTCAGTTATTTTTGAGATAAATTTAGAAGTCAACTACATTTATTTTTTCGATATCAACCTCAAATCAGAAGAAAAAAATTCAAAGCTACGAAAAAATTCCAAGATTCATGCCTCAAGGCTTATGAAAATCCTCAAAATACCCGAGCCCGAAATTCCGATTTTTCGGTTATTTTTGGGGGAAATTCAGATTTTAACTACATATATTTTTACGAAAAAAATAAAACTCCAAAAATTTCTGAGATTCATGCCCCAAGGCTTATAAATGATTCAAAAGAAAAAAGCTTTCCGTCGAAATTCGACTGAAAAAATCTCATAAAATAGATTGGCATTCAAATTTCTGAGCTTTTGAAAGCATATGTTAACTTGAAAGTCTTCCTTAAGTGGTCCGATGAAAAAAGGCGGATATCTCGTGTACACCCTCTCAAAAACTTCCGGGAAGCTCCATGATATTTTGAAGGATTCTTGAAATCGTTTAGATTCGATTTGGCTGAGAAATTTGCAAAAAGCTAATATTTTTGGGAGCAGAAAAAGACTGGGATATACCTTTAAAACTGAATTTGAGAGAATAAATTTTTCTTCTTCAAAAAAAAAATGAGGAAAGCTGTTTTTTTTTCTTCTTTTCAAACCTTGTTTGAACTCTTACAACGTATAATTTAGCCGCCTAACTATAATTTGCATGGAATCATGGAACTTTAGAAAAAAATAAAACATGAATATTTTCAAAAAAATCAAAAAAATTTTTTTAAAAATGCGTTCTGAGGCCCTATCCACATTATAAAGGAATCAGCAAGCTTGAAACTTGGAAAAACTAATGAAAATTGAGAAAATAGTTCATTAAGTTAAATAAAACCGCTACGCGAGCCGCGACGCATCAGATTCGGGTCTTCAAAAGCCGATAACTAGAAAAATCAAGCTTTTCAAAATAATACAGAGGTTCTATTCACACCATAAAAGAATCGGCAAGCTTGAAAACTGGGAAAATTAGTAAAAATCAGGGAAAAGTTTGCGCTAAAACCTATCCAACTGCAACGCGAGCCGCGACGCATCTAATTTAAAACTTCAGAAGCCGATTTTAAAATCAACTTTTCCAAATGCGCCATGAGACCCTATCCACAATATAAAAGAACCAGCAAGCTTGAAAAAAAAAAGATTAATTTTTGAGAAAATGATTCACTGGATCCCCTGCAACCGCTACGCGAGCCGCGACGCATCAAATTTCTAATTTCAAAATCCGAAAAATCAACTTTTGAAATACGCCCTGAAGCCTCATCCACATAATAAATTAAGCAACACGCTTGAAATTTAGTTAGTTTTCGGAAAATTTTCCATAAAATTTTATAAAACCGCTACGCGAGCCGCGACGCATCAGAATTTCATTTTCAAAAGACGATATAATAAATTTCAAAATGAACCCTGAGGCCCTATCCACAACATAAAATAACCAGAAAGCTTGAAAATTAATAATTTTTAAGAAAATTGTCCGCTAGACCCAATAAAACCGCTACGCGAGCCGCGACGCATCAAATTTCCAAGCTTTCAAACTGACCAGGCTCAGAATCGGAACCAGGCTTGGAGACGTGGATCCACAACGGCATCGTTCTCGAATAATTTCCTTTCCGGAGGACTCTAGAAAGGCGGTCCCTTTCTGATCCGGATGTCCTACGTCAAGACCGAAATCGGCTTTCCGGGGGGATTCTGGCCGTCCGTCACGGGGGAAAAATCTTTCGACATTCTCCGTTGAGCCGTCGGAATCGTATAAGTAGGGACCGCAGACGAATTTTCAAAAAAATTTTTTCAGCATTGAGCTTTGTATGGTTCGATAGCTGTTTCGATTCAAAACTCAGAACCGTTTTGTTTTTCAAAAAAGATTGAGGATGAAAAAAGTTATGACGGAAAAGGTGGCGCGCCGCGCACCATGTTTTTAGTACTGAAAATTTGGTATTTCCATTTTTGACATTTTTCTCGATTTTTCTTCTAGAACAAGTTTTGATACTGGTCTATTATGATGTAACAAATCATAATAGAGTGCTGAAATGATGCTAATCAGCTAGTTTGCCGAAAAAAAGTCGGTATTTTCCAGAAAAACAAAAAAACTGGCGCTTGCGGGCATCGAACTCGCGACCTCAAAATGTAAAATCGGAGCGCACGCGTTGCGCCAAGCTGTTAGGTCCAACGCGGGGAGCTTCCATCCCCATACCCTTTGAGCCGTTTGAATAGCACAGATTGCCTATTTCAAAAAAATAAAAAAACTTGAAGTAATTTAGCTATTTTTTTATCAGAATATGTTCGCAAATCTTTACTCAAACGTTTCGTGGAAATTCACTTCGAAAAAAACTGTTTTTTTAGTGCTTTTTTTGCCTCGTTTAACGATCGCTGCATTAAAACGGCCCCGTAAATTTTTTTGGCAAAGACGAATTTTTTTATTTTATTCTTTTTAATTGAAAGATTTTTTTACTAATAAATGTATATAATCGTTTGAAAAAAACCTGCGTTCGACCGCTTTCTGTGTGATAAACGCCGCTAATTTTTTTCTCTAGTTTCAAGAGCATTTTTTTGCGTATTAAACAACTTTTTTTCAAGCACAGGTGCTGTGGAGAAAAAAATTTAAGTAAGACCATGGTCTAAATTTTTGAAAAAAACAAAAAAACTCGATTATATTCGCTTATTAACGATATTTTTGAATTATGACTTTCGGCGCTCCCTAAAAATTTTTTTGGCAAAGACGAATTTTTTTATTTTATTGTTTTAAAATTACCGTTACTTGAATCAAAAATCATTATTTAAAAAAAGAAAGAGTGCGTTCGACCTGAAAAACACATGAAAAAAAGCAAAAAAACGACAAAATTTTTTAGTTCCATTCACGTTTTTGTACGACATTCCGCGAGAACGCATCAAAAAAGCGTGAAATATTTTTTAAACGAAAGAGGAAGCTTTTCTGTACATGTGTGTCAAATTTTATTCGCCAGTTCCACATATTTTACAACTACAACAAAATGAAAGTTGAAAACCAAAAAAAAGCCACTTTTTCTATCGCGAAAAGGGGCGTGGCTTTGCGGTCCCTACGTATAAGCTGTTGGTCGGCTGTCAACAGACTTCGGCCCTTTGGGGATCATTTCGCAAGCGGAATGTCCCACGGCAAAGATCGGAACGTTGAAAGCTTCCAAGTTGATGAAAATTTTGGAAAATTGAGATAGGCAGATTTTTCGAGCCGCTTTTAATCTTTGCCCTGGGAAGTCATTTGACTTGACGGTTTGGATTTCTCTGCAAATTTGCTCAAAAAATTTCTGAAGGTCTGAATGAAAATCCCTCATAGTCGCTACCTGATCAAACTTCTAGTTTTTAAGATAACTAATTTTGAAGGTCGAAAAGTTAGGCCTAAAAACCATTTTTCGCAACTTAAAAAAAAATCATACCTCAAAAACTAGAAGTTTGCGCAGGTAGTGGCTATAAGGGATCTTTATCTAGACCTTCCAAGAATTTTCGAGCAATTTTGTAGAAAATCCCAAGCCGCCAAGTAAAATTACCTGTCTTGTAAGTTGAGTTCTTCCCACTTTTTTTTATTCTTTTGTAGTTTTATATTTTTTGTATTCATTTTTTTTTATGTTTTTGTATATAGCGACGTCTTGGCTTTTGAAGGCTAGAAGTTTTGCACCGAAACTGCTTACAGTACTCCAGTAAGCCTCTCAGACTGATTTTGTTCTCCCAAGGGTCTTCTTTAGGGACTGAATTAAATCACTCAAGTGAACCTTCGAAAGATCTTTTCGAAATAAATCAAATGGTTCATTTTATCCGATATCAACTGCTTTGAGACACATGATATAGGACTTCAAAAAAAAAAATATAAAAATCGTTTTTTAAACTTTCAAGCTGACCCAGATTTTAGTAGTTCCGTTCAAAAACCAGTACCATAAAGCGGCTAAAAACTTACGTTTAATCAATTTTTACGCTTAAAGTTTATAAATGACTAAAAATTCTATATAGGGTATTCCGCGCCAGCTTGTCACGATTTTAAATTTCCTCGGAGCTAGAGAACCTAGTTTCGGCGCTTCGCTTCGATGCTCTCGGTGTGCCCCCTTGCGTGCGCCTTTAATAAAACTCCTTATTTCCGAACTTTAGAATTTTCTTATTCTACAAAAACAGTTGTAACATCAAATTTTATATCACACTAACCCAAAAATTATATGCAAGAAAAGCTCGAACATTCGGTTTCATTAATAACAATTAAAAAGTAATAATTCAATCTTTTTGATTTTCTTTTTTTTTACATATCCAGCACAAAATCTGAGTGTGTATAGTTAAAGCGAAAAAGGGAACCAATCCATTAAAAACAACCTCGTAACTTAATAAAAGAGATAGAGGAAATTGAAGCAATATCTTAATCAGAAATAATGATTTATTAAAGGCGCACGCAGGGGGGAACACCGAGAGCATCGAAGCGAAGCGCCGAAATGGGTTCTCTAGCTCCGGGGAAAATTTAAAATCGTGACAAGCTGGCGCGGAATGACCTATATTATGCGAAGAAAATTGATTTTGAAAACACGATCTATGCTTTGAAAACGTAAAAAAAAAACAATTTTCAAATTTCTAGAATATCACAAAGTCGTGAAGTGCAATTTTGATGTTTTGATAGAGCCACGAGCACATAGCGAAATTTACAATAACAATTTTGAGAACAAAAAATGCCTCTTACGTACACCGTGATTATCTCTTCTTGGCGATCCCGTCAGAGCCTGATCCCGACAGATTTTTCTTTTTCTTATGATTCTTGTTGAAATTTTTTCAAAACATATCTCACACTTCAAAAAATTGAAAATTGAAATTTTCCAGGAAAAATACCGGAGTTTCTATGCAAAGCCACATTGAAAATATTTTAAAAAAAATTATTTTTGCCTTCTAACTTTTTGTTTCTTTCGAAAATCAGTTTTCCTGAAAGATAAATAATCCAAGAAACCAAATCCGGTATCCAAATTTCGAAAAAAAACCCGTAAAAATTACAAAAAAGGGTCTTACAGCGAAAAGTTTTGTTTCAAAGCTTCTTCCGCTTTAAAAATCCTCGAAACGCAAGAACAAAAAATTAATCGTCATAACACCTCAAATAAGCTGCAACAGTAAAGTGTGCCAAAAATAGAAGCCAATATATTTTTTTTTTCGGCAAGGATTCCCCACCCTCGACACTTATATGTACACATTTTTCTTATCACATGCTACTATATTTTTGAAGATTTCGTGAAATGGTTGGCTTCATTGGTAAAAGATGAGAAGATGAAAAAGAGGGGAAAATCTTCTTCCTTTTTCAACTTTTTGATACGAGATGAGTAAAGTCCGCAGCAGCTTGTGACGCTTTTTGTTTTTCCTCCGATCTTCGGAACCCTTCCTTTCGATGCGCGCGAGCTGTCTCCGTGCATGCGCCTTTGAAATAACACAAATTTAGACTAAATTAAAGACGCGTGAAGCGTAAAGTCTTCACGTTGAAGATGAAACAAATCTATTCATCCAGGAAGAGCCATTTCGAAAAAGAAAGCCTGCCGAACAGTTGCATCTTTTTCTGTGAGTTACCAAAAAACGCTTCTAATTCAAAATAGGAAATTCAGTATTGAACAGAATCAAAGAAGTATGAACGGCAAAAATAGGCGACCAGCGTTGAGAAATAAAATGGGTCGCTGCCGTTCCAATACACCTGTCAGTGAAACATTTTACTCAAAATTCAAATCCAATTTCGGCAGGAGCGCAGGAACCGTTGTGTGGCAATGAACAAGGAATCAGGCAGTACGGTGGTTTTAGAAAAATTATCGGGTACCATAGCTCGGAAGAAAACGAGTAGTAGAGAACGGGAGCATCCCAACCATTGTTTCGAAGAATCTTTTACGCAGAAGTTATGAAGACTTCCAGCAACGGATTCGAGCGAGAAAAAAACAAAGATGACGGTGAAAAGGACTCCGAGTGATCATCAGACCACCGGCGCGAGCAATCAACCTCCAGCGGCGCAGTCTGTAGTTCGCTCGCCAGACCTGCCTCCGACTCCTGACGACCTTAAGAAGAACCAAAACAAATAAGATGAATATTGAGATTCAAGACTTTCGTTTTTTGCTGTTTTTTCCGGAGTTTCGTAAAGGAGAAGTGCAAAAAAATCTTTGTAGCTTTTTTTTGCTGGTATTCTCTTCTAGGGCGGTATGCAATGTTTTGTCCAAACTCAGCCCAAAATGGTTTTTCGCCTGATTTAATAAACTATTTTATACTTAAAAAATGCAGAGATGCCTTGGCAGTTCCTCTTTCGTTGCTTTTTTATGAGTCTTACTTTTCTAAGTCCATCCCTAGCATGTGGAAAAAGTCCTACGTTATACCTGTTTTGAAGAAAGGGAAAAAGTCTGACCCAGCCAACTATAGACCTATTTCGCTAACCCATCCTTTAGCAAGAGTTATGGAAAAAATACTATCGAACCACATTAAAATGACCTTTCGCCATTCCTTTTCTGATAAACAATTCGGATTTCTTAACAATTGATCCTGCAAACGCGCCCTACTCGACTGTGTTTCCAATTGAAAAGCACTGCTCAAGGAACGTAGATTTTTCGACGTTATTTATTTTGATTTCCAAAAAGCGTTTGATAATGTCCCTCATAACCTTTTGTTTGACAAGCTTAGAGCTTTTGGGCTAAACTCTCAACTAGTTGGCTGGTTCGAAAATTTTCTCTCTGAGCGACACTCTTGGGTTCTATTGGATGGGCTCATTTCCAGCGACAGTTTTTGTATTAAGTCGGGTGTACTTCAAGGAGCTGTTACCGGACCTCTATTGTTTTTAATCTTTATAAATGACTTACACGGGGAGTGCGAAAGGGGGTGGGTTAAGAACTTGATGAAACTTGGTGTATAGGTACTTTAGGACACCCTGATTCCAATAAAGTTGAAAAAAAGTGCGCCTTTTTGGTTATAGTCGAGCTATGGCTTCTCGAAATTTGCACGCAAAAAATGCATTGAATGGAAGGAGGAAATATCTCGAGGCGGCTAACTTCCAGTGCCAGCAGGTGACGTGGTGTAGTGGCTAGCGTGCTCCGCTGTGGAGCCTTTGATGCAGGTTCGATCCCATCTTGGTGAAATTTTTTTTTGTCATGAAGTTTTTCGAAAAAAATTGATGAAGTTTTGAAGATGGAACGAAAAATACCGTTCAAAATGTTGAAATTTACTATTTTATGTCGTTTTGAAAAATACTTTCGACAAAAATTGTTTTGCCTTTCTTTGTGATGCTCTATGCAGGAAATTTTGGCGTCGAGAAAATTCTTTCAAGAGTTCATAGTTTTTTGTCATGAATAATAACTTATCATAGTGCTATGCTTCTTTTCTCATTCATCAAAAAGCTGTTTCTTCAAAGGTGGCGGTAAGTTAATTCACTTCCTGGTATTTTTCCTCTCCTGCAGCATCGCCATATCATCTCGATTGCGAAATTAAAGTGAAGCTGGACTTTGATACACAGTTTTCAACACATACAAGTTGATCTTCCGCGACAGTGATCTACGGGTCAAAGAAAGGCGCCAAATTTTCCCCCTTTTTAGCCCTTCTCTATTGTCATCTTTTTCTTTCTCGCCATATTTTTCTATTCCTTTCAAGTTCATTGTTCTTTCTAATTAGTTACCTTTTTATTTGTTTTCGTTTATCTATTTTATTCATTTTGTATCTCGTCTTTGTTAAATTAATTTCTTATTCAAACGAGTAGCACTCCTTTATCCTATTAAGTACGCGTTAATAACTTCTCGTTGTTTTTACAAAACGTGTTGGTTTAATTACCCAAGTTTGAGGTTTCTCAACGTGGGATCAACCTCAACCCTTGCACAGTTGTGAGCCGCCCGTTTTCGTACTCAATTGTTGGAAGTTAGTAAAGAGTGGTATTTGAAAAGAAATCGTGTTCGTGTTATATAAAAAAACCGCGTAATTACGCTTTAGAATTGCAAGTCCTCGAACACTTAAGTGTTCACTAAGCGAGAGTCGTCGAGGGGCAAGGTCTCAGACCCAGCCAGCGTTGCTTCGTCGTGTCTCTCTGTCGAAGCTGCTCAGACGACTGCGGAAAACCGTGTTGTGGCTCTTGCCCGCCGGTTCACCTTCTTTCTCCTGCAGCAGCCCAGCTAGGAAGAGTGTTGTGGCTCAGCCCGCCTCTCTCCACTGGATACAAACCGGACGTGAACTTTCCAAAAAAACTTACTGAGAAAGCCCTGAAGGGGAAAAAAACCTCTCGGAGGCGTAGAAATCTCTTTAAAAGTTAGTTAAGGGAATACTCGTTTGGCGTTCTTTGATTACTGAGATTAGTAAAGTAGTGTTTATAATTACGTAAACCATCTTCGCTAAATCTACTTACATAACATCTTAAAAGAGAAGAAAAAAATGATGAATCTCATAAAAATTTTTGATTTTTTTTTTCATCAGGAATTTTTTTTAAAGAAAGGGGTCGACCAGAGCCTTATGGTTGGAAAAAGGAAATTCATAGCAAAAAAATTTTTTTGTCAAAATTCTTTCTCAGAAGGGCATAAAATGGTGAATTTCAACATTTTGAGCTGTTTATTCACTCCATCTTCAAAACTTACTAATTTTTTAAAGAAAAAAAATGGCAAAAATAAATTGCACAAAAAAGGATTTGAACCGGCATCATAGGTTCCATAGCGCTAGACCGCTAGCCACTACACCACGCCACCTGCTGGCAGCTAGACTTAGCCGCCGCGAGATATTTCCTCCTTCCATCCAATGCATTTTTTGCGTGCAAACTTTGAGGTGCCATAACTCGACTAGAACCCAAAAGGCGCACTTTTTTTCAACTTTATTGGAATCAGGGTGTCCTAAAGTACCTATATACCAAGTTTCATCAAATTCTCAACCCACCACCTTTTGCACTCCCCGTGTTAGCTCAAAACTTCAGTAATGACGTATCTAGCTATTTATTCGCTGATGATCTCAAAATTTTCTCTTCTAACCCAATCGTTCTTCAAAACGCAATCAATCAGCTTTCTGAGTGGTCTGAAACCTGGGGCCTTCCATTAGCCGAAAACAAAACTGTTGCTCTACACCTAGGCAAATCAAATCCAAGGACAGTTTATTCTATCAACGGCACTTCGATTAGTTCTTCCGAAGTTGTTAGAGATCTCGGTGTCATGGTGGATAACCCCCTACTTTTCAAAGCTCATATCTCGAAAGCAGTTAATACCTCTATGCTGAAAAGTAAACAAATTCTTAAGAGTTTTCGTTGTCTTACAATCCAACAGTATAATATGGTTTTCAATCTATTTGTGAAGCCTCACCTCGACTACTGCAGTGACTTTTTTTTATCCCGCAATTAACTCAGAGCAGGCATATCAACTTTCAAAGATGAATCGAGAAGTCGATACAAATAGCTACCGGGTAGCAACTTTTGGAAAAGTCAATCGGCGAATGGTAATCGGTGGTCATTTGTATGCGACCGGGTACTATCTCTATGGTACCTGAATAATACCTGGTCGGTATCTGGATGCTACCGGATAGGTACCTGAAATTCGCGACTGCCACTGGTTGGCACAGTCGTTTATATAGCATCAATGTTTTTTTACACCCTCCCAAGCCTTCCAGGGTCTTATTGGATAAAGCTGAAACAAAAAATAACGATCCGGGAAGCAATCTTAGACTTTCCGGTAGCAATCGCGAATGTCAAGCAGCTACTTGCATCGACCTCCGACCCAGGTACCATAGGGATAGTACCCGGTCGCGTACAAACGACCACCGATTACCATACGCCGATTGACTTTTTCAAAAGTTGCTACCCGGTAGCTATTTGTATCGACTTCCCGATTAACCTTTGGTGGTACCCGGGTAGGAGGTCGATGCAAGTAGCTACCGGGTAGCTACCTGACATTCGCGATTTCTTGCGGAAAGTCTGGAATTGCTTCCCGGGTCGTTATTTTTTGTTCCAGCTTTATCCGATAAGACCCTGGAAAGCTTGAGAAGGTGTAAAAAAACACTGATGGTATATAAACGATCGATGTGCCAGCCAGTGGCAATCGCGAATTCCAGGTACATACCCGGTAGCATCCAGATACCGATCAGGTACTATCCAGGTACCATAGAGATAGTACCCGGTCGCATACAAATGACCACCGATTACCATACGCCGACTGGACAACATCCCCGACAATGAATTATTCATCGGCATCCCTAGACGGCTACTATGATCTCAAAAATCTCAATATGCTTATACGTGTATTTTATCAACTGTGATATCTATTGTATTCCCTATCCGGTGAAGTCACTCGTGAGGGTGACCTAAAACCGGTTCTAACTTATTTATTCTTTTCACTTTGTGGATGAGTAAATTATTATTAATATACAGATAATAACCCATTAAGTTCAGGAAAAAATCCATAAAAATCGAATCTCTTAAAAAAGGTAAAATTATATAAAAGCTTCCTAAAAAAAATGTATCTTTTTAGTCAACTGAAAATTTAGAAACTAAGCCTATTCAAAAATTTTCCTTCCTGAAAAACAAGAAACAGAAAAAAGTAAAGACAAAATCCAGTTACGTAGCTTAATCTCTCGGGATTAATATAAGATTTGTTTAAGCTTGAAAAATCAAAGTTTTGAGCCTATTCCAGCTGCTTTTCGCCACAGAAAAAAATATCAAAAAGGTGAAAAAAAATGTAAAGAATCACGAACCTTTTCAAAATCCAACATTTTCTATCGGTTGATCTACATATTGATTCCGAGAGCCAAAAAATCGATATTCTCTTAAAAAACAACAAAAAAAACACTTCTCACAGTACAAAAATGGTTTGAAAACCCATTTTCAAGCATTTCTTTCTTTTTTTTCTTCAATCAAAATAACAAGAAAAACCATTTACTCATGAAAAATGTAATCAGAAAGCACATGAAATTAAAAAAAAACTCGTTGAGGAAATGAAAGATTCAAACTGACCTGTAAAATTACAGTTCCTGAGGATCAAAGATGTTATTATGATTATTAAGGATCTGTGATAAAACAAAGAATCCAAGGACATGAAGAGGAGAAAAATTAGCTTCCAAGGTGAAAAATAGCTAAAAATGCCATAATTTGACATGAAAAGGGGAAAAAAAGATTCTCAACAAGAAAAAAAACTTGGAAAGTCAATGATCAAAAAAATCAGTGAGATTACCATGAAAAGGCGCATAAAAAGTTGGATTTTTTTTTATGAGACAAGAAAATGATTTTTTTTTCACAGTATAACGGTCATCTTCCGTTTGCCTCGCACTCAATTTCCAAATTGTTGCGGCGTAAAAGCTGAAAAATAAATAAATTACCTTACTGGGAAAATTTTTAGTGGCCACTATAGGGTTTTGACGTTTTAGTGGCCACTCCAGTAGTCAAGTTAGTGGCCACTTTAGGTGTTAAAAATTAGGGGCCACTATAGGGGTCTAAGTGCTAATAATAGACCACTAAAAAATTTTGTGGCCACTTTAGGGTGTGGATCAACATAACTGGTCCAATCTGTTTGTTTAAAAATTATCAGAGCTACTGGAAGGAATACTGGATGAAAAACTACTGAAATGGCCACTAAATAGAGAACATATATAGTGGCCACTATAGAGGTGGATTTAGTGGCCACTTTAGTGTCCTCTCCAAGTAGTCCTTGGCGAGCCTCTATAGTGCCCACTAAAAATAAAGAAAGAAGTCCGTGAAAACCTTCTGCGCCTTTAAAAACAGGTTTTTTTTTTGAAATGACCATTTCGCGTTCAAATTCAAATTTTCAATTGTTGCAGTGTCTACTTTAACAAGCTAGACGTTAAAATGGCTGGTCACGGCTTTTTTCAAAGTTCTCATTCAGCTCCGAGAACTATTCGCCTTGAAACCCATATGAAATTGACCCATGCACCTTTAAAAATAGGTAGAGCTGATTCACGGCTAGCTTGGGACGCTTAGGGGCGTGGCCTGTTCGCGCTCTCCACCAGCCAGGCACTATCTCGTGCATTATCGTGTCAGGACCTTTTTTTAATGGCTCAAGCCTGCCGTGAAACAGCTGGCTCCTTCAAACAACCCAAAAAGCTAAGCAAAAAGCTGAAATGTGGAAAATCCCCGTTTTTCTAAGTAGCTTCACTTGAGCGTCTTCATATATGTCTAGATTTGTTCCAGTACTTTCATTTCATTTTTCAACCAAGCGAAATCTTCCAATACCTCAAGAAAGCAACGGGGTGAGTTGCAGGCGCATCTCAGCGGAGTCTCTGACCGAGTACAGTCCCTCTCATGGGGCAACGTTATTTCTTCGCCGGAGGCGATTTCCCTCGACGCCGTCATTATGAACTCGAACCGTTGATTCTCCTGGAGGTACACGAGATTGCTATTTGGCGTGCAAGATCTGAAAAAAGGCTTGAAAAACTGCGAATTTTCATTGGCCCACTGAAATGTTTTTATTTACTAGACCTACTTGTACCTTGCTTCAAAATTCTCTCAAAGATATAGTCTGTTCAGGTTTGAAATTTCGATTCGTCGATTAAGCTCCGCCCCTAATTGTGCATTGAACCAATGAGAGAGCGAGACCCTCACAGAGCGTTTTCGAATGACGTCATTGTACTTGACATTAAAAATCTGAACAGACTATGAAGCTTTGATCAACATGAAAATTCGGAACAGGAAGCCGAAAAAAACGTCGGGTGTCGAAAATGCACAGTAAAAGCTCAAAAACTGATTTCGTTCAGATTTTGTTTTCAAAAAGGGTTCCGAGAAGTTCTATAACTAAATTTCGGCTCGCCTGGGACGCGAAAAGACGCAAGGATCATTCCAGAATGTCTCGAAACGATTTGAAGAGAGGCCGCGTTTTTGATCAGATTCTAAAAGGGTGTGTGGGGGAAGCTAATCCGGAAAAAGGCTTGCCATGCTTATACAAAAGTGGGGGCGAATTTCGATTATTGCCTAGGCATTTTAGAATCGTCACGCACTTAGAACTTGAGGGGGATTCTAGAATAAAATATGCCCCACCCCCCTAAACAAAAGATCTTTATTCCACCCTCTTCTCGCACCAATCAAAAATTCGCCTTGTTGGAGGGGGCGATTCACGAATTTTCCCGTAGAGGGGGCTCTAGAGCAATTTTTGAAGATTGCCTAGACATTCTAGAATCTTCCCGCACTTAGCACTATAAGGGGGAGGAGTTCTAGAATAAGGTATAGCCTTACCCCAAAGTCTTCTTTGATTCCTCTCTCCATAATCGAAATTTTCCTTGGGGCGGGGGGGGCGATTCAGGAATTTTCCCGGGGCGCGGCCTGTCTGGGCTCTCCACCCGACTGCAACTGACCTCCTCGCCGCTCTGAACTCGGGCTGCGCCTGGCTGACGTCCAAGCACATGGTGACGTGCTCGAAGACCCTCTCGGGGGCTTCCCTTTCGGGTTCGCTTTCCGACGACTCCAAAGACTCGCCGAGACGGGCCGCCCGTCGCGCTTCCCGCTTTTTCCGCCGCTGTCGTCTCCGCGGATCTGCGGGTCGTCGCGGCGGAAGCGTCCCGAACTTGGCTCGCACCGGATTGAAGAGCATTTCGTTCGGTCTCAGAGCTCCGAAATAGCGTTTCAACTCTTTCGGTACGTAGGCGTGGGTCCGTATTGGCGGCATCAGAATCATTGACCTTTTGAAGGTTCTCACAGCAAACAGCCCTGAAAAATGAAGGGCTGTTTGTCTATTTTTTCTCGATTTTCCTCTTTTCATCCTCATTTTTGTTCATGAAAACAGTTTGGATCTCAAAAAAACACTTGAAAAATTCAAAAAATAACGTTCATCAGAGATTTCCAAAGGCCGCACTTCATAAAATCAACGAAACACTAGAGTGACTTCTCAAAAAATCTGGCTCTCTTCAGTCGGCCCTTCTAAGAAATTCCAGAGTGGTCCCTAGAGGGATTAGGGGGGAAATGGCCCATGTAGGGGTCGAAAAAGTTGTCCCTATAGGGGTAAAATTAAGGTGGCCCCTATTGGAGTTTAGGGTCTGACCCCTTAGCCCCTAAAGCTCAAGTGGACCCTATAGGGGTCATTCATTCAAAAAACGCTTATTTATTCAGTTTTTCCTGTGGAAATGCGTCTTCGCTTAGAGTTCATAACTATTATCGACTAGCATGTCCCCTATAGGGACCGCTTTAGCAAGCTTTAGAGGCCACTATAGAGGTTGGTAAAGTTTTCCCTAGAGAGGACCCTACAATGGCCTCTAAAGTTGCCCCGTCTAGGGACCACTCTCGAGTTCCTAAGAATTTTTTCCAAGTTATCGGTTCTCAATACAAAGCCTCCTGTCTTTTTTTCCTGAAAACTAAAAAAAAAACCTTTTTGCAAGGCATTCTTCCGACGAATTTCAACCGCGCCATGCATCTTGATACTGTTTGCAATAATATTTACAAAGTTTTGTGTGGGCGCGAAAAATTTCACGATTTTCCTGACCCCAATCGACATTGGGGTGTAGCGAATCTGAAAATGATCGGTTTCGAAAGGGAAATTTTTTCGACGAGGAAGGTTATTTTATTTTGCGCTTGAAGATTAAAAAAAATAGGCCTGAATACTCTCTGAAGTACAAGATGAACATATAAGCAGTCTCAAGCTTCAAAAATCCTTCGTTTTCAAAAAAAAAAACTCATGATGGTTTTGTTTGTTTTCTAAGCTTCTTTCTAATAAAAGCCTAGTGACTTTTCGGATTTTAACCACACCTCACATAGTATTCTGACAGATTTGCAGAGCGTTCTCGATTTTAAAGTTGAACCACCTTCCTTGTGGGACCATTAGAAGTTTCAAAAAAATAAGTTTTGAGACTAGCAAATTTTCAAGCTTGTGACTTTCTGGATCTTCATTTTGTACATCAGAAAAAATCTCAGGCCACTTTTCAGAAAGTATCCAAGCGCCGAACAATATGACCTTCGCTGCGGGACCAAGATAAATTAAAAAAGAAAACCAGAAAAAAAAAACTCACCGGAGGCGGTCTATAAATCTGTATTTGTGAATATATTGGTTTTTCGTCGCTAGATATATCGCTTTCCTCCATCGTCATTACTTCAACCATCTCAAACAAGTTGTTGAATATTTTACGAACACGAAAAAAAGTAAAAAAAGGAATTCGACTATTTTTTTGTGAATTTTTGAAACGAGCAAAAAAACTCAAGCTCTTACTAAATTTTTAAGTCGAAACGGTAGAGAAAAAGTTTTGAAAAAAATATAATAAATTAGTTTTTTTTTACAATATTAACTTAATCCCATTAACTGTTCAAAAATACAAAATGATTTTTTTAAAGAAACCGACAAAACGAAAAATGATATCTGAAAAAGTAGTTTGAAGAACATCTTCTAAAAGCAAAGTTGAGAAAAATTTTGTCTCGACTCAGGCACTGACGGCGCGTGTTTGTTGCCAAAAAGTGCGCATGCGCGCCGCCTTCTGCGCGCACGCGCGGGGTGTCTTTTTTGTTTTTTAGCTTTTCAATTAATTGAAAAGTTATAAATTTTATATTTTTCATGTCTGTTCATCTCTTATCATTGCACTGCACCAGTTTATAACAATTAGATTGCACAAAAAAATTTGAAATATCAAAATTTCAATTGGCTTTTTTTGTTTTCATAAATTTGTTCGAAAGTGCTCGGAACAACTTTAAAACGTGAGCAGGGGCACTGGGTAGAATCACAAAAAAATATAAAAAAATATTTTTTTCCAAACCGTATTTCAGTGTAAAAGGCGAAAAAAGAATCAGTACCCCCGCGCGTGCGCGCACCAGTGCCTGAGCGACTTATTTTTTGGGAAATGACAACTTTCTGCATGCACTTCTCATTGCGGAGCACTAGCCTACAGTAGCCCAAGTAATTCGGAAACCCGGGACCAACCGGAAGATTTCTTTTTTTCTTCAAATAAAAACAAAAAGGATACCAAAAAAATATTTCATTAAACAAATGTGAGACAAGGAGAAGATGTACAATCCGAAAAACGACGATAGATCCAATTTTTTTTGTAGGTTACAAAGAATAACAGAAATAAAACGGATCAGTTTTCGTGGAGATAGTTTATAAAACATTGAAAGACAGAAAGGTGTAGAATGAGATAAGATTGTGAATTGGAGATGAGATAAATTCAAAAAGAAACGCATTAGACATAAGAAAATATGATATGTAAAACTCGGTTAGATATATATTATAAAACAGGCAAGAAATTGGGCCAGTTGGGAGTAAATTGAAGAGAAAAATGAATAGAAAGACAAAAAAAAGATGATAAAATTTTGTGAATTAATGGAAAAAATATCATAGAACAGAGTTTGAAATGTGTGAAATCAGTGAGAAAAATGTATAAATTAGTACAGAAAGTATTGTTTTTTTCTCCAAAAGAAGAAAGAAGAAGAAGAAGAAAAGCATAGTATTAGATTTTTTGGGATATTCTACAATGCGTTAAAAGTTAATATACAAGCGAAAAATTGGGTTAAAATGAGGTAGAAAAGAAAGAGAAGATAGATTTGATGTTGATTTGAAAATCGAGAAGGTTTCAGATATTGGGGCAGGAGGCGTCTGTTAGCTTGATTTTTGTATCTGAAAAAAATGATTTTTTTATTTTCAGAACGAGAGAAAAAAATTAGAAACTCTACAAGTTTGAAAGGAGAATAATGAAAGATCTTAATTAAAAATCATTCAAAAACTTGAAGCTTAGCAAAAATAAATACAAACTTTTTCTACAGTTAGTCCATTTCCAGCTTACTAGGCCCTATGAAGCACAAGCCGGACACGCTCCGGCGTTCCTGAGCACTCAAGTAATCACTTAAGAATGCTAACACCTAAAGGGATCACTAGAAAAGCTTAGAAGCATGCGCTTTGCGTTATTCAAGTCCAATTAGTGAAAATCTGATTTGAGGGAGTGTGTGAGACGTTTGGAAGACAAACACGTCTTTCCTAGTGGTCACTTAAGAGTTCTAAAGGCGCTAAAAATGCTCAGAAATGTTCCGGTTGCATTAAAAGTCCGGGTATCGATCTCTAAAGTTCACAAAGTACAGTTCAGTCGGCGAACCAGTAATAACCAAAATATTAACAGCTTGATGAGCCTAAGTCAGCGTTTTACACTTGAAGTGTCTGTTGTTTTTAGCTTGGCGGGCTTCTTTTTTTTTTGAACTTCAAGATCTATTTCGTGAATTTTAGTACTTGTGTGTGAGAAATAAAACATTTTGATTTGATTTGATTAAAGCTTCTCCCGTGAAACTTAATTCTTACGGAAAAAAAACATTTTCTTCAAACTCAACATGTTTTCTATACTTTTCTGAATAATTTCCGTGGATGTGTGGCTCAACTTAAAAACGACAGAGTGATCCCTAAAGGTATTAGGGAAAAAGCAACCCCTATAGTGGACGAAACAGTGTTCTTTTGAGGGCTATAGTTTCTGTGGTCCCTATAGGGGTTCAGGGTTTGACCCCGCGGTCCCTGAAGCTTGAGTCGTCTTTAAAGTGGTCGCTATAGTGGTTTTTCAAGTGTTTTGTTACGATTTGAAGAATTTTACAAGCTTAAGTGGCCCCTATAGGGGAGATAAAGCAGCCCCAGAGAGAAAACGTGAAGAGCCCCTAAAGGAACCACTCTGAACTTCCCGAGAACAAGATTTCCAACTTTGAAGCAATTTTGAGGCTATTTCTCCCCTAAAAGTCACCATTTATGGGCCTTTTTGAGTGGTTTTCCAGAGGAGTGGATGAAAATGCGCTCATTTGGCAGGGGTCCATTTTTCTCCAGGCAATTCTTGGCGTGTCGCTGGAAGGTGTTGGAGTTCGCGTAGACCCTTCTGCACAGGGTGCACGTCTTCTGAAGAAGATCAACTGAATCTTTGGAGTGAAGATTTTCAGAAAGTCCGAAAATAATTTCTTGGGTTTGAGAGAAATTTCTCGTACCCATGCTAAAAAAGAACCAAAAAGGGCATATTTCTTCAAAAACCAATGGAAAAACTGCCGTTTTTTGCAGGAGGAAGGCATCGAGTGAATCTCAACTTTTCGTAGTTCTTTCACCTTGTTTCTTCTCGAGAAACACAAATTTACCCGCAAAGAGTCCTTGTCCAGGGCATGAACTCGATTGTAGTGAGTCGTGAGAGATCCGCGCGCTTTGAATTTCCGCTGACAGGCGGGGCTTGAGCACACGTAGCGCTTCTCGCAGTCAATCAACTGTAAAATCAACTCGAAAAGTCCAGAAAAGCTTCAAATAATATTTTAAAATGGGTGGTATGAAAAAAAACCAGCGAAAATTCAAACGGCGACTTTTCCGATTTTTTCATATCGCTAGGGAACTTTCCGACGGCCACCTTTCCGACGAAACTTTTTCCGACTTTTTTCCTCAATGAACTTTCCGTTTTGAATATTCCTATACAAAGTAGGTAGTTTATTCATGATTAATACACAAAGAAATAAAAAAATAAATGTTAATAGATGTTTTATAAACCGAAAAATATAAGGAAAAAAAGTCGGAAAAAAGATTCGGCGGAAAGGTGGCCGTCGGAAAGTTCCCTAGCGATACGAAAAAATCGGAAAAGTCGCCGTTTGAATTCTCGCTGGTCTTTTTTTCATACCACCCAAAAATGTGTTTTATAAGGAAAGTTTGTGAGTTGCAGATCTGGTTTAAACTTCTGTGTTAGATAGTTTTAGGTATAAGTATTCGGAAACAAAAAGAAATATCTGCAAAGGTTCATGGGGTACTGAGAAATAGTTAGTGGAATACGTACAGGAAAAGCTCAAAAACTGAATTTTTTCGATTTTTCGATCTCTAAAACGCCCGCTGTTATCCACTATAGCATGAAAAACACGAGATTGAAACTTTCTCCACAAAAAAATACGAAGATACATTTTTTTTCAGCTTTTTCCATACATTTTCGACAAGATCTTTCTCGGTACCGTATCAGATAAATACGGATAATTCAATTTGAACCATATCTGCGATGCTCATCTCACACACTATTCTTGTCAGTTTGCGGTATTTCCTTTTAAGCTTTAAAGATTACCGATAAAAAATATTAAATGAATTTGTTAAAGAATTTTTTAACTAAACGTAAAGACTATGTCATACCGACCAGGGAGCGTTACGTTTCATTTCAAAATTAAAAGAAAGAAATTTTCTCTTTGGATGTTTACGTTCCTTTTTATTCGTCTGCTAATTTGAAGAATATGTGAATAAAAGTGAAGGTTATAATTTCTCATTTCCTTCAAGAAGAGGATTTTGTCTTTTTATTCAGTTATGGTGCTCAAAGAACGTTTTAAAAAATCCGTGAGGGATGAAAAAAAAAGTTGTCTTTTCTTCATGAAAAAAACGTAAGTAGATCAGATTTAAATCGCGTCCGACCAAAAACGACTTGCGCGTGATATTATATGAACATTAGGGCTCAAAACGCGAAAATTTGACTTTTTTATACTTTTTTTTTGAGGCTCAAACTTGATTTTAGGTAGCCTTCCGTTCAATTTACTTTTCAGACTTATAAAATTCCAAAAAAAAGGGAAAATTATAAGGACCATGTATGAAACTAACATTATGGGGAAATAAAGGCCTTTAGATCCCATTTTTCGGATCCTTCCCCTTAAGAAACCACTCCAGAAGGGCGAAAACTCACAAGCTCATAGCCCATGAAAATGTTGGCCTTGTTGAAGATCTTATCAGCCGGATTATTGTCCACCATGGTGCTCTGGCCGCGAGGGAACAGGGTCTTCTTGTTGCGTTGGGGCGTACTTGTCGAATGGGGATGTTGGACCTCCAACGAGACCTCGTCTTCATCTTCAACAGCGATTTCTGCGTAATTGTGGTCTTCGACTATCTGAAATTTTTTTTGAATTCGTTTCACACAGATGAGTTATTTTTATTGATCGAACTGAGCTTCCAGAGTATAAATGACTTTTACGCGCACAACTCTTGGATTTTGAAATTATTGAGACATTTTCAACGGAAATTTCAAACTCGCGCGTAAAACTCTCCGTATTAGCTACCGTAAAATTTATCGTAAAAGTTAGCGTAAAGGTGAGCGTAATATTTACCGTAATAGAAATAGTAGTGGACAAAGTAATAGTCCCCGTAAAACTCTCCGTATTAGCTACCGTAGAATTTAGCGTAAAAGTTAGCGTAAAGGTCAGCGTAATATTTACCGTAATAGAAATAGTAGTGAACAAAGTAATAGTCACCGTAAAACTCTCCATGTTAGTTACCGTAAAATTTAGCGTAAAAGTCACCATAAGAGTCGCCGTAATAGACAGAGTGATTGACGCAGCAATCGTCACCGTAAAACTTTCCGTATTAGTCAGCGTAATATTTACCGTAAAAGAATTAGTAGTGGACACAGTAATAGTCACCGTAAAAGTCCCCGTAAAACTCTCCGTATTAGCTACCGTAGAATTTAGCGTAAAAGTCAGCCTAAAGGTCAGCGTAAAAGTTAGCGTAAAAGTTAGCGTAAAATTTAGCGTAAAAGAGCGTAAAAGCCACCGTAAAAGTCACCATAATAGTCAGCGTAATAGTTACCGAAAAAGACAGAGTAATTGACACAATAATGGTCACCGTAAAACTATCCGTAAAAGTCACCTTAATAGTCACCGTAAAAGTCCGCGTAAAAGCCATTAAATCGCGAAATATCGTACTAAGACCCGATTTTTTCAAGGGTTCCCAAAATTCACCGTAAAAGCCACTAAATCACGAAATATCGTTTTAAGACGCAATTTTTTTCAAGGGCTTCCGAAATCCCGGTTTCGCGAAACCATTCTGATCGAAAAACGCGTCAGTTTTAAAATCGCCCAAATAAAAGGATATTTCCGCTCGTGTGTGTAACAAACTACGCCTTGAATGGAATAAGTAAACATAGATTGAAAAAAGGGAAAATTTTCCAATAAAATATCAATATTCAATAGAAATTAGTCCAAATTTCACCCCGTTCTACTCGGGCAAAGTCGGAAAGGGTGGATAATGGCCGCAAAAAAAGAGAAGCTCAAAAAAAGACGTAGAAAGGCCGCAGAAAGGCACCAAAAAGGCCGCAGAAAGGCACCAAAAAGGCTGCAGAAAGGCAGCAAAAAGAGTCCCTTTGTCGAGCCTTCCATTTTTCTAAAATTTTAAAGGCTCTAGAAATGGTGAAAAAAGGGAGAGGCAGCAAAAATGGTGCAAGAAAGCCGACGAAATAGCACAAAAATGCAGCAAAAAAGGAGCTTTTCTCACCCTTAGATTTTTATGTGGGAACGCCGATCTCGCCCGCGGAGGCCCGGTGAACATTGAACTTCGTTCGCCAGAGTGTCCATACTGGAAAAACGATAAGAATTTTTTTTTAAAACATCTACCTTTGAAGTCAGGTCCTGATGGGGTGACGATCGCTTGCCGGTGAATTGAGAAGCGGCTGGAAATCGGTCAAAAGTTTATTCGAGCTCAAACTATTCTTCTCAACCTCTAGTAGGAGGTGAAATGGACCCAGCTGTCGACTTTCTCGTGGGGATTCTCTGGAAAAAAACAAGTTATATATTTAAAGAAAAATTCGTTTTACTAGAAAAAGGGCGCAACTACCTCTTAAAAAATCGCGACTGAAGCTAAATTTTTGGCAAAAGGGTCCTGACACGATAATGTGTGAGATAGTGCCTGACTCTTGGAGAGCGCAGACAGGCCACGCCCACCAGCGTCCCAAGATAGCCGTGAAACAGCTCGAGACACATTGAAAATCTTAAATTTGCGACTTATAGCTGGTTCACGGCTCCCTTGGGACGCTAGGGGGCGTGGCCTGTCTGCGCTCTCCACGAGTAGAGCACTATCTCGTGCATTATCGTGTCAGGACCCATTTTTCGATGGCTCAAGTCAGCCGTGAATCAGCTAAAGTGGTCTTACAGGAAAGTAAAAAAAAAGTTTTCGAACCGAAGAGAATTTTCCAGAAGAATTTCACAAGCCGTTTGGCTCGAAAGTAATAATTTGAGCTTCTGAAAGACCAAAACTGTACAGCCTTCTCTGCATGCGCCTTTAATATAACTGTACTTAAAGGCGCATGCACAGAAACAGTGGAGAGAAGAGCTCGGAGGAGAAATCGTGACAAGTTGTGGAACATAAAAACAGTAATACTGAAAAAATGAGGAGACATGGGAAAATGAAAATGATAGTTTTTCAGGATAACGACGCATACATCAAAGGCATCCTGATTCGAGGAGTTGATGTCCATCAAGGGGAAGGACGGCGGGCTGATCCCGGCACTTGGCGTTACGGGATCCCGAGGAGACGTTCCCTTTCGATCGACTTATTGGTCGTTTTCTGGAAAAAAAAAATCTGGCTGGCCAGTCGCGAATAGTTCTATAGCTGATTCACGGCTAGCTTGGAACGCTAAGGGGGCGTGGCCTGTCTGCGCTCTCCACCAGCCAGGCGCTATCTCGTGCATTTTCGTGTCAGGACCATTTTTTCGATAGCTCAAGCCAGCCGTGAATCAGCTATATCACGTCCCGTTCAAAGCTATATTGACCCACCAGGCGAATCAGACTCAAGGGTTCTCTCTAGGGCTGCTAATTGATCTGAAATGATTTCGTCTAACTACATGTCGCGACACTACCAGAGGTGAAATCCAAGGGTCTGATTTCAAAAAATGGTGCCACGATTATACCTCTGAGGGCTTTGAGCAAAACGCGATTAACTTTAGGTATACCGAAGGAGCTCAAAGAGATACTGGAGATCTCATGTGAATATATTATCAGATACCCTCGATCCATTTTGAGAAGTACACTCAAGAACTCATTATGGTATTCGCCGCGCACCGTCAAACTTCTCAACATAGCTTGGAAAGCGGCATTTTAGACTAAATTAAGATTTTTTCTTCGTTAAATTATTCGATCAGTCTTCCCTATGCCTTATTTGAGTGCATCCCGCGCCAGCTTTTCCCGATTTTTTACCTACGGAATCCTTCCTTTTTAGGCGCGCGGCCTACTTCTGCGCATGCACCTTTAATAAAACGGAACTTTTTGGCCTAATTAAAGGCGCATGCACAGATACAGGCCATAAACATCGAAGGGAAACTTCCTGGAAGGGTTCTATACCATATTTTGGATAGTTTGCGGCTGGTCTCCGTGCATGCGCCTTTAATATAACAGAATTTTTAGGCAAAATTAAAGACGCATGCACAGAGACAAGCCGTAGACATCGATAAGAAGCTTTCCGGAAGGGTTCTGTAGCATAGTTTCGATGTGCACGGCCTGTCTCCGCCCATGCGCCTTTAAATTATTCTGAAATAACCATTATTTTTAAGGCGGCATGCACAGAAACAAGTCACGCGCAACGAAAGGATGTTACAGAACCCTTCCAGGAAGCTCTCTTCAATGCTCGAGGCCTGTCTCCGTGCATGCTCCTTTAATAAAACGGCAGCTTTTGGGTAACTTAAAGGCGCATAGGCACAAAGAACCCGCGTGCATCGAAGGGAAGCTTCTCGGAAGGGTTCTGTAGCGTCCCTTCGATGCGCGCCGCCTGTTTCTGTGCATGCGCCTTTAATGAAACGGAAGTTCTAGGCCAAAATAAAAGCGCATGCACAGAGACAGGCCGTACGAATCGAAAAAATTAAAGGCGCATGTACAGAGACAGGGCGTACACATCGAAGGGAAGCTTCGCGAAAAGGTTCTATAGCATATTTTTGATGGTGCGCGGCCCAATCTTCCAGAAAGCTCTCTTCGATGCGCGTTACTTGTCTCTGTGCATGCGCCTTTAATATAACTTAAATTTTTGAGCTAAATTAAAGGCGCATACGCAGAAAGGAGCCGCGCGCATCGATGGAAGGGTTCTGTAGCGTCCCTTCGATGCGCGCGACCTGTCTCCGTGCATGCGCCTTTAATAAAACGGCAGCTTTTGGGTAAATTAAAAGCGCATAGGCACAAAGAAGCCGCGCGCATCGAAGGGAAGCTTCCCGGAAGGGTTCTGGAGCATATTTGCGATGGTGCGCCTTCAATAAAACGGAAGTTTTAGCCTAAATTAAAGGCGCATGCACAGAGACAGGCCGTACACATCAAAGAAAAGAGTTTCGTAACTCGATGGGAAGCAGAAATCGTGACAAGCTGTAGAAAAAAAGACAACAATAAAAATAATAGTTATTGTTCAGGATTACGACGCATACATCAAAGGCATCCTGATTCGAGGAGTTGATGTCCATCAAGGGGAAGGACGGCGGGCTGATCCCGTAACTTGGCGTTACGGGTCCCGAGGAGACGTTCATTTCGATTGACTTATAGGTCGTTTCCTGGAAAAAAAAAATCTGCCTGACCAGTCGCGAATAGTTCTATTATGTCACGTCCAAAGCTAAGTTGACCCACCAGGCCAATCAGACTCAAGGGTTCTCTCTAGGGCTGCTAATTAATCTTGAATGACTTTTTCTATCTACATGAGCGGGGGGTACTATCTGAGGCAAATCCAAGGGTCTGGTTTCAAACTAGTTTGTCTCTGAGAGCTTGGAGCAAAACGCGATAAGCTTAAGGTATTCCTTCAAGCTTAGGTACGTTCTCCGCAAAAATCGTATTAAAATTCGAAGGGCAACTTAATAAATGCATACATTAAAGATTACCGATTCGTTCATATCCTTCCTTTGTCCGCTGAGCATATCGTTTCCGCTGTGCCCATATTCCGAAGCATACGTCAGCTGTAGTAAAACAGAAATTTTCTTTTGTTTCATGGGGCGGGGGTGAATCCAATTTATGACATTTTTGTGCTAAACATTTCCTCTGGACCCCTTACATCTCTCCAAGTGAAGAAATTCAATTTATATGGCGCGATCAAAGTAATTTGAATCATACTATTTATAGGGGGTTCGGGCACAAACTGACAACCAAAAATCCCAATTTCGGTGTCCGTGACGCACCTGCTTCTCTGGGTTTCTTTTGATTTTCCCTTTTTTCGGCAGATCCTAAAGATTATTACTAGAGTTTGACTTATAGAGCTAGCTCATAGTAAGCCCATTATACAAAAAATATGCGATCCGGGAACTTGGAAAAATGGAAAATTAGCAGTCTTGTCTGAGGCCTCGAAGCCCCAAAATGGCCTATTTAAACGGACTTCGAGGTGTTCTTTCAAAAAAAAAAAAAGTAATTCTTTCAGGTTGACACTTTCAGGATCTTCTTTTGGTTTCTCAAAAAGTATACTGGCCAATTTTCAGGGAAATCCTAACCGTAAAATAAAAGGCCAGCTGGGCCTCAAGCAAAAAAGGCCAGCCCGGTCCATGAAGCACAAACTTTCTCCACGTAAATATCAGACTTATCTACAACAAAAATCACTTTTTCGGTCTTTTTTTCACTTTGATATCAACAAAAACTATGTCTAACAAGTCAAAAGTGATTTTCGGTGAAAGTTTCAAGTTTGGACTCGGACGTCAGTGAAGAAAATCTTGCTCCGAACGTTTCTGGGCGATTCTAGGGATCACTTAAGCGCTCTGTCGCCACTGAAGCGGTCACTAGAAATTCCCCCGCACGTCTGATTTGCGTTAAAAGGTCTTAAAATTCTTCAATGGAATTCGAACATTTTATTCTATGTTTGGCCTTCGCGGGCTTTTCATGAAAAACAAGGGCCTAAACCCCGGGCCAGGCCCTTCAGCCTGAAGCAGGTGCGTTGGGGCAACAAAACATGGATTTTTCGGACTTTTCTGTCGTCATTTTATACCCATGATCTATCGTTCAAAAATAACTCTGAGCGCGCCATTTCGGGCAAAGTCGGAATGGTGGATAATGGCCGATAAAAAGGAGAGGCTTGAAAAAGGTCGCCGTAAGGCAGTAAAAAGGGAGCAAAACGGTCGCAAAAAGAGTCCCTTTATAGAGACTTTTTTTTTACTAGAACTTCAAAGGCTCGAAAAATGGTGCCAAGGGAGAGGCAGCAAAAATGGTGCATGAGGGCCGAAAAAATGGCGCAAAAAGGCTGAAAAAGAGAAAATTTCTATGGAGCCTTTTTCCACCCTTCCGACTTTGCCTATGTGCACAAAATGTTCTAGCCAAACCCTGTCGGAGTGCGGTTCGATGGCCGGAATGTGGCGCGGGAAATAGGGCATCACATTGTAGTTGGGAGCCGGACTAATGCTCGGGTCTGGGCACGAGGGACTCGTGGAGTGCATCGTGGGCGGTGAGGACTGCGACGTCGGTTCCAGTTTTCCTTCCACCAGATTTTTCATGGCTCGCATCACCTCCGCTCCGCGTCCCACCATTTTCTTCAAAAAGTCACGATTATGAGTGTATACTTCGGAATCTGATAACGAAAACTAGAAAGGCTCCGGACGTTTTTGGACATTTCTAGGGATCACTTAAGAAGGGTGACGCTTCTAAAGGGATCACTAGAAACGCTTCAACTCGGCCGGTGCGTCTCAACAGTTCTAGGGATCACTCAAGAGTGCTGACGCTTCTAAAGGGATCATTAGAAACGCTTCAACTCGGCCGGTGCGTCTCAACAGTTCTAGGGATCCCTCAAGAGTACTGACGCTACTGAAGGGGTCACTAGAAATGCTCCAACTCGGCCATTGCGCGTCTCAACATTTCTAGGGATCACTTAAGAGCGCTGACGCTACTAAAGCAGTCACTAGAAATGCTAAAACTCGTCCGGGGCGTGGTTCAGCAATTCTAGGGATCACTTAGAAGGGCTGAGGCTACTAAAGCGGTCACTAGAAATGCTAAAACTCGGCCGGGGCGTCTCAGCAATTCTAGGGATCCCTCAATTGTGCTGACGCTACTAAAGGGGTTCACTAGAAATGCTCCAACTCGGCTGGTGCGTCTCAACAGTTCTAGGGATCACTTAAGAGGGGTGTTGCTTCTAAAGGGGTCACTAGAACTGCTCGGACACGTCCAAGTACTCCGAGCTTGAGCGCCTCAAGGCGCGCGCGAGAGTTTCACTGCCGCCTGCTATTTCTTTAGTCTCTGACAGTGAGAAAACGACGAAATAGCAAGAGGCAGAGAAAAATTCAGTTCAGAGTATCTGACAACTCCTTGAAACACCAAACTTTGTGTAAGAAAAAGATATTTTTTTCTAAAAATTTAAAATTCACTCCAGTCGATAAATGGTTTGCTTGAGTTTGTACAAGGATGGGTCTTCACACGATTTAAAAATACTTTGTGATTTCGGGAGGGCGCAGAGAGTGCCACCCGCCCAAGCCAGCCGTGTAGGATGAGAATTAAAAAATTTTCAAAACGGGGTTCCCAAACACTTAATGAAAATTATGTCCTTTAAAATCATTTTTTTCAAAAAATCACTGGAAATTGCAGGTTAGAAACAACAAATGCACAGAAAATCTCAAAAGTCATTTTTCTACGTTATTCAAACCTGCAGCAAAGCTTCCCATTCCCTCAAACAATCATATATTTGGGAGCCATCGAAAGGAATCGACATGTAATACAAGCCAGCGTCGAGAGCATTCTGAAAAAAAATGTTTTTCTAGTCGCAAAAATAAAAAAGACCTGTCTTTGTTTGGAAATTTGGTGACAAAATTGAGAGATTTCATAAAACGCCGGACGAGGATCAGGATGGCCTCCCGACAATCGCATCAAAGCCATTACCTGAATTCGGATCTACAGAAAAAAGATAGATAGGAGAAAGTTCAAAAAAAAAAAAAAATTGAATATCACGAAAAAAAGCTGATTTGCGCCACCCTGCCAAGTTTATTAAAGAAAAAAATCTCATGCCGTGTTCAAAGTAATTTCGGCGATTTAAAAATAGACGCGTTATTCGTTTAAAATAATTTCGGGAAATAGGCAGAATTGATATTCCGGGAAGTGACACAAAAAGTTAGTCCTACAGCGATATATCGTTGGATACGCATTTTTACGGTGAGTTTTACGCGCGAATTTGAAATTTCAGTAGAAAATGCCCAAAAAACTCCAAAATTTTGAATTCCCGCGCAGAAGTTACAGTAAAAAGGCATATAAAACGATATATCGTTGTAGGACGCACCTTCCCGGAATAATAATTCTGCCTATTTGCCGAAATCATTTTGAACGAATAACGCGTTAATTTTGAAATCGCCGGAATTACTTTGAACACGGCATCAGAAAGATAAAAACTCGGCAAAAAAAAGAAGTATGAGCTCAATCGAAAAATTAAATTAGCGTTTTCGAAAAGCTCTCATACAGTTTGAAACAAAAAATCAAACTACGAAAACCATTTAAAATACAGCAGCTATCAACATAAAGTCTTTTCAGATTTTGAATGTCAAGTCGTCGCCCAAGCTCCGCCCCTAATGGTGCGATAGACCAATCAGAGAGCGAGCCATTCACAGTGTTTTCGAATGACGTCATTGCACTTGACATTAAAAATCTGAACAGACTATGAAGCTTTGATCAACACGAAAAAAAATCTTGAAAGTTCCCATGGATTAGTATAAAATCTCCAGAGAATCACAAAAAGTACTGTTTAAAAAAAAATGATGTCGTAAGGTTTCGGAAAGTTTTATCGACTATTAAGCTTGTTTAAATTCAAAATCACAAAGTTTTCGATGCTCAAAACTTTAAAACTGATGAAACAAATAATAAATAGAGAATAGGGGTCATAATTGCCGAATGTTCAACCAGCTGGGCCTGAGCAGGTTGAATACGGGGGTATAGTCTGTTCAGATTTTAATTGTCAAGTAGGATGACGTCATTCGAAAACGCTCTGTGGACGGCTCGCTCTCTGATTGGTTTATCGCACCATTAGGGGGCGGAGCTTCAGCGAGCACTTGAAATTTGAAATCTGAACAGACTATACCCGTTAAAACCCCTTGTTAGCACGGCTGGTCTATCCTCACCAACATGAGAGTAAGCAAGAATAGTATCAATAATAATAAAGAAAGAGCGAAAATTGTCATTTTTTCTAGTAAATTTATTCTGATATGAGGAAACTCCTGAAGTCTTCATTTCAAGCCTTGTGCTGTCAAATGAGTTGAGAGTGATCCACAGAAATGAGTTTCAGAGAAGGAGAAGAAGAGGATTTTTTGTTGAGGAAAACGTTTCACAATGATAAATGTTAGACGGAACTAACGTGAACTTCAAAATTCAAAAAAATTATTTTTCCGATAGCTCAAGCCAGCCGTGAGTCAGTACCACGTCTTCTCGAGCTCTGAGCCAACTTTGAACAGGCTGTATGGAAAGGAGCACAATTATTTGAATTAGAAATTCGAATCTCTCCACTGACGTTGAATTAAAAAAAACAAGAAAAAAAACTGAGAGGTTTCTGGAGTACAGCCTCAAAATTTCGCGCCATCATCTTGATAACAAATTGCCTCGGGGTCATTAGCCAAAAAAGGTTTCAAAAAATGATTGTTTGTTTTTCGTGACCTACATTTTCTTTTGTAAAGGATGGTAACACTAAAAAGCCGAAACTGCGGGAGGCTTTTCAACGCGATTTATCTTTTAAAACTAGAAGATGAAAACTTTCAAACTTGAGTTATACATTAAGGCCAGGAAAACCGAAATTACCGAAGAATTGATGAAATGATGAAAAATTAACAGCTTTCCGTTAATCAAAGCATTTAAAAACGAGATTTTTATATCTTCTCACTCGGCCCTTCCAAATGGAAGTGAATAGAAAAAAAAATATTGTTCAGAAAATTAACTAAACTTCACATGAGAAAAACCAAAAAATCGATTCGAATTTTTCATTGTTTCTATGAAAACCCCTTCACTAACTCAACTAAAACTTCTTTTCAAGTACAAGAAAAAGCTTAGAAAAGGAAGAATGAAATTTTTTTAATTTGATAAGTCTAGGACTTCAATTTCTGGGTTCAACACTTCCTTATAACCAGAAAAAAGCAAATTTGACCTACATTTAACATTGGACAATAAAAAGAAACTAGTTAAATCTGGAAGGAAGACATCAAATGCAAAAACCTCTAGTAATCGAATAATTCAAATGAAGATAGAAGAAAATTGAGAGATTGGTAGAATGCGGGGCAGATATTTTAGAAAAAAAAGAAAAGAAAAACATAATCAAGCTAAAAAAAAGAGATGCGAAAACTATTAAGAGATAATATGAAGAAAATAGAAAATTTGACAAAATGTAGAAAATTTTTAAACCTGCAATGCAAAACTTCGGCAGTTATTGACTCAATTAAGTCGAAATGAGCTCATTAATGAAGATAGAAACATTATTACACTTGGAAATCGATTACAAATAAAAAAATAATCGAAAATTTTCAAAAGCGACTAAAACGGTGTGACAAAGAAAGCGCCATACCACAATTCATGGCGCGCTTTAAGCGCAAAAATAATGAAATATTCTTTCAAATGAGAGCTATGCTATATAAAAGAGAGATTCGTTAAAATAACTCACCAAAAATTTAGAGCATTTTTCAGCCGACCCGCTCCCGGAAAACGTCATGGATGAGTTTAAAGATGCAACCAAATTGACGCGATTTCAACAGCTTCAAAACGTTTTATAAATCGACATTTTGAAGAGGAAAACTTACAAATCGCATTTGAAGTAGACTAAAAACGAGAATGAACACTTTACCTTTGCAAAAAGATTCATTAAGGTTGAAAAAAATGGGTCTGACGGCGACCTACCGTAAGAATTGGCGCCTGCTCCGCTGTCAACGTTCTTTGGACATTGAACGCGTCACGAGAATCTTCCGCCGCACTTTTTTTGTCGTTTTCTCGAATCGAGATAATATATATCCATTTTCCATACTTCTCAAAAAACTTTAGTGAAGATTTTTCTACAAAAAAGTCTTTCAAAAAAAATAAATAATAATTTATCCAAGAAAATAAATATAAGCCGTATGGATGAAATCTACACAACAAAGGAAATAAAGGTACAATCGGAATGAGTAATCATCTTTATTAATAACAAATGACAGAATAGCCAAAAACTATGAAAAAATAAGGTTTGTGCGCTCAAATGACAATAAATCTAGTAAAAAGTCCTTCCGCCCTTATTCGAGGCTATTCTGTCGTAAAACCCAACAAAAACTTTGAAAAAATCGAAAATCCGGATTTAATTGAACTTCTTCTTGGCGTTGGTCGAGTTCCAGTAAATGAAAAATTGGGCGAAGATCAGGCCGTTGAGGACGGCGGCACTTCCATACGAAATGATGAGAAGCTGATCACCGGTATCCTGGACGGAGGTGAACACACGGGCCAATGTTCCTGGAAATGTGCTGATTTTCTATGTTTTTAACTGTTGGGTGAGACGAAAAATGAGGGTTTTGTTTCCGAAGAGTACTGTAGGTGAAAGTCCGCATTTCGAGTTGTGCACTTTGCGTGTTTGCACTTTTGTTGCGTGACGCTTCCGAGGGGTCCATGCTCGCGTTTTTTTTTTCTATTTCGATTTTGAGCTTTATTGAAATGGAACCATCCTTTATGATTCATTAAAGAAATAAGAATCAATTGACGTTTCCGGTGCACCCCGCGTTGGACCCGGATAGCGTGCACCTTTGGAACAACTGGTCGAAAATGAAAAGTCTTTTTGAGCTACCGTATAGTCTGTTCAGATTCTTAATGTCAAGTGCAATGACGTCATTCAAAAACACTCTGTGGATGGCTCGCTATCTGATTGGTTTATCGCACCATTAGGGGCGGAGCTTGAGTTTACATTCAAAATCTGAACAGACTTTAAAAGTCTAAGAAGAAATTGTAGAAAATGGTGATAATTAGAAAAAACCCCTTCGAAATCGTGTACGGAAGAAGTACCTTAATAGGCATTTGAAGCTAAACGGGGTGCACCCCGGAGTGGAACCGGGGATTCCAGACAGGGTGCGCCGCTACTTTTGTTAGAGTTAGTCATTACGGTAGCTCAAAGAATCTTTTTTTTTTTGACCGATTGCCCCGGGGATGCACGCCGTCCATGTCTAACACGGGTGCACCGAAAACATCAACATAAATATTTTTTTTTGGGGGGAGGGGGGGTTCACTGCGAGGTACAACCCAATTTTTTTATCAGAGGCACCAGGGGTGCACGCCGTCCATGTCTAACGCGGGTGCACCGAAAAGCATCAACGTAAATATAATTTTTTTTGGGGGGGGAGGGGGGTTCATTACTGGTTACAACCCAATTTTTATTAGAGACACCAGAGGTGCACACCTTCCATCTCCAACGGGGGTGCAACGAAAAAATCAACGAAAAGTTCACTTTTTCGGGGTTCGCTGCTGGTTACAACCTCATTGCATCAGAGAAAGTGCACCCCACAGAATGCAGAATTTCACATACCGTACTCTTCGGAAACGGAAAACTCGCGCTTGTCGTATATAGGCGATGTCAAGCAGCAAACCCCGCCCTCAAAAACGCTCTATGAATAGCTCGCGCTCTGATTGGTTCGATCTACGCATAAGGGGCGGAGTTTGAGCATTGACTTTAAATTCAAAATCTGTACAGACTATAGCCCGTTTTGCAGCAGCTTTATCTTCCTGCGAGCTACAGAACCCTTCTCTTCGGTACGCGCGGCCTGCCTCTCTGCATGCGCCTTTAATAAAACGGTTTAGGCTAAAATAAAGGCGCATGCTTAGAGACAGGCTACGCGCATCGAAGCGAAGGGTTCAGTAGCTCGGAAGAGATACAAAATCTTTACAAATTGGCTTGGAATAGTCTAACATTTTTTAACTCTAAAACAGCAACCCATGCAAATTTGAACTAAAATCAATAGTTCCACAAGTCGGAACCTTTAAAAGGGTCCTAACTAACCTGCAAATTGCAAGAAAACGGAAATGAGAGAAAGCTGGCCGGTGCTCTTTTCTCTGTAGTTTTGCAGGCATTGGAGGGTCTGCAGAAATGGAAAAATGATTATTTTTTGAATTATGATTTATTTCGGACATTCTATTGAAGAAAGGAATAAATTTTTCACTGTAAAAAAATTTGAAAAATTCACAGTTTTCTATACAAGTTTGAATATTTTTCTCATTTTCAGCCTAAAAACCGACAAAAATCTACAAATTTTCTGAATTTCTCATCATAATTCTCATCATTCAGAGAATTGGAAAATCACACAGTCTCAAAATCGAAAATTACCACTTTCCAGTGTCAAAAACTAGCATAAATCCACCAAAAAATTCAATTTTATCCCAAAATCCCTAACTTTTCTGAGGTAACTGTCAATTTTCTGTCGAAATCTTCCACTAAAAACCGACTTTGCTGATGAAAACGATCGGAATTCCAGCAGCTTGGAGGCCCGTCAGGGCTTCCATGGGAACCAAGCCGTTAACGACGGCGTAAACTGATGAAGAACTGAAAAATAAATGAAGAATTTGAAATTAATTTGTATTGTAAGAAAAAAAAAACCTACACGAAAGCCAAGAAGATGGCCGAAGAGAAGAAAGCGCCTTGGTAGTACAAAATCTGGAGGATGATAATGACAACTTGGATCGAGACGAAAAGAGTGTCGCCCCATTGTCTGGAAGGTTGAAAAATTGCATTTTGAGAAAAATTTTAGTGGCCACTATTGGGTTTTGACGTTTTAGAGGCCACTGTAGTAGTCAAGTTAGTGGCCACTCAAGGAGTTAAAAATAAGTGGCCACTATAGAGGTCCAAGTGCTACTATTAGACCACTTAAAATTTTAGTGGCCACTTTAGGGGTCAATGGATCAACATAACTGGTCCGATCTGTTTGTTTTAAAGTTATCAGAGTTACTGGAAGGAAAACTGGATGAAAAACTACTGCAGTGGCCACTAAATCAGAAAATAGTGGCGACTATAGAGGTCGGTTTAGTGGCCACTTTAGTGTCCTATCCAAGTAGTTCTTGGCGAGGCTCTAGAGTGACCACTAAAAATTTTTCCAGTAGGGCTCAAAATTTGAACAAAAGCGGCAAATTTTCAAAAAAAACTGAATGAACATGGGTCAACTGCTGCTGGTGAGTAAATATAAAATTAAGGATTTTTTTGATGAAACAAATTTGAAAAAAACCTGTCAAAAATCATGTTTTTTTAGACAGCTTCTAAACTCTACCATGGCTCAACTCCAGAACTTTATGAATTTTAAAGATATTTCCTGAATTTTTTTGAGTAAAAATTTCATGCAAGGAATGTCAACTTAAGCTTAAAAAAATGGAATGAAAATGGAAATTTTTTTCCAAAATCCTCTATAAATGTCTGATTTCTAAACAAAAAATTCATCAAATTCTTCATGAACATCAAAAAAAAAAAATTCTTTCGAAAGGATTTTCGACTGGATTTCTAGTAGAGAACCTCGTAAAAATCAAATAATTTCTGATAAAAATGATTTGAAATTGTCAAAATCATGTTTTAGGCAGCTTTTAAACGTTACCATGGTTCAATTCCATGATCTTATGGATTACAAAGAGAACTTTCAAGCAACTGATGTCAATCTAAGGCCTAAAAATGGAATAGAAGCGTCATTTTTTTTCCGAAAAATCTCTATAAAGATTGCTTATTACTTCATAAAGCGAATTTTGAAATCTCCAAAATCTCCATAAATATCAAAAAAATTAAATTTCTTTGATAGACTTTTTGACAGGTTTTTTTCTTCATAAGAACGCCGTTAAGTTTAAATATTTCCTGATAAAAATGATTGAAAAGCTTTTTTTAAGGTCCTTCACACAGTTTTTTTAAACAACAGGAAAAAGTCTAGAAGAACATAAAAAAATACCTTTTTCCTTAACCTTCAACTAAAAAGAGCCTTTTTAACGAAAAAGAAGATAAAAGGCAGGAAAACGGTGAAAGAAAATTCAGTGAAATTTTTGATACTTTTTTAGAAACCTGAAAAAGAGCTCTAGAACCATTTTTTGCCTCCTTTCTGGGCCTTGCTCGGGATATTTTTGGGCAATGCCCGGGACTTTATCACAGTTCAATTTCTTTAAAAATACATCAAAACCAACGGGAAAACAAAATTCGATCGATAACTGTAGGCGGCGGTAGAGGCGGCTCCAACGAGGGCTAGGAGTTGGGAGATGAGAGAAATTCCCTGGAAAATATAACTTTCAAGAGTTCAAAGTAATAATACCCTGTTTCACACAAACTTGTCCCGTTTTTCTCTTCTGCCAAAAAGATCATATATTAATATTGACCGAAATTCTCTTCAAGACCTTTTATTGCAGTTTTGTATAGCAAAAAGTGAACAGAAAAAGCTGTTTGTACGATAAATTTATTTATTTATTTTTTTATTTACTTATGTAACATCTTCTCAGAAAAATTTTTTTAAAAAAATGAAACAAGAACCCAATTTCGCAGTTTTCATATAAAAAAATAGGTGTATAAAGTTTTTTTCATTGAAATTCTTCAAGTAAATCTTGTCAAAAAAACTGAAAATTTTCATTTAATGAAGATTCCTTCATTAGCTTGGCACTCTTAGCCGAACAAATCTATTAAAACCTGAAATATCATCCCAGAAAATCGTCCTAATGGGACGAAATCCTAAAATAGCACTGTTAAAATTTTAACTTTCCATAAAAAATAACGTTTTTAAAAACTTCTAATAGAAATTCTTCAAGTGAATCTTGTCAAAAACTGCAAAAATTTTACTTTAATGGCGGATCCTCCATTACCTTGGCGCTCTTAACCAAAAAAATATATTAAAAATATAAAAAAATATATTCACAGAACATCGTTTTTCAATGAAACTAAGTCCTAAAACACACTGTTAAAATACATAATTTGCATGAAAAATAAATTTATGAAGTCTTGAAATGTTTCAAAAAAATTAATTAATTCTCCTACATTTTTTCAGTCAATTGAGTACTTGCGAGAGAAAAAAATCATTTTCTTTTTTCTTTTTGTCAAAAACTATAAAATTTTCATTTCAATGACTGATCCTCCATTACCTTAGCGCTCTTAGCCGAATAAATCTTCAAAATTTGGGGAACAAAGAGCAGAACGGATCCGACGGTAATCGCGAGGCCGAGGAATCGGCTCAGAACCGCTTTGCCGCAGGTTGCTGAACGAAAGAACCATTTCGACCAATCAGAGTTCAGAAGATGACATACGATGGAAGAAGTTGTGTTGGAGGACCAGTTGTTCGAAACAATCGCCGGGGAAAATTGAGGAGACGACTCCGTAGAGCTGATCGGTCAGGCCTTTCGTCTTGACGGACATTTTCTCTGTAAAATGGGATAATTTTTAACTGAAACGAGTTGAGTTTAAAACGAGGCAAAAAAAAATAGATGGACATTTTCTCTGTGAAAATGGATAACTGCAAATTGAAACGAAGATGCTCAAAAATCGGCAAAAAAAATTTGAAAAATACGTTTTCCGTCAAATTGTATAAATATGAACTAAAACCGAATAAGACAGAATGAGGCCAAAAACGTGACAAAAATTTTCTCTGTGATAAATTGAAACGAAAGAAGCTCAAAACGAAAAAAAGGGAAAAAATCAAAAAATGTCTAAAACGCAGTTTACAATGGCATACTTCAGACAATGCGAAAAACCAAAAAAAAAAACCTGAAAATACAAAATTAAAAACTTAACTACTTATCAAGTTTTTTTTCAATGGAAATCAGCTCAAAATGCAAACGCAACGGAAATTTTTCCATTGGAAAAAAATATTTTATGAACGAAAAAAAAAGACATTTCGAAAAAAACGAGAAAAATTTTATTACCAAAATTTTGTGAAATTTTTTTCCCATCTCCAAAAATTCTTCAAAATTCCCACCAACTATAACTGACTTTTCCGCTGATAACTTATGATGTGAAATACATAAATTTAATGAAGAAGGAATTGAATAAGAAAAAAAGTGCTTCGACATTTATGAAAAATGTATCCATCGAGAGAGATTCAGAAAAATAAAATTGTTACAATTTCGTGGAAACTTCCTCTCTATTCAACAAGATTACACAAACGATTAAGGTGAATCGATAAAGCCACGATACAAATTTGGCTAAACAAAAGGAATTGAAAAACTTGACCATGTGGCAATATGCAAAGAAAGTGCGCTGCGTTTGCAGAAGGTATCCCTAAAGGGTTCAAATGGAAATCTCACCTTTTAAAGCTGAATTTTCGTTGATTCGAATTGATATAAGTGCAGAAACAGAAAAAAAGAAGTGGCTTGGTGGCAAATAAAAAAGGTGATAATCAGTTAAGATGACGTGTACCACGGTTTGATGAGGCTTATCTTATCACAAAAGGAAATTTTGGAGAATTTTCAGTGAAATCGGAAGAAAAAGTGAATGTGAAATTGAAGATATGGGAAAAGACTAATTTTGGAAAGGTTTATCAAGGGTAAAACGAGAAAGTTCTTCTTGGGATACTCAGGAAGAGCTGAAAACCTTTGGGAAAAGCTTTAGAGCGACTTTTTTATGGTCTTTTTGAAAACTTTGGAATCTTTTTAGTTGTTTTCCAGCATTTCCTGTGTCTTCACTAACTCGAGAGCTATAGTGGCCACTTGAACGTCAAAACCCTTAAGTGAACACTGAAACTTTTGTACAATCATCCCAGTTGTCAAGTCAATCGGCCAGTATTAACTAATTTATATATCAATAAAAAAACCCTCGAAAAAAATCCAATCTAATCTTTTTTTCCAATACCTTGAGCACTGATCACAACAGGAAATACATGACATTACCTCCTTTTTCCGGGTGGAACCCGTCTCATTACAGGTGTTGAACAAAAACCAATCGGATTTGGCCGACTGTAGGTTCAATTATTCGAGGGTTAGCGATCGGGTTTAAAAAGCGTCGGTGTGTGGGAAGATCTACTCGGTTTTTTTTCGGTTCCATTCGAATCAACTTTTTATTAAATATATATTTTTCTTTGAGTTTTTCTATTTGATTTTCTGCAAATTTTTTTCCGTATTCTTTATGCTCAGTTGTCCATCAGAGCTTGTAAAAAAATTAATAAAATCTGGTTATTACTTAAAAAAATATATAATATATGCCGAAAAACTTTTGTAATATTTCCTTTTTTTTTGTTTTTCAGTCCTTGTTTTTACAGAAAACCACTTTTAAGGAAGTTTTATAGAAAGTTCCTGCGAATTTACCTTCCTAGGTTATCAGTTTTAAACTCTCGGGCAAAGTCGGAATGGTGGATAATGGCTGCTAAAAGGGAGAGGCTCAAAAAAGGCCGCAGAAAGGCAGCAAAAAGGCAGCGAACGGCAGCAAAAAGGCAGCGAAAGGCAGCAAAAAACTCCCTTTAACGAGCCTTCCCTTTTTCTGGGATTTTAAAGGCTCGAGAAATGGTGGAGAAAGGGAGAGGCAGCAAAAATGGTGCATAAGGGCTGAGAAAATGGAGCAAAAAGGCAGCAAAAAGAGAGCCTTCATCACCCTAAAAGGAACATTTCTATGGTCCTTTATGGACCCTCGGAGGGTCCTTCCGACTTTGCCTATGCTGGAAGCTTTTCGAACTTTTTCGAACCTCTTTGATCCTTTTCAAATGATTTTTTTCATTTTTCAAATTTTCTACGCCTTGCTCCTCCGTCAAAAACGAATTGTGAGCTTTCTGTATGATTTATTTTCCTTCTAAAACAGCGATATTCTAGGAAAGTAAAGTCAATTCGTTCCAATTCTTTTTTTTTCATCCTGGAACCTTTGTTTGTGAAGCCATACCGGAATCTTTTTTGCCTCAAAATGAAAAAAATTCGATATTTGATCCTTGGGCTTGTTTTCCCGACGTTTGTGTACAGTTTTTTCTGTTGAAACTATTTTGATTCCAATCAAATCAAGTCAAACAATCGACTAATCAGTTCCCTCCCTTCTGGAAGCTTCTCACACCTTTCTGGACCTCAAATTTCAATTTTGAGTAATTTTTTTCTTCCCTTGCAACAGTTATACACTTGCTAGAACATATCCACTTCCAAAATGAAAAAAAAAAACGTCTCCAAATTTTTTCCTTTAAAAAAATTCTATAGACCCTTATAAGTCTCTCAAAATTGAACTTCCAATCTCCCTGTCTCTTTCTAATCCAAGTTTTATCCTAAAAAAAAAACAAAAATGTCCTTCCAGGGAAAAATGTACGTGCTAGCCGCCCTGCTGTTGATCGGCGCCGCCTTCACTTCGGCCCAAGATAATCGGTTACAACTGTGTCAGAAGGCCAAGGCTCTCGGCATCACCTTCTACACACCCCAGGAAATGGTCACGGTATGATTCAAATCCGGTCATTCCCGAAGAGAAAACCCCATTGGCAGATTGCCAAGTGCGTTGAGAAGCCGTACTTCAATGGAGTCGCCGGAGACGCCTTGTTCACTGGTGAGTCTTGGAACTTTAAAAATAAGGGCCTGTAAGAAAATTTTGAAAAAAGAATGTTGTAGAGTTTCTGATTGCAAGGCTACAACTTTGTTCCTAAAAATTTCTTCCCTTGGGGAAAGCAAAAATATTCCTTGTTTTACGTAATCGAATGCAATAAGTATCCAAATATTCCGAGTCAAAAAAATGATTTGAAAAAAAAGATTTTCTACATCATTAAAATGGGGCCAAATTCTTAGAATAGTGCTCTGAAATCAGTAAAATATGACCAATCTAAAAAAAAAGATTTTGAATTAATGAAAAAAATATACGGCCGTTCAAATATATCAAAAACATCTTACAGCTAACTCCCACCTTTTATTTTTGACGATGCTCATATGTCCGTAAAGTGTAGTATGTGGTGTGCATGCACTGCGGCGCTCTTGCACATACCGTATCAATTGATTTTCGCAAAATGCAAAATTATCTCTTAATTTCCGAAATTGAGTTATATTTTCCACTCTCTGACGGTTATTTTGAATTTCGCGGAACCACTTTGAACATATAGGGACCACTCTGAAGTTTCTGAAAAGAGAAAAGACAAAAATTAAACCCTTCAGCAACACAAAAAATGCGTTTTTTGAGTTCGTAGTATCAAATGAGTCAAATAAAACTATACAGCTTGAAAAATTCTAACGCAAAAAGACCGGCAAATGAGAGTAGAATGAAAGTAAGTAATTGTACGTTTCAGCAATGTTTGATAAGCTTTTATTAATAGTTCATTAATAGTTCTTGCTACTTCGGTCTTGGATTGATAAAGAAAAAAACACGTTTTCTAAAAAAACTATATTGTCAAAAAAACTGTAAAAAAACTACACGGCGTTTTTGACGACGCCTCGCTTATATATTTTCCGTAAAGTGTAGTGTGTCGTGTGCATGCACTGCGGCGTTCTCACACATGCCGTGTTTTAAGTAATTTTGGGGAATTTCAAAATCATCTCTTGGTTTCCGAAATTCAGTTATATTTTTCATTTTCTGATGGCTATTTTGAATTTTTGCGGAATCACTTTGAATACTGCATAAGCTTTAAAAAAACAGAACAGAAAAATTGCGTTTTTTGAATGGAAAATCGATTCGTCTCATGACCCATTGAGCATGCGCCTTTACTATTCCCTGTTGTTTACGCTCGACGGAGTCTTTGACTCCGTTTTCTTTATTTTTGGTTTCGCATTCTCTTCCACCACCCAGTTTCGTGGACTATATCGCAGCGAGAGTGGCGCGACATAGCAGCGACATATCTCGCTGCCATCTCGCTCAGCTCTAGCAAACTCCCGGCGCGATATCGGCGCGAGGTCGCGGATTATCGATTGGTCACTATTTACGTGCCATCAAAAATTTTACTTGAATTGTTTAATTTTTCGTGTGTTATATTCTCTCTGATTTTTTTATGTCTATTTTTCACTTAATATTTCTAAAATGTTAATTTTACAACTAATGTAACGCTCATACAGTACCGTCAGAAGAGGAAAAAAATATTTTTCGCTCACAACTTCCTCGTATAGAGCTCAATCTTTCTGAAACTTTTTTTCAGCTGTGTTTCTAAGTTTTTCACCACGGTGTTACAATCAACAGTCATCATATTTCCAGAGAGTTTCAAAAGGGTGAAATCCCATTAAAGAAAGTTGTGATTTAAAAAAGCGTTTTTTTGTATATATTTTGACGGCACTGCACACCTTTCTTGAATTTGAAAGTCCTTTTTTTCGCATCATGTTTTAACCAATAATTTCAGGTTATTAGTACTTCAAAAAAACATCTAACATTTTTCGATCAATAAAAGTCAAGAAAGATCCGTGGGAGATGGCACCGAAACTTTGCTTTTGGATACAATCAATAAGATTCTTGGTAAACTATTTTTTTGAAACAGTATATCCATTTTTTTGCTTGAAGATATGATTTGCACTTTGGCGTCGATGGGTAAGGAAAAAGAAGAAATGAGGCATGATTTCGAGAAAGCACGAACTGCTGTCTTGATACAGTCGCTCCTGTGAGTTATTCTCTTATTCAAGGTTGGACTTTTTTTCAGTATTTCTCTTTTTACCGGTTTTATCATTTAGAAAAAGTTCTTGACGCAGCAAATGAAGGATATGCCGAAAACTATCAAGTCAAAGCTTACAGTAACATTTTTAAAGGGAACTTAGGGTCAATCTGATTGTTTAGCTTAATTTTCTTTTTCAAAAAAATTCTTTCATTTTTCATTTCGAGCCTCCCTCCTTTATTCTAATTTGAACTTTTTAAAGATCATCTACGAGCTTACAATCGGTTTACTTTTTCTGTTTTTTTATTGAAACTACTCTTTTTCCTAGTCACATTTTTCCTATGAAAAAAATAAACGATACACATGTTTTTTTCCTCATATTGTCCTTTTTTTATTCTTACTTGAAGCTTCACTCTTTCGCCTCAATTCAATCTTCTTCAGATTTGTACATACTTTCAGTTTACTTCGAATTCGAAAATGTATCATCAATTATTTGGAAATTTCTTTAATGCTCTCAAGTTTTCATTTAAATATATTGTTTATATTAAATAAAAAGTAAAGAAGGTTGATAAAGACCGATATGTTATCATGTACAACCCAATAAAAGTATGAAGCATAGAAAGCAAATCAAGAGCCCAATCGAGCTAAAAAAATTTTTTTTGAAAGAGCGACATAGCAGCGAGATGTGAGCGACCTTGCGCCGAGAGGCGAGCGATATAGCTCGCGGCTCCCCGCGATATAGCGTTTCTCTCGCTGCGACCTCGTCCGTAAAACTGGGTGACTAACAAAAAAACACCATTAGGTTTTTTTTATACTGGAAAGAATTTTACGATAAGATTTGATCAAAAAGATTCTTGAGATTCGTAGTATCAAATGAGTCAAATTAAACTATACAGCTTGAAAAGGAGAGAAGAATGAAAGTATGCAATTGTACGTTTCAGCGATTTTTGATAAGCTTTTATTAATAGTTCATTGACAGTTCTTGCTGCTTCGCTCTTGAATTGATAAATAATATCAAAAGAAAATAGACGTTTTCTAAAAACTATATTGTCAAAAAAAACTGTAAAAACTACACGGCGTTTTTTGACAATCCCACGTCCATATATTTTCCGTAAAGTGTAGTGTATCGTGTGCATGCACTGCGGCGCTCTTGCACATACCGCATCAAAGTAATTTTAGGGAATTTCAAAATCATCTCTGGATTTCCGAAATTGAGTTATATTTTCCACTCTCTGACGGTTATTTTGAATTTCGCGGAACCACTTTGAAAACAGCAACACAAAAAAAAATGCGTTTTTTGAATCCGTAGTATCAAATGAGTCAAATAAAACTATACAGCTTGAAAAATTCTAACGCAAAAAGACCGAAAAGGAGAGAAGAATGAAAGTAAGTAATTGTACGTTTCAGCAATGTTTGATAAGCTTTTATTAATAGTTCATTAATAGTTCTTGTTGCTGCGGTCTTTGATTGATAAATAATATCGAAAGAAAAGACACTGTACTGTCAAAAAAAAAACTGTAAAAACTACACGGCGTTTTTGACGACGCCTCGCTTATATATTTTCCGTAAAGTGTAGTGTGTCGTGTGCATGCACTGCGGCGCTCTCGCACATGCCGTGTTTTAAGTAATTTTGGGGAATTTCAAAATCATCTCTGGGTTTCCGAAATTCAGTTATATTTTTCATTTTCTGATGGCTATTTTGTATTTTTGCGGAATCACTTTGAACACTGCATAAGCTTTAAAAAAACAGAACAGAAAAATTGAGTTTTTTGAATGGAAAATCGATTCGTCTCATGACCCATTGAACATGCGCCTTTAATATTCCCTGTTGTTTATGCTCGACGAAGTTTTCGACTCCGCCTTCTTGATTTTTGGTTTCGCATTTTCTTCCATTAACAAAGACGCCGTGAGCTTTTTTTTACTGGAAGAAATTTTACGATAAGATTAAATCAAAAAGATTCTTGAAATTCGTAGTATCAAATGAGTCAAATAAAACTATAAAGCTTGAAAAATTCTGACGTAAAGAGACCGGCGAATAAGAGTAGAATGAAAGTAAGTAATTGTACGTTTCAGCAATGTTTGATAACCTTTTATTAATAGTTCATTAATAGTTCTTGCTACTTCGGTCTTGGATTGATGAAAAAAAAAACACGTTTTCTAAAAACTATATCGTCGAAAAAAACTGTAAAAACTACACGGCGTTTTTTGACAACCCCACGTACATATATTTTCCGTAAAGTGTAGTGTGTCGTGTGCATGCACTGCGGCGTTCTCGCACATGTAATTTTGAGGAATTTCAAAATTATCTCTGGATTTCCGGATTTCCGTTATTTTTTCCACTCTCTGAAGGTTATTTCGGATTTCGCGGAATCACTTTGAACATCTAAGGACCACTCTGAAGTTTCTAAAAAGAGAAAAGACAAAAATTCAACCCTTCAGAGGCCAAGAACTGCGTGATCGACAACTCAGGCAGCAAGGCGGTCCAGGCCCTCTCCCTCTACAACAATGGTACCTGAGTTACCTGGGAATTGCCTAATCAAGCTTTTAAGCCAACTCTTGCCTGAGCCCGCAGAAGATCGAGGACCTGCCGCCAATCCTTTTCCCACCATTCAAGCAGCTCACCCTGGCTCTTCAGAATAAGGTAACCAGATGAGACTTAGGTACTTGAAAAAGGGGGAAAAAATAGTTTTGAGGTCCAAAATCTTGTAGAAAAAAAAAATTTACAAAAAGTGAATCCACCGATTAAAAAACTCGGAATTTTGATTCTGAAAAATGATTTTTTAGTCAAGATTAGAAGTTTTATAATAGTGCTTCTTTAACTACGCCAGAGGCAAATTCATGAAAATGTGAAAAAAAAACCTAAATTATGTGCGCCCTACGGACAAAAATCGTTCTAACTTGATATTTTTTGGAAAATGCGTCTTTTCCACACATATTTAGGGTCAAAGGGGGCTGCTTCTGTTTCTAAAATCCAAAAAATACAGAGAAAACAACTTTGGGCAAAAAAGTCTGCGATATATGCGCTCTATAGAAAAAAAAAAATTGAAAATCGAGATTCTGCTCTTATACCAAGAGGAGAAGCTGCCGGTGTCATTTTCGCTTTTCGGATTATCTAAGGGATCCCTAAAGTAGTCTTAACATCCCTTTAGGGTTCCCTGAAGGCTCGTACCTCGGTAACGCGAGCCGGACGCTTCTGAGCATTTCTAGTGATCCCTTCAGTGGCTTCAGAACTTGAAATGTCCGAGTTTGGGTTACCAAAGCCCGAGGGAGCGCAAATCGTTCACTAAATCCTATAGTTAGGGACCACAGACCTATTTTTCGAACTCAAGCTAGCTTCTCGTTTTTGTTATAAAAATAATGATTTTAACATTTAGTATGCGAAAACAGAAAAGAAAGACGAAAAATATTAAGAATAAGAGGAGAAAACAATATTTAAAAGTAATCGAAAAGCATAAATTTTTGCACTGAAAATTTGGTTTTGCGAATTCTCATGCAATCTGCGCGCACTCTTGTTTGCAAGGGCGGCACGGTTTCAGGAGCCAAAAGAGAGGGTTTTACGAGCTGCTATAGGGGCCCCTAGAGCTTGCAATGAAATAGCGTCTTTGAAGAGAAAACTCTGTAAATTAGGAAATTCCCGACTTTTCGACTATTTTCAGAAAGATTTGATCCAGAAAAAGACAAAAATGCTTTATAAAAATTCTACAGATGTTTCTGGGTTCAGATTGCTGATACGGTGGCCGACTGCAAGAGGACGAACACCCAGGCGGCCGCCCAGAAGCAGGAAACCTGCATGCAGAAGGTCTACGGCGTCGCCAAGGCCGCCATCACCAAGGACTACATCGAAAACGTCTGCACCAAGTTTGTCAACAAGGTTCGGCCATTATCACAGTGCTCAAAAACTCGAAAATTCATTTTTCAGAGTGTCACGAAGAAACAATGGGGCTGCGCTCTCAGGTACGGACCTCAGGTGATGAACATGGCCCTCTACAAATGCTCCAAGATCGTCAAGGCTTAACTTTTGTCTCATTTCAATTCTTAATGAAGGGTTTACCTCGTTGTTTTCTTTCACAATAAAGATAGAGATTAATGGGCTTGCAAACCATGGGACAAGCTTGTGGCACGGCTTTTTTTTATGTTCAAAGTAATTCCGCGAAATTCAAAATAGCCACCAGAGAGTGAAAATTACAGCTGATTCTTCAGAAATTCAGATCTGATTTCAAATTTCGCGAAAATTACTTTGAAGTGGCATGTGCGAAAGCGCCGCGGTGCATGCACACAACACATTACACTTCACGAAAAAATATATGCAGGTCGTCGCCAAAAAAACGCTGTTGTGAGACTTCTGAACAAAATTCCATAAAGTATAAAACTCAATAATTGAATGATGATTTTTTTTTGGAAAATTATCATTCTTCAAAAAAATTACAAAACAAAAATAAATCCAGGAAAATTGAAATTTCGAAAAATGACTATTTTAGGAAAGATTAGAAATTTTATAGTGATAACTCCGTCAGAGGGAGTTTTATGAAAACGTGGAAAAAATTCAAAACTCTGTGCGCCCTACGGACCCCGTCGTTTTTTTTCAAAAAGTTTCGTAAGGTATGGTGCTTGGGGTGTATACACACCGAGGCGCATTATTGCACGCTCAAAATTTTTTTCACCCTTTTTTGTTTTTTTTTTTCAATTTTAGAAGAATAGTTCTTGAAATGTTTGCGGTCCTCGGAGGAGCCTCCAAGGAACCCTAAGGCTGCCCTCTGGAGCCCCTAAGCATAATTCAGAAAAATGAGCCAACAAAAATCGTTCAAATTTGTTTTTCAGCATAAATCGTCTTTTTCATACATATTTAAGGTGCTTATTCCAAACAGAACTTTAAAAATTGACAAAGAAATTAGAATCGAATAAAACTTCAAATGCTTCAAGAATATATTCAAGGAGCTTTCCGTAGTAACAAATTATTCCTCAAAAAAAAGTTTATTAAAAAAAATTGTAAGGATATAGGCATTATGTACACATTTTCTTTGGAAATATCTTCATTTGTCAAAAAATCAGTATTTGATGGACTGATAAACAGAAGAAGGTACGGTCCGTCGTTCGATGACGTTTTCCATGCTTTCGCGGATCTGAAATAGTTATTCTCATTCCAAAAAAAGGTATATAGTTCAAACTTCAAACATGTTGCCGCGATCTTCCGGCGCCTGCGGGAAACATTGATTTGTCATGACTTCGCGGACGAATTTGGGCATACGGTCGGGCGGAGACATACGGTAGCCGGTCCTGACTTTGGCGCTGACTTCGCCTAGCGTCATGTCCGGGTACGGTATCGCGCCGTCCATGAATATCTGAATGGGAGAATTGAAACAAGGAGAAGTCGCTTGTTAGATCCTTTAAAATAGCAAGAGATCAACTTTCGTCTCGATATCATTTCCTCATGCGCCTTTAAAGATTCCAGTGAGATCTTTTTGAAACAAGTATTTCTAACGAAAAAGATCCCGTAAACCTCCCAAAGCAAGATTCCGAACGAGAAGACGTCAGACTTGCAGGAATACGTGGCCGAGACAAGGACCTCTGGAGCCAGCCATCGGATCGGCAGTTTCTGATGGAGGTCCTGAAGATTTTCGGCTCGATTTGAACTCCAGCGGGAGGACCTTGAGCTTGTACTTGTGGGCGTGGTCGGAGAGCTGCTTGGAAAGGCCGAAGTCGCTGATCTTGACGGTTCCAGCATGTAGAAGGCAGTTTCTGGAGCGTTTCTTTCATTTTGAATAAGTCGGAAATACCTCGCTGCAACGTCACGATGGATACAGCCGTTCTGGTGGAGGTATTCCAGACCTTTTGCCGTGTCAAAAGAATATTTGAGCTGCAATTTCAAAGAAAATAACAATCTAAGAGACTCAAAGAGCACCTTGGTGAGTAAGGTGACATTATTGCCGCCCCTCAGGTAAGAATCCAAGGCGCCGGTGTCGGCCAACTCCATCACAAGCATTATGGGTTCCTCAAAAAGGAGATAAATCCCAGAAAATCCCGGAAATCGAGACTTTTTCCACGGCGACCCCGTAAAAGTTGACAATGTTCATGTGCTGGTAGTGGCGCATTATCCGGGCCTCCTTGCAAACCTCGGCGATCATCACCTTCGAGCTCATCTTCGCGTTCCCTTTGCTCACCTTCACCGCGACCTCGAATCAATAACCATTGGGAAAAGCTTCCAAGAATTCAATTTACCGGGATTTTCCTTTTCTTAATGGTCAAAGAGCCCTTGTAGACGCCGCCAAAAGCGCCTTCACCAAGCATTTTTCCAATGACAATCTGGAAATATTCATTCTGAAAATCAAAGGGGAACTGAAAAAATCTATAAACAACCTAAAGTATGAATGAACCTTATCAAGAGTTATGGAAGCTAAAAAAATCAATTTTCGAGACCAAAAGCCGTCTGAAAAACCGACCTGGTTATGCCTGAGCTCCCAGTCTTGCTTGACGATCGGATTGATGAGCAAAGCCCCCCCAAATCCGAAGTAATCGGCAGCTTTTTTTGTACATAAGAGCTCCGACCAGCTCCAAAAACCGTCCCGTACCGATGTTTGTCCAATGAGATTGAGCCTTGAAATACAGAAAATGGTTCAAAATCAGTTCTGGAAGGTACCATCCAGACATTCGACGAGAATATAATGATGAATTTTGCTTTTCCATTTAATCGATATGATCGTCCGCAATGGCTGGAATTGAGGATTTGAACGAAAATTGAAGAAAATAACTCGGTTATTGAAATCAAGTGAGGTATATTGAAAATTTTACTCCTTTTTCAAAGTATTTTCAAAAAAAGGGATTACTAAAAGATTGGCATCGAAAAGTATTGAAACAAACTACAAACGGGGTTTTTTTTTTTGACGACGCCCTGACAATATTTTTCCGTAAAGTGTAATGTGATGTGTGCATGTACTGCGGCGCTGTCGCACATGCCATGTTCTAAGTTAGTTTTTGCGAAATTCAAAATAATCAATAAAATCAAAATAGTTAATAATTTTGAAACGTTTTCTTGAAGAAAATCGCTTCGGTCATATTTCTCTATCCGTTGAAAATGAACTACCTCCGCATCACTGATCGACGAGGCTCGGAGCAGAAAATCGCCGTCTTTCTCGAGAAGCCTGGAAGTTTTTGGCTTCAAAGAACTCACTTTGACACTTCTGGTTAAATTCCCAAAAACCAGTCTATCTCATGCTTAGATCAGCTCTGAGCTGTCCTAACTTCCCTCCCCAGCTTTTTTGGGTTCAGAATGAAAAACTGCAACCAGTCCCCTTCAGAAATCCCCCCTGTGAGTTGAGACCAGTCTCTCATGAAAAGGACAGGAAAAGACGTACGAGCTGATGTCGGCCCTGGGCAGGAGCCCGTGGTACCAGTCCTGCTCCTCGTGGGCCTTCGGGTCGTCCTCGTGACCGCTCCACGACGACTTCCTGGTGCTGGTCCGACTGAACCCGAGTGAATCAACTTCTCCCAAAATACAGACCCCATTCTCAGAAGTAGCTATCGAAAGACGGAAGTGTGATAAAATGAGCAAGAGATACACGTGAATAGAGAAAACGTTTATTTGAAAAAAAAGGAATAAGAAAATTAGGTGAGCCGTAAAAATCTCAAGAATTTCCATTAAAAGCCCTATTTTTCCTTTTTAAATTTTGTTTTGAACCGTTGCATTTGACGTAGGCTCACAATGATAAGGTGCCCTCAATACATAATAAAGATTAAAAAACAAAAATTGGGGACAGAAAATGGGAATCTGTTTTTTTGACTTTTGAACTTCATGTTCCGATTTTTTTTTTCTTGAGTAATCTGAATGTCTCTTGGAAAAAAAGCCTTCCTTCTGATTAAAAAAAATGATTTTGAACTCTTCCGGCTTATCGTTGTGTAATCTGTTGAAAAACAGCTTCTTTTTTGAAAACGTTTGAAATTCAGGCCAAATGAAGCTCCTGATACTTTTTCTGCTTATGTCTCTGGTCGCCGCCGACAATCGGATGCAACTTTGTCAAAAAATCAAAGCCCTTGGCGCCATTTTCTATTCACCTCCAGAACTAGCAACGGTTTGGATTAATTTTTGAAAAATAGAAAGATTTTCCTAATGGGGTGAGGGAAGGTGAGCGAGGCGTCAAAGTTTCTAAATTTACAGGGTGACAAGTAAATATTGAAACCGTTTTTTGTTTGATCGCTGCTTTTTGCACAAAGGACTGGCCTTTGAATTTTTTTGTTTATATCGTTCTTTCATGCTCACTTATCATGTGTTTGAAGTTACAGCTCATACTTTTCAGTTTTCAGGTAATGGTGGCCCCATCTCCGTACCGTACCGCAATCATTGATTGTGTCAAAAGCGGAATGACGAATTCAGAGATCGTTAAAAAGCTGAAAGTGTCTCGTGTTCTCGTTTTTCGAACTGCACAACGCTATCGGCATCTCGGTACTTCAGATGACATCAAAAGAAGGGGATTTCCAGTCACCGTCACGACTCCAGAAGCAGTCAAAGCCGTGCGAGAGAAAATCAGACGCACGCCGGAAAGAAGCATGAGAAACATGTCAAAAGAATACGAAATGAGTCGAGAATCGATGAGAACTATTGTCAAGGACAAGCTGAAGATGATTCCCTACCGTATGCAGAAAGGAGCCTTTCTCAGTCAAAAAAACAAGACATTCCGGATGAAAAAGGCTCGAAAGCTGCTCGCTGGCACGAAAGATGGCTCGCATCTGACGACGCTATTTACCGACGAGAAAATCTTAACTGTGGAGACGAACAAGAACGGCCAAAACCATCCGATCATCGCTACTGACTATCAGAGTGCCTGTGAAAAAGAAAAAATTCTGAATAAAACTTCGTATCCGGCTTCCGTGATGGTTTTTGCCGGAATTACCGCTGACGACAAAACTCCGCTGATTTTTGTGGATTCTGGAGTCAAAGTGAACCAAGTATACTACAGTAGTAGATTTTAAAGTTGAGGGTGTTGCCCTGAGCCAATTCTCACTACGGAAACCGACCATGGACATTCCAACAAGACGGCGCCCTCGCTCATCGTGCCAAAGGGACTCAAGAGTGGTATCGCGCCAATTTTCCAAGTTCATCTCGGCTGCTGATAGGCCTGCTTCCTCGCCCGACCTCAACCCGATGGACTATGCCGTGTGGATATATCTGACCGAGAAGGTCTCTTCTAAGAAAAACCCAAGTATCAAAGCTCTGAAGACCGCGCTCATCAAGAAATGGGACGAAATCGACGACGACTACCCTCGTGCCGTGATCGATGCGTATCCGAAGAGACTGAAGGCCGTTATCAAAGCTAAAGGAGAACGTTTTGAAAACTATTCTTGAATTTTGTTTCTATATTGTATGAATAAAATTTGTATCAAGTTTGGTGGTGTTTGGTTGACTTTTGAGAAAGTTATAACGTTTCAAACGCGTTTCAATATTTACTTGTCACCCTGTATTATAAAAAAGGGAGTGCGCGCTCCGGAAAAAATGACGTCATTCTACGTCACAGATTACACTGAGTATTCAATGTTAATAACTTGTTTGTTCGATCGCTTTTGGCTGCGTGCTTGAGATTTGAATTTTCGCGCCAAAATTTTTTGACGCCGTGTGTTCTCTAAGGCACTGCCTTCGGACTCTAGGAAAAAAAAAGTTCAGGGAAAATTGTATAAGAGTTAAAATCAAGAAACCGCGCAAAAGTTGAAAAAAACTTGAAAATTTCAATCTTTTATAGATTTTAAAATGCGTCGAGCCTTCAATCTTCAACCAGGTCGACGACGATACTTTATTGAAAAGTTCGTACTTTTTTTGAAGCTTAAAGGCTCGAAAAACTTTTATTATAGCTGTCAAAAATTTTGAATCCTCAAATTTTTCAGGTATCAAAGGCTGCGTCCTCCAAAACTCGGGCAACAAGGCTTTCCAGGCACTTTCTCTTTATAATAATTGTAACCTTTTTTCTTCTAAAGCCCAAATTTCGTCCTTGATTTCAGTTAATTCTTGTTTGAAGCCACAGAAACTCGACGAAATCGCTGCCACACTTTATCCGCCTTTTAAGCAAATTGTAATGCCACTCAAGAAAAAAAGGTGGGTTCAATTTAAAGTCGATATTTTTTTTCACAAGGGGGGGCAAGTCTGAAATGGGACAGAATGGAACTATATCGAGGCTTCAATTCGAATAAGAAAAAAACATAGTTTTACTTCAATTTTTCATTCAAAAAAAGTCTACATACTCTGATAAGTATAAAGAAAAATACTACGTCTCAAATTTTCACAGAATATATTTATTTTCGATGAGAAGTTCTAAAAAAAGTGTTACTAATGGAGAAAAAAATTAATCTCTATTAATCAATTTTTGAACATAAGTTTCAGTCCTTGGCATCATTTTTAATTAAAAAAATCGCAATCTTTAACTTGAGATTTCGATCAAATTTTTTTCTTTAAACATCAAAAAAATTGCTATAATACATTTTTCCAGTTCATCCAAACGATTACGGACTGCATCCACACAAATAACCAGCCGGCGGCCCAAAAACAGGAAATTTGTATGCAAAAAGTTTACGGCGTCGCAAAAGCGGCTATTACAAGAAACTACGTCAATTCCGTTTGCACCAGATTCGTTAATAAGGTTTAATTGATTATCTATAAAAAAAATGGAAAACTATTTTCAGAACGTCTCAAAACAACAATGGAACTGTTTCTTGAAGTTTGGCCCACAACTAGCAAATATCAATTCTTACCAATGTTCGAAAATTGTCAAGTCTTGAGAAATTTTCTACTGAATTTTTTTTCTTTCTATGCACTTTTAGAAGCAAATAAAAAAGGCTATCTCATGAAAAATGAACTAAAAACCAGTTCTTCGGGGGTGCTTCGTGGAATATTTTGAACCTGTCCTATCGATTGATGGATCTTCTTCTTTCTCGACGCCGTCTTTTCTCTCTTCTTTTTTCCACTATTTCAATTGTTTTCAGTCTTCCTGATAGCCTCGAGTTCAAGTAAAAGTTATAAAAAAACCAAAAAACGAATTTTTGTACTATTACTTGGTAGCGTAACAAATTCATTTTTTTGAAATAAACGAATTTTTAATTGAAAAAAAGATGTTTCAACAAAAACTTTTGTGAAGCTTCATTTTGGAACGACGAACGTGAGCTAACAATATAAATATACGAAGCTCCCAAAATAACGTTTTTTCCTTCTAATAATATAAAAATGTTTGATTCGTTTGTAAGCTTTTTAGCATATTGCACAATCATATAAAAATATTTTTTTAAGCACTGAAAAAAAGTAAAAAAATCGAAAAATAATGAGTGGATTAGGAATTCGGATATATCAAAAAAATGCATCAAAAAATCGTTCGAACCAAACACTTCGATGCGACATGTCTCCGAAATAATAAAAATTCATCAGAACTATAAAAAAAAGAAAAAAGAATAGTCGAATTCGAAAGAAAAAGGAAAAAAAATTTCGAAAGGCCAAGTGCGTCAGCGTTCATACAGAATTTTGTTTTATCGTGATCTTCGGTTTGAAAAATACTTCGTATGAAGATTTCACAGTTTCCAAGTCATTCCATCATCTCAATATATCGTTTTATTGCAATAATATCAATTTAAAAAAGTTTCGATTGCAGAAATGTCCTCGACGAACAAGAAAATCTTCTACACAGCAGCAGAAGAAGGATTGGTGATTTTTTTAAAATTTGTGTTTTGGATTTAACTTTTTACCTTTTTTATTCAACAATTCCAGTCCGAACTGGAGTCCTTGGTGAAGAAAGAGCCTCAATCATTAAAAGAAGTGGATCATCGTGGGCGAAATGCGTTGTTCTACGCGGCGATGACTGATAACTTGAAAAATGCCCAATTTTTAATCAAGTTTGTTTTTTTTTGTTGCTTTGACGTCGTGGGGAATGAATTGATAACAATTCTTTTGCCTTCCAGAATTTTAAAACAGTAAGACTCTTTTGGAATAATTGAAGAAATTTTTCTAAGTCTATTTAAAACGGGTCTAAAAGTTTCTATAATTTATCGAGTTGTTGAATTTATCAACTCTTCCTTTTTCCTTGAATAATCGAAAACAACTGAGGAATTTTAAAGTGGTACCTATAAGGGTTAGGGGGAAAACACCCATATAGGGACCGCAAAAGAGATCCCTATAAGGACATAATCAAGGTGATCCCTAGAGGGGTTTAGGGTTTGGCTCCTTAGCCCCCAAAGCTTGAGTGGTCCCTATAAGGGTCGTTCAAGTTTATTCAAAAAAGGTTGTTTTTGTCAGTTTTTGCATGGAAATGCTTCTCCGCATAGAGTTCGTAAAAACTGGCATGCCCCCTATAGGGGCCACTAACTAAAACCCCTATAGGTACCACTTTTTCAAGTTTTAGTGTACTCTATAGAGGTTACTAAAGTGGTGCCTAGCCAGGACCCTCCAAGGGCCCCTATAGGGACCACTCTGGAGCTCCTAAGAACTTAAAAACTGGAAAATCTTACAGAAAAGGCTTATCACCATCAGACGTGGACTCATATCAGGCAACGCCTCTTCATTGGGCGACAAGATGTGATTCCTACAAGGTTCATAAGCACATTATCTAATTTATTTTTCAGTTGTTTCAGGTTGCCAGGCACCTGATATCCCTTGAAAAAGGGAAAGAACAAGTTCTGCGAAAAGAGAAGGACCAAGTGACTCCCCTACACACGGCTGCAACTAAACACGGCTCGAAAATTTTGAAGTTTAGTTTTTTAAATCTGCAAAGGAGCCTTAAAATTGAACTTCAGATGTTCCTGGAGTTGTTATCAGAGGAAAAAGATTTATATGACAAAACGAAAGATCGACGAGGACGGTCTCCATTGCATTATGCGGCTTGCAGCGTGAATATCGACGCTGTGAAGGCGATTTTAGGTGTGTTATGAATAGGCAACCGCAACCCGTTATTAATATAGCTTTTAACCCTAAAAATCAACGAAAGTATGCTGGGAAAATATTTAAGTGGACACTATAGGATTTTGACGTTTTAGTGGCCACTATAGTAGTCGATTTAGTGGCCACTATAGAGGTCTAAGTGCTCACGGCGTTCCCAAACGGGGTGGCAAGACGTCAAAAAAATTTTGGCGCGAAGTTTGAAATCTACAGTACTTCAGCCGAAGGCGATCGAACAAACAAGTTATTAACGTTGAATACTCAGTTTAATTTGTGACGTAGAATGACGTCATTTTATCCGTAGCGCGCACAAATTTTTTTCTGTAAATTTAGAAACTTTGACGCCTCGCTCACCTTCCTCACCCCCATTAGGAACGCCGTGGTGCTACTACTGGTCCACAACAAATTTCAGTGGCCACTTTAGGGATCAATGGATCAACATAACTGGTCCAATCTGTTCGTTTAAAAATTATCAGAGTAACTGAAAGGAATACTGGATGAAAAACTACTAAAGTGGTCACTAAATCGGTAAATAGTGGCCACTTTAGTGTCTTCTCCAGGTAGTCCTTGGCGAGCCTCTAGTGGCTACTAAAATCTTTCCAAGTGAAGTGTGATTTATTTGCGCTCGAATTTGTCTGTCTTCACTCATGAATACCAGAGAGGTCCCTGTAGGGGTACAAAAAATCGACTGGCATGTCCCCTATAAGGGTCACTTTTGAGAATTAGTGGTCCCAAGAGGAGATGGTAAAGTGGGCTCATTCAAAAGCCTGAGGATTCCCCTATAGGGACCACTTCGGAGTTCCGGAGTGTTTTCTGACGTGATGAACTTCTAGATGCGAAACTCGGCTATCCAATCGACCAGAAAGACATTTACGGCGTAACACCGCTGATGTGTGCCGTCTGTGTCGCACTTCCACAAACCCCAGCCGTCGTCCGATTTCTCATAAAGTTCTTCTGTCTTCCAAGCCGTCGATAGCCTAGTTCAGAAGGAAGCCGCCTTCAAGGGAAGCGAGGAATAAAGACGGCCAGACGGCGCTGCACCTCGCCGTCGCTTCTCAGAACGTCGCCATGGTCAAGCTCCTTGTCGAGGAGCTCGAATGCCAGTTGGAGGTTTCCAAAAGTCAAGGGAAGTTCCTGAACTTCATCTTCAAGGCTCCCGACGAAGAATCCCGAACGCCTTTGCACTACGCGGCGGAACAAGGCTTCGACGAGATAGTTACGGTTTTGTTGAACAATGGAGCGAGAAATTCGACAAGGTTTGTTCAAGGGATCACTTTAGGCATTTTGTTGTGGATGGTTCATTCATGAATCGCTTTTTTTTTCGATTTGATAATACGAAAAATGCCTTATCGCCGCGACTTGAACGTTTCCGCGTGTCTGAGGTCAGAGAAACGTGAAAATAGCACGTCAACATGAGAGGGTCGCCGAGAGTCGCGGAGGGCGCAGAGAAAAACAGTTAAAGTCGCGAAAAACGGAGTATAAACGGATCTTTTTGAAAAGTTTTCCAAAATTAAAAAGGCTCGAGAGGGTGGTTAGTGGGCGTGGCTTAGCGCAACTGATGCGCAGTTATGAGAGACGTTTCTCCGCCTGGATTTTTTTTTTTTTGAGTAAACTTTTTCGAATTTTGATTTCTGCGGAGGAAAAATGAATCAAAAAAGGTTTTAAAAAGTAAAAATGCTCGAGAGGGAGGTTAGTGGGCGTGGCTTAGCGCAAATGTCGCGCAGTTATGGGAGACATTTCTCCGCATGGATTTACGGTCATGAGTAAATGTTTTTGACTGTTAATTTCTGCGGAGGAAAAATAAATCAAAAGTATTTCGAACAAAAAATGAATTCTCTTGATTTGTCGCAAAATCGCTAAAAATTTTCACGATAATTATTTTGCAAAAATTAAACTTTTCTTCTTTTTTCGGTTATTTTTCAGTTTTCTTTCACTGAAATCAGCCGGAAATCCAATTTTTCGATATTTAAAATAAAAAGAAAAAATTAAACATGCAGTGACCACTTAAGGGACAAGTTTGGCGTCACTCCGGCCCACTACGCCGCCCAATTTAGCGTCAAATGCTTGGATCTTTTATTGACCCGGAGCCACATCACGGTATAGTCGATGTGCCACAAGTTGAAATTTCATGGAACGACATTCCGCTGTTTCGATTTGTGCGGTAGCGCGCATCGTGCGAATTTGCCAACTTCGGCCAATTTTTTCGGTTTTAATCTTCATTTTATAAGCCACTCACTTTTTGAAAAAATCCATTAAAAAATGCGACAAACAGAAAAAAAACGACGAAAACATTAAAACATGGCTTTAACAAAACAACACTTTTTTTATCGCTCTTTTCGAGGAAGATCATGAAATTTACTGTGTTCTTTCGTTCACATTTGTACAACGCAATCCTTTTCAACGATTATAATACATTTTAAAGAAATAAAAAAATTAAAAAAAACGATCAAAATTAGAATTAAAACCAAAAAAACTAGCATGGCCGAGGTTGGCAAATTCGCACGATGCGCGCTACCGCACAAATAAAAACAGCGGAGTGTCGTTCCATGAAATTTCAACTTGTGGCACATCGACTATAGTTTCCTGAAGATTTTCCGTTTAAATTTTGATTTTGAGGAAGTGAAAGACGATCAGAATCGAACTTGTCTGATGTGGGCGGCCGTGGCGGGAAACGTCGACGCGATTCATTATCTCATACAGAGGAAAGAGGCCCCGGATCGGCATGCCACGGTTTAGTTTTCACAATGGAAACTTTCTTTTCATAATTTTTTACCGGTTATTCTGAAAAAAAATTGGTTTCTACTGTACTCGGACCTCGGTAACGAAAACCAGAGAGTATAGGACAAAAGCACCGATTCCAAGAGCGCCGTTCAAATTGAGCGCCAGTCCGCAATGCGCCGTCGCGTGTATGCGCCGTGTATACAGACGCCGCTTTCTTTTGCGCCGAGTCCGTTTGCGCCGAATCGTTTTGCGCCGTTATTTCAAACTTTTATTTTTTCGCTCTTTTTTCATTATTTTTTAATAATTTTTTACTACACATTCATATACGACTCGAATAATTTTCGCGCCATCTGTTAATATGGACTTTTCTGCCGCATTTTCGAAAAAACTCGAACTATTGTTTGAAGAAAATGAGTTCAACGTTACGAAAAACGATTTTCTGCTGTTTCACGTCTGCTAGAATTGAAACTTTGCCTTACCTAACGCAGAAAATTTGCAATCACAAAAAAAATCACTCAGTATGTCGTTTAAAGCAATAATTTTTTTTATCCATTCTCTTTTCCTTACGTTTTCTGTATTTTTCGAAATCAGAAAAGCATATTTGCTTTTTATTTTTTTACTTTGAAAAGAAAAAAAGGGGAAAAAAATATTTTACCTGGACCAAAGTGGACCTAAAAACTCATCATTAACGGATAGCGCGAAAAATTATTCGAGTCGTATATGAATGTGTAGTAAACAATTATTAATAAATAATATAAAAAGAGCGAATAAATAAAAGTTTGAAATAACGGCGCAAAACGATTCGGCGCAAACGGACTCGGCGCAAAAGAAAGCGGCGTCTGCATACACGGCGCATACACGCGACGGCGCATTGCGGACTGGCGCTAAATTTGAACGGCGCTCTTGGAATCGGCGCTTTTGTCCTATACTCAAACCAGACGCGCCACAGGGAGCACTTCTAGGGATCCCTTAAGAGACTTCTGCACTCTTAAGAGACCACTTGAAATTCTCAGAAACTTAGGTACTATAAAGTGGTCCCTATACAAATAAGTGCTCAAGTTACTCTGTATTGATCCAAAATTTGGTTAGTCTCTTAAGGGGTTCAGGATCGGACCTACCCTATAGGGGCCACTTGCAAGCTTTAGTGACCCCTGTAAGGGTAGGTTAAAGGGAACCTTGAAGCCCCTATAGGGGCCACTAAGGAGTTTCTGAAAAGTTTATTTAACCGAGGTCCGAATAAATAATGTAAAAAGGTTAAACTTCACGGTCTTTTCATATTTTAAACTTCAAGTCACCGCTGAAGCTCCGCCCCCCCCGATTAACCAATCAGAGAGCGTTTTCTAATGACGTCATTGACTTGAAATTTAAAATCTGAACGGATTGTATGAAATGGAAAAATAATAAAAACGAGAAAAGCAGGACAAGTACGGCTACACGGCTCTACACTTGGCGGCAATGGCTGGAAACGAGAATGTCTGCAAAATATTGGTCAATCAAGGCTGGAGCATCTCGGTGAGTTTTATGGGAAAAAATCGAGAATGTTCGCTCTAATGCGAATCTTGAAAAACCACTTTCTACGCCAGAGTGGTTGCTAGAGGGACAACCGTAGGGGCACTGATTTTTTTTTCCAAGGAACTAGCGACAGACCATTCACTCCTATAGGGACCACTTAGATTTTTTCCCTCTAGGGAGCATGTTCTGTCACTTTTTCAAATATATGTTTAACCGCTTTTTTGCTTTCCTGACTCCACTTAAGCTTGAGGAACTAGTGACAGACCATTCACTCCTATAGGGACCACTTGGATTTTACCCCTCTAGGAAGAACTTTCTGCCCCTATTTAACCGCTTTTTGCATCCCTGACCCCTATAGGGACCACTCAGGCCTTCCCAAATCAAAAAGTTGTTAGACGGAACTCTTCATTTCTCCCAACCTTAGGTCTGAAAATTCCAATGATTCCCAGGAAAGGGACAAGTCCAACAATACGGCGCTGCATTTGGCGGTGGGGCGCGGTTACACGGAAATCGTCAGATTTCTCGTGACTTCCGGCGCCAATATGAACGAGAGGGATGCCGTTGACAGGTTCGAGCTGGGAAAAAAAGGACTTTGAGATCATTTTCGCTCCACCGAACTTTTTTTCCAGAACTCCAGTGTTCTGGGCGTGTCTCGGAGGCCAATCACACACCCTTCACTGCATGATCAAAGAGCTGGGGTTCGAATGGAGGACTGGAGGGTACTGTAGTAATTATTGATTATTTGATCAATCGATATTGATTCAGAAAAGATCAACGGCCGATCACAGACGCCCTGGGACGGACGCCGTTGCATGCGGCCGCTTTTTCCGGCTTTTCCGCTTGTATCAATGTTCTCCTCAATGTTGGATCTTCCTTTTTTAGATCAATACAATCAATTTTGTAGATCGAGGAAGAAGACGATTGCTTGAAGTCGCCGCTCGTCGGCTGGAGAGATCACGAAGGTGATCCCTAGAGTGGTCCCTAAAGGGTTAAGGGGGAGAGGTCACTAAAGAGGAAGACAGTCCTTGTAGGGGTCAAGTATTTGGCCGTTAAGCCCCTTAGGGAATTTTAAATTTTTTGGTCAGATTTGAAGTTGAAAATGCGTAGAGGGAACACCGAAATTCTCCCCTAGAGTGGCCACTTTTTGCGCTCCCACGATAGGGGAAGATAAGAGCCCTAGAGGGGAGACTTCAAAAGCCCCTATAGGGGCCACAGAGATTTCATAACAATGCGCGTCAAGCTTGCTCACCTATAGGGACCACTTAACCCATCTTCAGTGCATATCATTTCACACCCCTAAAGTTATCACTTTCATTGGAAAAATTATATTTTTTCTTAATTTCAATTGAATTGCTGGCTACCGATTTAAAGGCATAGGGGCAGTAAAAAACGGTGTTTTAGTTCAAAGCAGTACTTTGTAGAGCTTTTCATAGCGAATCGAACGGTGAACTTGGAAACGTACAGAAGTTCCTGGTTTTGGAGAAAAAATAATTCAAAGTCGGAGAGACGAATGTTTGAGTTCCCGCGAAAAGGGCGCTTTGCAGTAAAGTTGCTCTATGGACAACAGGCTTCGCCATTTGTCGGATTTTCGCTTTTTTCTTCGTTTCTTACAAATTTCAATTTTTTCTGTTGTCACCAAAGTTCTTTTCGTCACAAAAGCTTTCTATTCATGTATAATTTGCAAACTTTGATCGCAAAAATGCTTCTTTGGTGAAAAATGATGATTTTACACAGGTTTCGATTAGGATAGCGTTATTTTGTGTTTCCTTTATTATCGGTGTGTGTTTTTTGTTTGACTAAATGTTTTTTCAGAGAAGAAACCTTTAATTTGAAGCAGATATCCGGTTATTTCTCACAAAATGCGAGTCTATCGATACGTCCGCAACATCGCGTGTACGGCTACTGTAATCAGTTGTCTGAGCACCGATCCAAAGCTTTTTTCAAAAATAAAGGCGGGAAAGTAAAATCGCGTTTTTCTTCTAAAGTTGTCACATCTGTAATTTTTTTGAGTGAACCATTCGATTCGCAAAGAAAAGAAGAAAACTATATAGGATACTGCTTTAACCTGAAACTCCATTTTTTACTGCCCCTATGCCTTTAAGTTATCCTCGAAAGTTACCTGAAATTCCCAGGTAAAACAGCCCTCCACGAAGCTTGTCTAGTTGGCCGCATCGATTGCGTCTTGGCCCTCTTAAAGGTGCATCACTTTTTTCATCAAAAATGGTTTCGAGACGAAAAGTTCTAATTTTTAGGGAGGCTCGGCAATAAACGCCCTGGACAATTATCAGAGGACACCAATGGATTGCGCCTTTGAGAATAACCATAAAAATGTCAGTTTTGATTTTTTTTTTTTAATGACGTCACCTTTTTCAAATTTCCAACATTAGGTGACGTCATCAAAGGGCTGGGATTTCGAAAAAACAAAGTTCAAGTCATTTATTACAACTAAAGCATTGGAAAAAGGTTTTAAAGCGAATTTTGTACTTTTATAAGTGAAATCTTTGGTTGACGTCACAATTAAATCAATAAAAGACGTCATCAATGTTATTTTCAATGATAAATGACGTCATCAAAGGGCTGGAATTTCGAAAAATCAAAGTTCAAGTCATTTACTACTACTAAGGCATTGGAAAAAAGGGTTTTAAGGCGAATTTGAAACTTTTACAGGTGAAATTGCTGGTTGACGTCACAATTTAATCAATAAATGACGTCATCAAGGGGCTGGAATTTCGAAAAATCAAAGTTCAAGTCATTTACTACAACTAAAGCGTTAGAAGAAGGGGTTTTAAGGCGATTTAGATACTGAAATTTTGGTTGACGTCACAATTTAATCACTAAATGACGTCATCAGAAAATATTTAGAGCTTGAATTTATAGATAATCGAGCACCTGGCTAGTCAGGACGCACTTACCTGTGCGAAACTTCGCGATATCGCGGCCTCGGTGATTCAGCGACGCTGGCGACGGCACTTTCAATTGAGAAAAATGAGGAGAAACTGATTTTTCGAAGGTTTTTTGTTCAAATTTTGGTTTGAAATTGGGAAAAAATGATTCACTTACATGTTGAATATAACAAGTCATGTTAAGAAGGCTCTTTTTTTCTAACTTGAGTATCTCTTCTCTAACATGAGATATCCAAGAAAAAAAGAAGACGGATCTCATTTGAATTCAATGCTACTCCTACTACGGACATTGCCCTAAACGCGTGGATGGGCGCAATTGGAGGGAAGAAAGTAATTTGAAAAGTCTTATCGAGTTAGCCGATCGGCCCGGAAAAAAAAAAGATGCACTTGGTGCAACCGGATGAGCTCTCGTCAGGCCTGAATAGGGCAGTTTTTCCCGGCCTTTTTTGTACTTTTCTGTTTCCATGTGTTACCTGATGGTTACCTGACATATTTAGCCTTTCTTTGAGCTTCCTAGGCTTGAAACGGAAGCCTTATGAGCTTGAGAAGGACATTTTTTAGGCTTTTTGAATGTTGACCCCTTCTGACCATTTTTATTGGAACAAAATTTAAAGCTTCTAGCCTTTTTTCGAGCTTCTCAGGCTTGACTCTGACTTCTTATGAGCTTTAAGAAGGCCTTTTTCAGGTCTTTTTCGAAAGTTGATCATGATTTTGACCTTATTTTTATATTAAAAGCACTTCTGACCATTAAAAAAAAAAGAAATTCAAAGCTTCTAGCCTTTTTTGAGCTTGAAACGAACTTCTTATGAGCTGGAGAAGGACAGCTTTCAGGTCTTTTTTGAAAGTTGATGATTTTAGGGGTTTTTTTTGACCTCCATAGCACTTCTGACCATTTTTATCGCAGGAAATTCAAAAAATGAATCCTTTTTCGAGCTTCCTATGCTTCTTCGTCTTACAAGCGAGAGGAGGACATTTTTCAGATTTTGATGATAATTTTGGCTAGATTTCCATATAAATCACACTTCTGACCAATTTTATTGAAAGTACTTTAAAACTTCTAGCCTTTTTTCGAGCTTCTCAGTCTTGAAACTGCTTTTTTTATGAGCTCTGAAAAGACATTTTTCAGACCTTTTTCGAAAGTTGATCATGATTTTGACCTTATTTTTATATTAAAAGCACTTCTGACCATTTTTTTCAAGGAAATTTAAAGCTTCTAGCCTTTTTTGAGCTTGAAACGAAGTTCTTATGAGCTTGAGAAGAACAGTTTTTAGGCCTTTTTTGAACTTTGATTAGAATTTCGGCTCGTTTTTCACACAAAACGCACTTCTGGCTTCATAACCATGTTATTTGAAATCAATCTGGATATATTATAGCCGTTTTCGAGCTTCCCTAGGCTTGAAACGGACGTCTTTTAAGCTTGAGAAGGACATTTTTCAGGCCTTTTTTGGGCTTTGATCATAATTTTGGACTTTTTTTTTCACATTGAAAGCACTACTGACTTCATTTTCATTAGATTTGAAAGCGATATAAAATTTCTAGCCTTTTTCGAGCTTCCTAGGTCCAGAACGAACTTTCTATAATCTTCAGAAGGGCAGTTTTAGGCCTCTTTCGGGTTTTGATGAGAATTTTGGCTTGACTTACACATAAAACGTCTCTCTGACCTTATTACTATATAATTTACTGTTTTTCAAGCCATCAATACCGTTTTTAGGGCTTTTTGTGCTTTTAATGTGAATTTTGGCTCGATTTTCACGTCAGAAACGCTTCGAACTGAAATTTGGGAAAAATAAAAAATGTCACTTTTTTCTAATTTTCAAGCTTGGAACGGCTGGATTTCTGACTAGGCCAAAAACTTCAGCTTCCCAATTTTTGTACCTTTTTGCGATTTTTTACTTTATTTCAACTTGAAGGTCATGCATTTCTTGGAATCTCGATAAAATTTGAAGGAATCCCCTCCAGTCTCCCATAAAGATTAGTCCCTCCTCAAATTGCAATCAAATAGGGGAGAAGTGGAAAAACATCTGGGAAATCTTGAGAAAAGTACAGCAAAGTCGGCCCTCCATCTCGTCGTATATTTGCATTAAGCGGCAGCTTCTCCGATTCCTTCTTGATTTGAATTTATATTCGACTTCTTTTTTTTCCGTTCTTTCAGCTTCATTTCATTCTATTCTGTCCTATTGAAAATTTCGTCGTATCAGGCCCAGTCGTTTTTTTTTGTTAATAACGAATCGCATTGGCATTTAGCGCGTGTATGAGATGTCGCCCCTATTTGGTTATTCAGACTCACTCGCCCTATAATTTCATTCCTTTTTTCAGGCTCTTTGGCCTCTTTTCTCTTCGTGTTTCACCTTTTTTGTTGCTTTTTGCAGTTTTGAGATATCCTTTTTCATCTTGTAGATGTTGATAAGAGGCTTTGGAAAAACGGCAAAAATGCTTAGGGGATCGAACCTTTGGTCCTCTGAGTGGTAGCCGACGTCTTATCCATTTTACTACAGAGTTTTTGTGAAGTTATATCTTTTTTCATCTTGTAGATGTTGATAAGAGGCTTTGGAAAAATGGCAAAAATGCTCAGGGGATTGAACCTTTGGTCCCCTGAGTGGTAGCCATCGTCTTATCCATTTCACTACATTTTTTTGTGAAGTTATATCTTTTTTGGTCTTGTAGATGTTGATAATGAAGCTTCAGATCATAAGGTTTAAAAAAATGGCAAAAATGCTTAGGGGATCGAACCTTTGGTCCTCTGAGTGGTAGCCAACGTCTTATCCATTTCACTACATTTTTTTGTGAAGTTATATCTTTTTTGGTCTTGTAGATGTTGATAATGAAGCTTCAGATCATAAGGTTCTAAAAAAATGGCAAAAATGCTTAGGGGATCGAACCTTTGGTCCTCTGAGTGGTAGCCAACGTCTCATCCATTTTAATTCATATTTTTTTGTGAAGTTATTTTTTTTGGTCTTGTAGATGTTGATAATGAAGCTTCAGATCATAAGGTTCTAAAAAAATGGCAAAAATGCTTAGGGGATCGAACCTTTGGTCCTCTGAGTGGTAGCCAACGTCTTATCCATTTTACTAAAGAATATCTGTGAAGATTTATCTTTTTTGGTCTTGTAGATGTTGATAGTGAAGCTTCAAATAATAAGGCTTTGAAAAAAACGGCAAAAATGCTTAGGCGATCGAACCTTTGGTCCTCTGCGTGGTAGCTAATGTCTTATCCTTTTTACTACAGAGTTTTTGTGAAGTTATATCTTTTTTCATCTTGTAGATGTTGATAAGAGGCTTTGGAAAAATGGCAAAAATGCTTAGGGGATTGAACCTTTGGTCCTATGAATGGTAGCCAACGTCTTATCCATTTTACTAAAGAATATTTGTGGATATTTATCTTTTTTGGTCTTGTAGATGTTGATAACGCAGCTTCGGACCTTCAGGCTCTGAAAAAATGGCAAAAATGCTTAGGGGATTGAACCTTTGGTCCTATGAATGGTAGCAAACGTCTAATCCATTTCACTACACTTTGTGAAAAATAGCTATTTTTTTTACACAATGAATGGCAAAAAAATTAGTAGCGGGATCGAACCTGAGACCTTTTGATTGAGACAAGTCATGCAAAAATGGTCAATAACTGAAGATTTGATTTATCAGTAGATATCATTAATGGATCATAACCAAGTCACTTTCAAGCTCCAGTAGTTTCAAATTATAGCTGGGAAAAATGGCAAAAAAAGTTTGTCGTGCGGAGGAGTCGAACCCACGACACTTTGAGGAAAACAAGCCATGCAAAAACAATGTCAGAAACGAAAAAAGCCCGAACTTTGGATCAGTTTCTGGCAGCTGAGCCTCTTAGCCACTTTACCAAACGTTTCACACCTTCTCAGGTGAGAGAAGACCTTGACACCACACATCAACGCAAATTATATGCAAATCAAGGACCGTGTCGTTTCTTGCATTCAGGCCAAGTTTGCTGCAAGAATCCTTCTCTTTCCCATTTTTTCTCCTTTCCAATTTCAATCGCTCTGAAAAATCACAACAAAAACAGCAGGTGCAACGCAATTTCCGGCGTCTCCTTCGATTTTTTGCTCGAAAACACTGAACTTTTTCGCATAATTCCTTATTTTTCCTATTTTTAAGCACCTCTAGACGCAATATTTGGATACATACCGATATAATGTAATGGAATGTCGGCGTATTATTGCGTTTTCGGCGCCAACAACCCGAGTTTGTCCCCGGAATTACATTTTTACGTTCTTTTTTTTGGCGTGAAAACGCTTTTTGAGTCGATTTTTTCAGTGAGAAAAGTTTGATTTTAAACCTGACTTTACTGTTTCAAATTGAATTCGTTAGGATAAAATCTAGTAGCCATTATAGATAGGGGGCGCAAAGCCCCGCCCCCTCACGCCACCAAAATGACGATTTTTTTGTTGCAAAAACGGTTTTGAGGCGTTTATACTAGCTAAAGTCCCACTTTAAAAATTAACTGTTTCTCTTAATCTATGTAATCGACAACGGTCTACAAGACTGAATATTTTTAAAACTATGTATTTTTCAAAAATAAGCGAAAAAGTAAGATTTCACACGAAAAAAACTGACAAGTTTCACAAAATCATCGCGTTTCAGAAAACCAAGTGAGGAACGCTTCTAAATTTTGAGTATATTATATATTAACACTTCCTTTATTTTTTTGAATAAAAAAATTTTAAAAAAATCTAACGACGCGAAAAAAATATTAAAGCTTGTAAAGTGACACCATACTTTGAAGCTGAAATGCGAAAAAAATTTCAGCGACATGGTATACTTTTTATTTGATTTAATAAAGCTCAGAATGTATCCAGAAAATAAAAAAATTCAGAAATGGAAAAATAATTATTGGGACAGCGAATCAAATTATATTTGAATTTTACCAAAACCTCCTTTTTTCGTCTGCCTCGTTGACGCATGAGAGAATAGGATCGCGTTTATACTTTTGATCAGGTTATTGAGCGTTCAAAACTCTATCTATGAAAAAATTATGAAAAAAATCTAACGACGCGAAAAAAATAACGGCTTTGAAAACCTCGAAAAAATGACAACTTTTTTTGAAATTTTGGAAGAATTCGTGCAAGCGTTCGTAACTGTGTTTGCGTCAAACACACCGATGCGCACTTTTAAATGTTGCAGGAGCCGTTTTTCGGAGTCAAATTGCACTTTTTCCTGTTTTATTTCGAAATAACATCATTTTTCATTTTTTCTTTTTTCCAAATCGAATGATAATAATTTTTCTGATTAGAAAAAAGAAAAATAAGCTGAAAATTCCTTCTGACCTTTTTTCTAAGTAGTTTTTTGATATTTTATCAAAAATTCTTATGAGGATTGTACGAAAGATTCATACCAAAACGTTGAGCTCAGATCTGACAACCTCTCAGAACAGAAAACCGCTTTAAAAACGGTCCAGAAACGCGTAAAAACATTTAAAAAGAAAGCGTGCGGCAGCGGGTAAACCGTGAGATTTCGCCTCCAGTTGAACGCCGAGCGCGCTAGTTTTTTGGCCATAACTTTTTTCTTAGTGAACTTTTTTTCAAAAACTAAACGGATTATGAAAATGGACAGTCTCCTCTATCGAACAATGTGAAAAACATATTTTTTGAATCGTTCTGAAGAAATGGCTTGCGGACCCTAATTATAGACGAAGTTTTGAGAGCACTGCGCGAAACTCTAATGGTCACTTAAGTGGTTCCTCAAGGACTCCTTGGAAAGGACACTAAAGGGGCCACTAGAATCAGCCTTATAAAAGCCATTGTTTTTCGTCTTAGTGGTCACTTTAGTAGTTTTTTGGTCTAATAGTAGTATTTAGACTTTTAAAAAGGCCACTAAAGTTTAGCCACTCAAGTGGCCACTAATTCGACTACTATAGTGACCCCCAAAAAGTCAAAACCCTAAAGTGGCCACTAAAATTTTCCGCCCTACTTTTAGTGTTATTTGAAAAGGCATTTAGACGCCCATACAACTCCGTTAGTATGCCATACTATGTAGAAAATATCCCAAAATCACTACAGTGACCACTTGAATTTCAAACTGACTAACTTCTATAGGAATATTTGCTTTTTACTAAATAATTTTGATAGCCCGAGAAATCCCTCAAGGGTCAACTACATTTAGCTCCTCTGGTGATCACTAGAAGCCCAAAACCCTTTAGTGATCCCTAGAAATTTAAATGGCCTATAAAAACTTCCATAAATATATATTCTTAATCATATAAAAATGACAGTTCTCGAATTTTTTTAGTGGCCACTATAAGATTTTGACGTTTTAGCGGCCACTATCGTAGTCAAATTAGTAGCCACTTCAGGGGTTAAAAACTAGTGGCCACTATAGAGATCTAAGGGCTGCTACTAGACCACCAAAAATTTTAGTGACCACTTTAGGGGTCAATGGATCAACATAACTGGTCCAATCTGTTTTTTTTTTTAAATTATCCGAGTTACTGGGAGGAATACTGGACGAAAAACTACTGAAGTGGCAACTAAATCGAGAACCTCTATAGTGGTCACTAAAACGGAAAATAGTGACCACTATAGAGGTTGGGTTAGTGGTCACTTTAGTGTCCTCTCCAACTAGTCCTTGGCGAGCCTCTGTTGTGACCGCTATACATTTTCCCAGAAATGTTTTGAAAGTAATAAACGCTCTCTTTGTTTTTTCGTCCGTCTATAGGTATATGAATCCATCTATTTGAATAAAATATTCGTCTTTTTTCCCCCTCATTCACAATTATTTTCCGCGTTCCAACGCTTCTTATTCATTCCTCTCTTTCTGTATTGAATGTGGCCGCTGTGATCAGAGCAAAAACAATAAATAACTTTTTTTGGAGCAAATAAATGATATTTTTGATTTGAAAGGACTCTTCCTTAGTAGTTAAAGGTTCGTTTTTGGCTTGAAAAAGGCGAAAAATCAGTAAGGGAAACCCTGAATTTTTGCTTTTTTCCTATGAAAATTATTAGTGACCACTATAGAGGCTCGCCAAGGACTACTTGAAGAGGACACTAAAGTGGTCATCAAACAAACTTCTATAGTGGCCACTATTTTCCGTTTTAGTGGCCACTTCAGTAGTTTTTTATCCAGTATTCCTTCCAGTAACTCTGATAACTTCAAAACAAACAGATTGAACCAGTTATGCTGATCCATTGACCCCTAAAGTGGCCACTAACATTTTTAGTGGTCTAATAGTAGCGCTTAGACCTCTATAGTGGCCACTAATCTGATTACTAAAGTGGGCACTAGAACGTCAAAGCCCTAAAGTGGCCACTTAAAGTTTTAGTGACCACTATAGAGGTTCCTCAAGGACTACTTGAAGAGAGCACTAAAGTGGCCTTTAAAACCTTCTCTATAGTAACCACTCACTTTTAACCCCTTAAGTGGCCCTTTTTTCCTTATAAATAAGTCCTTGTGACTTCATGCGGCGCACATTTTTCCATAGTTCAATTGAATTTCTTCAAAATTCATTCCAAAAAGCTCAAATTTTTAACCTAAAAGATCATCGGCTCGATGGGAAAAGCGGTTGGAAAAAAAAAAATTGGGCGCGTCTCGTCGTCCCATTTAGGTAATTGTTTGTTTTCACCTCACCCTCCTCCGTTCAGAAGCCACCTCCACATCAGTTTTAATCGTTTTTTTCACGCATTCCGTGGAACTTCCTATCAGAAATGATCAGAAAAATGGGTGAGATACGCTTCAAATTATGTTATTTTATCTGCAGAAACCAGCTTCTTGTTCATTAAAATCACAACTCTTGGATCACATTTTTGTGGAATTTTGAATCTTTTTTCATTTAAAAATGACTGAAAATCTTTGAAATAAAGTTTTCTTTCCTTCGAGAAAGAACACTCCTGAAAGATCCTGAAAGGCTCAACCTGCAAAACTTGTTAGGTTTCGAGAAAAAGTCGAAAAAATCCCTTAAAAAGGCTATTTTCGGGCTTCGGGACCTCATTTCTCGAAAATTAGGGATTTTTGCAGCTTGACACTTTCAGAGCTTCCTTTTGGTACATCAAGAAGTATTTCGCTCAATTTTTGAAAACTTTAAATAAAATTATCTTCCTTGACAATCTCTAAAAATTAAGAAACCCTATCATACGTAAACGGAAAAACTTCGAAATCACATCTCTTTATTTTTTTCGTCCGGATCCTCAAAACTCGACGCCGCCCAAAATTCCTCATTTTCAACGAGGCCTTCGGACGCAGTTTTTCAATTTTTCATAAGCACGTTTGCACTCGAAAAACTGCCCCATCCGGCCGTTTTTACTCGATTCGATGCGCTCAATGTAGTTTTTTATATTTTTCTTCTATTTTTTGATAGTTGAGCTAGAAAATTTCCGAGAATCCTTTTTTTATTAATGAGGAACTTGATTTTGAGCCATTTTAGTGCCGGGTTTCGCAGAAGAAATTGTTCTAAATTCTCTAAATTATATTTAAATTTTTCTTTGATAATCAGAACTTTTTTCAAAGCAGTATCCAGTGTCTAGAAAATAAATAGAAGCCAAAAATCGTCTATGACGTCATAAAAATAATGGATTTTCTAACAGTTTCAACTTGGGTTCAATGTAAATTTTGTTACGGGTCAATTTTTTTTTCATTCCTCTCATTTAGTTCAAAACTGTGACGATATAAAAAAACCAACATTGATAAATGAATATAAAGTTTTATAGCCTTTTTGATGGGTTTTGAATGAAATTCTCCCTTTTTTTCCCCGTTTTCCAGAACATATTCAATCAAAAATTTTCTGAAAAGGGAATTTTTCAACGTATTTTCCCTAATATCAAGCCGAGCTTTTTACCTAACCTAATTTCAAAAAAATATTGTCATTAGACTAAACAAATTTCTAGAATCAACTTTGCCGAAAAAAACAGAAAGCTTCACGCATTACCTCATTGAAGATGCAGAGTTTGTGGGGAAAAAGTGGCAAAAAGAAGTTTTTCTGTTTTTTTTCCAATTTTTTTCCTGCTTCTTCTGCTTCTTCTTTTTTTTCCGTGTGTTTCATCAAGTGGGACACTCCACACTGCTTCTGACATGTCTTCCCTCGTTTCTTAATTCTTTACTTTTTCTCTCTATTTTTGGTGATTTCCAAGCTACTGATAAGGAGTGGAGAGCAGTGACCTAGCCGCTCTGGTAGCCAGTGGACATCGTAGCATCGGTGGTTCAGTGGTAGAATGCTCGCCTGCCACGCGGGCGGCCCGGGTTCGATTCCCGGCCGATGCAATTCTTTTTTTTTGAATGAATGAATGTTTATTTCGCTCACAGACAGATCTGTGGCGTGGAGGAAGAGAACCATGGAAGTTATATTTGCCTCCACTTCGATAAAGTTCCACTTTAATCTAAAAATATTTTAGGTCGAAATCGAAGAGAATCAAAAAGAAAAGTAATCTATAAACGAGTTGAATCATTTTGTGAATTTTGCAGCTTCCTTATCAAAAACCAATTTTTCAAACAACTTTTAAATCTTCTTTGGTCATCCTCAAAAACCATAACTCTGTTTAAGCCGTTCCAGTATTTATACACGCGTTGCGTAATAAAGTTATAGTGAACATGATGGATTGGTGGTGGTTCGAGTTTAAGGCCGTTGCCTCTCAGTTGGTTTCTGTCTATTTGATATCGTTTGTAATTTGAATGGAGATGGACACCAATAATAGCCATATATGAACTGATGTGTAATTAGGATATCTTTTCGCAGACGTCTTGTCCATAGAGTGTCTAGAGAAAGGGATTTTAGTCTTACAGCATAGGTTTCTTTTTGGGAGAAGCCGTTTGGTGAATTTTTCTTTGAACCGATTCTAGCCTGTTTATGTCAGATTGGGTTAGTGGAGAGAATAGCTCCGATCCATACTCTAAAAATTGGTAGAATTTTTGGCTTTATAACAGTTCATAAAGTTTTTAACGGAAAAAGTGAAGCAACGGAAAAGATTATTGATTATACGAATGCTTTTTTTGAATATTATGTCGATATGATGATGCATTTTCAGATCGGAACTGAAATTAACTCCTAAATCTCTAATCACCTCTTGTTTGGGGATGGATTCCTCTCCTATTCTATAGTCGTTCCAGATTCCCCTTCTTTTACCATACCGCACATAGACGCTTTTAGAGCTAGAAATAGATAGTTGCCTTTCTAAAAGCCAGTATCTTATTGAGTTAATATCTGATTGCAGCTTGAGGTTATAATTATCAGTTCCTGAGCTTATGAATAATTTTACGTCATCTGCATAAATGAGCATTTTGCTATGTTTTACGACACTAGTTATATCATTTATGTATATCAAGAAAAACAACGGTCCTAAGCAGCTTCCTTGTGGAACCCCAGACAACACCTCGGTTTCGTTGGATACCTCATCATTGAGGCGGACAAATTGAGTTCTATTGGTTAAGTACTGTGAAAACCATTTGTGTAAGCGACCTACACACCCATAAGCTTTTAACATTTTAATGAGCCTCCTATGCGTGACTGAATCGAAAGCTTTACTAATATCTAAATAAACAACGTCCACATTCTGATTTCTACTTGCGCACTCGATTAAAAACTTCTGTTTTTGAAGAAGTTGCGTCGTTGTATTTGATTTATGTATTTGTATTTGATATACGTTGTATTTGATTTATTTTGATTTATTTTCTCTTTTGAAATACGTCTCGAAATCCTTATTTTTGGTGATTCGGTAATAAAAAAAGCTTTCAGCAGTTTTGAAAACTTTCAAAAGAGAAAACACCTCTTAAAGTTTTTTCTTGAGAATGAGTACGTGAAATTGAAAGTTATTTGGACTTTCCGTGTCACTTCCAATTTGAATCGAAAACAGAAAACAGAGGAAAACTTATTAAATGAGACAAAAGCCGTTGACGCGCCACAATATCCAATTATTCTTGTCGCCATATATGAACGAGATGCCCACTTTTCGCGCCTCAATTACTTCTCACTTTTGACCTCTCGATGAGTTCGTATAGATGATTCCAACTTATAAAGAATCTTTAAATACGCCAGTTTTTTAAGTCAAAAAATTAGAAAATCCATCGTTTTCTATCTAAAAAAAAGTCTGAACACTTCATTAAAATAATTTCAGTATACTTTGCAAAGTTTAAATTTTTTGAAGATCAGAAAAAAAATGTTCAAAGTTAAAAAACTGCCTCAGTTTTTCATTTCTCTAACTCTTGTACATTTCTTATGCGGGTATTCAGCTCACCTTGCAGGGCAAGAGCAACACCTGCCTCGATAGCTCAGTTGGGAGAGCGTTAGACTGAAGATCTAAAGGTCACCAGTTCGATCCTGGTTCGGGGCATTTCTTTTTGCTTTTTTGCCGTTTCTACTTCTTGAATGATTTTCGTACTCTAACTCATAGATAATCGACTTTTTGCTTGCCTAGCTGATATCTTTAGTTAACCTGCACTTTGTAAAGTAGGGACAAAGGGCCTCACTTCACTTCACGCTCCAATGGCCAGCTCATTAGTGTCCTTTTCCTCATTATATCATCTTCCTTATCCTCATATCTTGTAGAAAAAGTTGAAAAGGTGGTTTGGTTGGCGTGGTAACCATTAACAGTGCGGTGGAGCGTAAAGCAAACGGCTCATTTTTCAAAATATTTTACCTTTCTGTTTCTTTTGGAGTTTTTGAAGTTTTGAAGTTTCCTTCTTTTCGAACAGATACTCGTAAATATAGAAAAAAAATTTTTTAACGACCTCATACTTTGAATGAAAACATCGATACGTGACGTCATGAAAGGATGTAGGTGATGTCATGCCTTTTTTTTTCGTTCAGCATCAATCTGTGAATAAACTTTCGACTCTGTCTCTCCCCTGACACTAAAAGTCCCAAGCAAGGTCTAAAAAAGCCGCAAAAGTCCCAACTCTTGACCCAAGTGGACACTCGAGCGTCGGCAAACCACAGAACCAAGTCGAGAATGTTTGCCAAAGCATGTGGAGGCGTGGCGAGCCCAAAATTGGTTACACAAACAGTATGGCGCAATGTTCGCTCTTCTGTACCTTGTTTGCTCTTCTTATTACAGTATTTTTTCGCTTCTTGCCTTTTTGGCCATTTCATACAAAACTATTTCTCTGTTGCTCTAGGACTCCGGGGGTGATTTGGCGCACCCGGCGGCGTCGAACTATCAGCCGCCTCGATAGCTCAGTTGGGAGAGCGTTAGACTGAAGATCTAAAGGTCACCAGTTCGATCCTGGTTCGGGGCAATTACTTTTTGCTTTTTTTTAGAAAGGTTTTTTCTTTCAATTTAATGCTAATAATCAGGTTTTTCATAGAAATATTAGTCAGAAAGTATTAATTTAGATTTTGCAGACGCTTTCTCATTACAATTCTACTGCCCTTGTTTATTTTTTTTTTTCTCATTTCCATTGATTTTTGTACTCTTTCTATTGATTTCATACTCTGTATAAATAAGAGAACATGTTCTAACCAAAAAATGTCTTTTTTCTTCGTTTCGAATTGCCCACATAAGGGCATTTGCCGTAAAATGACAAAAAAGCAGCCATCAAAGGTTACGAGCGGCCGCTTTTTATAATTTCCTTGGCTTGTTCTCCTTTTTTGCTTGTTTTTTTTTCAGAGCAACTTTCATTCCGAAATCCCTCCCAGTAGTTGTTTTCTTTTCGCCAATTTTTTTCCACCTGCAACTGGCGTTTTCTTTTCTTCTGTTTTTGGCATTATTACTTTATTTCCAAGTGAATAATTAAGCCTGAGGCCAGTCGTGGAATTATTATGCTTGAGTTAGAAAAATTATTTGATATCATGTGAGTGGACTTTTTAGACTTACAAGCTTTTCAAGGGTCTTTCACCAACTTTTTGTCGTTTTTAAACAAATTTCGATGTTTAAAACTCCAAAATACTTCTTTCATTTGCTCGTCATTTTGTGCGTGTTTCTCCTAATCACTAGAAAAAATATATTCAACTGATATTTCCAGGTAAAATCCCGAAAATGCGAATAGATGTGAGTGTTCTACTATCCCTGGTCCTGTACATATTGCCTGTTGAAGCTGTCCTGCGATGTTTATCAGGTGAGGTGTTTGCGGACTTTCCGAGATACAGTAAGCCTTGAAATGGCTTTTTTATAAGTACAAATACTAATGCATTTTCAGGACATTCCCATTATGCCTCCCAATGCACATCGCAGTCTTACTGTGTCACAATTTCTGCGAAAAATGGTCCAGTTCAACGATCTTGTGATGGTAATTATTATAATTATTGATTGAGACCATTATTTTTACCTTTCCAGGTAACTCAATATCGCAAATTTCGCTCTGTTCTATGTACGCGATGCACGGCGTCCCTCGGACGGTACAAACCGATTATTCTACGTTTCCCATCGCTGTTCATACTTCTCAAGGTTGGCTATTTAATATCGCAAGTCAGAATTCGAATGTAAAGTCATCAAGTTCGATTCCGCGATAAGCCAATCAGAGATTGAACCATTCACAGAGCGCTTTTAAATGACGTCATTGAGCTTGAAATTAAAAAATCAGAAATCTATTCCGAGGAAAAATGAAAAAGGAAGATTTTTGAAGCTACTGAAGCAACAGCTTCATTAAAAATCAGTTCTAGGACTACATTTTCAAATATTTTTTTCGCTACTTCAGTTGTTAGATCACTATATAATACTATAGTGGTCACTAATACGCGAAATAGTGGTTTTAGTGGCAACTTTAGTGTCCTCTCCAAGTAGTCCTTGAGGAACCTCTTGAGTGGCCTCTAAACTTTCCCCCTGAAAAGCAGTTTTTCTTTCTATCTAAGTGGCCACTTTCGGGAAATTGACGAGCGTCTCAGTCTTGGAGAAGAGTTTCTAGTTCTAAATAATTTCGAAGTTCTAAATAATTTCTAGTTCTAAATAATTTCGAATTATAAACTTTGATCACATCTACTAATGCGTGTGTAACATCAAGGCAAGGTTAATAACAATCGCAATTCAAGCGGCCACTTTGGGGCAGAAAAAATATCATTTAACAGCTCATTTAGTAAAAATTCAAGCGTCCAGTTTGAAGCAGAGTTATTTTTGTTCTATTTTCTATCAACATTCATTTTCTTGACGACGAAACAGAGCTTGGTCCAAGTGGTCACTTTAGGGCAAACGCTAAATCATCATTTAACGACCTGAGTAGATCATTTTTGGACTCAATTATTTCCAGAATCTTTTCCCTGATTCCAAATCTGTCATCAGTTTTGACAGAAGTTGATATTGTAGTTTAATGTCATCAGAAGACCTCAAATCGTGACGTCACCGTACAAATTCGATAAATTCAGAGAAGAACGTCTTCCTTGTTCATTTCCCTCAATCAAAAAATGAAGCTTGACCCAAGCCAAATCCAAGTGACCACTTCAGGGAAGTCGACGATCCAAAACGCGCAGCCCTCGCGTCCTTCTCGACGCGCTCCGATGCAAATGTGCTTCAACGCTGGCGACCTGGGCGAAGTTTGCTGCTGCAACACGGATTTCTGCAATTCGGCCCGATTCCACAAGTCCTTTCTCTTATTTCCTGTTTTGATCTACTTTCTTGTCAGTTTGACGTGAAAATACATTCAAGGAATGACTCTGAAACCCTCTTCGAGCTGTGGTCAAGTGGCTAAAGAGCTAGTCTATTGAACCGACAGTCTCTGGTTCGACTCCTCGTAAACTTTTTTCGTTTTTGCAGATTCACTTCCCACTTTGTAATATATCTAGTGATATAACCTCAGCATTTTCTATTGTTTTTGGTTCAAATCATGCTAGTTTCCCCGAAATTCACCATCCAATGGTCCTTCCCTTCTAAATATCGATCCGAAAACATTTCTTTCACACATCTCACCATGTGATCCATCTATGGGTAAATTAATCTCATTTTTGTTTTATTTTTAATTTTTATATAACTTTAAAATGAAGAAATTTTGACTTGGAACATTTGGAACAGAGAAAAATTGGTTTTTGTTCATAAGAAGCTATTTGATTGAAAAGAAGTGAAGGTTTTGCAGAATAGGATGCCGGAAACTGTTCTGAAGCATAAGAACGGGTATGGCGCAGTGAATAAGACAGTTGTTATCGTGTAAAGGGTCACAGGTTCGAGTCCTCTCCGTGGGATTTCAGTTTTGCTGTTTTTCTATTGCTTCAATATAATCTTCTGGCTCTAATTCGCAACAAAAATGTGAATAGACGGTCTTGGCGAAGTGGATAAGTTGTTGATTATGGATCTAAGGACTCCTAGATGGAGTCTATAAACGGTTTTTTGCTGATTTTCGAACTAAACGGATCTTTGTTTCAATTTTTCCTTTAATTCTGATCTCTGTTATTCTAAAAACACATAAACGTTTAACAAATGTAGAAAAGCTTGGATAACCTCGCAGGAAAATGCGGGGGAAACGTCTCATTTACGACATTTTCGCATGCGAACGCGAAAAATTAATGTGAAAAGTTTAAAAACAATAAACTTTCTCCCGGTTCTGAGGACATTTTTTATCTGGATCCAGAAATTTATCCTTTTTCTCCTCGAGTAACTTGGATTTCCTCAACTTTGAGTGAAAATTCAATAATTCTTCCAAGACGATATCTGTCAATTCAAAATCTCCGAAAAAAGGCCAATGTTTTTCTGCGATTCCTGCCATTTTTTATGGTGATGAATGGGAATTTTGAAGACGTCTCTCGGATTTTTTTTCTGTTGCAATTTGTGGGGCGGTGAATTGCCTTTCTATTGGTAGCAAAATCCTTCACCCTTTTTTTGTTCCTGTTTTATTTATGACGTTTTTTTCCAAACGCTATCCTCTTTGTTCTGCTCAAAATTTACCATATTCCAAATTTTATCTTTCCTTTTTTATTTGAAAAATGACCGTTATGCTTATTTTGGAATCTTGAAAATAGTTCAAAGCAGTTTAAATTAGTACTATATGCTTTAAATGGAAAAAAAAATTGATAGAAAAAAAGGCAAAAAAAGATTTGATCTCGGGCGGGCTCGAACCGCCGGCCTTCTGTGTGTTAGACAGATGTGATAACCACTACACCACGAGATCACCTGTCGTCTCGAGTCACGAATCTGGTTCTCGTGCTCGCTCCTTTGCACTATAGTGGGTTAGCAGACTTGAAGTTTCCAGTTCGAAAATAGAAACTTTTGAAAGAAAGTAATTTTAAGACTTATTAGTGTGGCGGGCGTGCTCAATGGGCCATAACACACCAATTTATAGCGTTTTTCCAGTTTGAAACGTTTTCAAAACGTCTGGTCGTTTTACTCGAGTGGAGTATTCCCTTACGCTAGAATTAGTACTCATTTTTACTTTAATTTGAAGATAGTTCTTTAATTAAAAAAAGCTTTTTCTGATTAACTCACCGTTTAGTAGTGAAAACTTGTGTAACTTGATCTGAATTTCTTCTACCCTAAAATATCCTCTTGATCAATCTAGCCGACTGGATAAGCTTCCTGACGTCAATCAAAGAGTTGAAGGTTCAAGACCTTCCGAAAAAACAAAGAAAAGAGAGAGAGAAAGAACCACAAAATAATTCTGGACATTCCGTCGGTGGCAAAACCTGCAATTATTCTTTTTTTCCGGGCAGTCTAGATTTTTATAAAGGCTGGTCTTTCCTCTACTGATTTTGATCTTTTTTGTGTCTGATTTTTGGTTTTGAACGAGTTTTTAATTGAAATAATGTAAAGTGAAAGGAATTTTTTAAAATTCTTTATCAATTGGAAAGCGCAGGATATTTCGCAAAAGCGCTTCCGTTCGCGTGGGACCATGAAAAAGCCATCAACAAATATATATATTTTTTCTTTTTTTTCAACTTTTTAAGGTGTTTTGCTAGTTTATTTTTCGAACTGTCGCTTCATATTTTTCTTTGAGCTTTTCTCTATAAGCTGGGAGCTAGTCTCATGGCGTGTTTCTTTTTAGTAAGTCATTCGAAACGTTCCGTGAATTATGGTGCTTATGGTGTAATCACACCAGGACGCAAGATCGCATACTCCTAACTTTTTTTGTTTTCAATTTGAAAGTTTGAAATTTCACGAAATCTTTTCTATTTAAAAAATATGATGTTAAAAAATATTCGACCACTCTATAAAATCATTATATCATTATTTCTTTTATTTTAACGCTCATCTTTGAACTTCTCATAATCAAATAGTTCAAGAAAATTTTACTCAAAGGACTTCTGAGATCAGATTTATTATTTTTTTTCTAATTTCATTTGAAATCTTCAAAAGCTTTGACCGAAGAGTTCACAAAAAAGCTTCGAGTTGAGTTTTCAAAAGAGTAGCGCTTTGTTTTTTTCCTTTCAGATTGTATCAACACTACGGGAACTTGAAAAAAATTAATTGCGGAAAAATCGGCTTTTTAAAAAGGTTCCGTCTTCTTTTTTTGCTTGTGATAAATTAAAAATTTTATATACTTTTTTTGTCCAAATCGCTATGAATTCAATAATCGCTCGGGAAAAAGATTATATTTCTGTTGTTCAAGTCTAAATTTTTTTGTTAGTTATATCGTCTTTGTGCCTCAATTTTTTTAATTCATTACCAGAAAAAAACTTATTAACAGTATTTTTTTCAATAGAACTTATCAGAATTAAATTCTTATGTAGAAGTTAAATCACTTGACCATACCAAAACCATTCTTTTACCATTAAAGGCATAGGGGCAATAAAAAAATGACAAATATACCACTTTGTAGTATTTCTTGCCTTGCCTGTCGGACGGTGAACTTGGAAACCTACATAACTTCCTATTTTCCGAGAAAAAATAATTCAAAATCCGAGAGAGAGAATTCCCGCCAAAAGACCGTTTTGCAGTAAAGTTGCTCTACGGACAACACGCTTCGCCATTTTTTTTTTTTGAAAAAAAAAACTTTCTAGGATTTAATACTTTGAAAGACGATGATGGGGGCCAAGTAATTAGCGATATAATGGTCGGGATCCCATCTGTCCGCCGCCATTCAACTCGTCCTCAACTCAATGAATTTTCGCCGGCCGTCCGCAATCTCAATTTCAAAGAGCAATTTCGGAAAGGCCAACGCTTTTTTTTGCCCCCTCGTTCGGTTTTTTTTTTGTTTCCCGGCTCAATTAGTTTCGTTCCTTGCTTTTGAGTTGTAAAGTTTTGGTTAGTTTTAGTCAAGAGGTTAAATTAAAAACTTTGCTGACAGGTCAGATGTTTCTGGTTCGATCCCAGGACAAGCATTTTCTGAAGATCCGAATTTTTACATACAAGTCGAAGTAATAAGGTTCAATAAAATCAATTTCGTACATTTTGTAGTTTAAATGAATCTTCCTTATGTAACTTGGTTGTATACTTCGAGAGAAGGTTTTTTTTAAAGTCCTAGACTTTTCGTACCATTTTGAAAGGTCTAGAAGTTTTTATTGGTCCAAAAAACTCTAAAATTCTTATTTTTGTTTCCTTTTAACCTAGTCTTTAAAAATCTGACTGGAAGATCTAAAGGTTGTTGGTTCAAGTCGGATTGTTTTGCTCCATTCTTTTTTCACTCCAACTTTATTTTTTCAATCTTTCATTTGAATTAGAATAGTTTTCTGGAGTGATTTTGAGATTCTGAAGTTAAATTTCTGTAGCCGAGTTTCTTGCTGGATTCAATCTTGTTTAATTGTTTTGCTATTTTTTTCGCTATTCTTCAACTTTACTTTTTTTTTTGGGCTTTTGCTTGGTTTTTCTAATTTATTTAGAGTGTTTTTAACTAAAATTACTCATAAAGTTTGTTTTCTGTAGCTATTTTCCATGTATTCTGTAGGCTCTGGAAGCTTTTCTCTCAGATTCTTGATCTTTTGGTTCAATTTATCCAGTTCTAAGGCTAATAAGAATCTTCTCCCATTGAAAGTTCAGAACTGCGAATGAGAATTTTTCATTTTCGGTCCGCTTTCTCTATTCTCCGCGTTTTTTAATAATGATCCATTATTGACGCCCTCCGAACTAACATATGATGTTTCCAGGGGCTTCGGATTATGAGATTTTCCGTCTTTATTATTCATTATATCGCGTGAATAAATCGTCTAAGCTGGACTTTTTATAGCAAACTATGAAGAATTCGTTACTCATTCTGGTATTCGCTGCCCTTGTGCCAAAACACCGTAGCTCAGTCGGCAGCGATCTTGTCCCTTGTTCTCGCATTGCTGGTTCAATCCCCCCAAACTTTTCCCCTCAATCTCAAGTGCAAAACGAACGTTTTTTGCTTCCTATCTGGCTTGTCTGCAATGAAATGTCAAGAGGAGGCGTTTCTCGTAAATTGGAAAATTCCTCGTCTTTTCGACACTAAAATTGACCCTTCGAAAAGCCCAAAATAGTGCTTTCACGTCATTTTCTTAACCTTTTTGCAATGAAAATATTGAATTTTTCCCATGATTCACAGTCCACGGTGTTCCCAAACGGGGTGGAGAGACGTCAAAAAAAATTTGGCGCTAAATTTGAAATCTACAGTACTTCAGCCGAAGGCGATCGAACAAACAAGTTATTAACGTTGAATACTCAGTGTAATTATGACGTAGAATGACGTCATTTTATCCGTAGCGCGCACTAAATTTTTTTTGTAAATTCAGAAAGTTTGACGCCTCGCTCACCTTCCCTCACCCCCATTAGGAATGCCGTGAGTCTCCTTCCAGCAGGTGCATCTTGAAGAAAAGATGAATTTGATCCAACAAAAAATAAAAAAACAAGCATTTATCACTGCCCTCCAAAAACAGAGGTGATGAATTATCGCGTCATGTTTTGGTTCCGGAAAACCCCCTCGGGTCCTGTTTTCTTCTTTAAAAATTCATATCTGGCCAACTTTGAAGCTCCCCGCCAATGTGTTCCTTTTCTTCATAGTCCTCCTTGAACTAGACTTTTTCCCAGAGCACTCAGGTTTAACTCGATAAGGATCCTTTCTGTTGCAAAGTCTGGAGTGCAGTCGAACCTTGGTCTCTTTTTTTGAAGTTTGAAATGCTTTGAATTATTATTTCAAAGTAAAAAACGAAAATCTGAAAAGATGAGAAAGCTTAGAGGTTGAAAATCAAGGTCGCGAGTTCTTTTTTGGCAAAACATGTTGTTTTTCAAGACGGACTTGAACTTTTAACCGTCTTTTCCAGAATCAGGAAGCTTAGCCGTTGAGCCAACACGGCATTGAATCTCTGTTTTCTCGCGATAAAGTCTCAATTTGAAATTTTTCGTTTTTTTTCTATATGAATTTGATTGTAGACGTGTTTGTGTCAAAAATGATATTTTCAAGGTTGAAAATGGCCAACTCTAATCTCATTCTCCAAGGTCTTCAGAGTTTAGCTGTCCGCTCAAGTTTCAAGGAATTTTCGCCTTTTTTTTATTATGCTTCAACTAGAATTTTTATTTTTATTCCTGGAAAAAGATTTTGAACTTCTTTGTAGTTTTTCAAAAGCTTACACGGGAAGTGCAAATGGTCGAGGTTTGATGAAAATTGGTATATAGGTACTTTCGGACACCCTGAATCCAAAAAAATTGGAAAAAGTGCGCTTTTTTGGTTCTGGTCGATCTATGGCGCCTCAAAATTTGCTCGCAAAACGTGCATTCGATGGAAGGAGGGAATATGTTGCGGCGGCTACCTTAATCCGGCAGCGTGTGGCGTGGTGTAGTGGCTAGCGGCCTGCGCTGTGGATCCTGCAATGCAGGCTCGAATCCTTTCTAGGTGAAATTCATTTTTGCCAGTTTTTACTTGAAAAAAATGATGATCTTTTGACAAAAAAAAGTTCAAAATGTTGAAATTCTTCATTTCCAGTCGTTTTGAGCAAGATTTTCGATAGAAAATTATAAGCTTTTCGCCAAATTTGGCAAAAAAAACCTTGAGCTTCAGTCTCATACCACCAAGATCAACAAGTTGAGCCGTTTGGCCAAGCCTCAAAGCGTCTTTTCCGGCTCTCAGGTCTAATTCAATAAGGATTTCGAGCACTCAGCCCAAATTGAGAGGTGTCGTGTCCTTGAAATTTCGTCGCCCCCCTCGGCAAAGTTTTTTTTTTCTTTGCCAAAAACGATGATTTTTCCTGACCCACCGTATCTTGCAACGTTTCCTTATTGCAAGTCGTCAAAATCGCGTTGCTTTGATTGAAGTCCTGGGTTCCGTCGGTATATTCAAGCATCTGCGGCCCAAATTTCCGCCCACATTTTGGTCCAGCCCAATTCATTTCCGCTCCGACTTTTCATATCACCTTTTTTCGCGCATATTTCTGTGATCATTGACATTCCCGGCTTACCATTTTAATAGGAATTTTCAGGGTTTCAATGCTTCAGGACAATGAAACATCGATTTTTTTGATACAGGATGATTGTGCGCCGGTAATTATTTTATTTATTCCATTTTACAGGAAAAAGCTAATAGAGGACCTAAATTTATTTAAACTCAGAGAAGAAATGATTTAAACAAAGGCTTGAGATCATTGGAAGGTAAGACGCAAAACGGTTTCCGGTGTTCTTCTGAATCTATCTACGTGATCACAGCAAAAAAATTTTTTTTTATTCGGATTTTCCGCGACGCGCCTAAAGAAGTTCTGTCTCATGAAAAATAAAATTTCAAAAACTTTGCCTGAAACCTTCCCTTTTCAGTACGAAACCTACACGCCGATCCGTTTCGTCCTCATCTCCATAGCTACCGTGATCGCCTGCTTGGGTACTGTGGCGAATGTTCTGCTCGCCTACCTGTTCTGCTCAAAAAAAGTTGCTCAAACTTAACAAAAATCGGCTAAAAATGGTCATTTCAGAGCTCCACGACGCCGGCCACCTTGTATCCGACGATTTTGGCCTTTCTCGACGTCGCCATTTGTTTCGAATACATTTTGCTTTTTGGGGTCGATGCGATTGTCAGCTTTTTGCGGGTCGAGGTGAACTTTCTGTTGAGAATTCGTAGTAGATTTCTAAATAAAGTAATTTTTTTCCTAAAGTTATATGTATAATCGGCTGATTTTTCAGGATATTTAAGCTTTATTCAGATTCTTAATTGACTTTTTGATGGTTTTGAAGGAGTCTCGACTCGATGTTCAAACCTAGATTTCTTGTTTTTTTCTTTCATTTTATTGAAGATTCCATAGGTCTCGTTCAAATTTTAGCGGAAAAAAACTCAAAACTTGAGAAAAATTCGCTTCAATTTGAAATTTGAATTTGAATATCTTTTTTTAAAATTCAGATGAAAAAATCAAAAATTTGAGCTTGTGACGTCATTGAAAAGTTTATAAAATCTGAATATATATTTTTGGAACGTCTAATTAACACTGCCAAAGTCGGAAATGCGGAAAACGAGTCCAAAAAGAGAGTGGCTGCAAAATTGCCGCTAAAAGGGTTCCGTTTTGCGGACTTTTTTTGAACCTTTGTTTTCTTGGCGGGCTTAAAAGCCTTGAAAAAAGGGAGAGGCTGAAAAAATGGTGAAAAAAGGGAGGGGCTGCAAAAAGGGTGCTGAAAGTCTAGGCCATTGATGAGTTACGATTTTATTACTGTAGCACAGTTTGGTGCATACACAGTTTTACTTACTTTTTCCAGTTCGGATGAAACAGTGAGCCATTTTTATTCTGTACCCCTCGCTTTTCAGGGTCTCTTCACCCTCTACTACATCTACATCATTCCGGCGTACGTCGCCAGTCGAATCACTCAACTCGCCATTCCTTACATGTTGATATTCGCCACGTTGGAACGGCTCTATTGGTCTTCCTCCGAAACCATGTTGGATACAGCCTAATGATAAATACCGTAATCTGAATGATTTCAGGAGAAATAAGAAGACTTTGAAAGCGTTCCATTCGACTCAAGGTCGGCACATCACGGTGACCTGTTCCTTCCTGGCTTGCTGCCTTCTCCGAGTCCCGACGGCTTTTGCGATGATGGTCGGTTTTCCTTGGAAACCGCGACGCGACCGCACGCGTATAATGACGTCATTTTTTGAGCTGTCAATTGGCAAGACAGTGATAGGATGACGTCAGGAGGGCGCTGCTTACTGCTTGCTTACTAGGGCGCTGCTTAGGGCGCTGCTTAGGTCGCTGCTTAGGGCGCTGCTTACTGCTTGCTTACTAGGGCGCTGCTTAGGGCGCTGCTTAGGTCGCTGCTTAGGGCGCTGCTTAAGGCGCTGCTTACTAGTGCGCTGCTTACTAGGGCGCTGCTTAGGGCGCTGCTCAGTGCGCTGCTTTAGGCGCTGCTTACTAGGGCGCTGCTTACTGCTTGCTTACTAGGGCGCTGCTTAAGGTGCTGCTCACTAGGGCGCTGCTTAAGGCGCTGCTTACTAGAGCGCTGCTTAAGGCGCTGCTTAGGGCGCTGCTTAAGGTGCTGCTTACTAGGGCGCTGCTTACTAGGGCGCTGCTTAGGGCGCTGCTTGGGGCGCTGCTCACTAGGGCGCTGCTTACTAGGGCGCTGCTTAGGGCGCTGCTTAAGATGCTGCTTAGGGCGCTGCTTAGGGCGCTGCTTAAGGCGCTGCTTACTAGAGCGCTGCTTAGGGCGCTACTTACTAGGGCGCTGCTTACCAGGGCGCTGCTTAGTAACTTTTTTTTTCTGGTAAAATTAATGAATTTCGCAAATCAACGCAAGCCCTATGACGTCATATCTTGGAAATGACGTCACTTTTTGAATTAGTTAGAAACTTGGCGGAATTCCTGTAGTCAAAGATTTTGAATTTAGTGTTGCCGAATCCAAAATAACCGTCAGAAAAAGAAAAAGATAACCAATTTTGGAAAGTTTGAGATAATTTTACATTTCTTTGAGGCATGAGAAAATCTTCCTCATTCCTATATTTTAAGATATATAAATGGTGTCATTTTTTCTTTTTCAGGTCGCCGACTACCCAGATTGTCCAGACTTTTTCCGAACTATGACCACGATGCCTCGGTTTTCTCTTATCAATATATTGAATAAATATGAGTTTTCCAGGGACTGGGTTCACCACAGTACGGCCTACAACGTATTCGACCTCCATGTGATGACAATCGCCCAAACAATCGTTCCATTTTTCCTGCTCGTTGGCCTGAATGTCGTGAGTTTCTTCCAAGTGCTTCATTCAATAAACTTGATAAAATAAGGTAATCGTGCACAAAATGCTGGTGGACAGCGCTCAGAAAGAGGCCGAATCGGTCAGTTGCTTCAGTGACGAACGAATGCTCACGCCGATCTCGCATAAATCTTCAACTAGTTGGTTTTTTTTTTCTGAAAACTGAAAAAGAAGGACAATAAAATAGAATAGAAATATATACGTGAGAGCTCTGCGGAACTTATTTTTGAAGGAAATCAAATCCTAAAAACAAATTTTTCTTCTTCTTACGCTTTTGTACCGCTTGAGCGGCTTCAGAACCCCAGGTCTATGAAACAAGATGCTATCCTGATAACAGTGATAATCAGTAAACTTAGGGGGCGCAAAGCCCCGCCCCTTCACGCCACCAAAATGACGATTTTTTTGTTGCAAAAACGGTTTTGAGGCGTTTATACTAGCTAAAGTCCCACTTTAAAAATGAACTGTTTTTGGTAAGCTATGTAATCGACAACGCTCTACAAGACTGAATATTTTTTTAAAACTATGTATTTTTTTCAAAAAATAAGCGAAAAAAAGTAAGATTTAACACGAAAAAAACTGACAAGTTTCACAAAAATCGTCGCGTTTCAGAAAAACCAAGTGAGGAACGCTTCTAAATTTTAAGTATGTTATACATTAACACTTTCTTTATTTTTTTGAGTGAAAAATGAAAAAAATCTACCGACGCGAAAAAAATATTAAAAGCTTGTAAAGTGACACCAAACTTTGAAGCTGAAATGCGAAAAAAATTTCAGCGACATGGTATACTTTTTATTTGATTTAAAAAAACTAACAGTGTGTCCGAAAAATAAAAAAATTCAGAATAAAAAAATAATTATTGGGACAGCGAATTAAATTATATTTGAATTTTACCAAAAACCTCCTTTTTTTCGGCTGCCTCGTTGACGCATGAGAGAATAGGATCGCGTCTATACTTTTGATTATATCATTAAGCGTTCAAAACTCTATCAATGAAAAAATTATGAAAAAAATCGATCGACGCGAAAAAAATAACGGCTTTGAAAACCTCGAAAAAATGGCATTTTTTTTGAAATTTCGGGAGAATTCGCACAAATGTCCGTAGCTGTGTTTGCGTCAAACACACCGATGCGCCCTTTTAAATGTTGCAGGAGTTTTTCGGAGTCAAATTGCACTTTTTCCTGTTTTATTTCGAAATAACACTATTTTTTTCATTTTTTTCTTTTTTTTCCAAATCGGATGATAATAATTTTTTTCTGAGTAGAAAAAAAGGAAAAATAAGCTGAAAAATCCCTTTGACCTTTTTTCTAGGCAGTTTTTTGATATTTTATCAAAGTTCTTATGAGAGTTATACAAAAGATTTATACCAAAAAGTTGAGCTCAGTTCTGACAACCTCGCAGAACAGAAAACCGATTCGAAAACGGTTAAGAAACGCGCAAAAACATTTAAAAAGAAAGCGTGCGGCAGCGGGTAAACTGTGAGATTTTGCCTCCAGTTGTACGCCGCGCGCGCTCGTTTTTTGGCCATAACTTTTTTGTTAGGGAAGCTTTTTTCAAAAACTAAACATATTATGAAAATGGACAGTCTCTTCTATCGAACAATGTAAAAAACATATTTTTTGAATCGTTCTGAAGAAATGGCTTGCGGTCCCTAAGTAAACTAGCTCTATTAACCTATCCGACCTTAAAAGGGATACGGCTGGGGATTATGAAGTCCTGGTTTCCCACCGCCGGGATTGAACTTGTGACCCTGTGGACCGTATACAGGCTCACAACCTGTTGCGCAACGGAGCTCCTATCTGAACAGAATTTTGCAGTTATGACTTTGATAAATCTACAATGAAACGATTCTAGCATCTAGAAATGTTTTTACTCAAACTGTTCCAGACATTGGAATCTCACTGCCACCCCTGAAAAGTATGTCGGCGTCGGTTCGCAGCGCCGTCTTCACAATGGCGGCCATCGTGGCCTCCTATTTGATCTCCAATATCCTTCACCTCATTCTGACCTTCTTGGAAAGGTATCTTTCTGAAATGTTCAGTATGACTGTTCGCGATGACAAGCTCCGAAAAAATCATTTTTAGTGGACCTATGACTATGAAGAACAACAGAAAGCCAAAAACTAAATTTCAGAGCAAAGCACCCAGTGCTGCAATCCGTGGAAGACCCCTTGTTGTCGTCGACGTTCCACACCTTCTTCTCGGACCTCGTCTCCTTCGTCTACATGTTCACGTCGGCCATCCGAATCCTCATCTACTACGGCTGCAATCCCAGGATCCGCGACGATCTCAACGACTTTTTTGCCAGTCGCAAGTCCGCTGTCTATTTATGAATGTTTCTCCTTTTCTGGATATTTTTTTATGAGTGGAATTAACCGCCGAGTTGTGCGCTCCATGGATAAAATGGATTTTTCCTTCTTTTTTTTTGGCGCGTTCTGCCATGAACCCTTGCAATTTCAATGATAATATCAACCATGATAACACAAACTGGACGCGCCCCGGAAGTGTCGGAGCATTTCTAGTGACCACTTTAGAAGCGTCAGCGCTCTTTAGTGATCCTAGAATTGCTCAGAAACGCCCGGAGCGCGTCCGGTTTGTATCACCAGTGCGAGTATTTTCAAAAAATCTTGCCATGGAGCGCACAAGGTCAAGACTATTTTACTGACTCTACTTTAAGATTTATATTTTATTTGGATTATTCAATTAACTCAACATGTCCGAATCCATTATTTCCTAGTGAACTTTACATTTTCATCATTTTCAAATTTTGTTACTGTTTTACCCAAACCGGAGCATCGAGCTGCTCTCTCGGCTAAAAACCAAAAAATGTTCTTCTCTTGCTTTTTCATCCATTGATTCGAAACAACTTGCGAGTATTTTTCTGTGCTGTTTTGAGTTCTCATTGAAACATTACGCTAATAAACTTTTCATACAGTTTTAACCTTTCTTTTATTATTATTATTTTTTTGGAAATAGAAAGAAAAACTTTTAAATGAATGCTTCCTGTGGAACAAGACTTGAAAAATGTCTTTCTTCCTCGAGATTTATGCTGATCCGACGGCCATCTTTTACGATTGCATTCAATCAAACGAAATCGCGCGCCGGTGTGCGTGTAAGCGAAAACAAGAAAAAGGGACATTGGAATTGGGAAGAATTTTTGACCCAAACCCAATGACGCCAAAAGCCTCGGAAACAAGAAAATTGGTCGGGAAAAGACTGGATACGAGACTTTCGCCTCAAACGCTTTTTGTTGACGGCAGCGGTCGAATCAAAAGCCACTTGATTAGCCATGATCTTCATCATTCGCATCTTCATGCTTGTTTTATTGGCCCTGTTCCCAACTACCATCTACGGCTTCTTGTTAGGAGGTACTTTTTTCCTATAAATTTCCTCCTAACACCTTTCCCTTCAGGAAGCGGTTGCGGCTGTCCCCCGCCAGCCTGTCCTCCTCCAACCCCGCCATGTGCTCCTCCTTGTGGAGGTCGACCTTTTGCGGCTCACGCAGCCAAAACTGCGGTTTTCGACCGTCACTATGACTCGCCACTTGTCTTGAACGTCCCTGATGACTTGGATCTAGTTAATCAATTTCTTTCTCAATTTTCTTCATTCTCATAGCTTCAGAGAGCTGCCGCATTTGGTGTTCCGCTTTCCGAGAAGCCAGAGCAACCTTCCGCCTTTGAAATGCTGCATCGACTCGGAGAAAACGAAGATGGATTCTACGAAGGCATCATCGAAGATGCCGATACCAACTATCAGCCCAAGGTTGATTATTTCCATTTTTATATCAATAAGAACCTTGAAAGTTCAGGAAGACGATGGCGATCTCGCTTTCCGGACTCAATTTAAGAAATCTTCTCCTGAAATCAGGAGATCTCCAACAGTCAATGTCAGAACGGTAGCTCAGACGAATATTTCATTCATTAACTGTTTTTTGTTTGAAGGAAGCACCTATTGAAACAACGACCGTCGCCTCAGAAGCTGTAAAAACTACGACAGAGACTGTGACAATGGAAAAGTGCAACAGCAACGTCCTCAAAAAACTTATGCTTGAGGTTCAATTTAAAAAAGAGTCTGTTCTAATTAAATTTTCAGAATATGAACGACAACTCAGCGGACTCTAAGAAGATGATCAATGAAGCGGCTGAAGCAAAGTTCGGCGGCAGCGTGGACGTAATTTGTTCGAGAGGACATTTCTCTTACATTTTCTCTTCAAATTTGTTTTGTGAAGCTTCGAAAGGCCTCACGACGTGTATTGCATTCCGTCAATCGAAATCTGCTCCCTGATTTGCATTTTACTTTTTTTACTTGTAAATTAATAATTATTAAATAAATGTATATACCACTTTATACGCGTGAGTACCACAAAACTAATTTTATGCCGTGTTCAAAGTGATTTCGCGAAATGCAAAAAGCCGTCAAAGACAGAAAAAAATAACTAAACTTTGGAGAGTCCAAGATAATTTTGCATTTTGTGGAAATTATTTTGAACACGGCATTAAAAAACGGAACTGCAAGGGAAAAAAAAAAGGAAAAAACGGCCAGCGTAAATTGACGAGCCGCTCTTCTTCGCGAGACCAATCTCTCCTCCAGCGAAATGCGCTGAGTATTCAACGCTTAAGCACGCGCATTGGCTGCTGGTTAATATATATTTTCTTTTTGAATTTTTGTTTCTTTTTAATTCAATTTCGACTATTTTTTTAAAAATTAAAAACGTAGTCAATGGAAGATCAAGAAATAATGAAAAATAAAATTTTATATTTTATCGCCTAAGTGCTCTAAAAAAATAAAAAAATAAAAAAATGAAAAATATCAATTTTGATGCATTTCTTGTTTTTTTCCTGATCATCAGTTTCTGAATTTTTTTTGACTCACATATATTATTGAAAACTTTTATTTTTTAAAGTTTCGTTTCAACTGATAGCAAAAATACCGCAAGCGAATTTTGGTGCATTTTTTTGGAAGATTTTTCGTGTTTAAAAAATTGATTTCAATCAACTCGTCATTTCAAAAAGGGAAAGAAAGGATCTCCCACTAGCAAGGTTTTTTTCTTTTTAAGTCAGTGATAGAATATCAGAATAATCTAATTTTGTTAATTTTATTTATATTCCAGTTTCCTTGTTCTATCGATCTCAATGTTATTCTCTTCTCACTAATCTTTTTGTCCAAAAAAATTTCTCGCTTTATTATTCTATGCTTTTTCTCAATTTGTAATTACATGTATAGTGAGATGTTATTTTTGCACTCTCAATAAGCTTTTTAAATTTTTCTGGTCGAATTTTCCTTTTTTTTTATTTCATAGAGCGATTGAGATTTAGTTTATCAAAACTGAACGTCTAACCTGATTTCGTTTGAATTTTGAAATATTGCGAAATTTCTCATATTTTGCCCCTTCTCGTTCGCTACGAAAATATTTTTCAATTGACTTCTTTGAACTTTTGTTCCCTTTCAGGATGCAGATCTTCCTTCTTGGTCTCGATAACACGACGCATACGCTCGATGTGGAGCCATCCACTACTCTCGCTTCCATCAAGGTTTTTTTCTTGAAGCTTTATTTTTATCTCTGATTACGTTGATAGGAAGTCATTGGAGCCAGCGAGTCGCTGAACCTCTCCTATGGATCCAAAGTCCTTGACGAGAGCAAGACCCTCGCCGACTACGAAATCGAAAGCCTCGCCACCCTCGCCGTCAACGGCCGACTTCTCGGAGGTTTTTAAATTTTTTTAAAGCTTCATTTTGATCGACATAATGAAGAGTAAAATGAGCAAAGAACGGATGTTTATTTTAAGGTTGATCCGAAGCGTTTTATGATTATGCTTTTTTCTAATCGTCTAAATTGATTATTTGTTTTGCTCGTTGAAATTTTATTTCGCGTTCAAACCTAGTTTGACGGACTTGCCAAAACAGTTTTTATCGTTCAAAAGAATGAGCCAAATCGCAGGGTAACGCGACAGATTCGCAAATCGTGATTGGTTGTCTCCGCCTGATTGGCAAAAAAAGCTTTAAAAGAATATAATGAACATTTTTCAAAAGCCGGGGTCGTCCATTCACGCTGCGCGCGTCAAGTTAGCTTTGAACACGGCAATACAAATGGCGTGTTCATCGGAGAAAAGGAACATGCTCTAAAACGAAAAATCGTGTTAATCGGCGCGCCAAAGTTGCTTCAGAACAGTACTAGTTTTTGTTTTGGAGCAATTTTTTACGTTTCGAAACAATTACGTTTTGTCCGATGAACACGCGAAAACAATTTTTTTCAATTAATAGACATATTGTAAACTATCATTTCAGGTAAGGTCCACGGTTCTCTCGCTCGTGCCGGTAAGGTCCGCGCTCAGACCCCCAAGGTTGAGAAGCAGGAAAAGAGAAAGAAGAAGCGCGGTACGTCATTTGTTCAATGGTTTTTTTTTTCAGTCTCGTTATCATTTTGGCGATTTCAATGTAATTTAAAAGTTGTTTTTTTCAAATGATAATGTATTTTCATTCGAATTCCTGAAGTCTTGAAGAATTCGGCGTAACATTTTATTTTTCTCAAGTGCTAGCAAGAAAAGTTACATTTCGAAGGTTCTCAAGTTTATTTTTTCAGGACGTGCCTTCCGCAGAATTCAGTACACTCGCCGCTTCATCAACGTCGCTACCGGACCCGGAAAGAAGCGTGGACCCAACTCCAACAGCTAAATATTTTGCTGGTTTTTTGTCGTTTTGATAAATTGTTATTGCTTAAATTGAGTTCTGTTGTAACAATGGTATTTAATAACCAAGTTTTACATTCATTCTAGTTTTTTTCATCAAGTAGTAATGATTCCTCCAGAGTTCTCAAGGGAATGTCGGACGAGTTGTTGCAAAGGTTCCTCACAGCGGTTGAAGAAGGTGAAATAACTTGAGCCTCAGGAAATGTGGCCAACTTTTGATAGTACGCTTTTCGTTTCTCTCAAAGTAGAATAGATTTCAAAGCAACTTCATGTTGAAAAAAGTTATGTATTGAAAAATTCTCTATAATTGTTGGTTTTATCAGGATTTAAGAAACTTTATCGAAGTTTTACGCTTTGAAACCACTTAAATTCGGAAAGCTAGCAGCTTTGAGTTTCCCGCGCTGTAGAATTGCTGAAGATAGCGTTTTTTAAATCGCAATCCTTCGGAGGCGAAAAGAAATTGGAGTTTACTCGTGTACTAACGCTCAAATAATGCATGACACAGCTATTTAAAAATTCAGAAGACGGAATCGCTTTGAAATTGAAGCGAAAAAAGAAAAATAACTCAAACGGGGAGAAGGATTACCTGAAAAAGGTGCTCCGAGCTGCTGAAAAAGGAAAGGTGGGGCTTTCGGATTAAAAAAAGATAATTTTGAATATGTAGGTAGATTTGGAGCCCGAAGAAAGCTATATTCTTCATGCTCCGAGTACTTCCCGCGTGAAGGAGTATTTCGACGACCGGTTAGCTTCGCAGGTAATTTTTGATTGATTTTTTGAAGATTTATCTTGAATTTATATATTCATTATTGTAAAATGAAGTTTTTTTGTAGGGGCTTCTCGTTGGTGGAACAGGCGCGTTCGCACAAGCCGAGGGATTTGAAAAATAGGAATTTGAAGTTGGTTCTGTTTTCAACTTTTTTCAACTTTTTTGAAGCGGAATGAAGTAAAAATCCTTCGAAAAATATGTTCAAAAAGGCTTTTTGTACTAATTTTCATCACTTTTCTTGGTGAAGATATTTTCATCGTGTCACCTGACGAATTAAAATGTTTCTTTGTGTTTTTTGATTTTTCCATGATCATTCTTTCCTTCAGATACATCAAATACGTTGAATCGAGAAAATTGGACGGCGAGAAGGCGAAAAAGTTGGTCGCTGGACATTTGGCCACAAAAGAAGACAAATCGTCGATTCGGAAGCTTCGCGAGCAGAATTCCGGTGAGGAAGTTGATAATTGTGAAATTCTCTGTTTTTAATGGTTCTTCTGTTGAATCTGAGCCATCCGTTTTTTTCTGATTTTATCTAATTTTTAGTATGAAATAAAAATCCTATAACAGCCGATGACAAATTCGTGCAGATTTTCCTAGGATTGAACCAATTTGACATCATCAAACGTTTCATTTTAGGACTAAAAGAGCCGCGACGGATTCTGAAAGGCTCGAAAGAGGCCAAGCCAAAGGACGAGAGCGTTTTCAGCGACGCCGACTTTGCCGTCATTTCGCGACGGCCGCGACGCGTCAATACCATTTCGGACCACTCGTTTTTGTAACTTTTCACTTTCTTGGTTATTGTTTTACTGTTGGAGATCATGAAAAATCAAATATACGAAGGGAAAGTAACAAAGAAAGTGTTCAAAAAAGAGAAATGTTCTAAATCAATGCCTTGCATTTATAGTGTTATCATGGGTGATGAAAAATTCTGTATTTTACGAAACTTTGACCTTTTAATATTTCTCAGAGCTTTCAAAGGAGCATATGATGAAATAGTAAGATTTTCCAACGCGAAAAACTTTTTCAACGTTCAAAAGCAAATTTGTTTCAGAACTTCAATTGGAATATTTATTAATTAACCCGTTAAAATTCACATTTTTTTCTTTTGGCTAGGAATATGTTGAGGAATGGCAATATGGGATTTCGAAATGCGGTTTTGAAAGGGAGATTTTTCACAAAGAGACACGAGTAGTTGCTCTTTTGGAAAATGTTCCGAAGTTCGAAAAATGCAGAGGCGACCCTTCTGGATCTGTCTATTGATTTGGAGACTCAATTTTTTTTTGAGTGATTTTCAGTGCTGAGGCTGCTTTTTTCGATTCCGAAACATTCTCAAAAGTTTGTCAAATCATACGGCCGATTCGTGAAGCTTAGGTGGGGGTGGAGCTCGGGCTTGGGCCTTTTTGATGGCGTCGGCGTAGGTCGGTAGAGAATTGACCGATTTTGACGACGACATGCAAACCGAGTACGGCGGGGGGTTCTGAAAATCTCGATTTTTTACCGAGAAATAGTAAATTTTAAGAAACATAGCCAAAAAGCAACTATAAAAGCAATATTCACCTTTTCCTGATTATCCTCGGCTCGTTTGATTTCCACGTGTTTCCAGGCCGTGAAGAATAATCTAAATTCCAAATCTTAGCGATAATGGAAAATTATGGATAAGGGGATTATTAAAAATGTAATAATTAGAACAAACTTAGTCTCGATAGCTAGAAGTGTGACCACGACTACGGACCAAAGCGGAATCGAAGGGTGTTGCTCTAGGAGAGCCGTCAGCAGCTCCGGAGTGTGAGCTTTCCGGAACTGAAAATTTTATTTCATTTAAAAGAGCACTCAGAAGATTTCAAGAAGGGATCACTTTATTGAATTGAGATTTTTATATTATGACCTTAAGAAAGTAAATTCTGAACTAAAAATTGACATATTAACTTAAGGGGTCACTCAGAAGCTTGCAAAACAACTTGACGGTTTTATGAATATCATCGTTTTTTTTGGAGTCATCAGCCTAGGTTGTGAGAGAAGGGAAAGGGACCACTATAAGGTTTTTTTTTAAAGCTGAGGTAGCCGATTAAGAAGGTGTTTAGTCGAAAAAGTTGATGAAAGAGAGGTAAACTATAAAAAAAAGGAACAATTTACCTGAGCCCTTTCGATAGCTGCTTTTGGACTGGCATTAAGCCCGCCAATGCACAGGCAGGTCACACCGACAGCCGTCAGGAATAGTAGGAACTGGAAAATGTCTCAATTTGTAGTTTAAGTTTACTTTAATTAATATCCAGGTGATTAATGGGATACCTTAACGATTAAGTTGGGTAGCAGAAGCCATGGGATCCTGTTGTTTATGCCGACGCCGGCGATAACGAGCAGGACCAAATCGAGAAAGAAAGCCGCTGCCAAAGGCGTCGCCGGCACGACGAAGTTGAGCAGAACGTAGAGCAGCGTGTGTGAAAGGAGGGAGAAGAGCAGGCATTTCTGGGTCTGAAAATTGATAATTTACGGCTTGGGAGCACTAAAAGTCGGTTGAAATATTATTTGATTGTTGAATTTTACGGTTTTCTAAAACCTAGAAGGGCTGGCTTTCTTTGGAGGGTTTGAATATCCATGTCGTTTTGGTGGGGAAAAAAAGACAGTTTGAGGCGTGGAACTGGTAAAAGTCGGTCGCAAACAGTCCTAGATGATCCATAAGAATAGGAAAAGGTTTGTTGAAACTGGAAAACGGACGACTTGAGCCGGTAAACCAGTGAAAGTCGGCCGCAAAACGTTTTGGTGGCTCTACTGCTTTCTATATACTTTTTCGAAGAGGGTGGCTTTTTTGAGAAAATGTTTCGCTCCCAATGGAGCAGTTTTAATCTATATTTGAGGCTGTTAATTTGAAATATAAAGAAACATTAGGGGCTCTTCCATGATTTTTGGGAGCTCGCAGCTTTTCGTAAAGTAACTTTGAGCTCATCAATAATTTTAAATTTCTAGTTGAATGAAATAAGGATCGAATGAGAGGTGAAATCGGAGCTGGTCGGGGGCAAATTTTGCAATGAAAGAGCTAGTTGAAATTTCAAAGTGATTTCGCGAAATAGACAAAATTAAATCCCGGGAGCCGTTAGAAATGGGTCCCAAACGATATATCGCGGTATGAATTTTCACAAAGACACGCGATCTCCAATTTTCGAATTTATATGGGAATATTAAACGAAAAATTCTATTCGCCAGTTAAGTTCACTGTTGAAAGTTACTGTATCGTTATAAGACCCAATTTTGAACGGCTTTTGGAGTTCTAACTTTTTGGCGTTGGGAGTTGTAGAAAGTTGAAAAAAAAGAAACCAAAATTCTGGTCCAAAAAAACCAGAATAGTGGTTTTTCTTATCGTTTTCATCAGATAAAAAAATGTTAATTATAAATTTTGAAATTTTAATTTTAGCCTTTTTGAGGCAAGGGGTTACGGGTAGAAAAATGTGAATCTTCCACCCAGTTAGCCCTCGCCCAAAAATTGCCGAATCTCATAAATTTATAAAAGATAAGTGAAACGGCAAGTCATCCTAAATGAGAAATTGCCATTTTCAACCTGTTTTAGCCTGTTTTGGATAGCGAAAAAGGTTGTAATGATCAGAATTCCTGATTTTTTTTTTGTTTTTCTGTTCGGAAATGATTCATTAGTGTTAATATGATGTTTAGATATTGGAAGATGATGCAGAAAACACTATTCTTGGCGAAAATGAGTTGTTTTTTTTTTATTCAAACCTTTTCCCTTTTGCGACGATCTGAAAATGTCTTTTCTAATAAAAATCGAAATTTAAGCCATGAATTGTACTATTAGGTCTTTTTAAACAAAACATTTTTTCGAAAATTTCGTTCAAATCAGAGAACGAACTTTACATGTTGATGCAAGCCGTTGAAAGTCAAACAAAACCTCGGCGGTACTCGGATTTTTTTCAGCTATTTTTTGAAGTTTACTGAGTGAGCTAATAAATCAAGGAAACGGCTTGGGAACGTCTTGAGGAAGAAAAAATCAAGGTTAATAGTTTTCTCAAGAGGGCTTGAATGGCCCTTGAGAATGGAAGTAATTTGAGAGAAAATTTCGAAAAATTGGAAAGGAGGCAGTCGGAAATTCAAGTTTTGACTGTAGAAATTTTTGATTCGAGCAATAATCGTCATTGTTGATCGATAAGAGGGCTATGAAATAAGTCGGGAATAGGACTTCAGGCATACAAGAAGTCAGGAGGAGGTTTGAGATGATGGGAGCGATGACGAGATATGAAGATGAGGTTATAAAATTCAAGCTTGTTGGTGAAAAAAGCTCATTTAGTCACAAATAGTTCAGAGAATGATGAAAGGACCGTGAATTTTAATATAAGCTCAGAAAAGCGCTATAACGATACCTGAAACAGATTTACCTGTTTTTGAGGAATTGGACGTTAATGTGACATTCAAATGAGACAAAATGAACGAATATCCCAACAACTTTTTAAATATAAACACCTTCTTATGGTAGGCTAGTACAATCTCACTACAGCCAGAAAGAAAATGAATAATAAAAAAGACACTGTGGAGAAGCTGAAAGAGGGCTCACTTTGGAGGCATATCTCCTTGGACGTCAAGGAAACAGTTAAAATGACACAAGATGATCAATTATTCAAACTAAATTTCCATATGTAAGCACCTTCTGATAATAGTCCAGTCTCATCTCAAAAAAATAAGGAAAGGGTTTATAGAGAAGCTGAAAGAGGGCTCATTTTGGGCGTCATAGAACAGTTCAAATGAGATAGAACTAACAATAATCCCAACTACAGATCCCAAAATGATGGTAGGCTGATACAATCTGATTACAGCCAGGAAGAAAAATAATTTTAAAAAAATAATGGAGAAGCTGAAAAGGGCTCACTTTGGAGCCACATCCACTTGGACCTCAAGGAAACAGTTAAAATGACACGAAACGAACAGAAACCCCAACTAGATTCCTAAATGTAAGCACTTTTTGATAGTAGGTTAATGAAATCTCACTAAAGCCAGGAACCTCGGTTTTGAGGCATATCTACTTGGAAGAAAATGGAACAGTCGAATGAGATAGGGCTAACCATTATCCCAACTTGATCCTTAAAGATACTACTCGAACGGGGACGGCATAGTTACTTGGACCTTAAATGACACGAAACGAACAAAAATCCCAACTAGACTCCTAAATGTAAGCACCTTCTGATGGTAGGCCAATTGCATGGGAATGTCGGCGGCGACGCCGGCGACGGCGACTGGAAGCAGTGCGTTCCTCGCGTCGTCGCCCATATCACATCTGATTAGGGTCGGCACGTCTTCTGGACTCGTGACGATGCCCAACCAAGGAATAGAAGCAATAATACGGATCTGACAATGGAGTGAGCCGCGTCACTTTGGGTAGTGAAAAACGAGAAAGCGAGGAATAAAAAGGGTGAAGGGAAGTTGGCGAGTGCGCTCTATGGATAACGCGGATTTATTGGGGCGATTTCCACAATTAACAGGCATGAACTAAGTTCTAAAATCACTGAAGGGATATTCTGTAGAGTTTGAAACTGCCGTAGAAGTCCAATAAAATGATAAACCAAAAAATATCTTAGTAGGCAAAAGTTTTTTCAGAAAAAAAAAGTTTAAACTGATTGATTGAAACTGTAATATCAGTCTTTTTTTCGAAGCGTTCTTGTGAAAATAATAACTTTCTGGGAAACTGAATGATGAAACGAATCGCTTACAATGGCAAATCAAAAGCGATCCGTGGTAAGAACAATTTAAAAAAAAATCGAAAAAAAATTTAAAAATGCTTTTATTTCAAAATTTATCGATAGAGCGCACATTCCAACCGACAATAGACATTTTTATGGCTATTTTTCTTCTTCCATACTGAACTTACTCAATGAGCAGAGTTATGCCGAAAAAAATAAGTAAAAATACATGAAAATACAAAATCAAAGAAGCTTGAACAAACCCTTTCTTCTAGCCGAAACGGCGGCCTGAGTAACGACGAGAACCTCGACGGTCCTGATGACGTCATCATCCTCGTGCGGGGCGGTCGGAAAGGGGGCGCCTTTTCCTCTACAAATGTTTTTCGTGAGACGATCGGTTGATCAGAGGTCACGGTGAGAGAGTGTGCAGAAGGCAGAGACGCCAAGAACCAAAATTGAGAAGGAGTTTGAACGGTCAGGAGAGCTCTCAATAGAGGTTTCGAGCATGAGAGGAGAGATCAAGGACGTCTGGGAGAGATTTAGAGAAACTGAAATATATTTTTCCAGGAGAGAAGAGACTAAAGACTTTTGAGAGAGATTCAGAGAAAAATAGCTAATTAAAATATTTTTTAAGATTGCAAGAATTAATCAATCATTTATTCATACTAAGGGCCACAAGAAAAAAAAAAAAATTAAATCATGGAAACTAAACTGAAATTTTGAATGGTGGAAACCTAATCGAAGTCTTCGGAACGAAAGAAAATTCGATTAGAGTGCCGAAACTTGAAGAGATTTAGAGAAACAAAGAAAATTTACACCATTTTCGGTCAGTAGTCACTTGTCATATGTGATTTAGAACAATAGAGATGAAAAAGAAAAAGTAGAGAGAGCGACGATTTCTGAAGAGGATCAGAGAAAAATGGAAATGATTAGAGTGGTTTTGGAAGGTTTTTAGCTATCAGAGATTTTTCGAGAAGGAAGAAAAGAAAATGAAAGAACGAGAGAGTAATGAAGGTTGAAGAGGATTAGAGAAATCAATATTTTAAAGTAAGCAAGAACTGTATAGAGAGCTAGTCAAGTCGTAACTTTATATCATATGTTGTCCTTAAGGGATCACTTATGATTAATTGATCAGCCAGAGTGAAATGATCAAAGAAAACAGTGATCAGAAATCTCAAGAAAATGTTTTTTTCCCAATTTCCCTAAAAATATTCTGATCCGTGAAAAAAGGCCACAAAATCAACATCTTCTCAAAATTGGTCGATTTCCTTCTTTTCTCTAATTTATTCGAGACCCTATTTGCATAATAATTAGACGTTTCATCAGGAATAGTAATTGGGAAGGCTCTTCTTTACTCCAAAAAGGTTTCTTGAAGGAATTTCGATAGCTCATGATTCAAATATTTTATGGGGAAAAAAAGCCATTCCAAATGCGGTCTTGAAAATGAAATCTTCAAGTCCAAAAAAAAAGCAAAGAACTTGGAAACTTGTGCATGAATGCCAAAAAGAATGAGCAAGTACAAGAAGCCCATGAATTTCTGAACGAATTTTTTGGGTGGCGAGAAAAAAAAAGGAGAAAAACGTCGCCCCTTGTTTTTTTGTGACGATTGCGCCAATTAGAAAAATGGCCAACGGGTACGGCAAAATAAGTTTTCTGGTTCTTCCCTACTTTTTCATTGAAGGTTGAAGGAAAAAATCTGAAAATCTTAGGAAATATCCGTTATGAGATGGGCTAACCGGGGAACTGTTGAACTTTTGCTGAAACTTTGCTGAAGTGTACTTTAGGACCCCCTGATTGCAAATCAAGAAAAAAATTTCTCGCACTAGATCTTGTTTCCGAGTTATGGAGCTTCAAAGTGTGCCAAATACGCAAATTAGGCCAAAAAAAGCGCTATTTCAGGCTTTTGAAGTGTCCTAACCCAAAAACGAGATCTAATGCGAGAAATTTTTTTTCTGTTCTGGAATCAGGAGGTCCTAAAGTACACTTCAGCAAAGTTTCAGCAAAATTTAAACCGGGGGGGGGGGACGTTTTCTAGTAAGGGCCTTGGCGGCAAAATTATTTTTTCTTTTGTAAAAAAAATTTTTTAACTTTGTTTTTCATTCTTTTTCCGGGCAAGTTTAGAAAGAAGAACTGAAATTTCTCCCAAGGCTTGGAAGTCTACATTGGCTGATAGGTTTCTAAATTTTCACCTTTTTCAGGTCCTATTGGAAGCTCTAATGAACTTTTTCACAGTTTTTAATTTTAGCGAAACATCTAGATCTAATAGGAAACTATACCGCGAATAAATGGATTAAATTTCCGAAAAGGTTTTTTTTTTCTAGAATAAAACGATTGTTTCAAAGTTTCAGATGATCGAATTTCCGACGAAATGATCCTTCTTGCCTTGAATAATACGAATCTTCGCTCAGTTGCTTTATAAAGAGAGTTTCAGAAAGGGAAAAGGGGAAAAAAATACGTGAAAGGGGAAGTGTGCCCCATGGCGAAATCCGTTTTTTGTGGCTTTTTTCCCCTCTTCTCGGACGCAAATTGGACGCGCTTCGGAGGTTTTTAAGTATTTCTAGGGATCACTTCAGTAGCGTCGGAACTCTTCAGTGATCACAGTCGTTTTCCTAAAGTCAATTTTTTTTGAAAGTTTGAGGTTTCATGAATTGAAAAAAAAATTTTTTCGCAAGAAATATTTCTTTTGGTTTGGAATCAGGAAGTTCTGAAGTAAGCTTTTTTTTTAATTCAACCGGGGGCTAAAAAACGAAAATCGTTCCCAAGCGAGATCAAACTACAAAAATATTATCCGAGCTTTTTTTATAGACTTTTTTTAATTTCTGATCCGATTATCACGCTCGTTTTTTCCTTTTTTCAAATTTTTAATTTTTTTCCAATACCACCCAAAAATGCTTCAATTACAGCAAAAAAACTGCAAACCCTCCAATGACCGAAGAACCAAAAAGAATAAAGTTCAAAAAAATTGACCGATCTGCTCGCAAAGAGAAAAAAAGACACCCAAATCCCCAAAAATCTGCCTATGACGGAATAAAACTTTGCGTCGAAATGACGACATCCCAAATGGTCGCTTTTTCGAGTTCTGTATTGATATTCGCTTCGATTTTCTTCCTTTTATGCTTCTTTTGGAACGATTCTTACATTAGTTTCGAACAGTTTTCAGTGTTCAAACAGGTTTTTTTTGTTTTGAAGGGATGAAAAAAGTTTTTCGGTGTGGAAAATGAGCGATACATTTTTATGGTAGCTCTTGAAAAAAAGACTGATTTATTTTTTTTTCAAACTTGAGACCCTGGTTCGATCTCCGGTCGCGTACAGTGAAATTTTAGCCAGTTCCATTTTTTCGAAGTTTGTAATTCGCTAAGGTCTCAAGTCTCTTGGGAACATTTTTCTAAATCATTATTCAAAAATAAATTCCTAAATTTTGAATTTCGAAAATCTTATATCATTTTCAGTCTCCATTCCACAAGCAAACCGAACAAGTGCGTAAATTTTTCTTGAAATATCGGCCGAACACAAATTTCACATCTAATTATGAAGAACTGTGGGAAGCCTACGTAGATCCAAGGTTTTTCCTTCTTATAAATCCAAAAAAAAGTGTTCAGACCTCTGAAAAAAGCAAAAATCGCTTATGATTGTCTGGCTTTTCTCGAAAATGACGGCGGAGCCATAGACCGGTACAGGAAAAGCAAGAGAATCCAAATAAAAAAGGTCGTTTTTTTTGCGAAAATCACAAAAATGAGTAGAGAAAGTTCAGGATGAGCTGTACCCGGCTCCAATGGACTGCGAGTCGATCAGGAAGAGGATAATCGGATCCGGAGAGGTTGATTATCGATTGGACATGTCCAGATCGATAGCGTTCGCCAGAAACGTCTTTCAGGTGGGTTGCTGGTTCGACTCCCATCCGCGTTTTTGCCGTTTTCAGTCGTACCCCCAACAAGAAGCTTTTCTCGCCTTTTCCTACCATCCTAATAACTCCTATTGCTACGCGATCGATCAAAAAGCCGACGATTTTTTCAAAAATTCCATGTTTCAGCTTTCAGACTGTTTGGACAACGTTTTCATCGTTGAGGAGGTGAGAAAAAGAAAATCAGGAGATTGAAAAAAAAAATGGTTTTGAGCCCTTAAGAAGTCCCTTGAAAAAGAGAAAAGATATGCTTAAGAAGCCCCTCAAAAATAAGCTCTCAAGGAGCCCCTGAAAAAAAGACCCTTTTGTGCCCTTAAGTGACCCCTTGAAAAAAGTTCTTTTTTCAGCCCTCAAGGAACCTCTTACATTGAAAATCATTCAGAACCCTTTTTTATTTCCCATAGTTTTCCCTTACTTCGTTGTTGGGATTCTGATATTTTAACTGACCATAAAGCCCTTAAGAGTCAACTTCAAGGAGCCCCTGAAAAAAAAGACCCTTTTGTGCCCTTAAGTGACCCCTTGAAAAAAGCTCTTTTTCAGCCCTCAAGGAACCTCTTGCATTGAAAATCTATCAAAACCCTTTCTATAATTTTCCCTCACTTCGTTGCTGGAATTCCGATTTTTAAAGGACCTAAATCCCTTAAGCGGCAACTCCGAAGGCCGAGTTCTTAAGAGGCCACTTTCTGTTTCCTCAGGTAGCAAGAGAACTAAAATTTTAAATTAAAATTCATTTGTGTGGTGACTTTTCCCCCAAGTTTTACCTTTAAGAAATTTGAACCCTTAAGGATCCTCTTGAAAAAAGACCCTTTTGTGCCCTTAAGTGACCCCTTGAAAAAAGCTCTTTTTCAGCCCTCAAGGAACCTCTTGCATTGAAAATCTATCAAAACCCTTTCTATAATTTTCCCTCACTTCGTTGCTGGAATTCCGATTTTTAAAGGACCTTAAATCCCTTAAGAGGCAACTTCGAAGGCCGATTCCTTAAGAGGCCACTTCCTGTTTCCTCAGATAGCAAGAGAACTGAAATTTGAAAATCATTTATGTGGTAACTTTCCCTCCTCTTTTCCCCAAAGTCTTACCGTTTTGAATGTTCAACCCTTGAGGGACCACTTCAAAATCGAAAACACTTGAGTGACCACTTTTTCTAGATGTTCAATTTCGATTCGGCTGGACATTACCAAGACTCGGGGCATTTTGCTTGCATGGAACTTTTGAAAACGCAAAAATGGTCCCATCTCCTAACTCTTCAGGTAAATCTCCTCAGTATTCTCATCAGAAGTCAAAAAAATTTCAGAACGACGATCTGATTCTGAAGTCACCCAAAGAATTATCAGAAATCAGTGAAATGTTGGGAAATGTGTCGGGCGTCAGTGCAGACAGGATGCCCAAGACGAAGTACGAATCGAAGAGAAATTGGTCTCCGGGCAAAATTTCGTTCTGGAAGAATGGTAGGTGGCGTCCAAAGGGTCACTAGATCGACTCCTGAAACTTTTCAGAAACTGGCAAGTCTGAAGAGGAACTCCGACGAAACCTGACCATTACCAAGAGTCTGAACCAAGTTTTCGTGTCGAGACCTTTCATTGACGGCATCTTTGAACTTGTCAACATGGAGCAGGTCTTGAAGGAGTTTGATAGGAAAAAAGTTTCCTGGAAATTCTGATTTTCGAACTTTTCTATTGACTTCAGCGCTATGGGGTGGATGAAATGTTGTTTTCCACTTTATATACAAATTCCTGGCTGAACCTTCCCGGCCAAATGCCTCCCAAACAAAGCCATCAATCTTTTGTTCGGTTCTAAATTATCGATTGACAAAACATCAAGGAAGCTTCTTCCAGATGGACCCACTGGAATTACGGGAAAAGGCCGTGTTTTTCGAAAAAGCATCGTCACGAAATCTGCGTGATCGGCGTCGAATATCTACCCATTTTAATTGGATCTCATATGCTGTTAGGTTCGTGGCACTCGCAGGGTCGCTGGTTCGACTCCACCTCCGGTTTTTTGCCATTTCCAGCCAACAAAGTCCGAGCGGAATTCGATTTCGGTGCCATCCTCTGCATGGGCGAGTATCTCTCAAAAAGTGCCGATAGGGTCTTGGACTGGGACTTTTTTCATAAATTACTTCAGGTATTTTGTTAGAAATCAATTATTGATTTTCTTGAATTTCAGAATGACTCTCAGAGGATCTAGGAGTTGGGCCAGGTGAAACGGAATTTTTTTTTCTCAAATCGTAATTTTTTCAGATCATTTCCTAAGCAAATTAAGGCCAACACTTCATAGGTAGACCTAAATTTTCTCCTTTTTAATATTTTTTTAGATTTTAGTGATTTATAGTCCGAAATTACTCCAAAAATTTATCAATATCCAATTTTTTTCTGAAGGCTTGAAACTTACTTCACTTCTCTATTTATTTTTTTAAAAAATCCCGATTTTTTTCCATAATTTTTGCGAAAAAAATCCCCTTTTTCATAATTATTGCGAAAAAAATCCCCCTTTTTTCATAATTATTGCAAAAATCCCCCTTTTTCATATTTATTGCGAAAAAAATCCCCCTTTTTCATAATTATTTCAAAAAAATCCCCCTAATTTTTCATAATTTTAGCATTTTTTTATCACCTCTTCGGTTCTCCAGTTTTCCAATCATTCTAAAGACTTGAAATTCACTTCACTTCTTAATTTATATCGCAAATAACCCCCACAATTTTTCCACAAATCCCAAAAACCTGGTGCTTTTATAGGGATATTTTTTTTATTCGACGAACCGTCTTTGAACTGATTTTTTTCTCCACATATGTGCAATAAATTAATAAGTTTTCTCGTTTTTCTTCTTATTTTATCCGAGAAGGGATCCCAGGACACGGTCGGCGATGATCAGGCCGCCGTTGGCTGAAAATTACCATTTTTTGAGGCTCAAAGGGTCGCGGGTTCGAGTCTAGGAGAGATTTTTGCTGGAGTAAAGAAAAACTCACGGTTAGGTCCATCATTACGGCCGCCACCGTTGCCGCCTCCTCGTCCTGGAAAAATTTTGGAATTAATTTTTTTTTCGCTGTTTTGGACTATTGAAATTTGAAGAGCTCTTTCAAACTACTGGGAAAACTTTAGTGGCCACTAAAGAGACTACTTGGAGAGGACACTAAAGTGGCCACTATTTTCCGTTTTAGTGGCCACTTATGTAGTTTTTCATCCAGTATTCCTTCCAGTAACTCTGATAGTTTTAAAACAAACAGATTGGACCAGTTATGATGATCCATTGACCCCTAAAGTGGCTACTTAAATTTTTAGTGGTCTAGTAGTAGCCCTTAGACCTCTATACACGGTGTTTCTTTTGCGACGCCCCGCCCACTTTTCTCCGTCAATTAGGACGTGTTTAGTGCACGCACAAAAAATTTGGAAAATAAGGTTAACCGATGATATAAGTGTGAGAAACGAATGAACATTGAAGAAAAAAAGACGAGGAAATTAAAAAGAGATTAAATAAAACTATATTGCTGTGGAGAAACAAATAAAAAGATGTTTTTAAAGCAAGTACTTTTTTTATTATAAAAAAAGTTGACGGAATATCCGGATATAAATGAATTCCGGAACATACTTTCTCAACTTCACAGACTTTTTTTCATGTAACTTCATCTCATTGATGTCCACAACCTAGGAATCTGAACAATCGACAAAAAAATAGAATAAGAAAAACATAAAATGGGGTGAAACATGTTCCATACAAACAGGTGGAGATTTTCAAAACGCTTCTTCATCACGAGTTTTAAAGTTAGCCTCACAGAACTACTTTCAAAAAAACGTCTAACAACCCAGAGTATACCCCGATCGTGGTCCCGCAATACTATCAGCAATCTACGAAAAGAAAAAGTGAAAAAATATGAAAAAATAGACAAAAAATCAAAAATAAAGCCACTTTTTCAAATTTCGCGGGCGAATTTCGAGAAGTGCGCAGACTTTGCCGAGTTTCAAATTCCTTGCATTTTCTTCAACTGGCAGAAACGCCGTGTATAGTGGCCACTAATTTTGAACCCCTTAAGTGGCCACTAATTTGACTACTATAGTGGCCACTAAAAATTTTCCCAGTAATGCCGTGTCAATGCGTGAAAGAGATAACTATATTTTGGAGAGTCTCACGGAAATTACTATGAACACGGCATAAGATCCAAAAATCGCAAGAAAAATTCCCAAACCTCCAAAATCACCGCCTCGATTTCCTCCAAAACCGCCATTGTTCCCTCGGTTTCCACCGAATCCGCCGTCGAAATCGCCGCGGCCACCGCCGCCGCGACCTCCGAAGTCGCCTCGGCCGCCGAAATCGCCGCCGCGTCCATTGAAGTCGCCGCGACCGCCGAAATCGCCACGGCCGCCGAAGTCGCCACCGCGACCGCCGCCTCGTCCGCCGACTGGAAAACGAGGAAAATGAGGTTCAAAAGAAGTCAGTTCCTTCCATTTTTTGGTCAGAATACTATAATTTAAGACTTTGAAAAATCAATAATGGGATTAGAACAGTTTCGATGAACAATAGGTCCTTCTTAAAAGAAAAAAAAGGTTTTCAGCCGATTCTGGCTTAAAAAAACCAATCAGGATTCAAACCAACAACCTCAGATTACAGCTCATTTTTGAAACTTATGAGCTCTTAGGAACTCCAGAGGGATCACTACAGGGGTAACCTGCGGAGCCTTTTGAGGGTGTCCTCTAGGGACCACTTTACCAACCTCTATAGGGGCCAATAAAGCTTGCAAAAGTGCTCCCTATAGGAGTCAGTCTAGTCAATAATTTTAACGAACTCGACGCGAAAAACTAAAAAAATAACCTTTTTTAGGGGCTAAGGGATCAGATTCTAAACCACTATAGGGACCACTTTTTTGGCCCTTACTCCTATAGGGGCCACTCTTATGTTTTACCCTGCTTTTTAATAAAAAATAATACTTGAAAACGACAAAAAGAAAATTTTTCGACATGATCCGAACCAAATTGATAAAATTTTTTTCTGAAAATGGCAAAAACAGGACTCTTCCTTGATATTTTTAAGCATAGAAGTCTTGATCAGTTCGTTAAAGGACTAATAGAATTTTAATTTTTTTTGATTCATCGATGATTCAGAAAGAGATTCTCAACGGAGCGCAACTTACATCCTCCGTTACCCCATTCATTGCGCCCGCCTCCGTTTCCATTCCAGCCGCCTGGACCGCCGCCACCGTGACCATTCCAGCCCCCGTTGGGCCCGTTCCAGCCTCCGGGACCGCCCGGACCGCCCCATCCTGGCCCGCCGCCGCCCCATTGGCTCGCTGCCAAGCCGCACATTGCCAATAGGAGCAGAACCGTGTAGCTGTTCATTCTGGATCAATTTCTATTGTATTTTTTCGATTTTGAGCTGGATTAGAGATTTTTTTTGGTTTTTTTCAGCTTCAAGTTTACAAGAAAACAGAATTGAGAAGTTTGGAGATGATAAATATTTTTGGGAGAACCAGAATAAATCAAAAAGGGGCTTGAGAAAGTCATGAAAAAGACCTTGAATTGACAGAAAAGGAGCAAAAAGTCTGATATTTCATTGAAAGACTCAAGAGGCTAACATGAGCGGAATATGAATCTCAAAAACAATTTTTTCAAGTTTTCAAGTTGGATCCAAAACTAGAATGAATAGTGGGAATTTTATGACGTCATAGAAGGACGCCAACCACGGAGAGAAGCCGAGAGATAAGGTCAGTCTACAGGAAAAAAAAAATCAATAGTGAGAAAAAGTTTTTAAAAAAGTTCAAGAATGCCGAAAAACAACCAGATGTTAAATGGGTCAAAGAGACAAAGAGAAAAATGGGAAAATTGTAAAACTATCTGAAAAAATGCGTTGGCAGAATGATAGCAAACTGCTTTGTCTCCGGCTACATTTTATATCATTCTCGGTTGGGCGTGGCTTCTTCTCGAAACTGACGACGGAAGCGGAAACAACTGGCGAGGGCGGGCTGTTTGATTTGGCGCACGGTTTGTTGGAAAAAAAAAAGTCACTCTAGGGGCTGTAGACAGCTAGTGATAGCGTTACACGTGCTACTTCTCGTGGTTTTAACTGAAGTTCGCTCCGAGGGACTTTTGCGAAGAAGAGGTCACTCTAGGGGCTATGGAAAGCTAGTGATAGCGTTACATGGGCTTCTTCTTGAGATTGGACGTAAAATTCGCTCTGAGGGACTTTTTCGAAGAAGAGGTCCCTCTAGGGATAAGGAAAGCTAATGATAGCGTTACATGGGGCTTCTATTCATGGTTAAAGGTACTATTCGCTCTGAGGGACTTTTTCGAAGAAGAGGTCCCTCTAGGGATAAGGAAAGCTAATGATAGCGTTACATGGGGCTTCTATTCATGGTTAAAGGTACTATTCGCTCTGAGGGACTTTTCCAAAGAAGAAGTCACTTTAGGGGCTAGGGAAAGATAGTGATAGCGTTACATTGGCTTCTTCTTGAGATTGGAGGTAAAATTCGCTCCGAGGGACTTTTCCGAAGAAGAGGTCACTCTAGGGACTAGGGAAAGATAGTGATCGCGTTACATTGGCTTCTTTTCATGGTTAGAGCTCCCATTTGAAAATTTTAGAGCTTTTCGAAAATGCATATTCGCTCTGAGGACAAGAAGAAGTCACTCTAGGGGTATGCAAAACTAGTGATAGCGTTACATGAGACTTCTTTTCACAGTTAGAGGTACCATTCGCTCTGAGGGACTTTTTCTAAGAAGAAGTTACTCTAGGGGTATGGAAAGCTAGTGATAGCTTTAGAGATGCGACTGAAACTTTTTTCATCGTCAGAGATCGATTTTGGAAATTTTGAGCCTTTCTGAAAATGTGTATTTCGCTCTGAGGCTCTGAGGGCAGATCCAAAAAAAAAGGAATCCCTTTAGGGGCTGTGGACAGCTAGTGACATAGTTAGAGATGCTGCTTCTAATGGTTAGAGCTAGTTTTTGAAAACTCGAAGACTCTTTAAAAATTCGTATCCGATCTAACCAAATGAACTCAATCGGAGACATCGACTTTGAGAGCCCCTAACTTTTTTCACAGGCCTCGAGGGCAACTTTTGAGCACAGATTTAGAATCTGCGGAAAAAACTACATCTAGTGAGCCTAGTCTCACTGTGAACTGAGAAACTTTCGTGGTAAGGTGGTTCCCAAAAAAGCAGTCACTCTAGGGTCATAGAAAGCTAGTGATAGTGTTACAGGTGAGACTAAGCTTCTTCTTATGATTAGAGCTGGCTTTTTAAAACTTCAAGAATCCGTATTCGCTCTGAGAGCGGTGTTTAAAAAAGAAGTCACTTTAGGGACTACTGAAAGCAGCTGATAGCGCTAGAGGTTTATAGATTACAATGAAAAACATTTTTTAGTTCTGCTTTTAAAAGAAACTGCGGTTCGAAATGTGTAGGGCTTACTTTTCCTAAGAGAAAAATCAAAAAGTCCCTCTAAAGGCTTCAAAAAAGCTTTAGAAACCTTCAAAGAAGAACTTGATCCTTCAAAGACTTCTTAAACCAACTTTTTACTTATTTCCTTAAGCTTCAAACTTGCATTTTAGCTCTGACGTCAATCTTGCCAAAAGGGTCACTCTAGGGAACATCTTACTGGCTATAGAAGAAGGTCGAAAATAAGCCTCATCAGCACGAAAAAAAAAGCTAGAAAGAAATCAAAAAGATCAAAACTCAGTAAGTTCGATGGAACAAACTTTTGACCTTTCGCCTTTTTTTCAAACAGTCACAATTTCTCGATCAAAATTGCGCTTCGAAAAGAAAAAGGAAGTTTTGTTCCAGTTTTTTTTCTCTCTCAGCGCCATTTACCCAGACACTTTACAGTCGGGGCCGTAATGAAAAAGGTCGTTTCGGACGAAGAATTGACCATAACGAACCAGTTTTTCAAGCAAGAAATATGAGTTTCGAAGCGAGGAAGTAGGAAAAAGGGCTTGAGGACATGTGATATACAGCCAAAACAAAAAAAATTTTTCTTTTGGCTTCAAATTTCAATTTTTGAATCAAAATGAAGCTTTATTGTTGTGGGAATAAATCGAACTCGAAATTTAAGATAATTGACTTTTTGAAACATATATTTTATATCAAAAAAACTTCATTTTTTTCAGTCATTTTCTGGGAAAAATTTCAAGTGGCCACTATAGAGGCTCGCCAAGGACTACTTGGAGAGGACACTAAAGTGAGCACTAAACCCACCTCTATAGTGGCCTCTATTTCTCGTTTTATTGGCCACTATAGAGACTCTCTATTTAGTGGCCACTTCAGTAGTTTTTCATCCAGTACTCCTTTCAGTAACTCTGATAATTTTAAAACAAAGATTGGACCAGTTATGTTGATCGATTGACCCCTAAAGTGGCCACTAAAGCTTTTTCTGGTCTAGTAGTAGCACTTAGACCTCTATAGTGGCCACTAATATTTAACCCCTTAAGTGGCCACTATTTTGACTACTATAGTGGCCACTAAAACGTCCAAACCCTATAGGGGCCACTAAAAGTTTTCCCAGCTACTGAAAACCTTCTCATAATATTTCTCGAGCTTTTTGAAAAAAACATCCTTTTTTCCGTAAACTTCCTTGATTTTTAAACGATTTACACCATTTTCAGACCAAAAAAAGTTGTTTTTTTTTCTTCATTCTGGTCATTCGCTTGTCATTTCAATTTCCGCGTCGCGCGTTGGTTTTTCGCTTTTCCGTCGTTTCCTGAACGGTCGGCCGGATCGAAACCGCTTATTTGCGTTCAATCGCAACAACGTGTGAAAATCTCGAGCAAATACGGGATAGATTTTTGGGGGAGAAATTGGATTGTTTTCAAAAATTTCTTCGAAACTTTGTAAAAACAGTGATATCTTATCATGATCATGGAATAAAAATCAGATTTTTTCGAGCTCTCAAATTTTTATCACCAATCTATTCGTCCAACTCTTTCTCAATAGATTCAAAGCGATGACTCATCAAAACAGAATACCTTATGACTTCGATTGAAGTATTCGGTTTATTCGGCTAACCATTCTTCAGCGAATCGATCGTCTTATCATCAGGCAGCCTGAAAAAAAGAAACTGTTTGTAGAAAAAGTGACGCAAAGACACGTTTTCTCAAAACACAAAGTTCATCGCGACCAGTATGAAGAGTAAAAATTTGAAAATGGTGCACTTTTCAAAATTCTGTTCGAATAGAAAAAGGAATTTTAATAATCTGGTTAAAAAAATCAGCACTGCACGGAATTTCTAATGGGGCGAGGCGCCAAAGTTTCTGAATTTATAAAAAAAAGTGCGCGCTCCGGATAAGATGACGTCATTCTACGTCAAAAGTTACACTGAGTATTCAACGTTAATAAATTGTTTGTTCGATTGCCTTTGGCTGCGTAGTTGATATTTCAATTTTGGCGCCAATTTTTTTTTTCCCGTTCGGTTGGCCGTACTGTATTTTTAAAATGTGCATACACCGATCGTGGTTTTCGGACGACATAACAAGTGTTATGAATGGAAAAGTAGGCTAGTTTCAACAATTACAGAATCCGAAGATGCCAATTTAGGTCCAACATTTCCCGTTCGGTTGGCCGTACTGTATTTTTAAACTGTGCATACACCGATCGTGGTTTTCGGGCGACATAACGAGTTTTATGAACGAAAAAGTAGGCTAGTTTTAATTCGAAAATACCAATTTAATTCCGAAATTTCAATTCCGACGCGCAGTGTACGTAGATTTTTGTGTATGCACGACGGTTACAGTACAAACTTTGAAAAAAAAAAAAAACTTGGAGTCGGTAAAAAAAAACGTCTTACGTGAGATTTCCTCCATTTTCACATGAACCGTCTAACTGGACGGGCCGTCATCCAATAGATCAGGTATTTAACAATTTTCAGAAATTCAGTTGAAATTTTCGAGTTTTCTCTACCTTTTTTTTAAATGTATTTTGTACTTGGACAAAGTCGAAATGGTGGATAATGGCTTGAAAAAGGTCGCAGAAACGCAGAAAAAAGGCCGCAAACAGGTAGCAAACAGGCAGCAAAAAGGCATCAAAACGGGTCTCTTTATCGAGTCTTTCATTTTTTCTGGGATTCTCAAGAAATGGTAGAAAGGGAGAGGCAGCAAAAATGGTGCATAAAAGCCGAGAAAATGGCGCAAAAAGACAGCGAAAAAGGAACATTTCTATGAAGCCTTTTTCCACCTTTTCTGACTTTGTTTATGTTTGTATGAGAATGAACTATGAAAAACGGAATATTCAAAAATTGTAGAATTGTAATAAAATTTAACGGAATCAGAAAATATTTTGAAAAAAAAACCTGCATAATATGGAATTTCACGGAACGACATTCCGCTGTGCCGCTGCGCGCCTTTGCGAACCTTGGTTGCGATTTTAGTTTTTTTTTTTCTTATATTAAGGTACTCTACTTTCATGTTCTCCCCTAGTAATAACAATCAATTGAAAGCGTGACCTAGATTCGAAAGACGCTTCGCGAACGCACGCAGCGGAACAGCGGAATGTCGTTCCGTGAAATTTCAAGTCGTGGCACACAGACTATAATAAACTCCAATTGAGTGACTTTGTCTTCAATTTTCATGTTTTCAGAATGTTAAACGTATTGATGGCGTTGGTGGTTCCTATCGGATTTCTGATCCCACTATGTTCCAAGAAGAAAACATCCAGAAAAACTACAAACGACTCAGAACGTACCGATTCAATAGAGGAAGCGAAGCTGTCGAATTCGGACCGGGAGAAGGGTCCGTTGGAAGTGAGCTGTCCGGAAAAGTCGGCCGACGAATATACGGGAAAAGTTCCGTCGCGAAAGTACAATAATCAATCCCGCGATCCTCGCCAAATTCTCAGTAAAAAGAAGGTTTGTTTTCATTTTTTCGGGTTCATGTTATTTCGTTAACAGATAAAAACCATACATGGGATAGTCTCGGTGGGAAACGAAAGGGGACTTGGCCGAAAAAACGAAAAAAACGGGGGGGGGTTGGAAAAAAACCGTAAAAAAATTTTTTTGCAGAAGGGGGTTTTTTTTTAGTTGAAAGTGATCGGAAAAAAACGCTTGCCATTTTCGGATTCAGCACCATCGAATTAGTCTAGTTTGACTCTTCAATGTCAAATAGTCCGAGGGGGTTCAGCATTAAGGGGGAGGGCGGGGGACATGGCTGACCAGTCATGCTCATCCTATGTATGACAAAAACTGTTTTTGGACTTTTTCGAAGGATTAAACTTTTCAGAATAGCTTTGGTGACCTTATAGCGAGTTTTCTAGGGACTATAGTCCTCAAATTAGTCATCATTTCGCATTTGCCTTCCTCAGAAACTGCAGAGTGGCCCTTGGTGGGTCCCCTTTAGGGACTACTTTACCAGCCCCTATAGGAGCCCCTATGATTGAAAAAGCGGTCTCTATAGACGACATGCTAGTCGATTATCTTTATGAGCACTGTGAGAAGAAGCATTTTCATTCTAAAAAAAGTCTTTTAATCGAAATTGAAAGACCTCTATAGGGACCATTTGAGCTTTAGGGGCTAATGGGTCAGACCCTAAACCCCTTGAGGGGCCTTCTTTGTTTTACGCCTATAGGGAACACTTTTTCGGCCCCTACAGGGGCTTCTTTCCCTCTTCCCCCTACGAGGACCATAATAAACTATGTGAATATCGATCTTGTGAATCTGAAGTTTCAGAAGAAAAATAGGAAACGAAGAAAACGGAAAGCCCGTTTCCGACCTTGTCCGCTGCATGACGTCGACCAAGACATCACGTGGACGCCGTCGCCGCCCTTCACCGGCAGGGCGTCGAGTCCCCCGAAGTGCCTCGGACGACGTCGATGTCGGAAAGCCCACGGCAAGTCGAAGAAGGGCTTCAAAGACAAGACATCGTCCAATGAAAAGCCCAACTCTAAGGAGAAAATTTCCAAGAATGAAAAGAGAGGTTGGTTTATCTCAAGAGTCGAGTTCAAAGGGAGTTTCGAGAAAAAAAAAAGAAATTTGACTGAAAATCCCGAGAGAGACTGCCTCTAGGGAACTCATTCTCATTAAGAAGTTGTCCAGAGGCCAGTTGTCAACTTTTGAGTGTTGCACAAGCCGAGGCGGTGCGCGATGTTGCGCGCGATGTTGCGAGCGATGTTGCGAGCGGTGTCGCGTGCGATGTTGCGAGCGATGTTGCGAGCGGTGTCGCGTGAGATGTCGCGAGCGATGTTGCGAGCGGTGTCGCATGCGATGGAGCGATGTCGCGCGCGATGTTGCGAGCGATTTTGCGCCGTCTTTCAAACCTGTCAGAACGCTGTCCGTTCGCTTTAAAAACCCAAAAAAAAAAATGCAATTCTGCGAAAAGGAAATTTTTCAAGTAGTTAATAGAGCAAAAATGTGCTAATACTCGAAAATAACGCAAATTTATGCCTTAAAAGTTGTTTTTGGCTAAAAATTGTCTTTCACAAGAAGATATTTAGCATCGTTACACTTTCGAAATTGAAGATGAGAGTCAAATTTCTCGATTCAGGAGAAAATTGTGCACAAGGAGAATCTTTGAAATAAAGAAAAATAAAAAAATGTTCATACCACCAAAAAGTTTAATATTTCTTTTCTTGTTCAGGTTTGTATAGTCTGTTCAGATTTTGAATGTCAAGTGCAATGACGTCATTCAAAAACACTCTGTGGATGGCTCGCTCTCTGATTGGTTTATCGCACCATTATGGGCGGAGCTTGAGCGACGACTTGACATTCAAAATCTGAACAGACTATAAGAACTTTTTTGAAAATTTTCGAAGACCCCCAGATTTTTTTTGAATCTTTGAGCCAAACTTCTTTATATCCACGGTTTGATGAAAGAAATGTTCAGCAAGAAAGAAACCTGGTTGTTCGACCACTACGACGAATAAATCCGACGAGAATCCGTACGCCAACTTGGAGCTACACGGCAGTGGTTTCTATCGATTTTCATCTTGTTTTTCTCAATTTTTACTTCCTCAGAGGTCAACATCCCGCACAGAACGCTATCATTGGAAAAGCCTACTCTGAAAGTCAACGACGCCTACGATTATTTGTGAATAAAATGAGTATATTTTGGTTTCACGGCGTTTTTGCTAGTGGAAAAAAATGCGGAACCAAAAACGGGTGGAGCCAAAATATCCGCCGCTCCCACGTGACGTCATGGGAAACAAGCGTAAACAACAGGGCTTATTAAAGGCGCAGGCCGTCGTATTGCGAGAGGTCTTTAAGACGAATCGAAATTTCTCTACATAAACTGCGCGACAGCGGCGCCGTGCATGCACACAACACACGACACTTTACGGAGAAAAAGTGGGCGTGGCTTTTAAACTGTTGGAAATGTAGAACACGACATTCCTATAGTCTGTTCAGATTTTGAATGTCAAGTCGTCGCTCAAGCTCCGCCTCTAATGGCGCGATAAACCAATCGGAGAGCGAGCCATCCACAGAGTGTTTTTGAATGACGTCATTGCACTTGACATTCAAAATCTGAACAGACTATAATGGGGTGAAGGAAGGTGAGCGAGGCGTCAAAGTTTCTGAATTTACAAAAAAAAAAGTAAGTGCGCGCTTCAGATAAAGGACCGTGACGTCACAGCTACCTATCGTAAAACTGAGTATTCAACGCATGAAGAATACATTTGGCTGCGCACTTGGGATTTCAAATTTCGCGCCAAAATTTTTTTGACGTCTCCCCACCCTGTTTGGGAACGCCGTGAGAAATCATAAGTGAAATCTGATGACGTGAAAAGGAAAATCAACCTCTTCATTCCGAAAAATTGGCGTCGATTTCGAATGGCAAAAAGGAGCTTGGTATGATCCATTATTTGATTCCCATTCCACGAGCTTTTCTTTCAGGCCAGAGGAAGCTCGTAAGTTGCCCAGTTTGTAGGAATATTGATCTTGCTTGAAGTTGCAGACAAGATCTCAAAACGGCGTACGAAACCGAGAACTTTTACGGTGTCTGTGTGGGTTTACAGAACGTTTTCTGAAATTGGAAAAACAATTAATATCAATTTTCTAACTAAAATTTACATTTTTTTATAGTCTGTTGAAATAGAAAAAATTTGAATATCAAGTAAAATGACGTCATTCAAGGACGCTCTCTGATTGGCTTATCGTATCATCGGGGGCGGAGCTTCAGCGACAACTTGAAATTCAAAACCTTAACAGATTATAACATATCTCCATGAGATTTGAAAAAGATCGACATGATATAAACCAGCTTGCTCTAAATTTGCGCCAAACAATGTTTGTTGGCGCTTCTTAAGGTCAATGTATTTTTCGGTTCGGAATTTCTTGCAAATTGGCTAGAACACTCTTTGATGTACCAAAAGAAGATCCTGAAAGTCTCAACTTGCAAAAATTTCTAGTTTTCGAGAAAAACCCCTCAAAATGTCTTATTGAGGTTTTCTTCGGCTTTGAAGCGTCCTTTTTCGAAAACTAGAAAGTTTTGGGGGTTGAGACTTTCAGGATCTTTTTCTGGCACATCAAGGAGTGTTCTGACCAATTTTCAGGAAAATCCGAACCGGAAAGTGAAATGACCGTAGCTCTCAAAGTTGAAGAGGTGCTCCCTGTATGGATAAAATTCCAAAATTCGAAAAAACACCTTTTCGAAGAATTTCGCTTAATTGGAATTTTCAACGCTCACGCCAAGTTCACGTCAATCCCCAACCTTCATTTTCTCATTCCGCTTCAGCAGGATATGAAATTCACGAACGAGCCCGGCCGAATCGCGTCGCTGATCAAACGTGTCAAGAAGTTTGACCTCAGCGAGGACTGTCGACATCTTTGCAAAAATATGGACAAGTACAAGGTTTAGAGAGGGAAAAAGGTACATTTGTTCCGAAGTATGACCTCAGTTCAGGCTCTTGCTGATAAGGTTCATCAGGCGATCATTGGAAGCGTCCTCGAGCCCCCGAGAACTGCCAAAAGTGTGGGTTTCAGAAAGATAGGGGTGGTTCTGCCTTGAACAAGGGTAGCTTTGCTCAGGATCTTCAGAGTGATCCCTTTAGGGGCAACAATAGGGCGGCCTTGGAGGTACACCTCTAGGGTCCACTTAACCTTCCCCTATTGGGGTACTTAAGCTTGAAAAAGTGGTCTAGTCGTTTATTGTTATGAACTCTATGAAAAGAAGCATTTTCATGCAAAAATCTGAACAAAACGGTTAAAGATCCTATGGGAACCACTTGAGCTTTAGAAGCTTGAGATTCAGACCCTTAACCCCTAGAGGGACCACCTAAGTTGTACCCTCATCAGGACTTTTTTCCCTAACCCCTATAGGGACCACTTTGGTGTCCTAAGTGCTGCTAGTCCTTGAGCCATTCTAAACGCGACTACGTTTTGAAAAATGCGCATTTTTTCGTTTCAGTTAGAACTTAGATAGGAATAGTTGTGCCTTAAAAAAATCATTCCAAGTGTAGCCTTGCTTAGAAACTCCAGAGTGGTCCCTATAGGGGTTCTTGAAGTTTACTCTCTAGGGTTTCTTTTTCTTCCCTTATAGGGTATACTAATGATCGCAAAAATGGCCACTTTAGTGGCGTCTAAGTGTCTTTTCATTTTCCAAATCATAAAAAAAAATGAAAGAACCCCTATAGGGACCACTCGAACTTTAAGTGCTTAGAATTCAGATCATAAACCCTATAGAAAACATCCGAATTTCATCCCCTATAGAGGCTTTTTCTCTGTACCCCCATAGGGACCACTCTGGCGTTACTAAATGTTGCAAAAGTTCAAGCGAACCCTTGACCCATTCCAAATGCGGCCAAGCGCTGAAATATCACATTTTTTCATTCCAGCTCGAACGTCCGTATCAGGCTCCACAAGCCGAAGAAGATTACTATAGTGCTCAATTTTATTTTAACGAATACACTAAACAGCTCAAAGAAGGCCGGCCTGGCGAGTATACGGTAGCTTGGAATGCCATCTCAAAAGAAATTTTGACAAAAAAAAGCGTTCAGAGATTAGAAGAGATCTCGAAGGTCCTCGAGGCGTTGCACGTTGAGCAGGTGCGTTACGTGAAAAAGTGCAACGACATTCTGAAACCGTTGACGACGTTCATCGCCGAAGACTACTGGGGCTACGTCAAGATACGGAAAGGTGAGTCGGGTATAGAAAAATGGAAGAAATTGGTATAGTCTTCATGAACTTTAAAGGCATGGGGCAGTAAAAAATGGGGTTTCAGGTTAAAGCAGTATCTTATGTAGTTTTTCTTTACGAATCGAATGGTGTACTCAAAAAAATTACAGATGGGACAACTTTAGAAGGAAAACGCGATTTTACATTCCCGCCTTTAATTTTGAAAAATGCTTTGGATCGGTATACAGACAACTGATTACAGTAGCCGTGCACGCGATGTTGCGGACGTCTCATTAGACTCGCCTTTTGTGAGAAATGACCGGATATCTGCTTCAACTTAAGGGTTCCTTTTCTGAAAAATCGATTAAGAAAACAGAAAACACACATTGATAATAAAGAAAACACAAATAATCGATATCCCAATCGAAACCTGTGTAAAATCATCATTTTTCACCAAAAAAGCTTTTTTGCGATCAAAGTTTGCAAATTATACATGAATCGAAGGCTTTGGTGACGAAAAAAACTCTGGTGACAACAGAAAAAAATTGAAAATTGAAAGAAACGAAGAAAAAAGCGAAAATCCGACAAATGGCGAAGCCTGTTGTCCATAGAGCAACTTTACTGCAAAGCGCCCTTTTCGCGGGAACTCAAACATTCGTCTCTCCGACTTTGAATTATTTTTTCTCCAAAACCAGGAACTTCTGTACGTTTCCAAGTTCACCGTTCGATTCGCAATGAAAAGCTCTAAAAAATACTGCTTTGAAATGAAACATAGTTTTTTACTGCCCCTATGCCTTTAAATTAGTTTTGGACCATGGGGAGACTTTGAAGCAGTGTAGACGAACTTCAAGTGATGTTAAGAGTTTTCGGAAAGAAAGTCTGGAAAAATTGAAGTTCTAGTCGTCAAATTTTTTCTGGAACCTTTTCATATTGCCTTTCATCTGACCTGAAGTTTCAGAACATTGAGAGTCCCTTACTTTTTTCACAGATTTTCCGCTCAAAGGGTACAGTGGCGTTCTTTAATTTATGAGGAACTGGTCCCAGTATAGTCAATGTTTCCCGACTTGAAAGGCAAGGGAGGCGGGACAAGGGGCGGGACACGTAGCGTGTGCGTACGCGGTTCTTGGCACGAGTTCAAATCAACCGCCATCGACTCTTTGAAAAGCTTGTTTTTCGCTCTTTTCATTCCTTTTTCAATTATTTATTGATTATGTTCATGTGTGCATCAAAAATTAGTAGAAAATACAGAGAAAGAGCGGTTGCCGAGCTTTTTAAGTAGTCGGCGGCAATTGAATTGAATTGAACTGGCGCCAAAAACCGCGTACGCACACGCTACGCGTCCCGCCCCTCGCTCCGCCTCCCTCCCCTTTCAAGTCGGGAAACTATACAACTGATTCACCGATGGCTTGAGCCATCGAAAAAAGGGTCCTGACACGATTTTTAAAAAATTAGAGAGTGATTGGAATGGGGCGCGCCGTAGCGCAACAGGTTGCGTGCCTGTCTACGGTCCACAGGGTCACAAGTTCGATCCCCGCCCCGACCCAATCAAGGAGTTTAAGAAATGTTGGTAGTGGGAAACCACGGCTTCGTAGTCCCCAGCTGTCACACACAAGGACGGATATGTCACTGGAGCCAGTCCACTGATTATCACTGATCAGTATAGGACCTCGGTCAATCGACTTGGGGCGCCGACGCCGCTCACGAGGTAAAGAGGCTTGGAGAAAGCAGAAGAAGAAGCTTTGAATAATGGGAATTTGATCCTAGTACAACTGAGAGCCATCGAAAAAGGGTCCTGACACGATTTTTAAGAAAATAGGGAGTGCCTGTGGTGGAGGGGCTCCAACAGACCACGCCTATTCGCGTCTCAAGTTAGACACTTTCTGAAAGCGGCAGTTTTCTGTTTTTTTCTTTTTCGAGTCTGGGCCTAATCACTGCTAAAGTAGGAGTTGCGGAAAACAGGTGCAAAATTGCCGCTAAAAGGGTTCCATTTTGCGGCCTTTATTGAGCCTTTCATAACGGACGCTCAAAGGACCCGTAATGGGTCCTTCTAACTTTGCATATGAAATTGGCGGAAAGATCTGTTGATAAATAAAGCCATTAAAGTTGTAGATGATCATTTTCAGCGTACATGGATTCGATGGTGGACGTGGACACGGCTGTGACGGCCCACAACAAGGAAAGATCTGTGGAAACGGAAAGTAACCTTCATAAAGCCGAAGAAACCCGCAACAACTACAAAAAGGAGGTTCACTATCCATTCAGACGTTCCAAACCTCCAAATATTCAGCTCATCGATTACATCAAAGCGAAAGAAGCGGAACAAGTGAAACACGCCGAATGCGTCAACAAGTTCATGGACGAAACGTCGTTGCATCACGCCAAAATGGCCGAAATTCTCCAGAAATTCGCGACTGAATAATCTTTTCTTTCGTTTCTCTCTCGAATTAACGTCTTAACTCTACTTTTTATTTTGTCGTTATCATTTCGTTTATCGATAACTCTTTAAAAATTGTTTCAAAGCTGACTCACGGCTGGCTTGAGCCATCGAAAAAAGGGTCCTGACACGAAAAAAAGAGATAGCGCTTGGTCAGTGGAGAGTACAGACACGCCACGCCCATTAGTGCCCAGAGCCAACCATGATTCGAGTGTAACCTAACTGACGACCACAAAATACAGCGCCACTAAATAAACGCCACAAAGGCGGAAAATAAAGTGTGTTGTACGCAGTGCACGCGATGCATGAAAAGCGACGCGCAAAAAGCGATATTGAATGTTTATTATTAATGAAATTCTTTTTCTGGCTCTTATTGGTTCGGGATTACAATATTAATATTCTGAAAAGAAATAGCATCTAGAACCATTTCGAGAAAGGTGGTTCTCATCGAATTTTAAAGTTCGAATTTCAAGAAATCGGTGGTATGAAAAAAACACCAGCGAAAATTCAAACGGCGACTTTTCCGATTTTTTCATTTCGCTAGGGAACTTTCCGCCGAATCTTTTTCCGACTTTTTTTCCTCATATTTTTCGGTTTATAAAACATCTATTAACCTTTTTTTCCTGCTTCTTTGTGTTTTAATCATGAACAAACTACCTACTTTATATAGGAAGATGTAAAACGAAGAGTTTATCTAGAAAAAAAAGTCGAAAAAAGTTTCGTCGGAAAGGTGGCCGTCGGAAAGTTCCCTAGCGATATGAAAAAATCGGAAAAGTCGCCGTTTGAATTTTCGCCGGTGTTTTTTTCATACCACCAAGAAATCCGCTAAAACCAAGCCTTTTTCTGAGAACTTACTCCGTCGAAAAGAAAAAATGGCTTCAAACGGAAATTCTTGAGATTTTTACGGTTCACCTAACTTTTTTTATTCCTTTTTTTTTTCAAATGAACGTTTTCTCAATTGACGTGGGTCTTACTCATTTTCTCATATTTCCGTCTTTCGATAGCTACTTCTGAGAATGGGGTCTGTATTTCCGGATAAGTTGATTCACTCAGGTTCAGTCGGACCAGCACCAGGAAGTCGTCGTGGAGCGGTCACGAGGACGACCCGAAGGCCCACGAGGAGCAGGACTGGTACCACGGGCTCCTGCCCAGGGCCGACATCAGCTCGTAGGCATTTTCCTGTCCTTTTCATGAGAGACTGGTCTCGGCCGGGGGACTTCTGAAGGGGACTGGTTGCAGTTTTTCATTCTGAACCCAAAAAAGCTGGGGAGGGGAGTTAGGACAGCTCAGAGCTGATCTAAGCATGAGATAGACTGGTTTTTGCCTTTCATCCAGAAGTGTCACAGTGAGTTCTTTGAAGCCAAAAACTTCCAGGCTTCTCGAGAAAGACGGCGATTTTCTGCTCCGAGCCTCGTCGATCAGTGATGCGGAGGTAGTTCATTTCCAACGGATAGAAAAATGTGACCGGAACGATTTTCTTCAAGGAAACGTTTCAAAACTGTGATTTGTTGGCTTCGATTTGAAAGCCTTGGAATAAGCTCTTTTTAAATCGATTGCACACGGCGTTTTTGTTAGTGGAAGAAAATGCGTAACCAAAAATAAAAAGGGGCGGAGCGAAAACTGCGCCGTTCCCATGTGACGTCATGGGAAACAAGCGTAAACAACGGAAAATTAAAGGCGCATGTTCAATTGGTCATGAGACGAACCGTTTTCTCATTTCAAAACGCTATTTTTCTGCTGCGGCGTTCAAAATGATTCCGCGAAATTCAAAATAGCAATCAGAAAAAGAAAAATATAACTGAATTTCGGAAAAAAAGATGATTTTTGCATATCGCGAAAATTAACTTAGAACATGACCTGTGCGCGAGCGCCGCAGTGCATGCACATAACACACTACACTTTACGGAAAAATATTGTCAGGGCGTCGTCAAAAAAAAAACCCCGTTTGTAGTTTGTTTCAATACTTTTCGATGCCAATCTTTTAGTAACCCTTTTTTGAAAATACTTTGAAAAAGGAGTAAAATTTTCAATATACCTCACTTGATTTCAATAACCGAGTTATTTTTCTTCAATTTTTCGTTCAAATCCTCAATTCCAGCCATTGCGGACGATCATATCGATTAAATGGAAAAGCAAAATTCATCATTATATTCTCGTCGAATGTCTGGATGGTACCTTCCAGAACTGATTTTGAACCATTTTCTGTATTTCAAGGCTCAATCTCATTGGACAAACATCGGTACGGGACGGTTTTGGAGCTGGTCGGAGCTCTTATGTACAAAAAGCTGCCGATTACTTCGGATTTGGGGGCTTTGCTCATCAATCCGATCGTCAAGCAAGACTGGGAGCTCAGGCATAACCAGGTCGGTTTTCAGACGGCTTTTGGTCTCGAAAATTGATTTTTAGCTTCCATAACTCTTGATAAGGTTCATTCATACTTTAGGTTGTTTATAGATTTTTTCAGTTCCCCTTTGATTTTCAGAATGAATATTTCCAGATTGTCATTGGAAAAATGCTTGGTGAAGGCGCTTTTGGCGGCGTCTACAAGGGCTCTTTGACCATTAAGAAAAGGAAAATCCCGGTAAATTGAATTCTTGGAAGCTTTTCCCAATGGTTATTGATTCGAGGTCGCGGTGAAGGTGAGCAAAGGGAACGCGAAGATGAGCTCGAAGGTGATGATCGCCGAGGTTTGCAAGGAGGCCCGGATAATGCGCCACTACCAGCACATGAACATTGTCAACTTTTACGGGGTCGCCGTGGAAAAAGTCTCGATTTCCGGGATTTTCTGGGATTTATCTCCTTTTTGAGGAACCCATAATGCTTGTGATGGAGTTGGCCGACACCGGCGCCTTGGATTCTTACCTGAGGGGCGGCAATAATGTCACCTTACTCACCAAGGTGCTCTTTAAGCCTTCAAAGAAACTATCCTCTTTGAAATTTGCAGCTCAAATATTCTTTTGACACGGCAAAAGGCCTGGAATACCTCCACCAGAACGGCTGTATCCATCGTGACGTTGCAGCGAGGTTTTCCCGACGTATTAAAAATGAAATAATTATTCCAGAAACTGCCTTCTACACGCTGGAACCGTCAAGATCAGCGACTTCGGCCTTTCCAAGCAGCTCTCCGACCACGCCCACAAGTACAAGCTCAAGGTCCTCACCTTGGAGTTCAAATCGAGCCGAAAATCTTCAGGACCTCCATCAGAAACTGCCGATCCGATGGCTGGCTCCAGAGGTCCTTGTCTCGGCCACGTATTCCTGCAAGTCTGACGTCTTCTCGTTCGGAATCTTGCTTTGGGAGGTTTCCAGGATCTTTTTCTTCAGAAATAATTGTTTCAAAAAAAATCTCACTGGATTGTTTAAAGGCGCATAAGGAAATTATATGGAGGCGAAAGTTGATTCCTTGCTCCTTTAAAGGATCCAGCAAGCGACTTTTCATTGTTCCAATTTTCCCATTCAGATATTCATGGACGGTGCGATACCGTACCCGGACATGACTCTAGGCGAAGTCAGCGCCAAAGTCAGGACCGGCTACCGTATGTCTCCCCCTGACCGTATGCCCAAATTCGTCCGCGAAGTCATGACAAATCAATGTTTCCCGCAGGCGCCGGAAGATCGCGGCAACATGTTCGAAGTTTGAATTATATACCTTTTTGGAATCAAAATAATCATTCCAGATCCGCGAAAGCATGGAAAACGTCATCGAACGACGGACCGTACCTTCTTCTGTTTATCAGTCCATCAGATACTGATTTTTCGTCAAATGAAGATATTTCCAAGACTTACACTATAAATATTTCAATTTTTCCGCGAGAAGTATCGGCTCCCAGCCATTTTTGAGCCCTGCCCGGCCTTATCGGGGCCTCAAGCAAGAATGGACGAAAACTGCTTCGAAACGCGAAAAAAATTGTTTCAAAACAAAATTTGGTACTATTCTAAAGCAACTTCGTTGCCCCAATGAACACGGTGTTTTGTTTTGAAGCTTGTTCCATTTTTCCAATGAACACGCGTGTACACGCCTACGGGACTCTTTGACGTCAAAGACGACGCCTCGCCCGGATATTTTCCGTAAAATTTAGTGTTCCGTGTGCATGCACCGCGCCGCGTTCGCCGTTTTAAAAATAATTTTCGTGAAATTCGAAATCTTTCAATTTCCAAAATTTAGTTTTTTTTTCGCTCTCTGGCGGCTGTTTTAAAATTTGCGGAATTTTTATGAACGCAGCATGTGCTTCAAAAAAACAGAAAAAATGTGTTTTTCAAATGGGAAATAGATTCGTCTGAATGCGCGTTGAACATGCGCCTTTAATATTTCGTATTTTCTGCGCTTTTTTTTCATGACGTCACATGGGAACGGCGGAGTCGGACACCCCCTGTAACTGCTTATGCCCTTCTTGCATTCACTGCTTATGCCCTTCTTGCAGGCGCGTTCAGGAGCAAAACGCGAAATTTTTCGAAATTCAAAAGAGCGTTCACGGCGATACTTCGAAATTAGCGAATTTCGATTTTTGAGATAATTTTGAGAAATTTCAAAAAATAGCGAGAAAATCGGTTTCGCGCGAAATTTACGGTATATTGACATTTTTCGTGTGCCAAACGCAGTTTTTTTCTTTTTCTTTTTTTAGATAATTTTTTTCTTTTTATTTTTTTCAATTTTTCAACCCGTTCAAAGTTATTGATTTTAGAAATAGTACGAATGAAAGCCTTAAGTTAATTTTTTTTCGACTGTCTGAACTTAAAAAAAGTTCAATTTTTTTCTCAAATTTCTTTATTTATCGTGTTTATCCAACGGATGTATCAGAGTGTTTGAAGTTGCAGGTCTCTAAACTATGGCGGGTATTGGATTACCGAAACTGCTAAAGTTGAAAAAAGGTTAATTTTCATTCAAAAAACTTTTTCGCAGTTATGTTTTACAATTTTTGATTCTTTTCACAAAAAAAAATTTAGACTCGTTAGGGAGGAACGAGCGGCTCGTGTGAAGGTAACGCAAAATTTTCGTCTCTACAGTCAAGCATAAATCCGTGATTTTCGACGCAACGGTCAAGAAGGAAATAGAAGGTTTTTATCTATACAATTTTCAATAACTGGTTCATTTCATTAAAAGAAAAGTATTGAATTTTTTTTCAGCTCATTCGAACAAGACGTTGTTGTGGCCAGCCGGATAAATTTGGAATTTACCATGTCTCGATTTTGTCAAATACACAGTTTTTAACTTCTTCTTCGTTTCAATGATTTTGTTTTGTTTTATCACGCATTTATTTTCTCTATCATTTGTTTGAATAAAGATGATGAGCATTACTTTCTTGAAAAATAAATGTAAAAAAACAAGCTGCTTAGTTAATCAAATTAAAAACCTAACAACAGAAACTGTTTTGTTATGAGATGTTTCTGAAAGGCAGAAGAAAACAATAAATTTTTTTTATTAGAAAAAGTTCCATAAAGAGAGATCCAAGTTTCACGTGTAGTCTTTCGGCGAGTCCTTCGTAAGCCGTTCGTCTAGGCCTGTAAACAGAAGAAATTTTTCCAAAAAGGAAAGGCTGGTTGAACGGTGGTATGAAAAAAACACAAGCAGAAATTCAAACGGCGACTTTTCCGAATTTTTCATATCGCTAGGGAACTTTCCGACGGCCACCTCTCCGACGGATCCCTTTCCGACTTTTTTCCCTTATATTTTTCGGTTTATAAAACATCTATCAACATATTTTTTCCCATTTTTTTGTGTTTAAAATATGAATAACTTGCCTACTTTATATAGGGATATTTAAAAACGAAAAGTTTATTGAGAAGAAAAATTCGATAAAAATATTAGTCGGAAAGTTCCCTAGCGATATGAAAAAAATCGGAAAAAGTGGTCGTTCGAATTTTTTTGCTGTTCTTTTTCATACCACCGGTTGAACCGTGGTATTCATTTTTTTCGTGTACAACTGAACAGACAAGACATATTGAAAATAAAAGAAAATAATATCGAAGAATAAGAGAACTCACGAATTTATGCTTGACTGTAGAGACGAAAATTTTGCGTTACCTTCACACGAGCCGCTCGTTCCTCCCTAACGAGTCTAAATTTTTTTTTGTGAAAAGAATCAAAAATTGTAAAACATAACTGCGAAAAAGTTTTTTGAATGAAAATTAACCTTTTTTCAACTTTAGCAGTTTCGGTAATCCAATACCCGCCATAGTTTAGAGACCTGCAACTTCAAACACTCTGATACATCCGTTGGATAAACACGATAAATAAAGAAATTTGAGAAAAAAATTGAACTTTTTTTAAGTTCAGACAGTCGAAAAAAATTAACTTAAGGCTTTCATTCGTACTATTTCTAAAATCAATAACTTTGAACGGGTTGAAAATTGAAAAATAAAAGAAAAAAATTATCTAAAAAAGAAAAAAAAGAAAAAAAAACTGCGTTTGGCACACGAAAATGTCAATATACCGTAAATTTCGCGCGAAACCGATTTTCTCGCTATTTTTTGAAATTTCTCAAAATTATCTCAAAAATCGAAATTCGCTAATTTCGAAGTATCGCCGTGAACGCTCTTTTGAATTTCGAAAAATTTCGCGTTTTGCTCCTGAACGCGCCATTAGTTTTTTTTCGCTCTCTGGCGGCTGTTTTAAAATTTGCGGAATTTTTATGAACGCAGCATGTGCTTCAAAAAAAAAAAACAGAAAAAATGTGTTTTTCAAATGGGAAATAGATTCGTCTGAATGCGCGTTGAACATGCGCCTTTAATATTTCGTATTTTCTGCGCTTTTTTTTCATGACGTCACATGGGAACGGCGGAGGCGGACACCCCCTGTAACTGCTTATGCCCTTCTTGCATTCACCTTTTTATTCGAGTTTCAATTTATCCAATGTCATTTCCCCTTTTTCCTCGTAATTTTTTGGAAATGATCGAAAGTTTCCTACAAGTAATATTTCCTATATTCATTGCTTTACTTATGATAATAAACCGAATAGTTGCGATTGAGTTTTGATTTTTACGCTGATTTTATTGTATTGTGTGTATAAGCGCCTGTTATTTTTTTATATTTTCGTTATTTATTCTATTATTTTAAAATTGAAGCCTTTTTTAGAGCTCGAATGCAGGAAAAATGCCTTGCACTAAAAAAAATTGATTATAAAAGTCTCCAAAAAGAACTATTGCACGCCACAAAAAAGCGTGATTTGAACAAAATCAAGGTAGTTTTTAGTTGGATTTTGTGTTGTTTAATCATTCAAAACTTTCTCCAGAGCCTGGCGAAGGGCAGGACGAAGATACATTTGAAACGAAGTCTCAATTTACGATGCCACTATAACTTTCAACCTTTGGTTCTGGCTTGCCAGATTGGTTTTTACGAGGGTGCCAGGCTTCTGGTCGGTTTTTTCAAGTTCAAATTCGTATATTCATTTGAAGATTCGTCTTGGCGCTGATCCTTTAAATTGTTTCCGCACAGCCACGACAGAAAGGGGGCAGAGTTTGTTTTTAAGAGCAATTTGAATTGAAAAATTTTGTTTTGCATGGTTGTGTTCATTTATTGAAAAGGAATGGTAACGAGTTTTATTCGTGCAATTTTGAAAAAAGTCACGGAGCATTTTTCTCGGTGTTTTTTAATTTTTCGGTTTCAGTTTTGAACATCTGACCTGTTTTCTCATCATATAATGCGCAGAGTTCTTTGTTTCATCATAACTTTTTAAAAAGGGAAATAAGTCATGTTGAAATGATCCCGCAAAATTCAAAATAGTCGTCAAAGAGGGAGAAAGATAACTAAATTTAGGAGAGTCAGTAATAGTTTCTTGTAAGTCGATTTGAACACGGAATATGAAGTTTTAATAAATTCAAAGTAAAAAGCTAAAAAAATTTTTTTTTCAATTTTCAGTAGAGCTAACTCCTCTGCGATACGCTATTCAAAAAGTTGGCACCCAAAAATGTTGGAATATCTTCAAGCGAAGATCTTGCAAAAACTTCAAGGTTAGTCCATAGAGGCTGCCAATAGCTTTGAATATTTTTCAGGTCGTCAGGGCACTTGTTGAAGGAGGAAAGTTGGATTTAAAGATGCCTGCTGGAAATAATCAAGAATCTCCCTTGTTTCTCGCTTGTGCTTACTCCAATTTATCTTTGGGTTTATCCAAAAATGAAACTTTCAATTTTGTTGTCTTCATTTTCAGTCAAGTACTTTTGTCAACGTGGTGCCAAGGTTGAAGATCGAAATATCGCTGGTTCGACTTGTATAATGGTTCCCGAGTACTTCAGAAAGGAGAAATCGGTCTTTCAACAAAAGTGGATTTGAAATCTAGAAAACTCATTTTTCAGCGGAAAATCTTCAAATATTTGATCAAACAAGGTCTTTCTGTGGACGCTGTCAACTCTGATGGTGAGTTGAGAAAAAAAAATCATCGAATGTTGCAAATTTCGAAGTCTCTGAAAGTATCTGAATTTTTGGATATACTCGGGACAAGCTTGAAAAAAAAAATCAATCTTCTGTTTTATCTGGTCCAATTTGAAAACTTGTGATTATTTTTAGGTAATAATTTTTTTCGAAAAGAATTTCGGAATCAAAGATTACTTAGAATAATTATTCGATTATTACATTATAGTTATGAGAAACTCAATTTTTTTTTTCTCCGCTTCACTCGGAAAAGAAAAAGCTAGATATGTGAAGAGACGCGAGAAAAACAGCCCTCGTTTCTCTGAACTCTCTTTTGACCACCGTTGTTCTCTCGCTTTACATACTATAGTCTGTTTAATGACAAGTCGTCGCTCAAGCTCCGCCCCCAATGACGCGATAATTCAATCAGAAAACGAGCGATTTATAGCTTATCCACGGCTGACTTTAGCCATCGAAAAAGGGTCTTGACACGATAATACACGAGATAGCGCCTGGCTCGTGGATAGCGCAGACAGGACACGCCCCCTTAGCGTCCCAAGCTAACCGTGGATCAGCTATAGAGTGCGTGTTCGAATGACGTTCTTGTACTCTCGGGCAAAGTCGGAATGGTGGATAATGACCGCTAAAAGGGAGAGGCTCGAAAAAGGTCGCAGAATGACTGCAAAAAGGCTGAAAAAAGAATCCCTTTATCGAGCCTTCCATTTTTTCGGGGATTTTAAAGGCTCAAGAAATGGCGGAAAAAGGGAGAGGCAGCAAAAATGAAGCATAAGAGCCGATGAAATACAGCAAAAAGACAGAAAAAAAGGGAAAATTTTTATCGAGTCTTTTTCCATCTTTTCCGACTTTGCCTATGCTTGTAATTCAATGTCTGAGACTACTATTCTCATTTTAAAACTGTTTTTGAAAATATATTCAATTTTTTTCCAGGTGAAACAGCGCTCCATCTCGCTGTGAAAGCTCGCAATTCGTTTCTCGTTGCGCTTTTAACGGCTGAAGGCGCCAAATTGGTCCGAAATAATGATGGCGAGACTCCGCTGCACACGGCTGCTCTTCAGGCCGTTCAGAAATCTCCTGCAAGCATTCCATCATCCAATTTTTCACCTTTCTCAAAAATTACAGTGTGAAATCCTGGAACACCTGACCGAATACGCGGATGACAAAAAGGCGAAAAAAGATGCGCTTTTGCTCAATTTCAGCGCGAAATGTTTTCGTTCAAACGGCAAAATCGACAAAAACGCGCTTGAGGTGCTGAAAAAAGCGCTCAAGGTTGGTGACAACTGGCACAGAAAAGAAAGAGATGTGACTTTGCAGATAAATGTCCCGGCGGAAGAGGAAGTTGTGCCGAATCCGGCCTTCGATTCCCTTCGTGAAGCGGTTTCCATAACCGATTACAAGGCTGCGAAATCGCACAACAGATATAATCATATGCAAGTGTGTAACTGATTGATTTTCGTCAATTTATAGCCAAATAAAATTTAATTTGAGTTGAAAAAATGTCCCTAATTTTTTTTTCTCATGTCCTTTTTTTGAACTATAGTCTGTTCAGATTTTGAATGTCAAGTCGTCGCTCAAGCTCCGCCCCTAATGGTGCGAGAAATCAATCAGAGAGCGAGCCATCCACAGAGTGTTTTTGAATGACGTCATTGCAATTGAAATTCAAAATCTGAACAAACCATACTCAATGAATGCGCTAAATTTTCAACAAGAAAATCATAAAAGTTCGGTTTTTTTTTTATTAAAAGCCCGTTTTTGTGTACCTTCTGTAAAAAAAATTCTTCTAGTGCTTCATCATCCTCGAAAGGATCCTCGGCCCTGGAAACGAAATTCTTCGCAAAAATCTCCTCGAATATTGTTTTCACGCAGATAAAATCCAATGCTTCAACATGCGGTTTGGTTTGCATTTCTCGAAAAAAATAATCAATTTCTGGTTTTTTTGTTTCCATCGAGCATGAAAAATTTAAGCTTTTTTTGGAAATCCATTAAAAATCTATAAAAAAAGAAAAAAATCAGAAATATCATAGGCAAAGTCAGAAAGGGTGGAAAAGGTCCTATAGAAATGTTCCTTTTTTGCTGTCTTTTTGCGCCTTTTCATCGGCTCTTATGTACCATTTTTGCTGCCTCTTTTTTTTTACCATTCCTTGAGCTTTTAGAAACCCAGAAAAAATGGAAGGCTCGAAAAAGGGATTCTTTTTTTTTGCTGCCTTTTTTGAGCCTCTCCCTTGCAATCAGTCGAATTTATTTCGTTTTCAGGTACAATGCTCTTCGTTGTTACACCATTTCCCTGTATCAGAAGTTGGAAAATTTTCTTCGATTTAAAAAAAAAAAGATTTCTCAGATATTCCAAGCCTCTCTCAGAAGGTCTAATCGATGCACTCTCCTTTTTTTCTGGCTGGATCGAAAACTGGGATGAGATTAGGAACGCGGAGAAAAAAAGAACTGCTTTGAAAATGGCGGCGTTTCTTTTCGACGAGCTCTGCTTCGCCTTGGAGACAGTTTGTTAATCGAAAAAAAATTAGCCACGGGAAAATCAGTACCTCAGAATTGTTGTTGAGCTCCTACATGAATCTCACCTTATTTTTCGTTTATCAAGCCAATTTTCCCGCGGCTTGTTTTTTTTTTTTGCAGAATTAGTCTCAAAATTTCAGATTATAACTTTAGGCCCACAAAGAACACATTCACAATCAGCACCGGGATGAGTGGGGGGAAAAATTTGCCGGTTACGTCTTGGACATTTTATCCAAAGTTTGTTTTTCTTTTTTTTCTAACTTTTTAACCGATGGATGATTTCATTTTTATTTTTCACTCTATATTTGAATATGCTAAAAAGTTCAGTTATTATTCAGATATCAAGCCTGGGTTTCGATGCGGAGGAAGCTGATAAATTGAAGGGAATCGGAATCGATGTGGGTGAAAATTGAACATAGGCAAAGTCGGAAAGGGTGGAAAAGGCCTCTTTTTTGCTGCCTTTTTGCGTCATTTCATCGGCTCTTATGTATAGCTGATTCACGGCTGGCTTGAGCCATCGAGTGAAGGGTCCTGCCACGAAAAGAGACGAGACAGGGCCCTGGTTGGTAGAGAGTGCAGACAGGCCACGCCTTTTTGCGTCCTAAGCTAGCCGTGAATCGTCTATACTATTTTTGCGGCCTCTCCCTTTTTCCACCATTTCTTGAGCTTTTAAAATCCCAAAAAAAGGAAGGTTCAATAAAGGGACTCTATTTGCTGCCTTTTTTAAGAGAAAAATCGTCTAGCGGGAAATAAAATATTATGATTTTAAGTTGCGTCGTTTTGCGAGAATCGCTTCTCTTCTTCACATAACCGTGTTCCACATGAGGAATTTCATGGGGTTCGATATCAAACAAAAGAAAAATTGAAATTTTCTGACTTTAGGATGACGAAATGGATTACGGTGTTGGCGAAAGCTGGCTTGAATATCAACGAGAGGGATAGGAAGGGCCAGACGGCGTTGGCGGCTCTGTTCGTTGAGGCGGATTCGGATCCTCTCCTGCGTCTTCTTCGACGTTTTTTCGACCAAGTTCCGATTTTTCTTTAACCTCAGATACCGGTGACATTTTCGCGGGCGCTTTTAGACAGAGCTGCTGACGTGCGCTCCCCCGACTGAGTAGATCAGTTAAAATGAAGTTTTGGTGAAAGAATCTGCAGAGAGTCGGCTAATATATAAAGGTCATCTGGATATGTAACATTGACGCGAAAGATACTGTAGTCTTGGGGGAGGAGTTAGCTACTTGAAGTTTAGAATCTGAACAGACTAAGAAGGGTTTACTTACCGGCGGCTCTAAGTGGACTTGCTGATCTTCGCTTGCGACGTTTTTTGGCTTTCGTGCGCTATGACGTCACTATTAAAAAGTGGCCTGGTACACGTTTGTCACTTTCCCGTTTTCTGCTCTGAAAGCACCCGCGGAAACATATGAGCGATGGTTCGAAAAAATTATGGATCCGCGAATGTTCGTGAGCGTTAATTGTGCATACAACAATCTTGGGGGCTCGAATCTTTGAAAATTCGATGTATACACTTCGGCACTACCGGTAGAGCTCCCATAGTGCTGAAGTATATATCGGAGGTATCGTCTGTGTGACACGACTTGAAATTTCACCGAACGACATCCGCTGTTCCGCTGCGTGTGTCCGCGAAGCGTTTTTCGAATCTAGGTCACGCTTTCAATTGATTTTTATTGCTGTGGGAAGTAGAGTACCTTGATAAAAGAAAAAAAAAATTTAAAGCGTGACCAAATTTCGCAAAGGCGCGCAGCGGCACAGCGGAATGTCGTTCGGTGAAGTTCCAAGTCGTGGTACACAGGCTATGTGACAATGAACATATTATTATACCATCCTGATTCATTTTGAGGCATATGCTCCATATACTACTTTTATCATCTGACCCCGATTCGTCTATGCTAAGAAAAGTTTAGTGGGGGACAAATGTGGTCCCTTGTAACTCAACCCTATAAGAGCCCCCTAAACTTTTCTTAGTGTCACTCATCATCGTTTTCAAACAGGGTCGGCCTGGACAGCGGCACTATTCTCCTTCGCTTCAAAACCCCGGTTTACCGAGAGTTTCTCACCAACGGCGCCCGGATTTTCGTCGAGGATCGTGATGAGGACACTGTTTTTGAACATTTGCAGGAAAACGTGTACGAAGCAGATCCAATTATCGTTGGTAAGTCAAGAAGTTGTTAAAGCTTGAAAAATGATAATTGATGAAGGAAAAAATAGTATTAAGAATTTCAAAATGGGTCCACTTCCCAGTTTTTTTAACTGGCTTATTTTTCAAATTAATGATTTTTCAGGCAATTTCATCACACTGAAAGACATTTGTGCGCTAGCCGTCGAAAAAGAATACTCGGAAAGTTTTCTGCGAAAAGCCCTGCCGCTCAATTTGCATGGATATTTCGGCTTCAATGATTGCGACGATGATTGCTTCCGAGAGTCTGATTTTGAAGGATTCATGGACCCATTTTTCTAACTTTACGTCGTTTTTTTTCACAAGATTTTTCTAATTATGTTATCTTTTTAATCTCCCACCCTGGATATCTTTTGTCTCGGATTCATTTTTAACACCCCTACTCTTCTCTTGCTCTAGTTCGTGTCCGTATGCTTTTTCTCAAAATATATACACTGTAATAAAACATTTTTGTGCTTAAATTTCAATTTTTATTGTGATGTTACGGCACACATATCTGATAGAAATGTTCATCAATTGATTGATCGTTCGCGTTTTTTATTTTATTTTTTCGATCACACAGGTGGGTGAAGCTTAATTATCGTTATCAAGTTGTTGCGAAAAATAGTTTGAACTTTTCTTTTCCCCTTTTTGGAAGTTTTGAGAAAATATCTCTTTGGTCAAACTTGTTTTTATTTCAGATTGTAGAAAAATGAGTGCGGCTCAGAGAAAACGACTCCGAATTGATATATGTAACGCCATTAAGAAAAAAGATTTGAAAAGAATCCAGGTTTTCATCTGTCTGAATTTAGATTTATGGCTTTCAAATGATTTTTCAGTCACTTACTGAAGGAAAGTCGAGGGAATTCCTCGAAAATTGTCTGAATGAAAATGTCGGTCGAATACCGTTGGTCGAAGCTTGCAAAAAACAATTTTATAATATTGCCGAGTATTTGGTGAGGCTTGAACATATTCAAGTTCTATTTTATTGATTATTTTGGAGGTCAGTCTTGGCGCTGATCCGCTTGTTCACTCGCGGAACACATATTCGGTTCTCGGGAAAGGTTTTTTGAGATTTTAAGTCAAAATAAGAATTGAAAGGGTACAATTTTTCATATAATTTTTCCTTATCGCTCAGCGCCACTAACCGCTCTTCGGATCGCCATCGAAAAAGTCGGAGCGCAGAAAATCGCGAATCCTAACAGAGCAACAGGACCTTTTAAGGTTTTTCTCAGTTCAAATGCCAGGTCCAAAGAAAAGATTTTTCAAAGTTGTTGTTGGAAGGATCTTTTTTCTTCAAGGCCTTTAAAGAGTTTGAAAAGTCTCTTGGACCTCGCTTAGATTTCTGAATTTTTTCTGATCGTTTTTTCAGCTCGTTAAAATGCTGGTGGAAGAAGGACATGTTGATTTCGAGACGTTTGAAAGATCCTGGAAGGTTTTTTTTCGATTCGATTTTTCTTTCGAAATCTGTCGAATTTCAGTCCGGCCAAAATAATATTGATAAAGACGAGTGTGATGATATGATGTCCCTTGGCGGACTCAGTTATGAGCCCTTGCTGTTCATTCCTTGCAAGCATTCGAATCTTGGAATGGGTAAGATCCCGTAATTCGACGATTTACCCTTGTTTTGCAGTGAAATACCTTTGTGAACATGGCGCCTCGGTTGACGACGCCAATGACGGTGGCTTGACTTGCTTGATGCTTCCTAGTTTCTTCAGATCCCCAGATTCTGTACTTTACGAGTAGTTTTCAGTTCATTAGTAATGACTTTTCAGGCGAAAATTTTCAAGTATTTGGTTCGGCAAGGTCTTTCCGTCGACGCTGTTACGCCGCGAGGTAATTTACCAGTGTAACATGGGATTTAAGATTTTAATTCCATGTTGGAAAGTTTTTCTTGCATGCTGTTCATATTCTGAATGCCAAGTTCGATGAAGTCATTCGAAAATGCTCTCTGATTGGTTTATCCCGCCATTAGGGGCGGAGCTTAAACGACGACTTGAGATTCGAAGAACACACTGTATACGTATAAGATTAAGAAAGCACTTATTTAAAAAAAATCCAGTGTGTAACGACCTCCCGTGCAAAGTTACTCTAGCATCGCTATTTTTTGTTCGTTTTGATAACTGTTCGCGTCAGAAAAATTTTTGTTGTACCTGGAAATTCCGCTTTCATAGGAGTAGAATATTTGCCAACCCCAGAGTGGTCCCTATAGGGCCAACTTTAGAGGGTCCTCTCTACGGGACATTTTACCAACCCCTATAGAGGCACCTAACGCTTGAAAAAGTCTCTATAGGGGTTTCAGTTAGTGGCCCCTGCAGGAGACATGCTAGTCGATAATTTTTATGAAAAACTAAATACGCGTGTTTTAAATAAAATTGAAAGTCTCCTGTAGGGACCACTCAAGCTTTACGGACTATGGGGTCAGACCCCAAACCCCTACAGTGGCCACCTTGATTTTACCCCTATAGGGACCACTTTTTCGGACCCCATAGGGACTGTTTATCTACATTATTAAAAGGATCACTCTGAAATTCTTAAGCGCGGTAAAAAAAATCTTCTACACACCCATCCTGCGCGGTCTTGGTGACGAGTCAAACTTTTGAAAGCTCTACAAAATCACAATAATATCTCAAAACCTCATACCTTAATGGCCTTTGAAAAAAATCCCCTAAACGAGAGCTTTTTGAGGAAGAACGGCGCTCCATTTCGCTGTAGACGCTGGAAACCTCTTTCTAGTGCAACTTCTGACAGCCGCCGGTGCAAAAATGATTCCCGACAAAGATGGAAACCATCCTCTTTTGAAAGCCGCTCAGAACAATACGGAAGCGAGTCTTCTTCAATTTGAAGCAATATCCACGAGTTTTCAGTCGAAAATTTACAAGCATCTGTTGGAATACGTTGACGATCGAAAAATGAAGGAAAATGCAATTTTACTCAGCGCAGCCTCGAATCTGTTGTTCCGATGCAGCTACTACAACATTCTTAAGCTGAAAAAGGCTTTGAAATGCTCTCAGAGCTTCAATGAAGTATGTCAAACAAGAAAAAAGAAGATTCTGAGATAGTACAGCCGAGTAAATCTCAGCGCCAGAAATTTGAGTTCTCCGAAATATTCAATTCAGATACAGGAGAGGTCATTTTATTTTACGGTTGCGATTTCTCTGAAAAATGGCCAGAACACTTCTTGATGTACCAGATGAACATCCTAAAAGTCTCAACTTGCAAAATTTCTAGCTCCCGGGATGAAAAAGGGCTCAAAGCCTCAAAATAGCCTATTTTTATGGATCTGAGGGTTTTCTTTGACTTTGAGGCGTCTCTTCTCAAAACCAAGAATTTGTGCAGGTTGAGACTTTCAGGATCTTCCTCTCGTACATCAAGAAACGTTCTGGTCAATTTTCAGGTTAAAAAAAAATGACCTCCCTTGTCAGCTGAAAAGGTCTCGTGAAAACTTTCAGAATGAGTGTTTCGTAAATTTTTTTTTCGTTGAGATTTTTGGATTCATTTTTCTGAGCTCAGTGGTCAAAAACCAGTAACCTGTAGGGTTTTTCTTTTCTAGAAAGTAACCTGTAGGGTTTTTCCTGTCTAGAAAGGAGAATCCGAACTTGACCCGAATCCGGCCTACGACTCACTCCGCCTCGGCGATTTTCAAACGGGTGGACTCCCGAGAGCCGCAATAATGCAAGTACGTGATTTTTCAATGGTTGCTGGTAACTTTATGCTTTCCAGTGTTTCATCGTCCGCGAAAGGATCCTCGGCCAAGCTCATATGGATGTTCGCTACAAACTGCTTGATTTTATTGATTCGGAACTGGAAGACGGCTTTAATCCCCGGTTTCTGACTCCATTGCTCTTCCAGATCATTTGTGAATTTTTTGCAGGAATAATGAAATAACCCGTTATGCTCTCACTTTGTGCCAGAGGTAGGGTGCAAAACTTCAGATGTTTGCTCAAAAGTTTTTTTTTAATTTTGGCTATTAAAAATCATAGAAGCTTCAATTCTGTTAAAAGTTTTGAAAACAACACAAGCTAGCTCGGTAGAGAAAAACCTGAAAAAGTGACCCTTTCGTTGATTTTTTCGACGCACCCCGCGTTAGACTTGCACGGCATGCAACCTTAGGGCAAAAGGCTCAAAAATGAATCTTCTTCATACTTACTACATAGGCAAAGTCGGAATGGGTGGAGAAAGGCTTCTTAAAGATGTTCCTTTTAGGGTGACAAAGGCTCCTTTTTTGCTGCCTTTTTGCGCCGTTTCATCGGCTCATATGCACCATTTTTGGTGCATTTCCATTTTTCCACCATTTTTTTAAGCCTCTAACTTCTTGAAAAAATGATTGGCTCAAAAAAAGGACTTTTTTTGCACCCTTTTCGCGACCATTGTCTACCATTCCGACTTTGCCCGAGTAGGCAATGAAGCTGAAAAAGCTCTTTTTTTGGTGGTGTGAAAAAAAACCAGCGAAAATTCAAACGGCGACTTTTCCGCTTTTTTCATATCGCTAGGAGACTTTCGGACGGCCACTTTTCCGCCGAATCTTTTTCCCACTTTTTTTCTTGATAAAATCTTCGTTTTACATCTTCCTATATAAAGTAGGCAAGCAAAAATTTTTAAAACACAAAGAAACAAGAAAAAAAAAGGTTAATAGATGTTATATAAACCGAAAAATATGAGGAAAAGTCGCCGTTTGAATTTTCGCTTGTCTTTTTTTCATACCGCCCTTTTTTGTCATAAATCGCGTATTTTACATTCTTTGAAGCTTCATAACTTAAAAACCAAACCTACACTGCGACCCATAATTATAGACCCACCCTAATTTCTCCAATTTTAAGAAAGATTGAAAAACTTTCAGCCACCAAACTTTTTTTGTGATAAACCTTGTTGATAAGGAACATAATCATATCATAATTATCAATCACCCAGTTGAAAATTTTTTCAAGATACGAGAAAATCTGATTTTTGACCGACCCAGAATTATAGACCCACCCCAGAGTTTTCCGAGTTTCCGTTTCAGGTAACACGTTTTTCCTGTTTTTTTCAGTGGTATATAAGAGAAAAAGTCCTCGTGTATCACTATAAGCCATAATGCCTAAATCTACTCAACTTGATGATACCGAAAAAGCGGTAATCGATGCTCTACTTAACAACGGCTTGTCCCATCGGGAAATCGCTCGTCAGACGGGTCGCTCAAGACGAACTATTGACCGTTATGCAAGGAATCCGCAAGAATACGGCACAGCAATACATTCTGGACGGCACAGGCTGCTATCGGTTCAAAGCTGAACGAGACGTCTGTCGAAAAAGCATCAAACTCTACGAAGTCCGCCAACCAAATCAGATCCGAAATTCCTGAAAAACGTCTCGAAGAACACCATCTTACGAACAATTCATCGGTCCGGTCGACTTGTGAATACTCCAATGAAGGCAGCACCTCGTCTACAGCAACGCCATAAGAATCAACGGCTCCAGTTTGCACGCTCTAACATGGCCACGGATTGGAATAAGGTATCAATGTTTTCTATCACCTTATGATTCCCAATTTTTCTGTTCAGATCATCTTCAGCGACGAGAAGAAATTCAACCTTGATGGGCCAGATGGGTACGCTCACTACTGGAGAGATTTGAGGAAAGATCCGATGTACATCTCCAAGAGAAACTTCGGCGGCGGCAGCCTCATGGTCTGGGCGGCTTTCTGCGGCAACGGGACGGTAGCTCTTTCTTTTATTGAGACCAGAACGAATTCGCAAGACTACCAGCAACTGCTTGCCCAGCATCTCCTGCCCTATCTCCGTCGCCGACGACGTGCTAATATGATCTACCAACAAGACAATGCATCTGTTCACGCGAGCAACTCCACATTGGCTTGGTTTGCGGCCAATAACGTGGTTCTTCTGGACTGGCCCGCGTGCAGTCCTGACCTCAAACCCTGTAGAGAATTTATAATCAGTCCTTGTACGAAGGGTCTACGCGAATGCCAAGCAGTATACAACGGTCAACGATCTGAAAAAGAGCGATTCGTGCCGAGTGGGATGGTTTGGACAAGTCACTGCTGCAATCACTCGTTGGCAGCATGCCGAATAGGATTTTTCGAAGTCGCTCAGAAACAAGGAGGCATCACACATTATTAATTAATCTTTTTGTTATACTTTGTTGACTTTGTGAAATGAATTTTGTTGATTACTTATAGTGGGTCTATAATTCTGGGTCGGTCAAAAATCAGATTTTCTCGTATCTTGAAAAAATTTTCAACTGGGTGATTGATAATTATGATATGATTATGTTCCTTATCAACAAGGTTTATCACAAAAAAAGTTTGGTGGCTCAAAGTTTTTCAATCTTTCTTAAAATCGGAGAAATTAGGGTGGGTCTATAATTATGGGTCGCAGTGTATTGCAAGAACTTCTTTTTCCGCGAAGTTTCATCAAAAATCCACTCGTGGGGTAATAAACGTTCTTCAACTTCAGGGATGGAAGGTTGACAAGATAAAAATGAATTTTCATTTTCCGAGAGGTGGTACTGATTTTGATTCAGTATAGTCTGTTCAGATTTTGAATGTCAAGTGCAATGACGTCATTCAAAATCACTCTGTGGATGGCTCGCTCTCTGATTGGTTTATCGCGCCATTAGGGGGCGGAGCTTGAGAGACGACTTGACATTCAAAATCTGAATAGACTATAAGTCTTGGGAGAAGAAAAATCTGCGCATTATGGTTTTCTGTGATTTTCTGAAAATTCTACTATTAAGAAATAAACCATTACGAAATTGGGAGGAGGGGTCGGCGCCATTTAAAAACGGTCTGCCCATGTATGATTTAAGGTACGACGTATCGAATCATTATTTCTTCGTGGACACGATTGCTCAAATCACCGACAGCCTTTTCCTATGGAGTCGCCGCGACAGTTTCGACCTCGCTGCCCTTCTCATCGACCAAATTTGTACCTTTTTGGAAAATGTTCGTGGAATAACTTCCCCCCTTCTCACCTCGGATTCTCAGGTTCCGAAAATTGAACGCCGGGAATATTTCCACGGTCGAGATCTGGTCGTCAACGCCATGAGACTCTTTTTCATGGTTTTTAAGATAATCCTTCGAATAAACAATTTTTCGTTCAGCTCGATAATGTTGGCTTCGATTTGGAAGACGCTGATGTGAGGCGTAATCTTGGTATCAATGTTTGATTTTTCTCTCGCTTATATAAAATTAAGAAATTTTCGTTCAGTTGCACCGGTTTTTCAAAGCCTCCCGTCGATTTCGCTTTCCACTGATCCGCTCTGTTTGGCTCGACAACTTCTTGGAGTTCCAAAAATCGAATGATAAAAAGAATAAAATTTGGCTTATAGAAAACCCGAATTACTTTTATTATTTGCTGAAGCTGGCGCCGACATCAACGAGAAGGACGAGTACGGCAGGACGGCGTTGACCTCACTTTTGAGCCAGGCTTACCAGTTTCCCCCGACCGACACTCAGTGAGAAAATAATGCTATTGCCGCATACTCCTCTTACTAGGTCCCTATAAAGCCGAAAAAGTGGCCCCTATAGGGGTAAAATGAAGGTCTGACCCCTTACCCCTAAAGCTCAAGTGGTCCTTATAAGGATCGTTCAATTTTGTTCAAAAAAGGTTTTTTTTCGCATAGACATGCTTCTTCGCATAGAGCTTTTATCGACTAGCATGTCCCCTTTAGGGACCCCTTTTGCAAGCTTTAGTTGCCCTCATAGGGTTTTTAAATTGGTCCTTAGAGAGATCCTTCCAACGGCCCCTGGAGTTGCCCCTATAGAGACCCCTCTGGAGTTCCTAAAACGGTTTTCTTTCGGTATTGGACGACTGTTGGCCGACTTCTTTCTCTTGGATCGCGGATTTTCGTGCGCGATTGGAATGAAGACCGCGTTTTCGACACTCTGCAGAAGGAACAAGAAAAGTTGGACTTCGATAAACGAATCATCGTTGGTAGGTTATCAAACAAGAGGAATCATAGACAGTTTGAGACATTGATAAAACTTTGCCGAGACCTTCTTTAGAACACCCTGATTGAAAAAAGAACGAAAATTGTAGCGTTTTTTGATTTCTAGTCAAGTTATGACGCCTTGAAAGCTTCGAAACCAAAACCATCGAGCTCTTCGGTTCGCTATAACTTAACTGAAAAGTTTTTTTTTGTTTCTAGTACCAGGGTGCAAAAACAGCAAAATTTATCAATAGTTCAAAATTCATCTTTTCGTAGTTCGTTTGTCGGTGTTGTTCAAATTGAAATTTGAAAAAAAAAATTTTTCTCGGTTTTACTCGACTCGGAATCCCCGCTTCTAAAGATCTGTCAAGAATTTTTTTTACCCTCGGTATAAGAATTTTTTAAGCAGATTTTCAGAGTATTTTCTTTTCTATGTAGATCTGAGAGGAAAGCCGGAAACTTCTGGAAAACAAATAATTCTATATATGTTTTATCTTCCAGGCAATTTTATCACGCTGAAAGATATGTGCGCCGGTGTCGTCGAAAAAGTATTCCCGGCTGAATTTCTCCGGAAGTGCCTTCCTCAAAATTTGATCGGTTTCCTTCTTGTGGAAAATGACTTCGACGAATGTTTTTAAATGTTGTATATTCTTACCCATTTCACAAATTCTCATTACCATGATGGTTCTTGCTATTTTCATCATCCTAACTGACCGTTGTTATTGTTGTTGTTTCTTTCCTTTCTTTGGTTTTGCTTTCTGTTTTAATGCCTGCTGAAATTAATAACACGTGTATAAATTATTTGAACTTTCCAAAAGCGCTGTGATCTATGTGCTTGGACTCAGTTGACATTCTAGTCATATATTTATTTTTTTGAAAGCTCGAACAACTATCTTTTGCTTTCATAGTGTTTTTTTTGCAACTGAAACATAAAAACTCAAATAAAAAAAATTGATTGTAAAATTAAATAATCCCGAGATCATGTTGTGCGTCACCGTGATTGCTCCGCCAACATTTAATTTTACGCCCTAAATAAAAAAAAAAGATGACACACTAAGAATAACTGCCGAGATAAACGCGAGACACTGGCGGTACATTGACGAGCTCGCAAACATCTCGCTTTTTTTCTCGCGCCGGTCTCGCATTAGTCTGGGCGCGAGCTCGCATTTTTCTAGACGCGAGCTCGCATTTCTCTCGCAATTTGAAAATTTCCGAAATGCAAGATAAATGCGAGATGGCGCCGTGAAAAATGCGAGGTCGCGCCGAGAGAAATGCGGGATCGCGCCTAGAAAAAAGCGACATTTTTGCGAGTTCGCCAATGTACCGCCACCGAGCTCGCGTTTATCTCGTCAGTTATTCTTAGTGCATGCACCTCGCAAAGAAATCCGTTTTTTTTTTTTCAAATTTCAGCCTTTTTTCGTGATGTCGAGATTGTTCATTCGCCTCTCTTTTCGTCGATTTGAATTCGAACTCAGGCCATGGAATAATTGCGGGCCTCAAGCATTTCAGAAATTTTTTTTCGAGAAAATCTAATTCCCCTGATAGCAAGAAGCAAGATATATAGAAAAGAACATCAATATGCACTTTAGGGGGAAGCTAAGCTTAGATCGGATGATTTTTTTTGAGCATTAAAATTTTCTTCGTACAAATTTTATGATAGGTCAAAGCGGGAACGTCTCAATGACCACAAAATTTCAATTTTTTTTTCACTTTTTTTTCTAAGCGTACCATTGAATGTGTGATAAGAAATTTTTGAAGTTTTCACAATTGTAGAGATGAGTCGGCGCCTAAGTGGTCCCCCATTACCGTTGTTCAATGCTGTAGCTAATGGCGACTACGACCAAGGTAGGGTTATTTCCCCCTACGGATATCAATTTTTGGTTTGAAGTGGTACGACTCGTGGAGAACGGCGCGAGAGTTACAGACCGAAACACGGAAGGTCTGACGTGTATAATGCAGCCTCAGTACTTCACCCCTGACCATTTTGATGCGGTATTAAACCTCTTTCCATCAAAGTTACTTTTAAAATAATTTTAAGGACCTCATTTTCGATTTTTTGGTCGACGAAGGGCTATCAGTGGACGCCCTCACGCTGACTGGTAAACTATATCCTTCAATTCTGAATTACTAATGCGAATCGGTTGGAAACTTTCAGGCCAAACGGCTCTCCATTTAGCTGTAGAGGCAAGTAATTTTACTCTCGTCAAATTATTGACTCGCAAAAACGCGAAGATAGTTGTGGATGGTGAGGGAAATAATCCGTTATTTGTTGCTGCAATGAACACGGCTCATGTAAGTTTTTTTTTGAGGTTAGATTATAAATCAATTCTTCAGCCTGAGATTTACAATCATCTGATAAATTACACTGCGTTGGACGATCGGAAAATGACGAAGGACGCCATTTTTCTCTGGGAAACCACGATTTACTTGAATAGATTAGATAATTCTGTGCGTGATCTCAAGAACACAATCCTCATGGAGCCTGTCATTGAGGTTCTTTTCGAAATTCGCAGGCGGTAAATTTTTTGAATAATTTGAAGGAAGAAGACGACCCTGAACCAAATCCGGCCTACGGTTCGATCCGTGAAGCACGTACTTCGGAAGAATGCCGACGAATGGACCGCGACCAAACCTACAGCGTTTATCAAGTGCTCTTTTACGTTGTATACGCAGTGGAATTAAAAAAAAACACAAAGGAAAAACATTTTTATACAACGATTTTCAATGTTGGCGAGGCGGATAAAATTTTTTTAGCTTTCTGGCCAAAAAAATTTCTCGCGCTAGGTCTTATTTTCCAGTTAGAACGCTTCAAAAGCTTGAAATAGCGCTTTTTGGCAATTTTTTGCGTTTTTTGCGGTAGAAAGGTTTCCTTCCAAAGTTTCATAACTTGATAAGGCTCGCGGGAGAATTCTAGCCATTTCAATGGAACACTTAAGAGTTGCTAACACCACTTGAGTGACCACTGTCTCAGAAAAAAAAAAAATGCGCGAGGAACACTTTCCTTTTGACTTTAGACAGGCTTATGCCAGGGCCGGGCCCCGTTAGCCTATGAACCACCATTTTCTAAGCCCGACCCGGCCCTAGGGAGGCCTCAAGCAGAAGCAACCGGTCCAAAAATTTCTGATTTTTCAAGTCAACTGTCAAATTTTCTCACGACAAAAACCACATTTTTGGTTATTTTTCCACTTGAAGATCAACAGAAACTCTGAATAAACAACTAAAAAGGGTGAAATTTTTTTTTGATAAAATTCAAAACTTTTTCCAAAGCTTTTTCTCTTAAAAATGAGCTGATTCACGGCTGGCTTGAGTCATCGAAAAATAGGTCTTGACACGACGATAAAAGAGACAGTGGCTGGTTAGTGGAGACCACGCCTTTTTAAGTCCCAACTTGACGCTCCCAAGCGAGTCGTGGATCAGCTATTGCTCATTTTGTAAGATTTACTTGAATTGTGAAACATTCTTGTAGTGTTTCATCATACGCGAAAGGATTCTTGGCCGGGATCATCCGGAAGTTCGCCACAAACTGTTCTCGTACATTAGCCGAATCCCCTTCTCGTCGGAAGCTTTCGCGCGGTTCGTCCCACTTTTTTTGGATATGAAAAAATATACTAAAAAATCCCTGTTAAAACATTTTTTCGTTTACAGAGAGAGACCCTTGATCCGCTACATGATATCTTTGAACTTGAAGTATGTTTAAAAAGCCTATTTCACTTTGAACTCATAAATTTTCCAGACACGATCCTGATGCGGTCGTTACGATATTCAGTCACTTAGTCGAACGGATTCGAGCCTTGATCCTCGGTGTCAGAAACAATGAAATCCGTTACGAAACTGAACACACTTTGCGTCTTCTTTGCTCCCATGTGCTCGTAATTCTTACCGAAACTTTGGAGAAAGTTTGCTCGCTGGATGAAATAAAGCGACCATTCGTGATTATTTCAGGCTCCCCAAGATACGGAAAAAACTGTTTTTTATGATTGGTGCAAAGCCTTGATCGAATTCGGTCTGGAAATCATTTGCAAGGTTTTTGCTTTTTTCAGTCTGTTTTTATGTTTGACAAGGCTTTTTTTTTTTGAATTTTGCAAAGTTTCTTTTTTAGTCGGTCTTTATTGGGGTCATGCAAAATTTGAATCGTCTTAAAATTTATTTTTAAACGATTATTGGATTTTTTGCGTTTGTTTCACGGCTAGAATCATGCGGCTCAATTTATGAGCACAAGAAAATTATTTGAACTTATTTATTTTTCAGAATTTTGCAAAAGCTTCAAGTTTTTTTTAGGGGTTATTGAAGACTTTAAACGTCATAAGAAGATTTTTTTTGAACTGTTGTTTGAATTTTTCATTGTTAGACACGTGCTCTTCGACTTCAAAGCACAAAAAAATTATTTAAACCCATTTTTAGAATTTTGCAAAGGTCGCTTAAGTCTTTGTTGGGGTCATGTAAGACTTTACACGCCCCAGGAAAATTTTTTTGAACTGTTATTTGATTTTTCGCGTTTGTTTCACGGTTTTCACAGGCTCATGGGCCTCTACTTCACTAGAAAATTCTTCAAACAGGAAATTTTTAAGAACTGTATCGTTTAGACGTTGAACAGAGAGAATTTGATCTTTGAAACGATTTGTTAGCTGATTCACTGCTAACTTAAGTCATCGAAAAAAAGGGTCCTGACACGATAATGCACGCGCCTGGCTCGTGGAGAGCGTAGACATGACACGCCTCCTTAGCGTCCCAAGCTGGCCGTGAATCAGTTATAATATTGTAGTCAACATTTTTTAGAATGTAAACAAGGAAGAAATTGCACATTTTCCCAGGTTATGAGTCAAATTTAGAGAAAAGGGATTTTATCACGTATTACGTGTTTTCTAGCGCCGCGGTCGTATCGATCCGAGCCTTTGGCGCGCATTTCACTCTGTCAGCGCCGGGCTCGCATCAAACCTTTTTAACGCTAATTTCATACGGAAAATGCTAGAGCCTTGTTATTTTGAAATGGAGCTGCTTTATTCGACCTATTCTATTTTTCTTCACTAGGAACGACATTCTGGGAATCGTCCCCCGAAATTCTATATTCTTTATATTATTTCTATGCTCGACAGTTTGCGCTATGTGCTCCAGTGTGGCAGAAACGATTGAAAAGCCGATTTTGTGAGCCGATTTTTAAAAAATGCTCCAAAAATCTTGATTAGCGTAACCTTGTGAAAGTTATTCCTTTCAAATCCTTCTCCTGGCTGGTCCAATAGTTGAAGATATTAAAAAAATATGCTTAGTCCAGTTGTTTTATATAACTTTTCATTCAGATCGATACCATCGGCCTCGATTTTACGGACGTGAAAAGACTAGAATATTTGGAACTTGACGTGAGTTTTGTGACTCTGAAATCCTAAGCAAAGTATTTTAGTTGGGCCGCTTCGTCAAAGCCGCCAATGCGCTGAAGGTCCCGATTTTCCATTCGTTGAAATTTGTCGCGTAATTGAAAATTCTCAAGATAGAACGAGACAATTGGCATTTTCAGGAAGTCTCACTTGGTCCCACTTTTTCTCTCGAAAGGAGCCAAAATCTATGCCAAAGATCAACAAGGGGAAACTGTTCTGGCCGCTCTTCTCCTGCCTTACGATGCTCAATCTGCGCAATCTAACCCTTATTACGTCCATATCGAGTTTAAAATATCTTCTTTTCTTCTCGTAAATTATTGATTTAAGTTATATGCCTTTGGTCCGCGAATTGGTCGCAAAAGGAGCGCGGGTTTTCGTCCGCAAGAATGGACACAGCGTCTACGAAGTTTTGAAGGCGGCGAGAGGCTACAGTCCGCTCATCAATTTCAGTATGGTTTTGGACTTTTTCGTGGAGATTCACGGCTTCTTTCTGTTCCTAAATAAAATCCGTAACTTTTTTTTTAATATGAAAAGAAATATTTAGAAGGTTTTTTTTTCTGGCCAGGATTAAATAGACAAAAATTCCTTCAAACGTGGCCACATACAGATGATGATCAGAGGGGAAATTTGAATTAAAATACTCCTTAAATTGAAATATTAAAAAAAAAGTAATGAGTTCATTTTCCTTATTTCTAGTACTAATGATTTGCGAAAAAAATGACAACTTAGGCTGAAACTTTTTAAAATTTTGATTTTCTTTGTTTTTTATAGCCCATTCCGCGGCAGATTGTCATGATTTTTGTTTCCCTCCGATGCGCGCGGCCGTATCTGTGCATGCGCCTTTAATATAACGGGAATTCAGGCTAAGTTAAAGGCGCATACACAGAAACAGGCCGCGCGCATCGAATGGAAAGATTCTGTAGCTCGGAGGAAACGAAAATCAGGACATAAGGCTGTAATACTTTCTACAGATTTTGAAAGAGCTCACAAAAATTGGAGCTTGAATGAAGATGAATAAAAAAAAACATTGAGAACATTTTTCAGTGTTTTTTCAAGCCAAACAAGACTCATTCTGTCTTCAAACATCCAAATAAGAATGTTTTGACCAGGATTTATTTCACTTAATCAGATGTTCGTGTTTATTTTAAGACGAGAATATATTTTCAGGCGCAATGAGGAGTAAACTGCAAGACCTTGCCGCAGCAGCTGTCGAAAAAAACCTTTCGATGAAATATTTAGAAAAACACATGCCGACGTATAAAATGTCTCCTGAAGTTGTACAAAACTGTAGAGACTTTCTTGGATTTTGGAAATAGACGTCAGGATCATAACCTTCATGTGCAATTTATTGCTTTCTTGTACTATTGTTGACCAATAATTTGAAACACTTTGTTGATTATTCTCCATTCTTTCGAAATATGTTTGAATATTATCGTTCAATTTGATTGCTAACTCGTCGTATGTGTAAAATATGTTAATGAGGAATGCTGAACTACAGCCTTGTTCTCTCCTTTCTACTTTGTTCAATCGGGTCTTGCCGAGGTTTATCTTTGAATTCAAATATGGAAATTTCTGAGATGACGGTGAGTTGGTAAATTGAATGAAGATCGCGTTGAGACGAATTCAATTAGTGGTATATTCAACACTTCAAAATATCTTCATCATGAGTTCCGAAAAATTGTCTTCTTAAATTATCGAGTGAAGTAATCCGAAGTTCATGCCGTGTTCAATTTGATTTCGCGAAATGCAAAATAGCTTTCAGAGAAAAATATAACTAAATTTTGGAGGGTCAGCGATCATTTTGCATTTCGCGAAATTACTTTTAACACGGCATTAGAAATTTTCTCAATATATTGCATCTATGGCGCATTCAATTAAACATTTGATGAAACATATCTTTGACTAGCAAGCTTGAAAACTCCAAAAATCACATTTTGCGGTGATTGATCGAAAGATCGAATAATAAAACGTTTAGCTTTGTGCGCCTTGAATAGCGGCTCTTCCTTTCAAGACCCGTTCCTATTAGACTTGATTTTTTTTTTTTGATCTTCGTTCAAAAATTTTCTCTTTTGTATTTTTGATCATCAGTTTAAAACGTATACTTATCTCGCATGCTGAGCAGGGTAACCCCGCCGTGCTAACACGGGGTCTCCGCGGGTGCCCCCGTATTAAACCCGTATAAGCCCAGCTGATAGAACTTTTGGCACTTTTTAGCCCAACTGAGACCCCGCTTTAGCCCAGCTGGGTTACCTATTTTTCTTACACCCGTTGTTCCCCCGTTTTAGCCCAACTGAGACTAAAATAACCTCAGAAACACGGGTTTAATACGGGTACTCGCATGCTGAGCAGGGTAACCCCGCCGTGCTAACACGGGGTCTCCGCGGGTGCCCCCGTATTAAACCCGTATAAGCCCAGCTGATAGAACTTTTGGCACTTTTTAGCCCAACTGAGACCCCGCTTTAGCCCAGCTGGGTTACCTATTTTTCTTACACCCGTTGTTCCCCCGTTTTAGCCCAACTGAGACTAAAATAACCTCAGAAACACGGGTTTAATACGGGTACACCCGTTGAGACACCTGCTCAGCATGCGAGTACACCCGTTGAGACACCTGCTCAGCATGCGAGTTATATGTGTATTTCATTGCCACTTGATCGTATCTTTTTGTGTGACCCCAAAATTCCGACTTTGGTCATCTTATAATTTTTTTAAAAGGATTCCGAGCGGTCAAGTTTCATTTCCTATTCAATTTCGACAATGTGTTCGTTATTTTTCGATTTCGATGTTATTTGCAGCTGACTTTCAACGTTAAAGAAGACTCTACAAGTTTTCAGCGGGATAACCCTAGTAACGTTGCTGAGCCTAAACCTCAGGTAAGAATCTTTTCGCTGCTAGACAATTTGTGGAGTTTATTCAGGCAATTAATTAACTTTTCGTGTGTTAATAACTGGCCTTACGTGAATACAGGGATTCAAAATGGTTTGTTGGGAACAAAAACCTTGCTGAGATGTTTATGAAAGCGTGCAAGGTTTTCGTATATAGTCTGTTCAGATTTTGAATTTCAAGTAACTAACTGCGTCCCCATGGCTTAAATAATTTTTGTGTCAATAATTTAGGGGGCGCGACGATGATCCTTTAATAATGCAAAATTTTTTTTTTGATCTGACAGTTAGAAAAAGAAATGAAAAATGAAGCATTATTATAAGATCATCGTAGCGCGCGATAAAATATTGACGCGAAAGGTATTGTAGCCATAAGAGGCGGAGTTATCTGCTTAACATTTAGAATCTGTTCAGACTAAAGCCCATTCAGCGTCGGCTTGTTATGATTTTTTAGGCTCAAAAGTCCCGTTATGTTCAAGGCGCACACACCAGGACAAGCCTCTTGTATCGAAAAAAAAGTGCACTGTAGCTCGGAGAAAGAAAAAAAAGTCGTGACAACCGCGAAATGGGCTGTAAATCTCTAGACGCAGAGCCGTGTTCAGGAGATGACCCTAAAACCTTCAAACATCCCTGCAAGGATTTCCGAACCTTTTTGGAGCTAGCAAACTTATGATATACCGTATTCGAAGCTTGTTTGATGTGCGCAGCAAAAGAGTTTTTTTTTCTGGTTAGAAAATTAGCGGATACATACGATTTAGTCGCCGTTTGGCAATATCTCAATATAAACTTTCTTTCAAACTTTTTTTTTTGTAGCTGAATTGGCGGAGCCAAGACATCAGAAGTAGTATTTCAAATAAAGAAACCGGGAATGCCACCCAATGAACTTATTTTCAAACGCATATGTCAAAGAAGCAAAAAAAAAATGTGGTTTTTAAGCAAGAGCCGGAGGTTTATTTACCCCCAGAACCGTTGTTTGCTGCTGTGGTCAAAGCTAATTTCAAAGAAGGTTTGGCTACTCTTGTCAACTGATTTTCACGTTCTATTTGAAGTGATTCGATTATGTGAGGCCGGCGCAGACGTCCAACAGAGGACGAAGAGGGATGGAGAACGCATAACGTGTTTGATGCTGGCTGATTACTTCTACAGTCCAATTTTGGTAGAATTCCACTTGTTCAATGTTACCATCGGAGATATCTTTCAGATAAACATTTTTCACTACCTAGTCAATAGAGGACTTTCAGTGGACGCCACCACGACAAGTGGTAATACTACAATTTCGAAGTTTTTTCCTTGGAAGCTGGAAAAGATTCCCGAAAGGTTCCACTCAAAGTGGTTATTTGAGGGTCTAGGAACTTTGAAGAAAAAGCACTTGTAAATCAGGGTTGCCCGAGATTGAAAATAAACAGAATGGAGAAAAAAAAACCAAAGTTTGGCGTAAAATGTGATGATCCCAATGCACCAAGAGCAAAGCAATTCAAAATTCGACGGAGAAACCGACATAAATGGTCGATAAAATTCGAAAAACGGTTTTTTTACAACAAAAAAAATCTGAAATTGCAAGTTTCGCTTTTTTTTTTATAAATTTGAAACTATTGATTAGTTTCGAACTTTCATCTTTTTCTGTTTCTTTTCCATAGCCCTTTCACGACTGGCTTGAGACAGCAAATGAGAATGAGCGGTTTCACTTGCGCGGCGAAAGTAGATAATGGCGGCTCTACATGCGCCTTTAATAAAAGCCTTATTTAGTGAATTATTTTTGTTTACACTCATTTTATTAGTTTTCAGGTTTTTTTCTTTAAATAGACTAAAGACTAAATAAAAAAAGAAATAAGTTATAAAATGGGCCTTTTATGGAAGGCGCATGGGTAGTCACCGTGATCTACCTTTGTCCCGCAAGTCGAACCGCCCGTGCGCTGTCCCAAGCAAGCCGTGAACGGGCTATATGCTTTTTTTGATCTTTTCAAGTATTTCTTTCATTCACATAGTTTTTTTTTCCTCGATCTTCTTTGGAATTTTCTTTCTTCATTTTCTAGACATTTTGTGAAATTTTTTTCATCTCGTTTTCAGAAAATCACTTCTCGTGGCAACCCTGTTGTAAACTGGCAAACCCAAAAATTAAAACTTCAATTATCTGTTTTTTTGGCTTGCTTGAAGTTTTTCTGCAAGTTCGCCAAATTTTCGTTTCAGGAAAAACGGCGCTTCATTTCGCTGTAGAGGATAACAATATCACTCATGTCAAGGCATTGGCGAAAAGAAAAGCAAAAGTAACCTACGACGATGAAGGAAACAATCCCCTTTTCATGGCTGCTATATTCCTACGCGAGGCAACTTCTTTCTTGCAAAATTTGAATAAATTCATCCATTTTTCAGTCAACAGTTTACGACTTTTTGGTGGAATATGTGGAAGATCCGAAAATGAGAAAAGACGCCATCATTCTCCGATCCGCCACTCAGTGTGTGATGAGATGGAACCAGACTGCCTTCAATAAACTCAAAGCAGCGATACTTATGGAACCTGCTTTAAATGTTCATTCCGAAAATCGAAAAAAAAGGGAAATTTGATGTTTGAAGGAAGAAGACGAGATTCCGCCCAACGGGGCCTATCACTGGATGCGCGAAGCCCGTGATTTGGAAGGCATCCAAGAAATGGAAAAGAAACGGACCACCTGCATCTACCAAGTCCTTTTTTGTGTGACGTTTGAAAAAAATAGCATCACGTGAATGTAATTTGTGATTGATCTTGGAAAGTTCCAATTTCATCTTCTCTTGGCCAGTAGCCCCCGCGGATGCTACCGCCGAGCCCTCGTAACGCAATTTTTAGCCGCGCATAGACCCTTTTAAGTCCAGAGGATCACACGAAATGTTAAAAACCACCGGATGATGGCAGTAGCACCCTTAACGCGGCTGTTTCGCGAAATTATGGCGTATTTTTTCGTGTTAGCTAGTAGCAGCCGCGGGTGCACCCGTTTAACCCCTACCGAGCACCCAAAACGCATTTTTTTTTTAGCCGCGCATAGACTCCCGTTTTAGGCCATTGGGTCTACGCTCAATTCACTCGCGGAGCCCCCGTTTAGACCCAGGGGTTCACCCGAAACGTTAAAAAAAAACACGGGGAGATTGCCAGTAGTACCCGTAGAACACCCGAAACGCAATTTTTAGCCGCATGTAGGCTCCGTTCAAGTCCAGCGGATCTATGCAAAGGCCCAACTCACGCGCCGAACCCCCGTTTAAGTTCAGGGAATCACCCGAAACATTAAAAAAAAAACGCCGAGTGATCGGCAGTAGAACTCATTTCGCAAAAATTATGACGTATTCGCTCAACGGATGCGAAAGGCCAATATATTAGAGGCTTTTTCACAAGTTCTTGTTGGAATGATTCTTATGTACTTGGCTAAAAGGTATTCATAAATAGACCTCTACAAAATCAGTCGAGAAATATCGTCTTTTTCAAAGTTATGACACCAGAAAGCCCTCTTTTTGCAGCGATTGAATTAAACAATTTGAGACGTCATATTGCTTCAAAAACCGAAAGGCGCTGTGTTTTGACTGGATTTTGAATCAGGGTGTCCTTGGAAGGTCACTTCTATGAAGTTTCGAACGAAATACTTGATAGTGCCGCTATTTGTTCCTTTACTTGACTCACTACGTTCAATCCATTCAAAATGCGACCGAAAATTTTAATTTTTGGTGAATAATGGTTTTTGTTATTCCTTAATTTCAAAGAATTTCTCCAGTGGCACTAATTTAATCCAATTTTTTCAGTGTTTGCTCATGCGTGAAAGGATCCTCGGCCAACGAAATAGGGACGTTCGTCTGAAACTTGTCCGCCAAGTTGGAAGGGATAGGTTCCGCGAGCAATCTTTCTGGGAGTTCGTTTAAAAAAAACTCACGTAAATGTATTGGCTGTTCGAAAAGCCTTGCTTGTGCTTTTGAGGGCGCAGCAGAAGTGTGGCAAGAACATTGGAAATAGATCTTCTCCTCGAGACCTTTATAAAATGAACTGTGCCGAAATGCCACGAGAATGTGTTTTTGAGCACTCTGTAGCTGTTTATAATCAATATAGGCCATTCCGCGTCAGCTTTTCACAATTTTTGTTTCCCTCCTAGCTAGAGAATCATGCCGTTTGAAGCGCCTGGCCTAAAATTTCCCTTATATTAAAGGCGCAAGCAGAAATAAATATCGCGCGCATCGAAGGGAAGGTTTCTGTAGCTCAGAGGAAAGAGGAAATCGTGAAAATCTGGCGCGGATCGGTCTATAAAAATGTTGAACTGTAGCTGATTAACGGCTGGCTTGGGACATCAAAAAAGGGTCCTGACACGATAATAAAAGAGATAGTGCCTAGTAAGTGGAGAGCGCAGACAGGCCACGCCCCTTTCGCGTCCCAAGTCGTGAATCGACTATATGAAATCAGCGCTCGGACATCCATTTTTTGATTTGCAGGCATAACTTCATGTTTTACTACGTGGTTTCAGTGTGCTTTGAGTAAGTTAAAGAAATCACTTTTCTCTTCCTAAGATATCCTTTATTTTGAGGTTCGAACCCGAACTGATCCTCACGATAATAAGTAAATTTGTGGCCCAGCTTCGGACCTTGGTCCCTCAATTGAGAAGAGGTACAACTCCGCACGGCGAGACTGTACAGTTCACGATCATGACCGCCTGTACTTTCTTCAATGTGATTATTGGGATTATGGAGGAAGTTTGTACACTGGAATGACAGGCACAGGAATGTATGTTTCCAGGGTCCGCATGCTGAGTTGCAAGTTCGTGAAATGCGAGATTGGGCCAGACACATGGCCGAATTCGCTATCGAAACCATATGCCATGTCAGTTGAAGCCCCCCCCCCCTTCCAATAGATAGTTCAATTTGATCAAACATTGTTTTGCGTAAGGGAAATTGGGCTCAAAATTCTGCTTCGAAATCGGTTTTTCGCGCAATCTCTCCGTGGTCGTTTCTTATATTTTCATTTTGCCGCCGGTTTTTTTGCTCAATTTGTTTGGCTTTTGTGGTATTCATATCATTTGAACACTTCTCCGGGTTTCTCTTTTGAAATTTTCTTAAATTGAATTTAGTGATTTTTGCTTTTTTCTTTTTGAGTCAATTAAAACAAATCAAGAACAATAGCGGAAAAATTTTTCTAAAAGAGTTTTTTGCTGTTTTGAGTGTGTTATAATTCATTTTCTCAATACTTTTTCTGCTTTTACGAAGCTTTGAATAATTTCCGGGTTTTTTTAACGGTTTTGGATGCATGTTGAACAGTTATAGCCGATTCACGGCTAGTTTGGTAGGAAAAAAAGCGTGGCTCGTCTCTTTTATTTTCGTGTCAGGACCCATTTTTCGATGGTTCAAGCCAGCCGCGAACCATCGAAAAATGGGTCCTGACACGAAAAAAGCAGTCAATTTGAAGTAAGGTTCAACTTTCAACTGCCCAACATGCTGTTTGATCAAATTGAACGAATGGAGAAAAAAAATTCTTCGCCAGGGCCTAACAACCTATCACAGTGATTTCTTTCAACTAAAAAAAAAAATGATTCAGATTCATACCCTTGGATTCGATTTTACGAATGAGTACGAATTGCGCCTTGTACGACTTGATGTGAGTGTTTTCGTCAACATCGAAACTTTTCAATTGTTCTCTTTCAGTTGGCTCGATTCATCGAAATAACCCTCGAGCTGAAAGTTTCCGTGTTTCATTCGTTACTGTTCATCTTGTAAGTGAGCAATTTGAAAAATAGAGCGAAATCGGTTTCCAGAAAGCCCGAATTGGTTCGAGTCTTTGTGGATCATGGCGCAAATGTGCATGCGAAAAATGTGAAGGGACGGCCGATTCTCTCGGCCCTCCTTCGCCCTTTTGCGCCCTCCTCTACCGTCAAACTCCACTATTACCTTTCCAAAGAGTTGGCGTTCTCAACGTTTTTGTTGTCATTTCAATAATTTCAGGCGCTGGAATTATGTTCGAGCCCTTCTCGAGTGCGGAGCGCGACTCTACATCCACAGAAAAACGCACAGCGTTTGGGAAACTTTGGTCCTTGGAACGCCGGGATACGAACCCCTCATCGATTTCAGTGCGGTTTTGAAGAAATTCGGGGGAAAAAAAAACATTTTCCTGTTATAGTCAATTTTTCCCGACTTGAAAGGCGAGGGAGGCGGGGCAAGGGGCGGGACGCGTAACGTGTGCGCTCGCGGTTCTTGGCAAGTGTTCAATTCAACCGCCATCGACTCTTTGAAAAGCCCGTTTTTCGCTCTTTCTATTCCTTTTTCAATTATTTATTGATTATGTTCATGTGTGCATCAAAAACTAGTAGAAAACATAGAGAAAAAAACGGTTGCCGAGCTTTTTAAATAGTCGGCGGCAATTGAATTGAACTCGCGCCAAGAACCGCGAACGCGCACGCTACGCGTCCCGCCCCTTGCCCCGCCTCCCTCGCCTTTCAAGTCGGGAAACATTGACTATATCAATCGGTTCTGGGTACAATGCTCTCCCTCATCCAAGATTTTCATTTTCTCTCACTACTTTTATTTTTTTTTCAACAGTTTTCTCAATCTTTACAGAATCGCTTGCTAAAAAATATCACGAATTTTTTTGTAATTATCTACTCAAAAAACTATTTTTGAAGTTTACACAGAAGCTCACAAAGTTTAAAATGAAACTGACGCAAAGAAAATTTTTCAGTGTTTTTTTGAGTCAAGAAATATTTTTATAGTGCGTTCACGGTGAGTCGGCCACGTTTAAAAAAAAAATAAAAGAAAAAGCTATCGTGAATACAAACTTTTACTCTACAAAACTGCTAAAAGACAGCAAAAAACAAAGGTCTCGAAGCGAAACTTTTCGTTTTTTTTTTCATCCGAGCTACAGAACCCTTCCCTTCGATGCGCGCAATATTTATCTCTGCGTGCGCCTTTAATGTAACTAAAGTTTTAGGCCAAATTCAAAACCCATGCAGAAAAAAATCACGCGCTCTTTGAATGGAGTTCTAGCTCGGAAAGAAAAGGAAAATCTTGGCAAGCTGGCGTGGAATGGGTTATATAGCTTTTAAACACTCCAATCAATCAAACAGTCTATATTTTGAGCTATTCACGAGTACCGTACAAAAAAACATTTTTCAGGCGGAGTTCCGTTCAAACTGCAAGACTTTGCCGCAGTAGCTGTCGAAGACAACTGGCCGATGGATTTATTGGAAGACTATATGCCGCCGTATAAAATGCCGCCTGAAGTTGTGAACAACTGCAGAAGGTTCCTCGGCCTCTGGAAAAAGATGTCACCAGAATAATGTGTTATATTTGCATTTTCCATGTATTATCCATCGTTTTTTCTTGTACTATCGTTGTCCAACACTTGAGAAAACTCTGTTGATTATCGAAATATGTTTGAATATTCTTGATTAATTTTTTTGACTCTGAAAAATTGGCAGATTGAACATGGACTCACTTTTGTCCATTCTAAACTTCTCAATAACTTTGTTTCATCGGAATATCACCTCTTGCAGATCCTGCCACAATTTTTCCTCCAACGATCTCGTAATTTGAATGAAGATTGCGTTTTTATCATCTTCATGTTTTGTGATGGTCGAGTACCTTCGAAAATACCGAAAAATTGAAAATGCTCGAATTGTATGAACCAAATGGTGCTACAGTAATAAAATCGGAAATCATCGATGGACGAAACTTTCTTCACCCTTTTTTGAGGCTCACCAAAAAAAGAAAGGCTCAATAAAGGCCGCAAAACGGAACCCTTTTAGTGGCCATTTTGCACCCATTTTCCGCACATCCGAGTTTTTTTTGTCTCTTTCTCATTTTAGAACCGGCATATTTATTCAAAAAGAAACAGTTATATAGTTCAATAGTGTTGCTCCGAGGGGTTAGCCTCTTCCGACGGCCCCACCCCGAAAGATTCCAGCGGAAGGTTGGCGATGGGATCAGTCGTGTTATTTCCGGACATTTGAACCACTCGGGATTGAGTCATCAGGCATTGACACCACTGGAATTCCTTCTGAAATGAGATTTTCAAGACACATTTTTGGAAAGGTTTAACGAACTTGATTGACTTATTTAGTCAAGAAAAAACAAACTTCTTCTCGTAATTGTTGGATTTCGCCCTCTTTCTGTTTGAGCAAAGCCATCAGCGTTTCATTTTGCTGTAGTTTTTTTCATTTTTCGAATTGAACTCGAAATTCTCAACCTCTCGGAGTTGAGAGATCAAGTTGTCCTTCTTATCACGATATTTCTTGGCTGCTTCGCGATTTCTCTTCTTCTGCGGAGTGTCGTTTATAATCTGAAAATTTTCAATAATTTTTAATTGGATTTTTTCAGGCTCCCCTCTAGGAATCACTTTATTGCCGTGTTCAAAGTGATTCCGCGAAATTCAAAATAGCCGTCAGAGAAAGAGAAAGATAACTGAATTTTGGAGGGTCAGAGACCATTTCGCATTTCGCGGAAATTACTTTGAACACGGCATATAGCTGATTCACGGTTGAGCCATCGAAAAAAGGGTCCTGACACGATAATGCACGAGACAGTGCCTGGATCGTGGAGAGTGCAGAGAGACCACGCCCCTTAGCGTCCCAAGCTAACCGTGAATCAGCTATACCAACCTCTCACAGTGTTCCCAAACGAGCGGCAGCTGTGGTCAGTAGGCGTGGCTGACTGCAACAGCGGCACGGTTTATTGCAATAGGGGCGCGGGGATGAGAGTCAAGTTTTGTGGATTTATTGGTTGGAAAAAGACCGTTAAATAATGTTTTTCCTAGGTTCTCGCAAGTTTTCAAAGATTTTCAATGTGTATATAATTATAACGAACAAGTTTAAATGAAGAAAAAAAGACGAAAAAAAGTTTTTTTGCAAAAACAAAAATATCTCCCAAAAATGTCGTTTTTTTAGGAAAAACTCGTCAAATCGAACTTCCAAAGGGAAAAATTGAGAAAAAAAGCTCAAAGCACTTCTCTTAAGAAATACCATTTGAACGTTTTAAAAACAAAAAAACAGATACATAATAGCTTGTGCGAATAAAGTTGTCACCCAAAATGACATTTTCAAGAATAAATTCGTCGAATACTGCCTCGAAAAAAAAATTTTGAGAAAAATCTTACAGCGTTTCTCTTAAGAAAGTCCATTTGAAAACTCTAAAACAAAAAAACAAACGAACTATCTTATGCGAAATAAGTTGTCATAAAAATGTCATTTTAATGCGAATTTCTGTGACGGGAACAATCGAAAATCACTTCAAATCTCTGGAAAACGCGATAAACACGTTTTAAAACACATACAATGTGAAAAAAATACAAAATAATGGTAAAATACGCAAGAAAAAGAGAAAAAACAGTATAAAAAGTGAATGAAATTTTGTGGGGGTGACACGCGCCGCACCGCGTTGCGTTAGAAAAAACTCGCTTTTTCGCCCCATTGCGACGACCTTTTTTTGGCTTGCCGCCGTCTCTTTCGGAACACTGTGCCCTATAAGGGTCACTAAGGACTGCAAAAGTGGCCTCTTTAGGTGACATGCTAATCGATAATTTTTATGATCTCTATGCGAAGAAGCCTTTCCATGCGAAAAACTAAATAAATGAGGTTTTTGAATAAAAATTTAAAGACCCCTATAGGGACCACTTAAGCTTTAGGGGCTGAAGAGTTTGATCCCTAAACTCCTTTAAAATTCCTAAGTGTTTTTCATTAGTGTTTGAAAGCACTTACCGGTTTAGGGGTTTTCTTTTTCTTCATATAATTCATATAAGGCTTAAGGAGATCGTCGATCGTACTTTCATTCTTGTTAGTTGTGGAATGACCTGAAAAAATTTTAGGGAATCATTAAAATTCTGCAAACTTACACTGTGTTCCAGAAGAACTCATTTTCGGGAATTTTTGAATAGTAAAACTAGGAATCCATCTAAACGGCCTCTAGTTATTTTAAAAGGGCTAGTAATAGGCTGTCATATAAAGTTAAATTCTATGAAAATGCTCGGCAAGAAAGCAAAAGCTCACGTGCACATCACTTTTTTTCCTCAAGGAAGTTCTCAGTACCCAAGATGATTTTGAAAATATTATATTTTGAGAATCGTTAGTGAGGAAGTATATTGAAATCAGAAAATTGTCTGCTCTCTCCCTAATTAGTTCTCTTAGCTCACATGTCATCCAATCAATAGACAAGCCCACACATTTCACAACTTTATTAGTTTCGAAGAAAACCAAAAAGTAAAAAAAAAATAAATAACGACGTCATCGGACGATCAATAGATTGGCGTCAGCGGCGGTTTCTGAAATTTTGAATCTTTCAACTAAGGAGGTATAAAGAATCACATGGATGGGTTGTATTGGAGACGCGCTGTTTGAAGTTGAGAATACTTGGGGATTGTGAGGTGCGGCCAGTTCGGCGATTGTCACCTGGAAGTTTCGATTTAAAAGAGGGCCAGGTTTTTTTGAGACCAGCCACATGATTTTTCGCTTAAGGTTCATAACAATTATCGACTAGCGTGTCCCTAAAGGGACCACTTTTGCAAGCTTTAGTGGGCCCTATAAGCGTTGGTAGAGTGTCTCCTAAAGGGGACCCTCCAAGGACCCCTAAGTTTGCCCTTATAGGGACCACTCTGGAGTTCCATAAGATGGTTTTGAGATCAGCATACTTTTTTCTCAGTTTTCCTATCTCAAACCTTTTTCGTGAACTTCCGAAACTTGCAACCGCACAAGAGAACATCACGATAGGATGGTAGAATGAGGAAAGTCAGAAGTAGAAAAATTGGCCCGAAAAAGAAGCTCCAGACTCGGGTGGCCATTTCATTGGACAAAACTTCGTAGTCGGAGGTGTCGTTGATGAAATAGGCCAGGGAGACTAGGCAGACTGAAATTTAAGAGGATTTGAAGGGGATTTTGCGCTTTTTGATTGAGGAATAATTGTTGATATAGTGCCTGTCTGCCACGACTTGAAATTTCACGGAACGACATTCCGCTGTTCCGCTGCGTGCGTTCGCGATGCGTCTTTCGAATCTAGGTCACGCTTTCAATTGTTTGTTATTGCTGTGGGAGCCCATGAAAGTATAGTACATTAATGAAAGAAAAAAAAAAAAATTAAAAACGCGACCAAGGTTCGCAAAGGCGCGCAGCGGCGCAGCGGAATGTCGTTTGGGAAAACTCCAAGTTGTGGTACACAGGCTATACTTTCTTTTTCAAAAAACACTTTGATTTTTTTTGAACTTTCCTCCTTTTTAATCTGTATTTTGAACTTTCCGAAATCCTCACAAATAGATCCAGCAGCAGAGATCGGGATGAGAAGCGCGTAGAGAACAGCCCAACCGAGTCGGGACCTTCCGTCGTACACCACCGGGTCCAACATGTCCATTTCTCGGTTCGAGCCAGAGAAGCATATAAACGCCGCGAGGCACTGTTGAAATGTATAATATTTTTTTGGGAAGTAGGGAAGAGACATAGGAAAAGGTGGAAAGGGTGAAAAAAGGCTTCATAAATGTTCCCTTTAGGGTGATAAAGGCTCCTACTTTGCTGCCTTTTTGCTCCATTTTATCGGCCTTTATATACCTTTTTGCTGTCTTTTTGCGCCATTTCATCGGCTCTTATACAACATTTTTTCTGTCTTCACCATTTCTTGAGCCTTCAAAATCCCAGAAAAGTAGAAGGCTCGATAGAGGAACTCTTTTTGCTGCCTTTTTGCGGCCTTTTTCGAACCTTTGATGTCAGAAAATCCTTACCAAACCAAGCATGATAAGAATGACGACCGCGGAAACCAAATATATGGCGATTATTGCTATCAGAGCAACTTTTGAATAAATCGGCTCGGCCATTAAATAAACTACGCCGGAAAGCGGAAAGCTCAACAACATGAAGAACGCGTAGGGTAGCCTGAAATGCAGGAATTTTTAAATTTTTTTCGAGGGTCTCACCAAGTAGTTATCCCATAATCTTGCTTCCGGCTCGTCGCCATCTTCATCGACATGTAAAGGTAGGCAGGAAGTCCTTGCATCAGTGTGAGCTGAGCGCTGGTTACCGTTACCGAGTACAGTATGTTGATAATCCAGCCTCTGGAAAAGTTTTCAAGTTAGCCAAGGAGCAGGTTGTTGAGAAATGTGAATTTCTGAGACTTTTAATTATTCAAGCACCTTTTTTGTGAACTAAATGAGTTGAGGCACCAAAAGGGGCTAAAAAAGGCTTTTTTGAATTAAATGAGTTGAGGTAGGGTCTTGGATGTCTAAAATGACACTGAAAGTTTGAAAATTTGAAGATCAGGAATTTCCTTTGATTTTGACCATTTTCGAACTTGTACAATTCAGAAGCGCTTCTGTAGTTCAGATGTGCAAAAGGTGCCACGACAAGAGCGAGTTTTCCATTTGCGAGGAGTACTGTATGCGGATATGCGCATTGCGTGCATACACTTTCGTTGCGTGACGTCATCGGGTAGGACATCTCCGGGTTTTTTGTTTCCGAGTTTTTTTTTTCGATTTTTTTTCAATTTTTTTTCTTGATACTGTTTTTTATCGTGCAAATATCCTCGAGAAAAATTTTAATCTTGAAAAAAAAAACCAAAAATTTGACAAATATTCGAAAAAAAAGCTCGGAAACAAAAATCCCGGAGATGTCCTACCCGGTGACGTCACGCAACGAAAGTGTAAACACGCAAAGTGTATGCACTCAATGCGCATTCCTGCATACAGTACTCCCCGCAAACGGAAAACTCGCTCTTGTCGTAGCACGGTGCAAAATCTCGAACCTGAGCTCATCTCTAGGGAACAGAATGTTCCAAGCGAAGCAGGCGAGTTTCAGGACAGTAGAAAGAGATAGTGGAACGGCGACACTTGATAGAAATGCCTCGGCGAAGTCGCGTCGAATGAAGATGTTGCAGAACCACATGGCTCCAAGGAGCAGACATTCGACAAGTTCGAAGAAGGCGCCCAGTGGTGCTGAAAGATTTTTTCATTTATATTTGATCGCTATAAAAAGTTCCATTTTTAAAATTATTTTTTGTATCCCACATCGGTAGAGCAAGTCCTCCATGGTGTAGGTCCACGGATAGTCGCACTCAATGGTGATGACCTTCCCGCGGGTGACGTTGTAGCAGAAGCTCGCGTTCTGGCCCATTGAGCCCATCGAAAGTTGGATCGTCATAGTTCTTGAATAAATATTCATTTCTCGAAGGATCAATAAAAAAAATCACTTTTTTTTCTCCTTTTCATGGCTTTTTTCTTATTGAAGTTATCCCTTTGGCGGTGGGGAAATGAACGAAATTAAAAAAAATGCTTCGTTCAGGAATTATTAGCGAATGAGAGGCTGCTAACTGAGACCCACTAACATGGCCCCTATAGAGGCCACTAACTGAAAACCCTTATAAAGACCACTTTTGCAAGCTTTAGAGGTTGCTTAAGTGGTCCCTAGAAGGCCCCTAAGGAGACCACTCTGGAGTTCCTAAGTAGAGTTGAAGTACTCTTGTATTCTCGAAATTCATAGTCGCCCAACTCAGGCAAATCCTGAAAAGGTGATCGGAAGGAGGTTGATTGTTGGCAGGTATATAGAAGCTGGAAGGTATCGGGAATGTGCTCAGAAGGTAGTAAGAGGGTCCTTATAAGGTAAAACACTGAAATCTGCGGGCACCCTCTAAGCTTCTTCCCTTTGAAAATTAAATGAAAATGTTGATAAAAAAGAAAACTTCTAGAAGCCTCCCGACAAGCTTTCAACAGGCCTCTTCAGTTGATGGTGTTGCGAAGATATGCGGGAGGACCCCTTGCTGGAAAGCTTCCAAAAGCCTTCCAAAAACGGAAAGCAAAAGCTTCCTAATACCTGCCCCGGATCGCCTGAGAATCAGAATAAATAAAAAAATATATAAAAAGGAGCCTTGATATCGAATATTTTATTTTTTTTTGATCTTTAAAAACACTTCTTTCAATTAAAAACAAAAAAATTATTCGATAAAAAATAAATCTGAAAAAAGGAAGGAAAAGCTATGAGAAACTTATGTCGAATAATCGAAATCGACAGGTGCTTTTTGTAAAACGTTTTTGTCACCCCTGGTTACCCATCTCCACAACATTTTCTCTCATTCAAAAATAAGAAAAAAAAAAACTCTTCGATAACAAAGACTGCAGGCCAGTTTTGACCACTGGCTCCCATAGGCCAAGTTACAGGCGATCAAACTAAACGGTCGAAATCTTGAAAATTGTCAGATTTGAAATCAATCAATAGAGGAGATCACGGAGATTGAGAAAAACTCGGTTTGACCTCCGTAGGTCAAATAGTAACCAAGTTATGGGCGATCAAACTTAGTGATCAGAAATTTTGAATGTGGTCAAATTTGGTATCAATCGATAGAGCAGATCATGGAGATTAACACGCTGTCTCCGTTATTCTCAAAAACAACGGGTACAATAAAAAAAAAATTTTTTTTGATTTTGATGAAACTTCATCCAGTGTGATAGCCAATCATCAGAAATGCGGACCCAACTTTTTGAGTCATTTCCTCTTACTGTAGCCGGGTTACGGTAGCCAGGTAGGCACCTGCGTATCTCAGTATTGAAGAGTTTTTAGTAGACAAATGATATATCAATCGATAGGTAATCCTATTTTGAAAAACTTTTTACAGTACATACCATCTTGGGTTACTGTGGGAAAAATTTTGAGTTACGGCACTTTTTTTGCGTCTGTCGAGTTAGTTTTTTTCGACCACCACGAGCTTGAGCCGGGAGATCCATTCTTCCTAGCTTTTTCAAAAAGATACCTTATGAGAAGCTGTACAAGCTGGTATAAGTTCGAAGAAATCCTAGGTGGACCATCATTTCGAAAAAAATCTCTCCGAAGGCGCGCAATCGTGGTCTTGCGGCGGCCAAATGGGGAAGTCCATGACGCCTGACGGCTCATTCTTCACAGATCCATTCTAAACTTTGTTTCCATTTCACTTATAGATATCTATTAATGGTTTTTTTATTACCACTTGAGATGATTTCAGGTTGACCATCATCTCGAAATCTCATTTTGAACTCAAATTTGGCCTAAAATGGCCGACTCGGCTTTTTTTCACGGGATCCCTGACCCCGTATGTGACCGTTCTCAACTTTTTTTTCTTCCTTAAAAAAATGAACAAAAGTGTCTGAACAATAGTTGTATAACGATCGGAACTTATTTTTGAGAGGACCATCATCTCGAAATCTCATTTTGAACCCAAATTTGGCCTAAAATGGCCGACTCGGCTTTTTTTCACGGGTAGAAAAAAAGAAAAAAACCCGACACTCTGACCACCGGTGAGGTTGAAACTTAACTTTCAAGCTGATGTTTTATAAATGTTTTTTTTAATATAACCTAAATAGTAGTTCTGAATCTTCAGACTTTTTTTCATACCTAAAAAAACAAGACATTCGTCTTGTGACTATTTTTGTGAAAAGAAACCAAAAAAAAATATTTCGATTTTCAAGCGAAATTTTATTTAAAAGTGGGTTTCCCAGGTAAACAGTCATTTTGGAATTGATCCAAAATAGAATTTATTTTCAGTTCTCAGGTTTATATTCTCTTTAAAAAGTGAAAAGGGCCAAGATCTGTATTGATGGAACCAATAATCTTATTAGAAGGGTAAACCAAAAGTTTTCAAGCCAAATTTGGGTTCAAAATGAGATTTCGAGATGATGGTCCTCTCAAAATAATTTCCGATCGTAGTACAACTATTGTTCAGACACTCTTGTTCATTTTTAAGGAAGAAAAAAGTTGAGAACGGTCACATACGGAGTCAGGGATCCCGTGAAAAAAGCCGAGTCGGCCATTTTAGGCCAAATTTGGGTTCAAAATGAAATTTCGAGATGATGGTCAACCCGAAAACATCTAAAATTGAAATAAAAATCAATAATAGACATGTATGAGTAAAATGGAAACAACATTTAGAATGGATCTGTAAAAAATGAGCCGTCAGGCATCAGGGACTTCACCCATTTGGCTGCCGCAAGACCACGATTGCGCGCCTTCGGGGCGATTTTTCGAAATGATGGTCCACCTAGGATTTTTTCAAACTAGTAATAGCTTGTACAGCTTCTCATAAGGTAACTTTTTGAGAAGTTAGGAAGAATGGATCTCCCGGCTCAAGCTTGTGGTGGCCGAAGAACTGACTCGGAAGACACAAAAAAAGTACCGTAACTCAAAAATTTTTCCTACCGTAACCCAAGATGATATGTACTGTAAAAAGTTCTTAAAATTGGATTACCTATCGATTGATATATCGCTTGTCTACTGAAAATTCTTCAATACTGAGATACGCAGGTGCCTACCTGCCTACCGTAACCCGGCTACAGTAAGAGGAAATGGCTCAAAAAGTTGGGTCCGCATTTCTGATGATGGGTTATCCCACTGGATGAAGTTTCGTCGGAATCAAAAAATATTTTTTTTATTGTACCCGTTGCTTTTACAAATTTTTGAGAATAACGGAGACAGCGTGTTAAGAAAAACTAGGCATCTAAGTTCCTAGGTTCCTAGAAGTCGAGCTATGAACCATAATAAACTTTGAAAAATCATAACTTTTTTTCTAGGAGGCTTGGGACTTTTTGACCTGAATATTCGGGCTTATGACGTCATTTCCTATCGATTGATGTGAAAATCTGGAAAACTTTGATTTTCGGGAAAATCGAAAAAAGTGCAGTCTAACCCCTTACGTTTTTTTCGAGCTTCTGAGGTCATGGAAGCCGATTTGGACGAAATGTATATCAATCGATAGATCTCGTCGAGAAAATAACCTGAGGCTAATTTTGACCTCCGTAGGTCAAATAAGAGCCAAGTTATAGCCGATCAAACTTAGAGATCAAAAATTTTAAAGTTGATCAAATGTAGTATCAATCGATAGAGGAGATCAAGGAGGTCAAGAAAAACTAGGTCTCTAAGTTCCTAGGTCCCTAGAAATCGAGCTATGAACAATAATAAACTTTGGAAAGCCATAACTTTTTTCCTAGGAGCCTAGGGACTTTTTGACCTGGATTTTCGGGCTTCTGACGTCATTTCCTATCGATTGATGTGAAAATCTGGAAAATTTTGATTTTCGTGAAATCGAAAAAAGTACAGTCTAACCCCTTAGGTTTTTTTCGAGCTTCTGAGGTCATGGAAGCCGATTTGGACGAAATGTATATCAATCGATAGATCTCGTCGAGAAAATAACCTGAGGCCAGTTTTGACCTCCGTAAGTCAAATAGGAACTTAGTTATAAGCGATCAAACTAGGAGGTCAAAATTTCAAAATTCGTCAAATTTAGTATCAATCGATAGAGGAGATCAAGGAGGTCAAGAAAAAGTAGGTCTCTGAGTTCCTAGGTTCCTAGAAGTCGAGCTATGACTAATAATAGACTTCGAAAAATCATAACTTTGGTTCTAAGCGTCTGAGAAGACTTTGACCTGAATTTTCGGGCTTCTGACGTCATTTCCTATCGATTGATGTGAAAATCTGGAAAATTTTGATTTTCGGGGAAATCGAAAAAAGAACAGTCTAACCCCTTACGTTTTTTTCGAGCTTCTGAGGTCATGGAAGCCGATTTGGACGAAATGTATATCAATCGATAGATCTCGTCGAGAAAATAACCTGAGGCCAGTTTTGACCTCGGTAGGTCAAATAGGAATCAAGTTATGGGCGATCAAACTCCGATATCATACATTTCAAAATTGATCAAATTTGGTATCAATCGATAGAGGAGATTAAATAGGTCAAGAAAAACTAGGTCTCTGAGTTCCTAGGTTCCTAGAAGTCGAGCTATGACTTATAATAAACTTTGAAAGAAAATCCAAAATATATTTCCTGTAAGACCCCCAAAAATCAAATCCAACCCACTTTATTGATTTTTCAAAAGAGTTCTTCGGAAAATCTGTTAAATGTCCAATTTCAAAGCGCTCTGTAGAATTCAAGCGTTTGCAATATTTTCCAATTTGGGACCACATCAACTCAACAAATTATTTCATCTTCTTTCGTGTACCCGAATAAACGATGAATAATATTTATGCACAGAAAAAAAAACTGAAAAGGAACAATTTGATAAATTCACTTAAAATTGGCAAATATGTACAGAGATGGGACCCGTATTTCGATTCAGTCAACAGCGATTCGATGACAAAAAAAGAGCACTTTTTGTAGATGAGCAATCGATTGAGTGATAAGAATGGGCTATGATGGATTAGTTGCTGGTTACTGTGAGTTATTATGAAGATGGGTTAGGTTATTAAGTGAGTCATGGGTTAACAAAGATTGATATAATTTTGCTCTCAGTGATTTTTGGCAAAGTCGGAAGGGTCGAAAAAGGCTCTAGAAAGGTTCCTTTTTTGCTGCCTTTTTGCGACATTTTTGCTGCTTCTCCCTTTATACATCATTTATTGAGCCATTGAAATCCAGGAAAAAAATGGAAGGCTCGATAAAGGAACTCTTTTTGCAGCCTTTTTGCAGCCTTTCTGCGGCCTTTCTGCAGCCTTTTTGCAGCCTTTCTGGTGCCTATTTGCATCCATTATTCACTATTCCGACTTTGCCAAGGATGAAGTATTAGTGTTAGGTTCATCAGAAATAAATATTTGAATTCCAGGGAATAAAATGACTAACTATTTTCAAGAGTAGTTACAAAATCATCTGATGCAATATTGGGTTCATTTACAATAAAATAAGGTTAAGATAGAAAATTTCGAATGTTAAAGTTATTAGCGTTAATTTAGCATGCGGGCGGTTAGTATTTCCAATTTACAAGAGCAAAAATCAATAATTCCATCGAGTTGTGGGCGTGGCCGCGCGGCTTGGCACCTTCTTCGGACTTCTGAACGATCCGAGCGGGATTTTGGACCTGCAAAATGAAAAAACCAGCTATTTGAAGAAAATGTTCCAAACCTTTGGAACGGGCTGGATTGCTGGAAAGTCAGGGGGCTTCCGAAATCTGGAATCGCTCCGAAATCGAGTGACGTCAGAGAGGACTGGCTACCGAATGAGCGGAGATCAAGGCTTGAAATCGCATTTTTGACCTGAAAAATTATTCATATTATATTCAATTTTGTCTGAAAAATGGGCTTCAATCTCTAAATTCACAAACTTTCATAGAACCAGTCTCACTACATTATTTGGCTTCATTCCAAAAAAGCGATGATTTCAAAAGTTTAGATTCCGAAAGTCAGTGAAATACTATGGAAATAAACCAGGTTTTGTTGAAATTTTGATTTTTAAAATTTTCCTACCCAGTCTTTGCTCTCTTTTAAATACAGTAAGTTCACAAAAAAAACGACTTATACTGGTTGACGGGAAATAATCTTGATGAACTTATGAACAAAAATTTACGATTTGTAAACGAATCTACATACCATAATCCACCACTAGAACCATTCTAATTTTTCTACGTCTTTTTTATTTCCCCTCAGAGGTCAAAAAATGATTAAAGTAGCCATGAAAGAGTGCATCGAAGAGTAATTCGATAGATTTAAGTTCTGACTTGGGGCAGGGATTCCACTTGAAAACGAGTTGAGAATCAAGAATTTGAGGGTAGGTAAACCAAAAAATCAACGGAAAATGTTAAAAATAGCCTTTTCTTGATTTAAAATATCCAAAATAACAAAAAAATGTGCAAAAGATCAAACTACGAGACAGCAAAACAATTTCCGCGAGAAGGATTCGAACCATGACCTCGTGGACTATTCACAAGACTACTACCACTACACCAAGATGCCAGATGCCAGCCGAAGCCTTCGAGCGCGGACATATACGCGCTGGAGAAGTTTCGAGGAGATTTCTAGCTTCTCAATTTTTTTTTTGCAGCTGACACAATACCCTAGTCTGATTTCTTTTAAAAGAAAAAACAAAGATTAAGATAGCAGGTGAAATTAAAACCGCAGAAAATAAGTTTTGCTTCTTTGAAATGTTTTCTAGAAACTTTTTGGGACATTCATTTCATTCGCAGCGTTCCCCAACAGAGTGAGGTTACGTCAAAAAAATTTTGGCGCGAAAATTCGAATCTTAAGTACGCAGCCAAAGGCGATCGAACAACAAGTTATTAACGTCGAATACTCAGTGTACATAGAATGACGTCATTTTGTCCGGAGCGCGCACATACTTTTTTTTTTAAATTCAGAAAGTTTGACGCCTCGCCTCATGGGGAATGCCGTGTATTTTTAAAAATTTCCTACAAAATCGAAAAAAAATTATAACCTGAAGCTTCTTCATGACCAAATCGTTGGAGGACGGCGCTCTCTGGGCAAGAAGGTTTGATTTCGGTCTCGGCGTCCTCAAAGTTTGAATCTTCTCCTTCAGCCTGGAATTTTCCAGATGATTTCTTCAAACTAGAGGGGTCCCACTTGGCCAGGTAAATATTGCGATCCCGACAGACGATATAATCCGTTCGGATAGTTCCAGCCTCGGCCATCGCCAACTCCTCTTCAAGCTCTTCGAATTCGGCCAGCTCTTCTTCCCTTAATACTCCCACTCATTAAAGAAAAGGAAAATTGGTAATCGGTTTTTAGGCTCAAGAAATGGTGGAAAAAGGCAGCAAAAATGGTGCATAAAAGCCGATGAAAAGGCGCAAAAAGGCTGCAAAAAAGGAGCCTTTTCCACTTTTTCCGACCTTGCCTATGTATGAGTTTATAAATTGAAAAATCTAATAATACTTTCATTTTAAAACAACTTTAAAAGCTATATTTTGTGCGCTCCATGGCTAATTTCATGAAAAAGCCGAAAACCTCATTCCTCCTAGAGTCAAGTTCTTGAGCTTCTCTTGGAAGGTTCTCTAACAATAATCTTAAAAAAGCGCGCTCCGTACGATTCCAAGAGATTCTAGGGATCACTTAAGAGTTCTGACGCTACTAAAGTGGTTCCTATAAAGCCCCGACATTCGCGTCAACGTTCGGACCAACGGACGTTTCTGAGCCATTCTAGGGATCACTTGAGAGTTCTGACGCTACTAAAGTGGTCCCTATGAATGCCCCGACATTCGCAGGACTGCTCGGACCAACGGACGTGCTCCGGACCTCTCTGAGCGATTCTAGGGATCACTTAAGAGTTCTGACGCTACTAAAGTGGTTCCTATAAAGCCCCGACATTCGCGTCAACGTTCGGACCAACGGACCTCTCTGAGCGATTCTAGGGATCACTTAAGAGTTCTGACGCTACTAAAGTGGTTCCTATAAAGCCCCGACATTCGCGTCAACGTTCGGACCAACGGACGTTTCTGAGCCATTCTAGGGATCACTTGAGAGTTCTGACGCTACTAAAGTGGTCCCTATGAATGCCCCGACATTCGCAGGACTGCTCGGACCAACGGACGTGCTCCGGACGTGTCTGTGCATTTCTAGTGACCACTTTAGCAGTTTCAGTACTCTTAAGTGATCCCTAAAACCGCCCGGAAACGTCCGTTTCGTTACCAATGTCCGAGGAAAAACTTCCTTTTTTGATTGGCGATAGAGCGAGCTTGCTCTAAACTCCATTTTTACCCGGTTTTTTCAGCTACAGCAAATTTTCGGGAAATTTTCTTCCATTTTTCCCATAATTTCCAAAAACCAACTCCTTCATGGCGTAGGCGACTTGATCGAACTTTGGCTCTTCGATCACTTCGACCGCCGCTTCGTTGACCTTCACTTCGACGTCCTTCAGATGAGTCTCAGTGAAGAAGCTCGTCGTGGGGTCGTCGCAGAGCGGGGATCTGAGTTTATTTGATTTTTCTTAAGTTCACCGGAAGTTCTAGAAGCTATATGCTATGCATGAACGTTTACGCAGTGTAAGGAAGTTTTGAAAAGCGATAATTTTATTTTACGGAGTGGCTACCTTCATTTCAAGCCCTGGAAAACGATCTCCAGGCTCCAGCACGACCTCAGGTGCATTCTGAGCTCAAGAAGGCACAAATGAATGGACAATTCGCAGAAGAACAAAGCAAAGGGCCGTAAAAGCAGGCTTTCAACTCGCAACTGCAAAAAAGCGATATCGCTGGCGGTATATAACATGCCGCTTTGTCCTCACGCGGTCTCGCATTTTTCTAGTCGCGACATCGCATTTTTCCAGGCGCGGCATTGCATTTTTCTAGCCGCGATTTCGCATTTTTCTAGGCACAACATCGCATTTTTCTAGGCACGACACCGCATTTTTCTAGCCGCGACATCGCATTTCTCTAGCTGCGACATCGCATTTCTCTAGCCGCGACATCGCATTTCTTTAGCCGCGACTCCGCATTTTGTAAAAGTTTAAATGAATTTTTTTGAGTACGAGAGAACGCGATGTCGCGGCAGGACAAACGCGACATGTTTGCGATATCGCTTTTATCTCGGCAGTTATTCGGAGACTTCTAGTTCGCCAAAGACGATATAGCTTTGAAAGTTCGTGCTCCCCACCTCACATCTATGACTAATACAAAAAATGAATACTGATTGATCGAATTTCACCTTTCCGCTCTTACAATCCTATCTAGACTTGACATTTTTCGCGTGTCTGCGTCTCTCTGTTCTCTCACCGGCGAGGTCAGAGAGCATGAGAGAGACGTCGAGAGATAAGGAGGGCGCAGAGAAGTCCCGCCCTTTAAAGTCGCGAGAAACGGACTTCATTTACGCTGCGAACACCCCAGGATTCACCTCGGCCTCGTCGATTTCGTCGAAGAGTTCAGGTCTTCACTGGAGCTCCTACTGACGTATCCGATGTCGGTGTCCGACGAGTCGGCGTTGTTCGATTCCTTGCTGTATTTCCCGGCTTTGAATGGGACCAGCCCTTCGTAGAGCGCACAATCTGAATAATTATACATATTTCCAGTTCTCCTTGTTTCAGTGGTGTACCTGACTTCTTCCGGCCTTTCTTCTGATTATTGTTGGCTTCGGGGAGGAGGGCAAAGAGGACTCTGGCTGAGCAAATCACGCCGACCAGCTCGCCAAAGTTGATCAGCGAGACTGGGGTTGAGTCGAATCTCGAGCACAGCTCGACCAGAGATTCATATATCTTAAATGTATTCGTTTTTTCGGGTCCTTAAATGGAAATACTGTCTTCCCAATGGCAAGATTCTGAACCAACGAAGAAGCTCACAGAAAATCAACTTTTTTTTTACGATGGTTCTGCCAAAAGACACCCTGAAACTCACCTTATTATCCGTGTTCAGACGGATCTTGACCGGCTGCAGGTCGCTGATGTACTTCAGTCCGATCAGCACCTCATCGGCGTCAATAGAAGCCGTGCTCCACCGGTCGCGCATCATCGCCGACGTCGTCTTCCAGGCGTTCATCTCGGCGGAATTCACGCCAACTTGGCCGGTGACCGGGTCGAAGGCCAGCCAGAGGAAAGCCGTGCCGGTGAGGACCATGTCGTTGCGGGTGCACATGCAGAGGGCGTGGACCGACGTCAGCGAGGAGGAAATCGTGCTCAGAGCGGAGAGGGACAAGACGAACGGGGCGACGATGTTGCACGTCGTTGCCAGAAGCGATGAGTTGTTGACGAAGGCGGTGAGGGCCGTGATTTGGATCCTCTCGGCTCGGAGTTGATCATTTGAAGAGACAGCCCAGGCGGTCAGCTTCAGCTCTTCGCAGTTGGAGACGTCGGCGCTGAGGTTGATCCACTTCGAGTCAACCTCGAGCACTTTGACCTTCTGGAGCTTGCCACGGATCGCCGTCGACCTCTTGCAGTTGACGACCATCTTCTCCACGTCGCTGATGTCCATCTTGGAGTGGATGTTGGTGGAGAAGATGTTCAGAACTTCGCATCCGACTATTTTGCCGGTGGCAGTGAATGCGTCGCAGCTGACCACAGTGTGGAGGCATTTCTCGACGTCGACACTGTACATACTGAGGTCGGCGCAGTCGATGCTCAATCTCTCGATGTTCAGAAGCTTCTGATTCTGAATCGTGATAGTCTCACGGGCGAAAAGCTCGACGAATTTGAAGTTCGCGATTTGACCCTTGAGCACGACTTTGCTAGCTTCACAGGTGAGCTCACTGGCTGGGGAGCTTCCCAGAACTGGTCCATTTATCCGCATACATCCGCCTTTCGACTTGATCAACAGCTTCTTCTCGAGAAGCATCGTGCCGTCGATAGCAACATCCTCCGTGACAATCGTCGTGTCTTCAGAATCGGCGCACGGCTCCAAACGGAAGATGGAGTCGTTGACGACGGCAAACTTCTGGGAGTGGACCTCGTCAAGTCGGGTCGTGCTGTACATTTCGAAGCCGACGGAAACGTGTTGAGCAGCGAGATAGGTGCATTCCAGATGACCAGCTCCAGTAATGGTGACCTTGCGAATGCCGCCGGCGAATCTAAGTCGGCTGCACTGGACGGCGCCATCGAAGGAGATTTGAAGATGTTCAGACTTGGCGCTGATCAGGACGGTGTTGGCGATGATGGTGGCGTCAGCATGGACAACGAAAGCGACCGGGTCAGAACTAGGAGAATCTCCGCCGAGAAGAACTTCTAGTCGGTCCAGCTGCATGTTGGCGTCGATGGCGACACATTGCTGAGCCGCACATCCAACGGACAACTCCTTGGCTTCATCGATGACGTCGCTGGAGATCAGGAGATCCGTTTTAGCCGAAAAGGAGAGTCGCTTGTCGATAGAGAGGTTCTGGACGTTCCGGATCGCCATGTTGAGTCGGTTGGCGCAGAGGTCGAAGGACTTCTTGGCCTTGATCGAACCTCCCAACTTGGTCCATTCTTTGCTGACCGCCAGAAGCTTCATCGTGTTCTTCGATTCGATGAGCCCTTCTTCATTGTCGAAGTTGCTCAGGCGGATGTCCATCGACTCGACAGCGTAGATTCTGTTGGTGTTCTCGAGAACGCCCTCGCCACGGATATTGAGCACGTCGCAGGCGATGATGCCATGGTTCAGCAACAACTCCCCAATGACCATGTTTAGGTGCTTGACATGGTTCTGTTTGTTTTCCATGTTGGTCAGCCTTCCATGATGGATGATAGTGCCAGCGACGAGTCTGACGTCGGAGGCGACAAACTTGACTTGTCCTTGATGCTGGAAGACGGTGGCACAGATGACAGCCTCCTTTTTGACGTCTTCTGGAGCGGCCAAGGAGACGATGCAGCTCTCCTTGGCGGTGGACAAGGCGCCGGCGTTGATCAGGATATTGGGGTCTGACTCGATTTTCGACTTGACACCGCTGAGACGGACCAAGGCTGTCGCGTCGACGTGGATGGATGAGAATGGGGCGATGATGGCGGCGGCGGTGAGATTGCAGGCGATGGTCAGGCCGGGCGGGACGGCTTCTCGCAGCTGGACGCCTTCGGAATTCAGGTTGCCGATGACGGTGAGGGAGCCGACGACGACGTCGACCTGTCCTTGAAGTCGGAGACGTGACTCGGCCGAGTACGGGAGCGCGATTTGCAGTTCGTTGCAGCGGATCAGGCCGTCGAACTCGCACTCTTTCAGGCATTTCAGGAAGACGTCGCTGCTCACAAGCCGTCCTCCGAAAGATTCGACGCAGACGTCGTGGACGTGAGCCGTCAGGGAGCATTTGACGAAGAGAACGCCATCTTCCGACTGCTCGATGACGCCGGCGATCAGCTTCATCGCCTTCTCGACCTGAAACCAACTTTTAGAGTTTTTCTTCGTGGAACTCGTCGAACCTGCCACAAGGAGTCGTTCTTGAAAGCTCCAGAAGTGACGTCAGCGTTGTTGGTGACCATCATTTTGCCGGTCGAGGTCGTGATGATGTCATGGCGCACGTAGGCCTGGAAAATTCGCACAGTCGAAGCTACCGTAATCAGAACAAACCTGGAGGTCATGGACGGCGACAAGACCTCCGATGGTGCAGAAGGCTTTGCAGGTCAGTTTCAGAGTCTGGCATTCGACACGGGAGGAATGGAAAAAGTGGGCCGAGTCCTGGACGATCAGGGTGAACTGCTCGACGACGTGGGCGAAGCCGTGGAAGTGAAGACTGGAAGAAATTATAAACGTGTTTAGGATACCTAGTGATTTGTTACCCGCATATGACTTGGGTACCATTCTAAATTTTTTTGAATCTCATTGGGTCACATTTTTTCAAAGTTTGGATCTTTGGAACTTTCACAAAACAATAGGATAAACTCCAACCCCAAGGCGGAGAGGTCAGCGGCGTCCTCGACGAACAGCTTCCCGTTGGCCTGAACGGTCATCATGCCCTGGACGTGGGCCCAGCAGCTGGCCAGTTGCCAAGTCCCGTCCACACTACAGGCTCCCGTGCATTCGAGCTCCAGCTTGTCCGACTCGACGTAGCTTCCCGAGGTGAAGCTGGAATTGTTGGTCGTCTCCAGGACGAGGCTCTCCCCGGCGCACCACATGCCGTCGCAGTCGAAACTGAAGCAACAGAATGTTCTCGGACTCACGTCTTCCAAAACCTGGTGCAGCTCACTCTTCCGAACACTTCAAAGCTCAGAATGGCTTCGGAAGTCGTGACGACAGATCCTTTCGCCGTCAGGATCAGGGTCCGAAGTTTGACTTGTCCGTTGGCGGTCACGCTGCCGGCAACGTCCATTTCGACCCAGGTGCTGCTCCAGATCGAGTCCTTCTCGACAGTTGCAGAGCCGCCAATCTGAAAGCATTATGTGGTCAGAACCGACGCTCAAGAATCACTTTGAGCTGGAGCTGCTTGGCGTTGAACTGAGCGCAGTCGTCGCAGTTCCTGGCGATTGTCGCGCGGATCGAGGCGGCGGCGATGGAGCCGCGTCGCCAGTCGTGTGCCGAGAACAGGGCGTTGATCAGAGTGATTCGCGCCCGCGCCGAGTTCAGCGACGATTTTTTCCGAGCCTCCCGGTATTCTTGCATCGCCGACTGTCTGAGCGTCATTCGTTTGTCGCGGGCTCGCGAGGAGATCTGAAAAAAATCTAGATAAAATGGAAACTTGGGAAAAAACAACTTCAAAGATTGCGCTATATAACTTTGAGAATCTTGAAATTACCTAACTACCTTCAAACTTGAAAAATAGCCGAACCAAGGAAGATAATATTCCCATTAGGGGCCAAAAACGTCTCAAACTACGAAACTATCCTTGGGAAGGAACGACTACAAGTCTTAGGAACTCCAGAGTGGTCTCTATAGGGTTCACGGGAAAAAGCCCCTTAAGTGGCCGCTACAGGAGTTTAGGGTCTGACCCCTTAGCCCTCCCTATACGGGTCGTTCAAACTTAATCAAAAATAGACCTTTAAGGGTCCGCTCTAGGGACAACCTTACCAACCCCTATAGGGGCCACTGAAGCTTCCAAAAGTGGCCCCTATAGGGGGGACATGCTAGTTGTTATGAACTTTAAGCGAAAAAGCGTTTCCATAAAAATCAACCCTTTAGATTAAAATTAAACGGCCCTATAGGGACCACTTAAGGGGCTAAGGATCAGACTCTAAACTCCTACAGGGACAACTTTTATTTTACCTCTATAGGGACCACTTTTTCGGTCCCTAAAGGGGCCGTTTTTCCCTTAAATTTTATAGATATCAACCCCAAAACTCACCGTGTCATTCAAATCGACTCCGTTCTCGATGAGATTTGCGACGGCTCCAGCGTTCTGATTCTGGATGGCCGAGTGCATGAAACTGCTCGACGGGGCTGCCCCGGGGGTCGTCGCGTCGACCTTCCTCAGCTGCTTCAGGGCGTTGTAGCCTCGTCCGGCGCTGTCCAGGGAGCCGTCGGACAACGAGAGCAGACTGCCCGAGCACATCAGGTCGATGTGTTCCTTGGCCACGATCTTGCCGTAGTTGGCCAGGCCGCCGGCGATGCTCACGTTCAGATGGCTTGCCGTCACTTGCTTCTGCCCTTTCTGGAGTTGATCAATTTATTGAATATCAAAGGATTGGAGTGAAATTTCCATTTTTTCAGAGCTCTTCTTTCCGTTTAGCTGATTCACGGCTAGCTTAAAACGCTAAAGGGGCGTGGCCTGTCTGCGCTCTCCACGAGCCAAGCGCTATCTCGTGCCTTATCGTGTCAGGACCCATTTTTCGATGGGTCAAGTCAGAACCAGCTATAATCGGACCTGTGTAACGTGAACCGGACGCGCTCGAGAAAGTTGGGATTTCTAGGGACCTCTTTAGTGGCGTTAGTACCCTCAAATGATCCCTTGAAATGCTTGGAAGCGTCCGGCTTGCGTTACTGAGGAGCCCCAAAAATGGGAAAAGTTCAATTTTAACTCTATTCTCCCCCTCCCCCTTTAGATGCAAGCCAGCAATTTTTCTTGAAAAAAACGTGAAAAAAAGGCGCAAAAAAACAGTCTAGTGAACACTAAAGTACTCCGAAAAATCACGCTCGCGAAATTTTGCAGATCTTGAAGCTACAGTACCCCTCCTCTTTACCAAAATCTTGAAAACTGAAAAGGCGCAAAGAACATTTGAGTGAGCACTAAAGTACTCCAAAAAATCACGCTCACGAGATTTTGCAGACCTTGAAGCTACAGTACCCCTCCTCTTTACCAAAATCTTGAAAACTGAAAAGGCGCAAAGAACATTTGAGTGAGCCCTAAAGTACTCCAAAAAATCACGCTCACGGAACTTTGCAGACCTTAATGCTACAGTACCCCTCCTCTTTAGCAAAATCTTGAAAACTGAAAAGGCGCAAAGAACATTTGAGTGAGCACTAAAGTACTCCAAAAAATCACGCTTACGAAACTTTGCAGATCTTGAAGCTACAGTACCCCTCCTCTTTACCAAAATCTTGAAAACTGAAAAGGCGCAAAGAACATTTGAGTGAGCACTAAAGTACTCCAAAAAATCACGCTCACGGAACTTTGCAGACCTTAATGCTACAGTACCCCTCCTCTTTAGCAAAATCTTGAAAACTGAAAAGGCGCAAAGAACATTTGAGTGAGCACTAAAGTACTCCAAAAAATCACGCTTACGAAACTTTGCAGATCTTGAAGCTACAGTACCCCTCCTCTTTACCAAAATCTTGAAAACTGAAAAGGCGCAAAGAACATTTGAGTGAGCACTAAAGTACTCCAAAAAATCACGCTTACGAAACTTTGCAGACCTTAATGTTACAGTACCCCTCCTCTTTAGCAAAATCTTGAAAACTGAAAAGGCGCAAAGAACATTTGAGTGAGCACTAAAGTACTCCAAAAAATCACGCTTACGAAACTTTGCAGATCTTGAAGCTACAGTACCCCTCCTCTTTACCAAAATCTTGAAAACTGAAAAGGCGCAAAGAACATTTGAGTGAGCCCTAAAGTACTCCAAAAAATCACGCTTACGAAACTTTGCAGACCTTAATGTTACAGTACCCCTCCTCTTTACCTTGGCCTTGTCCCTCTCATTCGACGCGCCGATACATCCATCGATGCCGATGTGGACCAAACTGCAGGACAAGTCGACCCTCATTCTGGATTCTTCCAAATCCGAGGCGGTGCTGGATTCGGCAAGGTCGGGCTCATTGGGGAAGACCCTGCCGTCGATCTGGAGCTTCCGACAGACGACCTGAACCCTCCCTTGGTTCATTTCAAAGCAGACGGCGTCACCTTGAAGTCGTTGGTGCTGAGGAGAGCTTCCGTGGAGAGGACGACGTTCTGGGAATGGAGTCTGAGGCTCGACGTGCAAGTGATCTTCGCGTAGACGTGCATCGTGCCGACCGTACTCTCAAAGGTCAGATTCTGACCGCGGAGCACCCCGTTGACTTCCAGATTCGATCCGGCGATCGTCATCTGCAATCGACGTCGTCTTCAGATAAGCTAACATGAGCAATGCGAGCACCTGTGGGACCCTGGAATTGACTTCTTTGACCGTCGTTTTGATCTCCTGATCGTGGCTGACACTCGAGGCGTATACGACACATTCCGGCTTCTTTTCGTGCTGAAACAAGAAATCGGCCAATTATTGAACTTTCCGGCTTTTAGTAAGGGTACAGATGAATCAGGAAGGTTTTCTTACGGCTTACAGTATGTTTCCACCGTAATCTCACAGTAACCGGCTGAGAATACTGTACCTGATGCTGTAGAGTAATCTTGTACTGCTGTTGCATTCGTTGCAGCTTGACATTGTAGCCGAATCCGACGTGTGACGTCACTGGCTGGTAGTTTACTGTAGTGTCCACGGGAATGTATACCTACAATAAAGCAAAATGAAGGCTACAGTAGGAAACGGATACTGTAAGAGTGTTCTAAATTTTGCAAGGCTTAGGTACAAAAACGGTTTTTTTTTTCGAAAAAAGACAAAGTTGAAATTTTTTTTAGGATTACGGTAACGCACAAGGACGTGATTCTCTCGTTGGTCGACGATAATTTGCGGCTTCGTGCCGCGCTCGACCCGTATTGCGAGCCTCTCATTTGTTGATGTGTGCATCTGAAAAATAAATGGAATTGAAAATTTAAATTTATAAAAAAGAGGTACGAAACTCCCGCAAAGTATGAGACTGCGGAGGTCCAGAAAAAGGGCCACTTAAGGGAAAATGGGCCCAAAAAGTGTGGAAAAGAAATTCTAGAGGTTTCTTGAGAGATCATGGCTTCTGAATCCAAATTTTTAAATAAAACTTGGAAAAGGACCCGAAAAAGGATGTTAATTTGGTTGTAAACTCAAGTGACCGCTTGAGGGAACAACTCGGCGAGCCGAGTGCTCACTCTAGGGAAATTTGAGAAAACCGATTCTGAACGTCTAGTGGTCACTTGAGAAGTCAAAGCAATTCTTGTAAAAACTCAAGTGATCACTTAAGGGGACAACTTAGCGACCCGAGTGCTCACTCTAGGGAAATTGCCCAAAAAAGAGTGAGAAAACCGATCCAGTACTTCTAGTGATCTCTTGAGTGATCATTGAAGCATTTCTTGTAGGAACTAGAGTGACCACTTGAGGGAACAAGTCAGCGAAAGCTCACTACAGGGAAACGCGCCCAAAAAAGAGCGTGAAACCGATTTAAAAATTCTAGTGGTTTCTTGAATGATCATTAAAGTGACCACTTAAGAAAAGAGCTTCAAAATTCCAAAAGACAATGAAAGTCAGGGAAAAGTCAAACACCCAAGTGACCACTTCAGGGGTCAGCAAAAGAGCTTTGGAAGGCTCTTGTGGGCTTTTTCAAACAGGGGCTTAACTATAACTCATTTATTTCTAAAGCTAAGTCCATATCTCATTATTTTTCTACATACCCGTGTGAAAGGAATACAGTGAGCCTAGAAGCCAAAAATATTCAAAAAAATCAAATCTAACTCTAAAAGAGTTCTGACACTCAAAATGGTCTCTAAAAAGGGCGGACAGTCGGAAAAAAAAAACACACACAGACGTGAAAATTGTCCAACGTTTTAGATGTGGTCAGAAAGCTCGTTAAATCGGCCCTTTAATGGCGTGAGAAAAGCCGCAAAAGGCAAAGAAAATCACGCAAAAACCGGGAGAGAAAGAGCGGCGAGAACAAATAAAATATATATTTCTTTACCTTTTTCTTTTTCTTTCGTTCCATCTCTATGGGGCAACCTTTCATCTAACCGCTCTTCCCACATTGAATCCTATGAAGACGCGCCAAAAAAAGAACATTTTCTTTATCTTTTACGGGATGAAACCCATAAATTCTCAATGACCTAAATTGAGTGGAAACGCTGCTGATGGCGTGCGCAAAAATAGCAAAAAAGGAAGAAGGACCGGGGATTGAACCTACGAGTTTTGGAGCACAGTGCGAGAGATTAGCCATTAGGCTATAGCGATTTGATTTTGAAGTTTTTCGAGGAAACCTTCCAGAAGTCAAGGTTCTCATTGGAGTCGTCCTAAAACATTAGTAGCGCGAAACTGACGTTTCTGAGCTATTCCAGCGATCTCTTAAGTGTTCTGACGCTACTAATGTGGTCACTAGAGATTCTCCAACTCGGCTGGTGCGTCTCAGCAATTCTAGGGACCACTTAAGTGTTCTGACCCTACTAAAGTGGTCACTAGAAATGATCCAACTCGGCCGGTGCGTCTCAGCAATTCAAGGGATCACTTAAGTGTTCTGACGCTACTGAAGTGGTCACTGGAAATGCTCCAACTCGGCCGGTGCGTCTCAGCAATTCAAGGGATCACTTAAGTGTTCTGACGCTACTGAAGTGGTCACTGGAAATGATCCAACTTAGCCGGTGCATTTCGGCAATTCTAGGAATCACTTAAGTGTTCTGACCCTACTAAAGTGGTCCCTACAAAAGCCCCAAAACGAGTTGATAACTGTTTTATGTCATTTTGGAGCAAAAAATAAAAAATTAAGCTGGAGCAGAGAGGGGAGCAGGCCACTGTTCACGGAAAACCCCAAAAAACCTGTGAAAAGGAAAAATGAGTTTCCAAGCCGTAGTAATAACTAATAACCACCGGAGGCCGTAAAGTCCGAATGAAACGAGATACCACGGGGGGCGAAAAAAAGTTTTTTTCGTTCGCCTGGTCAACTGGCCATATGGCCAGGATGAAATTGAACCCGAAAAATTAATGGGTCCGTCGGGGTTCTTTCCTTTTTTTTTCGCTTCACAGTATAAAAGACATCTGGAAGAGGCGTATAAAATCATTGTAGCGTAATATTTTCATAAGGATGCTAAACTAAAAGGGGTTGAAATTCAGGAAAAGACTTTTTTTTTCAAATCTTTTTTGTCAATCTAGGTGTTCATGGTTCAATCTCCGCTATGACTTCGCAAAAAACGTCTTCTTCATGGAAAACTGCCCGAAAAGTGCGTAGCCTAGTGGTTAAGGTTCTTGCCTATCACTCCGAGAGTCCTTGGTTCGATTCCTCCTTACAAACTTGGCAAAAACGCATTCGCTCCATGATAAAGCTACCAAAAGCACGAAAATCAGCATGGTCAACTGGATAAAAGCCTCGCTTTTCAACCTAAGGGTCTTTGGTTCGATTCCTTTTTACGCGAAAAATCGAAAAATGCTCTCATCGCCCAAAAAGTACGTAGCCTAGTGGTTAAGGTTCTTGCCTATCACTCCGAGAGTCCTTGGTTCGATTCCTGCTTACAAACTTGGCAAAAGTTCATTCGTTACATGATCAAGCTACCACACGAACACGAAAATCAGCATGGTCAACTGGATAAAAGCCTTGCTTCTCTACCGAAGGGTTTTGGTTCGATCCCTGTCTACGCGATTTGACAGATTACCGTTTACCCGCCAAAAAGTACGTAGCCTAGTGGTTCCGGTCCTCGTCTATCGATCTAGAAGTCCTTGGTTTGTTTCCCGTCAGCTTTTTTGCAAGTTTTGCATCAGAATGCTAGAGTTATCTTGAAAACTTTGCGGAAACCCTATTTTTCAATATCACCAGCATACAAATAGAAAAGCACTTAGAAATTTTAGAGTGGTCCCTATAGAGGTTAGAAGGAGGAACGGCCCCTAAAGAGACTGAAAAAGTGGTCCCTATAGGGGTAAAATCAAGGTGGTCCCTCTGCCTCTGGCCCCTAAAACTAAAGAGGTCCCTAAAGGGGTCGTTAAATCTTAATCAAAAAAGGTTATTTTTAGTTTTTCGCATGGAAATGCTTCTTCGTGGAGAGTTCATAAAAATGGTCGACTAGCCTGTCCCCTATAGGGACCACTTTTGCAAGCTTTAGTGGACCCTATAGGGGTTGGTAGAGTGGTCGCTATATAGGACCCTTCAAGGACCCCACTGGTTGCCCCTATAGGGACCACTTTTGCAAGCTTTAGTGGACCCTATAGGGGTTGGTAGAGTGGTCGCTATATAGGACCCTTCAAGGACCCCACTGGTTGCCCCTATAGGGACCACTTTTGCAAGCTTTAGTGGACCTTATAGGGGTTGGTAGAATGGACCTTCCAAGGGCACCTAAGGTTGCCCCTATAGGGACCACTTTTGCAAGCTTTAGTAGACCCTATAGGGGTTGGTAGAGTGGTCGCTATATAGGACCCTTCAAGGACCCCACTGGTTGCCCCTATAGGGACCACTTTTGCAAGCTTTAGTGGACCTTATAGGGGTTGGTAGAATGGACCTTCCAAGGGCACCTAAGGTTGCCCCTATAGGGACCAATTTTGCAAGCTTTAGTGGACCCTATAGGGGTTGGTAGAGTTCCCCTATAAGGACCACTTTGGAGTTCCTGGGCATGCTATAAAAAAAAATGCGCGAACCGGCCTTGCTCAAGGTGAAACGAGGCGAAGATTTAGTTCAGATGAGGCCGAAAAATAAAGGCAACCTGAAGATACATCGATGGACAAGCGGACCAAAGAGGGGAAAAAGTAAAACAAAAAAAAAAAAAACGGAGGCGACCTTGGGTGGCCGCTAACTTTGACGCCGATCGCGTCGCAAAGTCGTTCAATCTCGAGGTTCTGTTTTTTTTTCGTCTTGCCTTTTTTCTCAGGTTTAATGGGTTAAATCGGATTGAATTGGACGGCGCATACTTTATGGGGGGAAATAAAGGTTCTGGTGACCGTGTGGACCATTTTTGGCCTGGAAAATAGGATTTTTCTGCAGAAAGGGGCTTGAAGAAAGATAGTAATTAGTAATTTGAGCCTTTTTGAAAAATTTTTGCTCCAAGACAGAGTTTTTTCATTAGATGGCGCAGTAAGAAATGTCACTATTTTTGCAGTTTTGGAGCTTTTTAACTGTGATATAAGCTCTGAAAAAAGATGAAAAAACTCAGTCCTGGAGCAAAAATTGATTTACTATCTTTTTTTCGGAGCTCATATCACTGTTAAAAAGCTCTAAAACTGCAAAAATAGGGAGATTTTTTGCTTCGTCATATCGAAATCTAACGCAAAAACTGTGTCCTGGACCGAAAACTTTCCAAAAAGCCTCAAAATACTATTTTTGTCGCATTTTTCGATTTCTGAACTGACAAATTTGGAAGAAACGCGGATTAACTACAGCTAAAAAGCCACAAAATCTTTAAATCACAAGACAAAAAATCAGAATAATGAAAGGTTATTCAAAAATCGTTGTAAATTTCCAAAACGATACAAACTTAATCAGAAACCCCTCCGGAGCAACAAAATCTATATCAAAGTACAAAAAACAGAAGAAAAGGACGAGATCGATCTCGGCGCCATTCGAGTTTGGCGCCAAAATTTGAACGTTGGGGCGCTGGCGGTCAAAAGAAAAACCCATAAATTTTGATGTGGCGGGTTTCGTCCTCTCTGTTATTGAGCGGAAAAAATGTACTTTTTCACAAAAAGTGCAACAAACACATGCAAACATTTGATAGGATTTTTGATTTTTTTAAATAAATATAAAAAAATTTGGGAAAAATATGGTAGATGATCTGTTAGAAACTAGCAGGTAAGTCCATAATCTTTAAAAAAAAAAATCCAATTTCTCATTCTGACTCTGGATTTTTCAACAAAGTCATGTCAGAAGTACTTAAGAGCTCCAGAGTGGTCCCTATAGGGGCAACCTTAGGGATCCTTGGATGGTCTCCCTCTCCTATAAGGGTTGGTAAAGTCGTCCCTGGAGGGTCCTTTCTAAGGACAACTTTACCAGCCCCTATAGGGACCACTAAAGCTTGCAGAAGTGGTCCCTGAAGGGCACATGGAAGGGTTAGGGTTTTTGATGAAATTGAGAGACCCCTATAGGGTAAACTTGAGCTTTAGGGGCTAAGGGGTCAAATCCTAAACCCCTATAGAGAGCACTTTTTCGACCCCTATAGTGATTGTTTTCCCCTTTCCCCTATAGGGACCACTCTGAAATTCATTTCTGAAAGTTTTGGAAGGCTTGAAAAAAATTTAAATTTTGATAGAACTGTTCTGGTAAGTTCAGAATCAAGCTAAAGTTGTCCAAATTTTAACTCAACCTAATGAAATTCATATTTGATAAAATTGAAGACTATATACTTTTTTGAGCTTTAAAATCCAGGAAAAATGATAAAATAAGTGAAAATAGAACTGATAGTTCAAAACCTAGCTTTATTTTCCATTTTCTTCCATCTAGCCTAATTTGTAGATGAAAAACTTTCATCTCGTTGAAACCCCACGGGGTTTTTTTAATAACGGCCTATTCCGTGAAGTGTAGTGTGTAGTGTGCATGCACTCCGGCGCTTTCGCACATGCCCTCATCTCTGAATTTCGGAAATTCAGTTTTTTTCACGTTCTGCCGGCTTATTTGAACTTCGCGGATTCACGGACACGGCAACAGAAAAACGCGTTTTAAAAATTAAAAAAAAATTCGTCTCATGACCCATTGCACATGCGCCTTCAATATTCCCTATTGTTTACGCTTTTTTCATGGCGTCACAGGGGAACGGGGAGGTTTTGACTCCGCCCGCTTAATTTTTGGTTTCGCATTTTCTTCCACTATCAAAAACGCCGTGCAAAATTTTGGTAAAAACAAAAATTTTCTTCGAAATATTTTCTTCAAAACCTTTTCCATGACCTAAAAAGTCGATCAAAGTGGAAATGACTTGATGATGGGAAATATCTGCGGCAAATTGATGCGTCAATGAAAAAAGAGAGATAATTTATGTGAACCATTCAGTTCGGGACGAGAATAACCGCTACAAATGAAGAAGACGTTTAGGGCAAGTGAATCAATCAGTCACAGCCGAAATCGGCGAAAAAACTTTGATACAAAAGACGATGGTCATGGTTTCTGGGAAGATTGATTGGAAGGTCCAAGACCTAACCTTTGGGGGTGCAAAAAGGGGTCTATTAATATTTATGATTGATAAAGGTTGATGGAAGTGAAACTGAGTAGTTTGACAGTTTTTCTCGAAAGAGGATCAAACCAGGGACATTCCAATCAATAATTAAAACTCCTTTGCGCAAAAAATATCAATCTTGACAGCCAAATAAGCTCAAAGATGACGTCAGAGCCCTAAAAAAGTTATGTTTTTTGCCGTCAATTTACAATTTTTGAAAGAAAATGACCATCGAATTTCAATCATGAATTTTCGACATTTTCCTCATAGTCCGTCAAAAAAAAAAACAATGGCAAAAAAAGTTGACGGCAAAAAGATTCGAACCCTCATCCCAGATTTCGCAGACTACTGCGCTAGCCACTGCACCACGCTCCTAGCTGTCACGCAATGGCTGGTGGCGCCTACACGTTCAAAACTAACGGCAAAAAAAATTTTTTCGATTTTGATCGATGGCCACCATGAGCCTGTAGTTACCTAAATCTGAAAGAAGGTCTACGGACTGAACTGGCAGCTTCCAAACCAGTAAAATCATCAAATCAGAGCTCATAAGATCCATAGAAAGCAGCTACACAGCGTAAATTGAACTTGGCCCGAAGCCAAAACGCTTTTTAAATGGGGTCAGCTTTTCTCCGGCGAAAAATGATATCTTGACCTCTAGATAGCGCTCAAGACCTTCCGATCGATTTATCAAAAGCTTATCGTTCAACTAGCGGCAAAAATGGTTTCATCAGCTTCGGAATTGATCCAGGACCTTCAGAAAAAATATTAGAGGGAAGTTCATATATATTCCAAGAAGTTTTGATCCAAATAAGAGGAAAAATAATAACATTGGATTGATCCAAAGATGAATCGGACCTCTAGCCATTTTTCCAATGCTCTGTACTCCAATGACAGCAAGAACTTTCAAACTGAAATAAAAAAAGAAAATTTGATACTTCAAATCGATAAAGAACAGTTCTATGCTCTAAAACAACATGGGGAAAAAAACTGGCGCCTTGCCAAAACGCTTGCAAACTAGGCTCCGCCCATTTTTGACCGAGAAGAATCGTGTTGCAGATGGACGCCGGGTGTAAAGTTTGCATTTGGAACGGTGAAAGTTGAGAGAGAAAGAAAAAAAAGAAGTTTCGATCGTTTCTGATAACGAGGAAAGTAAGGGAGATAACGAGGGTTTTAATCAAATTTCAACAGGATTGGTTACCGTTTCATGTGATTTGATGATAAGGAAAAACACTGATGAAACTGTTTTCAGGTTTGCTCTTAAGGCCAGCTTATAGAGTCTTATTTTTTGCCACTTTCGCTTTTTTTCGTCAATCAGCCTACACGAAACGTCATTAAAGAAGAAATTACTTTTCAAAAGGGCATAAAATAGTGAATTTTAACCGTTTGAACTGTATTTTTCCTTCTATATTCAAAACTTCATTAATATTTTCGAAAAAAAAAATGGCAAAAAAAATTTCACCAAAAAGGGATCGAACCTGCATCGTACGTTCCACGCGCCAGGACGCTAGCCACTACACTATGCCACCTTCTGGCGGGGAGAGTTAGTCGCCGCGACATATTCCCTCCTGCATTTTTCGCGTGCAAACTTTGAGATCTCATAACTCCGCTAGAACTCAAAAGGAGCCCTTTTTTTCAATTTTATTGGAATCAGGGTTTCCTAAAGTACCTATATACCAAAACCACCTTTTGCACTGTTTGAAGAAAAATATGAAAAAAAATCCTCAAACTAGTTTTTCCCCTATCTCAGCAATAAAAACCGTTCGGACTAGCGAAAATTTGTGGAGAAAAACGGAGAATCGGAGGTTGAAGAGGGGGGTTTGATTTACAGCTCATTCGTCTTTCCAATCTTTCAACAAGGGCCCAAATTTCCGAAAACAACGAATTGAAACCGGCCATATGATGTTGTGGCAGTTGCGGGTGAGGGCACTTTTATCAGAGAACCATTGGAAAATGGTCTGAACGCTTCGAAAAGACGAAAGAAAAAGAAAAATCCAAAAATCGGTCTTTCCTCACTACGGAATGGTCAAAAAAGTCTTTTCGAAAAATTCAAAAATTTTTTTTTCGGAATTTGTGAAACAGTTTCTTGTTCAGAATTTTCCGTAGAACTCAAAAATATAACATTTATTGAGAATTGCAAAGAATTTTGAAAAAAGCGTAAAAACTGGCCAAACCTCTTATAAGCCAATCAACTCCCTCGCTAAAACCCCACTTAGTCCTCGATTAGAAATTTGTTTTTCCTTTCAAAAAAACTACCAGTTCTGACCTTTTTCTACAAAAACAGAACGCCCAATGCAAATAGTCGACGCCAGGAGGGGAGAAAATTGCGTTTTTCATCAGTTATGACGATCCTTTTTTTTAAAATAATGTCAGAAACTTCAAACAATTATCCTATAAAACTTGAAAGAAACTTTCGAAAGAGGAAAAAAAATTTCAAAGCAAAAAGCTTCAATGAATCCCCAGAAAAAAATTATTTCATCGAAAGAAGCCATATTTTTTTCAAATCATGTATAAAGTTTACTCTATGAAGAGCTTCCAGGGATTTATAAAAAAATCAGTAAAATTTCGAAAAGTTGAAGAAAATATAGATTTTTGAGCAAAAAAATCGATAGAATGACTCAAAGCCTAAGATCAGCGTGGCCGTTACCATTAAGTTGCGCCCGACCATGAAACTACTTTCGCGCCTTTTTGAAAATCTTTACTCTATGAAGATCTTCCAGAAACTTCTAAAAATCAGTAAAATAACGAAAAACTGAGCAAAATGAAAATTCTGAGCAAAAATCGATAGAATGAGTCAACGCGTAAGATCTGTATAGCCGTCGCCATTAAGTTGCGCCCGACCTCAAAACTACTTTCGCGCCTTTTCAAAAAGCTTTACTCTTTGAAAATCTTGTAGAGGTTTCTAAAAATCAGTAAAATAACGGAAAACTGAAGAAAATAAAGATTTTGGAGCAGAAATCGATAGAATGACTCAACGCGTAAGATCAGCGTAGCCGCTGTCATGAAGTTGCGCCCGACCTCAAAACTGCTTTCGCGCCTTTTCAAAAAGCTTTACACTGTGAAATACTTCCAGGACTTCGAAAATTCTTGAAGATTCTCTCGGAACTACAAAATTCCGAACAAGGGTTTCTAAAAATCAGCAAAATCCTGAGGAATCTCTCAAAACTAAAAAAAATGAAGATTTTAGCAAGGATCGATAAAATGACTCAACGCGTAAGATCTGTATAGTTATCGCTATAAAGCTGCGCCCGACCTCAAAACTACTTTCGCAAGCCGTTTTCGAAAAGCTCCTCATAATAATTGAAAGATACTGGCTGTGAGACCGCAGCGCGACCGCGACGCATTGAGCCATTCTCCAGGTCAAAATTAATCGGAAATGAACTATATTTTTATTGAAAAACTTCATGTAAAGTCATATTTTGTTCCTACTCAAAAATCGAGACGAAAGGAAAATCTTTTTTTCGAAAAAGACCAGAAACCTCGTAGTAAAAAGTCGAAAAAAGAGCGAAAAAGATGCAAATTCCGTCCGACGGCGATGAGTAACGCGGCCTTTTGTTTCGATATTTCTACGGCTCCACCCATGACATTTTTCCTCGTTTTTGACCCATTTTCCATGGTTTTTTCAAAAAGTTATCGTTTGAAACGAGTAGTGATTGACCTGATTAGGGCTACGTTTAGAAATTAATAATGGCTTGATTAATGGCACGAATAAATTTCGGATCAAAAAGCGTGCGGAATAATTTCGAAATCACAAAAAATCGATTCGGATTTTAAAGAAAATGTAAGAGGTCAAAAATCGGATAGATTTCAAATTTTCTGGGTTTTATGATGAAAATGAATCTCAATCTGAACCAAAATGGGTGATTCTAACTGGCTTTAATGCAAACTTTCCACAAAAATGGATTTTTTTAAGCTTACGGAAACCAAAATTTGAGATGTTTTAAATCGGAATGATTTCGAAATCACGAAAAATCGATTCAGAATATCGAAAAAAAGGTAAAAAAACGTCAAAAATTGGTTTTGAGGGTCGCGAAAAATGCAGGAACCGACATATTTTCTGGATTTTATGATGAACTTTATCGAATTTTTCAAATTTACAAAAGTTTACGGAGCATATTTCCTGTAAAAATCTACCAAAAAACCAAAATTTGAGCTCGAAATAATGAAACCCAGCGAAAATCCATCAAAAACTCAAAAATCTATGGTTCCTCAATGGGAAAAATGCGTTCCACAGGGCTGTTCCATCGAATTTCCTCTGGCAAGATTGAAAAGAGCGATAAAACATAGTTTTTTTTCGTTCGCATCCTTCAGATTCCAGCGAAAAAGTTCTTAGGTATTCACAAAAAAAAAATGGGTCGTTTTATAAGAAAAAAAAAAAGCGAAAATAGTCTCAAAAAGGCCGAAAAACTCAAAAATTAGCCATTTTTAGGAATTCCAGAGTGGTCCCTATAGGGGTTAGAAGGGGAAACAGCCTCTTTAAGTGCCGAAAAAGTGGTCCCTAGAGGGGTTTAGGATCTGACTCCTTAGTCCAAAAAGCTTAAGTGGTCCCTATAGGGGTCTCTCAATCTCATTTAAAAAGCTTATTTACTCAATTTTTCACATGGAGATCTTCACATATCGATTAGCATGTCCCCTAAAGGAACCACTGACTATAAACCCCTTCAGGGACCACTTTTGCAAGCTTCAGTGACCCCTATAGGGGTTGGTAAAGGTTGCCCCTTCAGGGGTCACTCTAAACTTCCAAATCTCAAAAATCGCCATCAAAATGATAAGCAAAACAGTGATCGGTCTCGACAGAAAAAGTAGCGAAAATTGATTGATGTTCTGAAAAATTTCCCAAAAATTGGTCCGTTTTAATTCGATTAGCCCGCTTATCTCGGTCGCAAATCTCCGCTTTCATCGCAATTTTTTTTCTCCTTTGAGTGGTCAAGTTTTGAATTTATCAGAGTGGTCACTAAAGCGTTTTTTCTAAGGATTTCTAATGCCAATTTCAAATAATATGCAAAACTGTTGTTAAAACTGTAGAGAGCGAAAAAAATCTTTTTTTGATACGATGCTCAGGGTAGAACGCTTCAAGCTCTATCAATTTTTTTGGCCAAATGAGCCATTTTTAAATTAAAAAAAGGAAATTAAGATTTCCGATCTTCAAACTGAATTTTGAAGCTAAAATATGAACAAAAAAATTAGTATAATTATAGTTAAAAAAATTCAAAGTATAGTATCCAAGCTCATTTTTGAGCCTAAAATCAAAAAATAAGTTCTTTCCTGAACTCAAGACACTGACCAATATTCATACGAATTCGGAATTCCAGTCTGTTTGCCCCGCCAAATTTGAGATTTTCCAAGGTGTCCGTTGGGGCGCAAATGTTTATCCAGCCACTCACCCACGCAACTTCTGGTCACTTCAATTTTCTGAGCTTCCGCATTTTATCAGAGAAATCTGGGAGATTTTTGGAAGAAATTCTAATGAGCGGAGCAGCGTACAAAAAAATGATGCTTCAGCTTTTTTTAGCTGCAAAAAAAGTTTTTTTGGGTTTTTGGGGGGACATTTGAAATTACTGGAACTGAACAAACTGAAATAAAAGTTATAACTATCTGTAAAAAAAGCGTTTAGAGATCAAAGTGGCCTTTTTTTCGAAAGTAAATTTTAGGTTTTATAGGTCATGGCCTAGATTTACAAAACAGCAATTTGAACCATAGTTTCGATAGAATTAAGGTTTTTTTGGGCTGAAAAAAACTGAAATACAAAAATACAAAAATATAACGATCCGCGGTTTAAGATGGCGTTTGGAGCTCAAAGCGGCCTTTTTTTGGAAGTGAATTTTAGGTTTTATAGGTCATGGACTAGATTTACAAAACATCAATTCGAACTTTATTTTTTAAGGTTATTTTTCAAATATGATTATTGAAAATCCACGTGTCCGTAAGTTGGATATTCACTGTCAAAAAACTTCCGGATGATTTTTTGAAAATCGTTTAAAATTGGTCTAACTCCCGAAATTCCCTTTAGGGAATACTTTGGTGAATCAAAAATTGTCAATTTGCAAGTTCAGGTTTCCAGACCCTTACAGCAAGAAAATAAACTCAAGTCTTGTATTCTCGGAATGCCAGAGTGGCCCCTATAGGGGTTAGGGCGGAAAGCAGCCCCTGGAGGGGTTCCATAAAGGGGGTAAAAATTAGGTGGTCCTTTAGGGTCTAAGGGATCAGATCTAAGCTCCTAACACTTGAGGGGCCACTTACTAAACCCCTCAATACTCGGCCTTCTTTGGCAAGCTTTAGTGGCCATTATAGGGGAGGTGAAGTGATCCCTAAAGGGATGTTTCGAGAGCCTCTAGGGTTACCCTATAGGGGCCATTCCAGCGCTCCTACGTAATGAAAAACAAAGACAGGTTCACAAAAAAATCTAGTAGAAACAGGAGATTCATCTCCCACGGCCACGGGGATTTATATTAATTGGAATCGCATCAAATTCAATACGAAAACACGGCCGTTAACGATCTCATAAAGTAATCGTTTCTCAATGTTGATTTGCATTTTACGACCGTGGGATCTTTATAAAAGAACAGAATTTGACATAAGGTCCAGGATACGTGAATAACAGGTGTCTCGACAAGGACGCGGGCGTTTTACAACTTGGCTGCGCATCAACTATCAAATTTCATCACTTATCCAAGGACAATGGGGTCGAGAAGATTTTGGATTGTCTGATCTTTCGGAGACATTTTAAAGCTCAGAAGGATACGGAGAATATTCCAAATTGACTGCGCATCAACTGATTCGCTACGCATCTCAAGATGAAGGAGTAGATCGCGAAAATTCAACCAAACAAAAACTGATCGATTCTGAATTTTAGCTGAAAATATTTGATGGTAGGCCTCCCTACAGACATTCTATATTTGGCTGCGCATCAACTGTTTCGCTACGTATCTCAACAAAAAGGAGTAGATGGCCTATTTACTCTACCAAAAATCGATCAAAGCGGAATTCTAGCTAAAATCTTTGATGATAGGCCTTCCTACAGACATTCTAAATTTGGCTGCACATCAACTCTATCAATGACGTCATTTTGGCTCATTTTGAAGGCAAAATCAAGCCAATTTCGTTTCAAAATATCTTGAAAACTCATTATTTCTTTAAAAATAGCTTGAATCTCGCTCAGTATCGACTTAAGTGATGATACTAGCCAAAAATGGTCAGTTTCGTATGGAATTCACTAACTTCAAAATTTGGCTGCGCATCAACTGATCACTCATACCTTCAACTAAAACTATAGAAGTCCGGCTCAGAATCAAATTTAGCTATGACTTAGCTTTGCTCATGTTAAACGCAAAAAATGTTCCCGATTCAATTGTCAATTTTCAGGAAAATCCCAGACGCAAGGTAAAATGACCTCCCCTTGGGAGGATCAGCTCGAAAAGGCCTATTGCTCAGGTTAGCGAGTACGATTACGAAAACATTAGCACCAGGAGAGAGGTGTAATAATACGAACAAGAGAGGGTGGAAAAAGTTCTCTCTTTGCGGCAAGAAATTTGCGGAGCCCGCGAAAAGTGGGCGGAGCCTGCGGCCAACAGGTGGAAGAACAACTTTTTCGATATGATGTTCTGATGTCCGTCTCCTGGGTTGTGGTGTGTAAAAATATACTTCTTCACCTTCGCCAAAGAAACAGCCGCCGTGGGTGATCCTTCAAAGTCTCGCTTGGGAAAAAGTGAGTGATCACTTAAGGGCTTAAAAATGAACTTTTTCAGTTCAAAATGGGAAGTAAAACTCATAAGTTCCTTCAGTGGTCACTTAAGGATTTTTCGTTTTAAACAGCAGAAAAAAAAACCAAAAGTCTAGATCTCTTAAGAAAATTTTCCAAGTACTTGAAAACATGGCCTCAAAAAAACCCTTTAAAAAATCCTAACTGAACAAATTTTGTCCGTAGAGCGTATATTCTCCTAAAAAACGGCTAAAAATTCAAAATAATCCGTCCTAAAAGCTATATTGACTTTTTCACATAACCGTACTTAGCTTTGACTTTTCAGAGAACCCGCAGAAAAGGACTTAAAGCAGGATACGTAGCAACTCAAGTTGATGCGCAGCGAAATCGTAGAATAATTACAAAGTCTTCGAGTTGATGCTCAGTCAATTTATGAGGTTTCAAGTTTCTCAAACTTTCAAAATGACGTCATTATTCTAGTTGATGCGCAGCCAATTTGGAACGACTCTGACTTCTAAAATGAGCAATAATGACGCAATCATCCTAGTTGATGCTCAGCCAATTTTCGAGAGTTATGAAATAATCCTAGTACCTTAAATTTTAAAAATGACGTCATTATTCTAGTTGATGCGCAGCCAATTCGAAACGACTCCTGACTTCTAAAATGAGCAATAATGACGCAATCCTCCTAGTTGATGCTCAGCCAATTTTCGAGATTCATAAACCGGCCAGTTCTTAAATAATCCTGGTTTCTTAAAATTTCAAAATGACGTCATTATTCCAGTTGATGCGCAGCCAATTTTGAAGGGCGCGGTCTTTTAAAATGAGCAATAATGACGCAATCATCCCAGTTGATGCGCAGCCAATATAGGCCCCCTAAGCCTTTGAGTCATATGAAAAAACTCCAAAAGACCCGCCATCAAAAGTTATTAACAGAGGTAATGAGGGGAAGCGTCAAACCGGAACAAGTCTGGACAATCAAAAACGAACGTAACGTCGTGCGGTGGACAGCGGCAGCCGAGGAGACCGCAGTTTAATGCTTGACGATGGCCTGTGGGAAAACCGACAAGCGTGCCGCCGAGATATAACGGAGGCCAATTGGATTCCCAATGAATTATTTGATTCGATTCGGCTCTCTTAAGTGGCTGATTTGAAAAGATTATGTCTCAATGGGTGAAGGGAACGGCCAGCTGAGAAATTGAAAAATCCGGAAAGATCTCGATTATTAAAAAATCTTTATACTTCTAAAAGACTATCTTGAAATCCTTAAAATTTAGAAACCGTAAAATAAGAACTATTAAGATAGTCAAGTAGATAAATTGCTAAATCTCTATTAAGCTCTTAGTGGCTTCATGAGCTTTAAGGTACCTTTGAAACGGCTCCATCGTATTTTAGAAAGCTTAACACTTACTAAAATGTACTAAGAGTCAAAAAAAGAGTTTTGAAATGTCCCAAGACTTGTGAAAAAATCGCTGAAGCATCTTTATTGTCTTTAATCAACCATCAAGATTGAAGCATGCCGAAATTTTCTCAAAAACACTTTGAAGACCTTATGCCTACCTTTACACACTGATCATTCCTAGAATCTTCAAAAAGTTCTCAGAAATTTCTGGATACCTTGAAAACTATAAAAAAATTAATTGAGAGCAATCTTTGCGAGAACTGAACGGCTTCAAAAGCGTCAAATTAATTTCGAAACTTCTCAAAAATCTTTAAAAATCAAGTTAGAGCCTCAAAACCCGTCAAGCGTTTAGATCTATAAAACGAATCTCGAGACTACTAATGAAAGTACTATACCACCCCAAAAAAAGGAGTACCTTTGACCCTGCCTCGCGTGAAGGTTTCTCGGTTGGTGGGTTGAGCTGGTCGTCCCCTTCATCCTACCTAGCTTTTGTAAACCGCTTATTTCCCTGTTGACATGCAACCCATCAAAACAGGGTCCCCCAGTCTACCTTCAATAACTTCATCTAGTAGGAGTTTCTAGTCTCCAAAGCCAAACGGGTAGAATCGAAGGTTCTCTTTTTGATGGGCTGGTATAGTGAATCGGCAGTGAAATGTTCTTGAACCAATGAAAGAAATTTGTCATTTCTGGGCGTTCTGAAGAGTTCTAGAAAGGGCTGGGAATCGTCTTTCTTTATCAAATCACCATTGAAAAGGAGGCCTAGTGGTCTAGAAACTCCCAGAAAAATGAAAAAAATGCAAACTGTGATCACGATGAAGCCTAAAGTCTTGAAATCCTAGGAGTTACTAACAGATTTAGAAAACCCTACCAACTTGAAGAGCTTGTAGGACGCTATTTATCAGAAAAAAACTTGAACCTATAAATTATCCACGGCTACCTTGAGCCTTCAAAAAAGGGTCCTGACACGATGAAAAAGAGACAGTGTCTAGTTAAAGGAGAGCGCGGACAGGCCCCACCTCTGAGCGTGAACTTGTTTGGAAAGGTTATCGTAGTATTTTAACATTCTCATCAGAATTCTTGAAAAAAAATAATGGCAAAAAAAGTTAGCGGCACAAGGATTCGAACCTTCATCACAGGCTCCGCAGGCCAACACGCTAGCCACTGCACCATGCTACTAGCTGCCATTCAGTGCTTGATGGCGCGGCTAGATTCCTTTTGAACGGCGTCAAATGGTTAAGGAGAAATATCATAACTCCAAAACTCGAACTTTGCGCAGATAGCGACTATGGGGGATCGACTCCCAGTCTATCAAAAATTTATAAAAAATTCAGGACCCTACGCCAAAATAACCTCTCATGTTAGCTATCCAAGAACTCGGTTATATAGGTTATTCCGCGCCAGCTTGTCACGATTTCCATTTTATTTGGAGCTACAGTAGCCTTTTCGGCGCTTCGCTTCGGTGCTCTCGGTGGGCCCGCTTGCGTGCGCCTTTAATAAAACGCATTATTTCCGAACTTTGGAATTTTCTTATTCTAGAAAGACAACATCAAATTTTATATCAAAATAACCCAAAAACTATATGAAAAAAAAGCTCGAACAGTGGGTTTCAAATTCAGCACAGGATCTTAGTGTGTATAGTTAAAGGGAAAAATGAAACAACCTCGTAAATTAATAAAAGAGAGAATTGAAGCAATATCTTGATCAGAAATAATGTTTTATTAAAGCCGCACGCAGGGGGGTATACCGAGAGCATCGAAGCGAAGCGCCGAAAGGGGTTCTGTAGCTAGGAGGAAAATTAAAATCGTGACAAGCTGGCGCGGAATGACCTATATCAATCACTGATCAGTAACACGTTAAACAAGTGGAAGCAGTATGTAAATTCGTAAATATATCATAGGGGCGAGTTGCGAGAAACAAACAGTCGAGGAGGAGGGAACGGTGGGATGAGACGTCACGCTTCCATTCCAATGCAAATCGTCTTTTCCCCTCGACCTCCTACGGGAAGAGAGGCAACTTTTCTATGGAAATCGGCAATCTTGTTTTCCTGCCCCACACCGACCGGCAGATTAGACGGTTTCTGTACTTTTGGATACCTGTTCGAGGTTTTTGAAAAGGCTACCAACTTATTTGAAATGGACGTTTTTTGCCCCCCGGTTGAACTTTTGCTGAAACTTTTCTGAAGTGTACTTAGGGACCTCCTGATTGCAGAAAAAGAAAGAAAATTTCTCGCAATAGATCTTGTTTCCGAATTATGGAGCTTCAAAGGGGGCCAAATACGCAAATTAGGCCAAAAAGCGCTATTTCAGGCTTTTGAAGTGCCCTAACTCGAAAACGAGATCTATTGTGATAAATTTTCTTTCTGTTCTGGAATCAGGAGGTCCTAAAGTACACTTCAGCAAAGTTTCAGCAAAAAGTTTAACCGGGGGACGTTTCCTAGTAAGCAACAGTCTTGCAGGCTTAAAACGAGTTTGAACGTGATATCGACCTCAATAAAGTTTCTAAAAACGTTAAAGTAATTTCAAAAAAATACTAGCGCTCCAACAACCGTGACCGCATAAAATCAGAACATAATCTAAAGTTTGTTAACGCTCCTGAGCGGAAGTCATTTTCGGTGGGGTGCATCTTTAAGCAATTTTTTAATCCAATAAAAATGACACCATTTCCCTACTCTTTAAATCTTCGCGCGCAAGTCGTTTTTGGTCGGCTGCAAAGCAAAAGATTGCACCCGACCGAAAATGACTTGCGAAACGACTATATTCAACCCAAATGAATTCAAAAATGACACCCTTCCCCTACTCCTTTAATCTTCGCGCGGAAGTCGTTTCTGGTCGGATGCACTATAAACCGAAGATCCCAGTCAAAAAATAGGTACGAAACCTTCGAAAAAACAATAAATCTCCAAACTTATCATTCAATCAAATAAAAAAGCCACATTGACCCAATAAAACTTCCAAACGTCCCAAACCCACTAATCCTCAATGGAAACTCCATTTGAACGAAGGGACAGCTGAAAACGAAAAGAACAGGTCGATGCGAGTGAACAAAACCACTCGAATCTGCGCTTTTTTGTCGCTTTTTGAGGGCGAACACACTCTTTTTTTGAAACATCGATCATTAGCCTTTTGAGGTCGACTCGAAATGCGTGTTTCATTGAACTTCCTGATAAAATTGAGTTGTAGAAGGGAACAGATTTGATAGTCGACTGGCTAAGCTTTCCCTATAGAGCTCGAAAGGTCAGAGGTTCAACTCCTCTCGCCGTTTTTGCCATTAAATATCGAGGATTTCATACTCCGTAGTTCCGTGTAGTGCCCAGAGTCCAACACAAAAATTTTCCAACTCTTTTTCTACATACAAAACTTAATCTTGTGAGAAAATTGTCTACTTTAGTTAAGTGGCTAAGAGTCTTGCCTATCATCCGACAGGTCAAAAGTTCGATTCTTCTAGACCTTTTTGCGCTTAAAGTCGACTATCCAATTCCCCCTCTTTCCGTAAAAAGTCCGGTTATTTAAAAAAATGAATTTTGTTTACAGTCAGTTAAAAAAACTTCAAATAGAATAGTTAGCTATTGTAGTCCAGTGGCTAAGTACCTAGCCTATCACCCAAGAGGTCACAGGTTCAAATCCTTTCCGTGTTTTTGCCATTTAAAAACTTCCAATAAACTACAGAGCTGTTCTAGTTCAGTGGTTAGAAGCCTTGCCTATCACCCAAAAGGTCAAGGGTTCAAATCCTCTCCGCGTTTTTGCCAGCCATAAAACTTTGAGCAAACTAAATGTTTATTCCGGTCTAATGGCTAAGAGCTTTGCCTAGAGTAAACGATGTTACGGGTTCGATCCCCTTCCACGTTTTTGCAATTTTAAAACTCCCAATAAATTAAAGAGCTATTTCAGTCCAATGGCTAAGAGCCTTGCCTCTCACCCAAAAGGTCACGAGTTCAAATCCTCTCCCCGTTTTTGCCCATCTTCATACTTTGCTGGCTTCACTGACTTATAGTTAAAAAAAACGTACCAATATTTCTGCGACGGGGAAAAGGCTCGTTGACGGCATTTTTTCGATTTCGTGTCGCTTTTTCTCTGCAAAAATAATATTAAAAAACGGCCAAAATATCCAAAAATGAAATTGGAAGAAAAGAGTGTCAGAACAGATAAAGGTGGTGGAAAAGCCGAGAAAATCTACTCCCTGCTTTGAAAAAACAACAAAATTAATGGGTTTGCGAGAAAATCCCAGGGGTGGGAGGAGGAAAAAAAAGATGCGAAAACATCAGGCTTTCGCCAGGTTTTTCAACAAGATCAGCTGTTTGCTGGGAGTTTCGGAATAATATTGACATTTTTTTCAAAGTTGAATACTAGATATAAGCCTACGAAAACCTATAAAAAGGTCCCAGGTTCGGTCCCACACTGGGTGAACAATTTTTTGCCATTTTTCCTGTTTAAAGAATTTTTCTAAGAGATCAGCTGTTCGCCATGGGATCATTTCCAGGTCAAACTTCATTTTTGCTAGCTTATACTTCATTTTTTCGAAAGTTTCCAATAAACATATGGAAAAATAGCTGAAAACCACCAAAAATAGCCAAAAAAAAACGGCGAAGAAATGCAGACGAATGGCCAATATCGCTGGGAAAATGGCAATGTTTTGGTCGAGTAAGCCCGAAAATGGGATAAACAGAGGGAGAGGCACCAGACGCGAAAAATAGAAGAAAAAAAACGAATAAACTTTCTTGAGAACTCCAGAAGGTTTCCCTTTAGGGGCCACTGAAGCTTGCTAAAGTGACCCCTATAGGGAAAATGCTAGTCGATTTTTCTTATGAGCTATATGAGAAGAAGAAAAAAATATCAGAAAAAAAATAATTAATTTTTCATTTTCATGTAAAATTATTTTAAAAATTGAAAGACCCTAGAGGGGCCACTTGAGCTTTGGGGACCACCTAAAGAGTCCCTTAAAGGGTTTTTTCCCCTTACCCTATAGGGAACCCCTAGGGGCCACTGTGAACTAGAAAAGTTTTCATTCTAAGATTTTTTTTGTGACATGCAATTTTTAACTGTCCGCGCAATGAAAACGATCGCATTTCAAAGATTTTGGTAGCTTGGATTTGTACTTATTAAAAAAATACTATAAACTTCCCCCTGTACGAAATTTATAACATGTCCTTTCACAACTGTACTCAAAAAAACTCGATTTTTTTCAAGCTGAAAACTTTTTTAAAATTCTAACTAAAACTTCTCAACCAACATCAGTATCAGTACAATATTAGCAAAGGATAGGCTAGAAAAGTTGCTGAAAAAGGCAAAGGAATGCCCAAATTTGGCGTTCTCGCGCCCCGCGGAAAAGGCGTTGATTTATTAGCGCCTTTGGGCGAAATTTCCCCATTCTTTTCTTTTTGATTTATTAGGTCTCGAAGGGAAATTTTGCACTTTTGACGTTGCAATGGAATGGCGGTGTGTTTGGTTTGATCATTTGAAAAAAATTTTCATTCTCATCACTCATTTAGAATAAAAATAACTTTCACACTTCAAAAAACGGAAAAATAACGTGAAACTGATAAAACTGGGAAAAGCTACGTTTCGAGCGAGTATTAAAGAAAAATCGCGCTTCTGATTTCGTTTCTTTTTGATTGTGAGATGAAAATGAATAAAAAAATGTAATAGAATGGGAACAACACAGCTTTTAGGAATTGGAGAGTGGTCCTATAGGGGTAAAAACCAAAGTGATCCCTATAGGGGTTTAGGGTCTGACCCCTTGGCCCCTAAAGCTCAAGTGGGCACTATAGAGATCGTTCAATTTTTATTCAAAAAACGCTTATTTATTCATTTTTTTTTTGCATGGAAAATCTCGCATAGAGTTCATAGAAATCACCGACTAGCGTTTCCCCTAAAGGGGCCACTTTTCCAAAAACAGCCTCTCTAAGTGCCGAAAAAGCGGTCCCTATAGGGGTAAGATCAAGGTGGTCCCTAGAGGGGTTTAGGGTCTGACCCCTTGGCTCCAAAAACTCAAGTGGTCCCTATAGGGGTCTTCTAACTTCATTTGAAAAACGCTTATTTATTCAATTTTTCGCATGGTAACCTTCGCATATCGATTAGCATGTCCCCCTTTGGGGGCCACTAACTAAAACTCCTCTAGGGACCACTTTCACAAGCTTTAGTAGCCCCTAGAGCGGTTGGTAAAGATTTCCCCTAGAGAGACCACTCTAGAGCGTCTCAGAAATATTGAGCTCTGAACAAAAAATTTCTGGAATTTACAGAAAAATGGCCAATTTTATCAAAGAAAGTTTCGAAAACAAAAAATAATGGAACGAGCGGCGAAGCTCTTAACTTTTCTCGAACAAACGCCGACCGGAAAAGCAAATATGAGGAGGAGAAACAAAACGTTTCGAAACGATCGCTAAGTTTGAAGTTGAAGATCTGAAAATGAGTCAAATCCGTTAGAAAATTATCAAAAATCTTATTTTGGCCGTAAAAATGAGTTTTGCTCATTTTATAGTAGAGTTATCCCATTTTTCAGACTTTTCTTATAAACTGATGGGGATCATGAATCATGAAATTATTAGATAGATATATTACATATTTTTTTAAAGCATTTTTTTGAAAAAAATAGCATTTTCTAGATTTAAAAAAACCAGTGATCGAACAAAGTTATTTTAAAAAAATCACGGAATTTTTTTCACGGGCAAAAATGCAAAAAGACCTAAAAAAAGCTTTTTAAAAAAATTTTTGTAAAAAGGGCTTACGGGTTCCTGCTTTTTCTGGACTTTTGTATAAAGAATATTTTCAGGTGAAGGGGTTTCTTCAAATTTAAGGCGTCTTTTTCCCAAAAAGAATATATGTAGGTTGAGACTTCCAGAATCTGTTTCTAGTAGATCAAGGAGCGTTCTGACCAATTTACTGGTAAATCCCAGTCGCAAAGTAAATTGACCTCCTTTGTAACTCTTGAGAAACTTTTAAGAATTTCGGCTTTTGCTCGTGGTAATGGAAATATTGCAGTCTAGGATTAATTTGGTTCCAAAAGCTTGAGAAAATCGGCAAGACAAAATAAACAAATATTTTAAAAGCTGCATTCGGACATCTCATCAGACTCGCATTTTGTGAGAAATAACCGGATTTCTGCTTCAACTTAAGGGTTTCTTCTCTGAAAAAAACATTCAGTCAAACAAAAAACACACACCGATAATAAAGGAAACACAAATAATCGCTATCCCAATCGAAACCTGTGTAAAATCATCATTTTTCACCAGAGAAGCATTTTTGCGATTAAAGTGCAAACTACACATGAATAGAACGTTTTTGTGACGGAAAGAACTTTGGTGACAACAGAAAGAATTGAAAATTGAAAGAAACGAAGAAAAAGCGAAAATCCGAAAAATGGCGAAGCGTGTTGTCCACGGAGCAACTTTACTGCAAAGCGCTCTTTTGGCGGGAGCTCTCCGACTTTGAATAATTTTTTCTTCAAAACTGAGAAGTTCGGTACGTTTTGAAGTTCACCGTTCGATTCGCAATGAAAAGCTCTACAAAGTACTGCTTTGAACTGAAACACCGTTTTTTACTGCCCCTATGCCTTAAAGGCTGCCATATTGAACTAAAAAATTCCTTCCCTTCAAATGATTTCTTTTCAAAGCCTAACACAACTTAACAGGATTTCCAAGTTACCTACCGCTAAAAAAATCAAACATCCTCCAAGAGCACAAAAATGAATGGAAAACGGTTAAATTTTGTCAAAATATTTACCTTGCATCATATCGAAACGTTCTTGAATCTTTTGTCGATAAAAAGTACGAGCAAATATTATGTGGAAAATCGTTCTTACCGAGTAAAACCGTATAGTAATTTTGGAACCGGAGAGAAAAAAAGCTGTTTGATACGGTTATCAATCCAATTTTAAGGACGAAAACTGCCCTAAAATGACGGTAAGGGCAGACTTTGCAACATTTCTCCTTATCAATCTTTTTAGTGTGCTAAAATTAGAAAACTGTGCAAAAAAGTTCGTTTTTCAATGATTGTCAGAAGACAAAGACGGGCGGAACAGTTCCGCGAAAAAATGCGGAAGAGAAAATTTTTGTAAGGAGAACTTTTTAACCAAATAAAGGAGATAACTGGGAAACTATGCCTATTCTGTAATTCAAAAAAAAAAAAAATATTATTTGTTATGAGGCTACCATAACTCAGAAAAGGTTAAAAAAATTCTTTCTTTGAATTTTTGAGAAGTTTTCTGAACTATGGAAGCCCAATTTAGAATAATTTCTTGTCTTTTTCGATTTTTATTCTCCACAAGGCAGTTTTCCAGTTATCAACATTTTTGGCCAAAAAATTTTCCTCTTTTAAAAATATCGCTTCCGCTGATTTCTGCTGTCCATCACAAGCTATCAAAAAACAACTTCTTGCAAGGAACAATTTCGCAACATTTCCAATATTTTTCTAGTTCAAATCGAGCCTAAGAAGCTAAATTTTTGTTCTGGAGGTCTGTAAAAATTTAGAAAGTACAATCTAAATAAAAATTTGATCAATAATAAGAATAGTCTGCAAAAAATGATAAAAAGCACATGAAAAGCTGGAAAAAAACTCTAGAGGCCACTTGACAGGTTCCGCGAGCCCCATTTGGAGAGGGCACTAGAGTGGCCTCTAAAACCACCTCCATAGAAGCCACTAAAGTAGTTTTTAATGGTCTAGTAGTAGCGCTTGGGCTCCTAAAGAGGTCACTAAAATTTATTCGGTCACTAATTCGACTACTATAGTGACCACTAAAACGTCAAATCCCAAAAGCGGCCAGTAAAAAATTTTCCCATACCGCTTGTTAAAAGTAAAAAATAAAAATAGCTCTAACTGAACTATAGAAAAAATATACCGATACGATTTTGGAATATAACTACAGGTAGAAGTAAAAAAATTCAAGTCCCAAGCATAAAAGGGTCCAAGTCGAAAGTTCCAAAATCAAAACAGAACGAAAGAAATATGAAAAGCATAAAATTAGAAACATTTCGCGACCAGCCGACGTCAAAACGGAAAAGGCTTGGCGAATGAAAAGATAACGATCTCAATATCTCAGGAAAAAGCTGTGAAATTAGAAAAAAGCGAATGATGAACGACGTGCGAAAAGAACGTATTGAATGGATAAGAAGGAAGGAAGCCTGCCCTTTCTACACACGAAAAAACAACGACGGAATGCGCTCGAAACCTGTTCCTCCCATTGAGAAATGCGAAAGAAATCACTGATTATGAACGCCGCTAACAGTTTCCGGCGAGTACTTCTCGAAAAAAAAAATCGTTTCAAATCGCCGAAATCTGGCACAAAAAAAGAGAATTTGACGGATTTATCTGTACTGAGTGTTGCTATCAAGTTATCTTCACAAATCTCCCATTCATTTTTTTTTTCTACCAGGAAATAAATTTTGATAACAGAACATAGTACTGACCAATTTGTTTGGAACAAAACTTCGAGGAAATCCATCATTTTTTTGAAAATTCTCCGCGTCTTAAAAAGGCTGAAGAGGGCGTGGCTTAGCGCAACTGTCGCATAGTTATAGGAGACGTTTCTACGCGTAGATTTACGCTCACGTGAAAATTTTTTCGACCGGTAAAATCTGTAAAAATGTTTATTTCTAGAAAGATCGTACATGGAAATGCTCATCTCACAACGGAGAACGAAATAAAATCCCGCAAAAAAAAGGAAGCTTATTAAGAGAAAAAAATTAGCGATTTTCCGAAAAATCAGTTGATTGCTCTAAAACCTTTAAAACTCGCTATTTTCTGAAAAAAACAACTACCGCGAACTGTTAATATAACAATGGAGAAAAGATAAAACCAAAGAAACCTTTTGGAATAAAATTGAAATAAAAAAATTAGAACTTTTCTTGAAAAACCTGTTTTTCGTCATCATATTCCTGAAAATGTCTTGCTTTAAACAAAAATTTTCACGGAGAACTATCAATCAAACGGTGAATAACAAAATAGAACCATAAAACTGCTTCTAATAAAAGGCTAAACTTCCAAATTTTATACGATTTGAGAAAGTTGAAAACTTCGCGAAATCGAAACCAAAAAAAATCATGATCATTGAAATTCTCGTTTCAGTTGTTAACAACGCTAAGGAAAAAATGGAGAACAAAGATCTGAAAATAACGAAACAAAGCAAAAATGACGGAAAATGAATTAAAAATACAGAAGACAAGAAGTGTGCGCTGGCGCAGACTTGCATCCTCCTACCGTACTTTTTTTTCCATTTTATCGCCCGCCAGTTTTTCTTTCCACGTCCACCGTTATAAACGCCGTGAATCAATTCTTCTTTGAAAACACCTTATTGATATCTGTCCAATTTACTACTACTCGTACCGAAAAATTCAAGCAGTTCTGCTTCAAAAAGACAATTCAATTGATGGAACTTGAGCAAGTTCACAAGACGTTCGAGCCTTTAGAAAAAAAAAATTAGTTCGAGGAAAGGAACCTTTTCTACCGTTATCATAAAAAAATTTTGCTCCATCACAGAAAATGGTTCTGAAAACCTTTCGAGTTTTAAAAAATCGTGCCTTTTCCTCAATTCGAAACAAAACTGAACATAAGGGTGATAACGAAACAGCCTTTGTTCGAAAGATTGCTGCACTTTGACATTGTTAAGAAAAAGATGCTTTTGCTCAAAGAGAAACAAATAAAAACGATAAAAATACAGTGGATCGTTAAAATTTTGCGCCTTCGAAAACTTCATCAAGCCTTCATAAAAATCCGAATAAAAAAAAAAGCAAAAAATCATCATTTGGCTATTCTTTCAAATAAATCCAAATAAAAATCCTTAGGATCTTACTGTTGAAAGTTTCAAAACTTTGTGAAGAATCAAAACCTCATAGAGTGGTTTGGAAATATCAACCGCAGGAAAAAAAAAGAGAAAATCATCATCTGGTAGCTTTTTCAATGAAACCGAGTCCAAAAACGGCGCCTATATGACCTGTTCTTATCAACAAAAATTTGCAAACTCCAAAGTTTCCGTTGATAACGTATCATCCCTAATTGCATTCTTCATAAGCCGATTTTTCGGTGTTGCAACACGCCTTCCTCAAAACTTCTCTGCTTAAGCCACAGCTCCTACCGCATTATAAGTTATGACACAGTGTAGCACACGTAAAGGGGAATTTAATTGGCTGTAATGATATAGACAAGCATTAAATGGATTAGAGTAGGGATGAAGCACGGGTACCTGGTTTAACGGAGTCTGCTGGGAATAGATCCAAAAAGTAAATTGTTATCGAGGGATAGTAAAAAAGACCTGAAACGATCTGGAGAAACATTGAGGTTTCCCAGCATAGCCAGTTTATTCCAAAAAATGAAAAACGTCTCAAAGAAATTGTTGAAACGTATCCCTACTCTGATAAGTCGTGATGGAGCACGTACTGAATTTGATCTCCAGAAAACACTTTGACCAACTGGCAAACGACTCTCCTCAATATAAATTTTACGTAAAGCTTTTAGACAAAACTTGGTTTTCAATTTTGGCTTTTTTTGCGTTTTCAGGGGCAAAGGATTGTGCGCGTGCTTCCTTGCGCTTTGAAGAGTGTTGAAAAGAGCGGTTGCTCGATCGTAGCTAGAAGTTGAAGTTCAAAGCTAAGTTTTCATTCTATTTTTTTTTTTGTGACACAGCTTTGTTCAAATAAATTTAGAAACTTCCAATTATGTTGTCGGTCGGTTTCCCTCTGCGACAGTTTTGAGCCGACAGGAACTTTTCTTATTCCAACAGCTCCTCTATGCTGGGAGGCGACTAAGCGCCCACTATCGGCTGTGTCGCCACTAAGCGCCCTCTAAAATTTCAGGCGCCTTGAAAGCGGTTTGTGAGATTTGCGCGAAATAGCGAACTTGCCCTCCCATCGTAAATTCTTCATATTCGAAAATTTTTGGGATTTTTATTTATTTTCATTTTTTGTTTTCATTTCGATTTTGCTTTTGTTTTTGACTTCGGCTACGATTTATGTTTTTAATACGTTCTCCACTGAATCCTGCTAATCCGTACTATTTAGAAACCATTTTGCCGAAAGAGTATTTATTCTTTGTAATTTATCAAAAGATGTTCAACTTAACTATTTTTTTCAAGATACGAGTATATTATAATTAATAGTTTTTTTCACCAAATTGATACCGGCGATTGTTAAAATTTGAAATGGACATGTTTTTGAAAAAAATTCGTTTCTATTTTCCAATTAGTTTTAGTTTTTTTCAGTTTTATCTTATTATTTTTATAATAATAATTAAACTATCGTGAATGTGCAGTATCCATCTTGCCAACCTCAAATTTATGACTCCTTGTCAGTAAATGTCTCCTTCTGTTCTAAAATTACCATCTCCCTTATTGGTGGGGTGAACCCGCTGTGCTAATTCGGGTGAAACTCGGATAAACCTGTAATTTACCCGATTTAGCTTGGTGCGTTAAACCGCTTTTGCCGCGCCAGTCACCCGAAAACCAAAACAAATAAAAAATAGAAGCAGCCGTTGAACGTGATGTCTTTTTCCAGATAATTGCCAAAAGGTTGCCAAACGTGCCGAAAAAACTAGAAGAGAAAATAGTTTTTCGAAGGTTATTTCTTGAGGTTCGCTTTTGATCCAACCTTTGGACTTCAAATTTTCTGTTGCAGATTATGAAAGACGCGCATCGAAAAGGGAAAGCTTCAAGTCTTCATACAACGCCTCATGTCTTCATTTACCAAAAGAATCTCGCAGCGACTCTTTTGAATAATCTCGCAGGGACTGATTTGACTCTTCTAACCTCCTTCATTTTAAAAGTAATTTGAGAACGAAATTTTTTTAATTTGCTAAAATGCTTCCAAAGCAATCTGATCGTAACAAAAAAAAAATCGAACTTTGTTTTTTAGCATAGTTATGGCCTACCTTTGACATGAGTCCTATCACTCAAACAAAACTTATTATATATTCAAAGCGCCGTACTCGGTTCAAAGACGCAAGTCGACTAATTTTTCATTTTGTTGCGATGAGCGTACTCTAACAAGCATTTCAGCTAAGTTTTTGAAATTATTGAGATGAAACTTCGTTTTACTTTCGTTGTTATAAGATATTTTTTTCTCATTTATTAAATTAGTTTTGTATTTTTGTTCGTTTGAAATTTGAAATTATATTGATTTATGTTTCAGTTCACTTTCCTTCAATTTCTAGTTTGGTTGAAGTATATTTTTTTGTTTTTTTATGTTTGACCTCATTATTATGTGTACCTTATCTCGATAGTTTATTTAAGTCGTACATGCATTTTTAAAGAAAATAAATTCATATTATTACTTGATGTTTGATGCTATTCCTGCGAGCTGAAAGCGCAAAGGTTGTCTGTATTTTTGTCTAACCATTGCTATTTTTGCACTCTGATCGTATGGAATCAGAAAAGAAAAGCATTGGTTAGACAAAAATACCGACGACCTTTAGGCCTTCCAGCTCAAAATACAAGCAAAAAAGCAAATGGGAAAAGAGAAGAAAGTGTGCCCTATAGGACTGTCGCGCCACTAAGCGCCTACCAAACCGCTCGCATGCTGATCAGGTGTCTCAACGGGTGTACCCGTATTAAACCCGTGTTTCTGAGGTTATTTTAGTCTCAGTTGGGCTAAAACGGGGGAACAACGGGTGTAAGAAAAATAGGTAACCCAGCTGGGCTAAAGCGGGGTCTCAGTTGGGCTAAAAGTGCCAAAAGTTCTATCAGCTGGGCTTATACGGGTTTAATACGGGGGCACCCGCGGAGACCCCGTGTTAGCACGGCGGGGTTACCCTGCTCAGCATGCGAGCGGCACCAAAGCGCTTTAAAGCGCGCGTTCGCGCGGTTTTGGGCGCTTTTAATGGGCGCTTAGTCGCTTCCCAGCATAGAGTCTACACGACGTTTTTTTGTTTTTGTTTAAAACAATTTTGTTTTCGTTGAATTTTTGCAATGAGGTGATTGTCCAAATTGTCGCAGTTTATATTTTTCCACCATATAAATTAGTTGGATAAACTATTTAAAATCCGTGGGACATGTAAAAAAAAAATATCGCAATATTGGGTTGGACTTCAAAGATGACTTAATCAAGGTCACTCTCGTCGGAGTCCTCAGAACTGTCGACGAGAGGATTTTGATTCTGAAGAAGAATTTGAGCCAACGGAGCAGAGATGCACCGCGTTCCCCATTTCGCATTTCGCATTCCGCGTTCCGTGTTTTTCGATTCTACTTCCGCGCAATGCTTAGGGATAATGATTAACTTCATTTAAAAATTGACGCAACGAACTTTTCGCATGGACGAGTTTTGTATTTATTTAGCTTCAAATTTCCGTTAGGAAATGTCAAAAAAAAAAAGCTAATGCGATTTTTCTTGGAGAGCTGATCAAAAAATCGCTTGCATGGTTTTTGAATAAAGGAACTGCCGCTGTTAGAGAAAACATAGAAATTCAATATCGTTTTTATAATTTTTTTATTTTATTCAGGTTTATGATGGGGACTTGAGAAGAGATTGTGGCCTTGAAAAAAATCTCTGGGTTCAATTGATATTTCAAGACGTTTTCCGATGTTTTCTGCGTTTGGATGAACTTCAAAGGCTCTATTCGGAATAGGATCTATTTTTTTCTATCTCATTTTCAAAAAAGTGAACATGAAGTAGCCATCAAAAAGTTTTCTTTGTTTGAAAAATAAAGCTTGAAGCTTCAGCCATCGTAAAATTTTCAATTCATTCATCAAAGTTGTGATGAAGCAATTATTAGATTTTTCGAATTTTACAACTGAAAGTACTACTCATCTGAGAAACTCCTTAGCTTTTTTTCAAAAATTTTTCGCAGGTGTAAATTTATTTTTGAAGCAATGAAAATTTATTGACTCCACAGAAATGTTTTCTAGAGATAAGGAAAAATACATTAAAAGTGTAGATTATAAGCAGCTCAATAGTATAATTTACTCTTTTATTGGAAAACGTGCAGGTTGAAGTTATTTGAATTTGAATTTGAATTTATCACACTGAATAAACTTTCAGTTAGTTTTTAAAACTGGACCTAAATTCCCCAGAGTGGAAAGTCCACACATTTTGTTAGAACAAAAATGGACTTTTTTTCATCGAATTAAAATCTTTTGTTCAAAAAATTGCAAACTGACACAAGTAATTTATACAACCAAAAATGAAATCAAAAAAAAAAAGTTTCAAGTTGAAGGTAGGGACCGGAGCCTCGTAACATGCGTCTTTCTTGCCGTCTTTGTCGGATTGGCCAGGAATTCATCGCTTTTCAGCAACCTATAGAACCTTAACGAAATTGAACCGACATTTCTAGGAACTAATCGATCAGCTCTAATCGCATTTGCTTTTTGAGGGTCGCCGATGTAAACAACCACGTCCACGGGGAACAAGAGTACATCAGATCGATCATAGGACACCTGGAAAACATACTTTTACATAAAAATTTTCATTTGAAACTTCAGATTATATGAAAACTAGCCAGGAAGTTTTTATTGTGGCAGGTAAAGTTTCTGAAAACCTCACCATGCTCAAATTCTCAATTTTAAAAGAAGAAACCTTTTTTTCTGACTAGAAGACCGCGACTAGAAGACCAGAACCAGAGGACCAGAACCAGAAGACCGCAGCAGACCGAAGTACAACGACTGAATGAGAATGAAGTAACGACGAGAACAACGTCAATGTTTCCCGCGTTTCGCGTCGCTGCGAGACCCTTAATCCAGATGTCTGCCGCAAAGTGCGCTCTGTCGCACACTTCACCGTCGCGAAGTCAATCAGATTACTGATTGCTATGGGGCGCCCAAAAGTCGTCAAAATTCTTCCGCTTCGAGAAAACGAAATAACAGTGAATGTCAGAGAGGGGAGCTGTGGCAATTTTCAAGCGTTCTATGTCAGACTATACACAAACTAGCCTTCCAAAATTTCAACAAGAATGAGAAGAAAACATCTATTGATGGAACTATAATCACGTAAAAACCAGCAACAGGAGCAGAGATGCACGGAATTCTGAGTTACGCAACTCGCAAAAATTAATTTAGTTCCGCATTCCGCATTCTCAATTTCTACTTTCGTGCATCTCTGCAACGGAGGGAATAACATAGATTGCACAGCATGAAACGGAAACTCCGCTTCAAACGCTTCTTCTTCTTCTTTTTCGCAATGTTTAATCCATTTTATGGCCAAATCCGGTTGCACGCCCTTCAAATAATCCAAAGCTCTTCTACGAATCTAAAATAATTTTTTCGTTTTTGTTTCGAAGGATTTTTTTTTTTTCATCAGAAATGACAAGTTTACCATTTCGAGGTTGCCATGAGTTGTTCCTTCGGAACAAAGAGTATGTTTGAGCTGGCTCCAATTCAGCTCGATTGGATTGTAACAGCAGTGGTAAGGCGGAAGGCGCACAACGTCGGCGTTGTGTTCTGCGCACATTGCGTCAACCTCAACGCGTGTGAATTTTTCAGCTCCCTCGTCAACCAAAAATTTTTCGATGATGTTCCGAAGAATAGCTTTGGTCAGTTTTTTCGACGTGGGATAAGGAACAGTTTCGTCAATCAGCATATTGAAAACCATCTCTTCAAGCGGAGTTCATAAACTGACTCTGTTCAATTCGGGGTCTTCTGTCGCTCCGCCGTCTCTGACCTCTGGAACTTTTTCTGCTTCACCGCTTGTGATGGCCGGGCCGTTCGGCTGGGCAGTTTCTGTTGGCTGAAATTCTTTTATCAATGTTTACTCTCATAGGCAGGAAACACTATAGGACTTTTGAATAAGACTGAGATTACTTGGTGCATCTGGTTAACGTTATCATAGTTTCAATCAAAAACAGAATAAGGTAAATTGAAAAAAAAATTTTTGACAGCTCAAAGTGGAGAAAAGACTATTGCACTGTTTCGGAACGATTTCCATTCCAACCTTATGATTTTTTAAAAATTTTTTCAAGCTCTCAAAACTCATTAAAATCCAAATTTACTGAAAAACTTTTTCAATCTCTTTCAGTTGAAAAGCAATTCGCTTTTCGGTTAGGAGCTGAAAAAAGGTTTGAGAAAAAAAGACGTGAGTATTATAGGAGTACACGCTGCAAATTTGAAACTTTCGTCTCAATAACTGTCAAATTTTTTGCATTTTGAATATTTTGCAGTTTTGGATATTTAAAGTAAGTATCTTTGTTGAGCTAAGAAAGCTTTTTTTTTGATTCCGTTAATTTTATCGAAAGAAAAAAGATCAAAAAATAACCTCATGAGCCAGAGTGTTATGGGCGTCATCCATATTCAAGTTGAACTTGAAATAACTGAAAAAAAGGGATATTTTGAATTTTGTGAGAAAAATTAGACATTAAACACGGCGTTATTGTTAGTGGAAGAAAAAGGAAGAAAAAGCAAACCCAAAAACTAAGGGGGCGTGGAAAGGGGGAAAAAGGGAAAAACGCGTAAACCACAAGAAATATTGAAGGCGCATTCAACGGGTCATGAGACGAATCTATTTCTCATTAAAATAACGCGATTTTTCTGTTTTTTTTTGTCTTAAAACACATGCCGTGTTGAAAGTAATTCGTGTTTTAAAACAAAAAAGTGCAAAAGAAATTCAAAATAGCCACCAGAAAATGAAAAATACAACTGAATTTCAAAAGATCAGATATGATTTTGAACTTCGCAAAAACTACGTTGAACGCGGCGTGTGCCAGAGCGCAGCTGTGTATGCACACGACACACTACACTTTACGGAAAAAATATGGGCGGGGCGTCGCCAAAAAACGCCGTGTACAAGATAGGAAATTCGAGAACGACAAAAGGGATCATTACGTGAATGAACTTTTGGTGAGTCTAGTTCAGATCAAACTCTGCTCTGCAAGCTTTTTGTCAAAATGTTAATCAAGTTTGAAGATAAATACAAACTTTTGATTCATCTTCCGCAATCGGACTTGCAGAATAACTCTCGAAAATTATCTTCGAATGTCTTCCGAACGCAAAAATCTCCATGGAGATTCTCAAAAAAATTATTTCAGCTTTTTGCGCTTATTAATGTTAATAATACGGAAAAGTATGAGCACGAGAACTTTTGAAAACAAGCTTCAAATGCGATAATCTTGAAAACTGAGATGTGCGAATTTTTCCCCTGAAAATGTCTCGGAAGTGTGAACATTATTTCAAAAAATGCTTTCACTTGTTCCAAAAATGAAGTATACAAAGCTTACCAATCTCAATACTTTTTTTTTCTTACGTCAGTTCAACGAATCATTTCCAGCCTTGAAAAATGTTTTCATTTTTGCACGTGTTTTTCTCTAAAAGTTTCAGTATTTTTTTTCTCCATTGACAGCGCCACCGTGAAAGCCACTTACTAGTACTAGTATAGTTAGATAGATTATTTTAAGATAGTTAGATAGATTGATAGAACTATAGTTAGATAGATTATTTTAAGAAAAAGAAAACATTTCCTATTGCGAGTACTGTAATACTATTAATAGTGTTTACACTCGCGGGTTACAGTGCATACTCTTTAGCTGAAAATTTTCGCTTAAAATTCTTTCTTTTTCTTGCTTTTTTCTTTCATGACGTGTTCATCGGAAAAATAAGAAATTATTTTGAAATGCGCATTTGCAAATGCAAGGGAGTTGCTCTAAAAAAATTAGTTCTTTCTCAGAGCGACTTTCGTAAGCAGTTGAATGAGTTTTTGCGTTTTGAAGCATGCTTCGTTTCTCCGATGAACAGGCCATCACATATATTCCATGTTTTTGATTCTATTCATGCTTTTCAGATCAGTAATGGGCGATAACCAGTACCAGGAAGGTCGGACTCCTCAACCACCGGTGAGAAGAATCTTGATTTGTTAAAATTTTTATTAAAATTTTTGCCAAACTTTCAAAATATTTCGAAATTGTGGCGTTATTCGTTTGCAATGATTCCGCGAAATACACAAAACTGGATTTCGAAATTTTGTAAATGTTGTAAGGAATTCAGGCAAAACGTAAATTTTTAAATTAGAAGCTTTTTCAATTAAAATTGCGCGTAAAAATCACTCTATCGTTGTAGGACCAAAGTTTTTCAACAACTTTCGTAATTTCGGTTTTGCGTATTTTGATGAACCGTTTTGAACGGAAAACGCGTCGATTTTTGTATTGGAGATGATTTTTAACTTTGCGAAAATTACATTTAAAACGGCATGAAAAATCGTTTTGCAGGCTCCTCAAACTCAAAATCAGAATCTGCCAGTTTTCCACAATCCCGAGCCGTCTGTTCAACATGTGAGGTAATTTTTCTGAGCTCTTAGATTTTTGAAAATGAATTATTTGGAGAACCGCTCTCCATCGTCCTCTCACCGCCGTTCAACAACAGTTTATCCAATCCCAACGCGGTCCAGTGAGTTTTGATCCAATTCAGGAATTCAAATCCTTTTTATTCGCTTCAGCAACCGACAGAGCAAGACAATCTCCGAAACTTCATAAATCATCTGGGAGAATACGCTCCGACGATCCCCGATTCAGTGACTGTCCATTTTCTGAAATCGGCTGGCGTCGATTCCACAGATCCAAGGGTTACGAGGTTTGGAAGAAGTAAATTCGGGGATGTCATGAGATATTCCTTGAGATTGATCGCCCTGGCTGCTCAGAAACACGTTTCGGACATTGTTCTGGACGCCATGACGATTGTACGTTTTTTATTAAAAATTTTTTATGAAGTCAACACGTTCAGGCTCGAATGAAAGGCCTGGGACAGACGAAGAAAGGGACCAAGGAGACGAAATTCACGTTGACCGAGGAGCTTCTGGACACAGTTCTCGCCGAATATGGACTTTCGAATCCCCGACCTCCTTACCACGCCTGAATATTTAAAATTTATTTTCATTAACATTTTTTCTTCTATTCAGAGCTTCACTACACGGCTTTCAAACTTTGCAATCTTTTTTTTTCAAAGTTCATTCCCAATATGATCTTAGTTTTTTCCGCACTTTTAAATAACATACGGTCGATTTTCCTGTTGCTTTTTTTCCTGTACATTTGCGCATAAATATCTTCGTCATTTATATGAAGTTTTTTTAATTTCGAAATATGGCTGCTGATTATTTTTTTGCGGTATGACCCTTGATTTTATTTGAACAGAAATGGGCGAAATGGAAGAATTTGAGCTTTCTCAAAAGGTTCTTTATTAAATAAGGAAACAGTTCCGTCAATAATGACAAGATACAAGTTTCATTAAAATTACTTTTTTTTTCATTTTTTTTTGTTGCATTGCGAAAGATGCAATGAGAGATGGGACTCTCTAGGTGAATTGTAATCCGCACGTCGTTTTTTTCAACTTTGAAAACTAAGTTTGAAAAATTTAAAAGTTATAAAATTTAGCGAATTTCATTTAAAAATGATACCGATTCGTCAAATCGCGAGATTGTCGCATTTGGCTGCGAAATTCGTCGGTGGCGCCGATGTCCACGTCGTTGACCCTTTGGTTGATTTGAGGTCGAGATATCTTTTCAAATACTTTTTTTACTATGAATTTATATTTTATTTTTTTGCCCAGTTAACAATAATTTCGTCGATTTCGAAATTGGCGCTTTTTTCTTTGAAAATGTCAAAACAGTTTTAAAATATTTGAATTTGAAGTTCGCGCGTAAAGATCACCGAAAAATTCCCATATCAAGATATATCGCTGTAGTTTCAATTTCACTACCGGCCCCCAGAAATCCAATTAGCCTTTACGCGAAATCGTTCTGAACGAATAACGCGTCAATTTTGAAACCGCCTATATTACTTTGTAAATGGCATTAATTATACAGAAAGTCTTGCGTAAATACGCTTATGGAACTATAATAATCGCAATTTCTAGGTCAATATTCGAAAAGAAGGAAGATTTATCCCGAAGTGTCGAAGAACGGAGACTTAAAATTGAACTTCCAAACGTGGAAGCCGAATATAATGAATGGTATAAAGCATACGAAGCTTGGAAGTCGGTGGATCCTAAATCGGTTTGGAGATTTTTTTTAGAAGCTTCTTTTTTTTATAATATGTTCATTGCGCTTTCTGTTTTCCGCTCATAATGTCCTTTTTGATAACCATTTTTTTAATGAAAAAAATAATATTAAGTTTTTTTATAATGATATAAGAAAGTGAACTTTCGAGAATATTACATGATGAACTATGTTTTTTTTTCAATTTAAAATCTAATAATGTATTTATTACAGTTTTCTCTATTCACACTTTTTTGAGCGGTTCATTTTCAGGACCAAATATCAGAACTGAAAAAGGAGATGCGATCCAAAAAGTCGGGCCTGATCGGCGCCCTCTCCTTGCCGAATTTCGTCCATAACGTAGGGAAAGAAGAACGGAAAATGCTGAAACCGACAAGTTGGACCGAAAGAAAGTTATCAAATCTTGGAAAAAGTTCAGAACATGCCCAATATTTGGCCCAGCAAGGCCTTCTGCGAATCGATAAAAATAACCATGTGGTTCATTTGGCCGGCTTCCCGGCAGTCGTTCAGAAAATGCTCAAGTTGTGCGAAATACAATTTTTTTTTGAAAGAAAGCTTCAGAAATCAAATCCTGGAGCTTTTCCCGCAGGCGACTTTAATGTCCCCGTCGCATTTTGTCAGGGCCGCGATTTTGGAAGCCTTGAATGTCGACGCCAATAATTTTATCCCTTTTACCGACGGATCTTCCTCTTTTCCACTGACTTATTTGGGTGAGATTCAGTCTCAGTCTTTTCCTTTTTTTAAAATTACATTCAAATTTTTTTTTCTAATACTTCATGCTGTGTTAAAGTAACTTCCGCGAAAAGCAAAATTATCTCTGATTCTCCAAACTTCAGTTATCTTTTTCTTTCTCTGACGTCTATTCTGAGCTTTGCGGAATCACTTTGAATACCGTATAACTTTTGTGAAAACCCGGAAATTTTCGCAGCGTTCAGTGGCCACTTTAGGGCTTCGACCTCTTTGTGACCACTCTTAGGAATTCCAGAGAGGTCCCTATAGGGGTTAGGAAGAAAACAACCCCTATAATAGTCGAAAAAGGGCTCCCCAGAGGGGTAAAATTTAGGAGGTCCCTATAGGGGTTTAGGGCCTTACCACATAGCCCATTAAATCTCAAGTGGACCCTATAGGGGTCGTTCAATTTCATTAAAAAACGCTTATTTAATCAGTTTTTCTTATGTGAATGCTTCTTCGCATAGAGTTCATAACAATTATAGTGGTTAGTAAATTGGTCCCCAGAGGGGATCCTCCAACGGCCCCAAAGGTTGCCCCTCTAGGGACCACTCTGGAGTTCCTAAGCTATGGTAGTCAAATTAGTGACCACTATAGATGTTTAACCAGTAGTACTACTAGAAAACTGAAAATTTTAGTGGCCACTTTAGGGCTTCGACGTTTTAAACGCCACTGAAGTAGTGGAACTAGTGGTCACTATAGAGGTCTAAATGGTACTCTTACTCCACTAAAAATTGCTATAGTGGCCACTTTAGTATCCATCCCAAAAAGCAAGAAAACCCTCTTTTTCCAGTCGGCAACTCCTTGGCGTCACTTTGCTCGCCGTTCCTCAAATCGTCTTTCACTGACAAAAACGAATGGCCGATCAGGGTCCAATCCATCGGCGCCGCGTACCATGAAAAGGTTGTTCACTCCTTGAGTGATCACTTAAAAAAATATTTCTCAGAAAAATAGCGTCGATCTGGTCTATGGACGGCAGCGTCTGAAGCACTGCGCCTTGTTGATGTCCAAAACGGAGCCTGAGCTTGACGAGTTCATTTCCAGTTCTGTTACGAGTGTCGGTGAGTTTTGAGGGTCGTCGTTTGCATTTTTTTTTTCCAATTTACGGCCAGGCGTGGTCTGTCTGCGCTCTCCACCAACCAGGCGCTATTTTCTTTCATTATCGTGTCAGGACCATTTTTTGAATCCAGTCGTGAATGGCTATCAGCGTTTGTGAATTCATAGGCAAAACACGGCGTTTTTTTTTGGCGACGGTCCACCCATATTTTTTTTTTTTCGTAAAGTGTAGTGTCTCGTGTGCGTACACTGCGGCGCTCTGGCGCACGCCATTTTTTTTTTTTTAAGTAAACAGGAAATTCGCGTTTTTTTAAAAAAGAAATAGATTCGTCTCGGGACCCATTGATGCGCCTTTTATATTTCCTTTTGTTTTTCCAATAACGTCACATGGGAACGGCGGAGGTTATGACCATGCCCTCTTAATTTTTGGTATTGCATTTTCTTCCACTAAAAAAAACGTCATGAAAATCGGAAAGGGTCGAGAAAGGATTCATAGAAATGTTTTTTATACGGTGACAAAGGTTCCTTTTTTTGCTGCCCTTTTGCGCCATTTCATCGGCTTTTCTGCACCATTTTTGCTCACGATTGATTGAATAAATGGTGGTATGAAAAAAACACCAGCGAAAATTTAAACGACGACTTTTCCGATTGTTTCATATCGCTAGGGAACTTTCCGACGGCCACCTTCCCGACGAATCTTTTCCGACTTTTTTCTCGATAAAATCTTCGTTTTAAATCTTCCTATATAAAAAAGGTAGTTGGTTTATGATTAAAACACGAAGAAATAGAAAAAAAACAATGTTTATAAATGTTTTATAAACCGAAAAACTTAAGGGAAAAAAGTCGGAAAGGGATCCGTCGGAAAGGTGGCCGTCGGAAAGTTCCCTAGCGATATGAAAAAATCGGAAAAGTCGCCGTTTGAATTTTCGCTGGTCTTTTTTTCATACCACCGAATAAATGACTTCAAAGAAGTCAATATTTTTTCACGGATGAAACTTCTGTTTTTTTCAAAAGGAGCATTTCAGCCTCCCTACTATTGGAAGGACTGCACCTGGAAGTTCACGCTAGGGTCGTCAAAGGGAAAGAACTCCGGAACTACGAGTCCCAAGCCGTCGTCGTCGAATGCAACGGTCTGGAACTTGTCAGGGTAAGAATCTACGCTCCCGGGCGTCCCGGCCCGAGAATGATGAGAAGTGTGTAGTCCGTTTTTCGCGACTTGAAAGGGCGGGACTTCTCTGCGCCCTCTCTTTTTGACGCGCTATTTTCGCCTTCCTACGAACTTACCGGTGAGGTCAAGTCGCGGCGGAAATAGTAAAAGATGAGTGAAGGAAATTTTTAAAAAAAGTGGCTCCGGCCCGGGTCGACCCAGGGCGCTTTGCGGTCGCCCAGAAGCTCTGTAATCTACTAATTTTCGCCAGAAAAAAAGTAAAGGCTCAAAATTTTAGACAAACTTATTATTTTCAAGTTCTAGAATCGAAATTAGTCGATAGTTTGTATTCTTTTCATTTTTACCAGTCCGAAAAAGGATTGATATTTCTAAAGCTTCCATAAAATAGGCTGATTTTTCTTCAAAGCTAAAATCAGCCTTTTTTTATCACTTTTTCCACGATAATCTATTCAGAATGACCTCTGAAGCGTCAGAAAACGCCTATGAAAACCAATTTTCCATTGAAACTGTTGAATAAAGATCTTCAAGAAGATATAACTTTCCTTAATGTCTAACAAGGGAGATCATTTCACTTTTGGGATTTTCCGAAAATTGGCTAGAACTATCCTTGATATACAAGAAGACGATTCTGGAAGCCTCAACCTGAAAAACTTGCTTCTTTTCCAGAAAAAACCCTGCAAATTCGAAGAAAACGCTCAAAATTCATTAAAATGAGCTTTTTTGGGGCGTCAGACCCTTATGGAAGTTGTGCAGGCTGAGACTTTCAGAATCTTCTTCTGGACCATCAAGGAGTACTCAGGAAATTCCCAAAGAAAAATGACCCCCTTGTGAATGGAGTTGTTCCAGGCCTCGCGGATCGGCGACTACATCTCCAGACGGCTCAACATCTGCCACGCTGGCGCGACTCCAGAAGAGTCCGGCTTCGTCCACATGGCCTACGTCGAGACGGACATCGACCGAGTCATCGCCAGGCTCGTCGACAACCTCGTCGAGGGCAAGGAACCGCCGCGAGGCTTCCGCGACGTCGTCAAGCAGTCACTCTAGGGTCTTGCGTTCTGTTTAGTCGGCCAGTACAGTGATGGTCACTGTAGACAGAGGCTTTTAGAAAATGTTCCCTTGATCGTGGAAACATTCCCTTAAGCTGTCCTTTCATGAGCTCTTGAACTATTTTTGCTGCTTCTCCTTTCCTCCTCCTTTTTTGAGGCCTAGCAAAAATGAGAGGCTTGTTAAAAGGCCCTTTTTTGTCTTTTCTTAGCGGTCTTTTGGTTACGATTTCCTAACTTTTTGAACTCGGTAGCCGGAAAAAGGATGCAGCTTTCAGAGTTTTTCTTGATTAGGAATAATTTTTTAAACACTCTTTAGAAAAATTTCTCATTTTTCCTTTCATCTTTGTCGCTCAATAGTTAGTTTGAACACGAAATGATAGTCAGTACCAGAAATTCCTATTTTCCTTAAAGGCGCAGCCAATTACCTATGCTCCTTTAAACCGCCTTCATTTTACTTCCAACGGGTCTTTCTTGTGCTCAAAACTTCACAGAATAAGAAAAAATAAACTTTATTTGAGATTTTCTTTTTTTCGTGGCATCAATAAGGACAAACAATTGAATATTCAGGAGATACAGAAAGACGAGATTACATGAAAGGAAATTACAAAGTGGAGATAGTTAAGATGTTAGTTGACGGCGATTCCGGAACCCTCGATTTCGGCGGATCGGATGAAGCGAACCGGCGCGGAGGTGATCTGAAAAATGCATCAGTTTTATCGTTTCTATCGAGTTGATAGTGGAGTAGAAGTAGTTGGTGGATGTACAGTCTTTTTTAAAAATCCGGTTTTTAAAGGCGCAAAGGCTTGGAAAAAGCTCTGATAACCCTAGAAAGGTCCCTTCGTTCCGAAAAATCAATGGAGGCTTAGGAAAGTTAGAGGGATCCCTAGAGGGGCCGAAAAAGTGGCCCCTATTGGGGTTTAGGATCTGACTTCTGAGCTCCTAAAGCTCTAGCGGTCCCTATAGGGGTCTCTCAATTTTATTCAAAGCACAGGGGCCACTTCTGCAAGTCTCAGTGACCCATATAGGGGCCGAAAAAGTGGTCCCTAGAGTGCTAAAATCAAGGTGGTCCCTATAGGGGTTTAGGGTCTGACTTTTTAGCCCCTAAAGCTCAAGCGGTCCCTATAGGGGTCTTTCAATTTATTCAAAAAATGTGGCCTCTTTTGCAAGTGACCCCTCTAGGGTTGGTAAAACCTGCAGTTCTAGTGACCAAAAATTGAGATGAATATTCTCCTTGAAAATCCACCGACCTCAGCGACGACGGCAGTCTTCTCCTCGACGAGATTGATGCCAGATCCTTCAACGACGGTCGTCGTCTTGCCGCCAACGATGGTCGTCTTCGACTTCTCGTCCGACTCTTCCGACGAGCTCGAGTCTCCGGAAGCTTCTCGTACGACTCGCGTCAGCTCTCCAGAAGCTTCGATCGTCGTCTGAAGGGATCTTGGGTTATTCTTGGACAATTTACGCTGGCCTGTCTGCGCTCTCCACGAGCCAAGCACTCTCTTATTTTATCGTGTCAGGACCCATTTTTCAATGGCCTTGCTATAGCAGATTCACGGCTGGCTTGAGCCATGGAGAAATGGGTCCTGACACGACAATGAAAGAGATAGTGTCTGGTTGGTGGAGAGCGCAGACAGGCCACGCCCCCTAGAGTCCCAAGCCAGCCGTAAATCGGCTGAATTTTCCCAAAACAGGCTTTGGATTGAGCCAATTTAATGGTTTTTCTTCATTCTTTAAACTATTTGCTTTTTAAAAAGCTCTTTTCGCACCGAAACATCTTTCAGAACCGTCCCATGCGCCTTTAAATTCGAACAAAATTTGCCTTTTTTGCTTATAGATGCTTCAAAGAGACTCATATAAGAATGAAGTTATGCAAAATAGGAATAATAAAAGCGAAAAATATACTTTTCAGAAACTTTCTCTGTTTCAAAAAAACTCACGGCTTCGATTTTTTCGTTGGATTCTGAAGAATCGGCGTCACGGGCGGCGCGGATCAGCTGGAAAATATCCAATATAATTTTTATTGAAGTAAATAGCGAATAAAAATCTAGAAGATTATAAAAAAAAACGAACCAATTGATCTCCATCCTCACGGTAGTAGTTGAAGGCGCCGGCGGCGGCGACGAGGATGGCGAAGATCAGAAATCGGTTCATTTTAATGGAAAGGTTCTGGAAAAGAGTAGTTGATCAACTTGGAAAAACGATTGGAAGACGGGGAAAAATCGAGAAAAAATCAAGAAACATCGAAAAAAGCCTGACTTTCAGAAAAAACGAAAAGATCCGAAAATGATTACAAAGAAGTCTTAAGGCGGTAGAAGGTCAAAGTTTTCAAGAAGGTCAAAAAGATCAAAAAAAGCTGTCTGGAAGCGAAAAAGCGAGTTTCGAAGCATTTTTTTTTCAAAATTTGGCTAAACTCTGGATTTTTTTATTCCAATGAGACTACTACTAGAAAAAAAGGAAAAATATTGGCAAAATGGCGAAAACGCTAGGTGGAGTTAAACCAAGGACTTTTAGACTGGATAAACTCCGGAACTTTTCAGTCTAATGAGAACACTACTACTAGAAAAAAAAATCGAAAAAAACATTCAAAAAAATCGGCAAAAAATGGCAAAAACGCTAGGTGGAGTCGAACCAAGGACCTCCAGACTTGCAGACAAGAGTCTTACCGGATGAGATTTTCAAGGATGGTGAACGCTATCCGGACGCGAAAAAGCGGGTTTCAAAGCCTTCTTACCGTCTTTTTTTCAAATTTTTGCTCCGGAACTTTTTTTTTCAAATGAGAGCTCTACTACTAGAGAAAAATACAAAAAATATTGGCAAAAATGGCAAAAACGCTAGGTGGAGTCGAACCAAGGACCTTAAGACTGGATAAACTCCGGAACTTTTTCAGTCTAATGAGAACACTACTACTAGAAAAAAAAATCGAAAAAAAAATTCAAAAAAATTGGCAAAAAATGGCAAAAACGCTAGGTGGAGTCGAACCAAGGACCTTCAGACTTGAAGAAAAGATTCTTACCGGATGAGCTATATGTTTTAAGGATCGTGAACGCTGTCCGGAAGCGAAAAAGCCGGTTTCAAAGCCTTCTTAACTTTTTTTTTTTCAAATTTGGCTTCGGAACTTTTTTTTTCAAATGAGAGCACCACTACTAGAGAAAATTCAAAAATATTGTCAAAAAATGGCAAAAACGCCAGCTGGAGTCGAACCAAGGACCTTTAAACTTGCAGACAAGATTCTTACCGGATGAGCTGTACCTTTTAATGATTGTGAAAAAAATTGTAGGAAAACCAAAAGTAGGAATTTTTATGACTCGATCCAGTAAGTTTTCGAAAAAAAAAGGAAAAAACGAGAAAAATGGCAAAAACGAGGCCCGGGGTCGAACCAGTGGCCTTCTAACTGAAGTACAACTATCTAACCGGTTGAGCTACACACATTCATTTAATATAAAAATCCCTAATAAGTCAAAAAGAAGCCTAAACCAAACCTCTCTCTAGCAAGGCTAAGACTCAAGACTGGGAGTTCAACTGTACCTGCGCCTCTCTCTTTTTTTCTACACACTCTCCTATCTCCTAACACACTCTCGACACCCATAAGCTCCGCCCACAAGGCCGATGTGTCACTGGATTCGTCACCAAACCGTCAAAAGTCCTGCACCGGAGAATCAATTAGCGGCTTTGTTGGTACCTGTTAGTCACTTGAGTGACCACTTGAATGCTGTAAACGACCGTAAATTTCAGCCCTTAAGGGGCCCCTAAAAAGTTCCAGTTGAGTTTTTACTTTTTTTCAAATTCTTACAGTCAAAAGTGAACATTATTCGCCATATCTCGTATAATTCTGTTTTTCTCGGCTACTCTCTCGTTTTAACCTGCTATTTTTCGCGTTTCTTTGACATTGGTGAGGAAGAGAGACGCAGACAGGTCAGACTTTTTGAAACTGCGAATGAAGAAGAGAATTTGGTGTTTTTTTCAATTAAAAAAAATCGAAAAGTTATTTCCCAACTGGGAAGATTTTTAGAAGCCTCTTTAGGGTTTAGACGTTTTAGTGGTCCCTATGGTAGTCGGATTTGTGGCCACCTAAGTGGCTTCTTCAAATGTTCTAGTGATACTACTAATTCCCTAAAAATCACCATAGTGGCTTCTATAGAAATTTTTAAGTGGTCAATTTAGGGTTGTGACATTTAAGTGGCCCCTAGAGTAGTCGAATAAGTTGCCACTTAAGTGGCTAGAAATGGGCTTTTTAGGAGTCTAAACGGTACTACTAGGGGGCAAAAACTACTGTAGTGGCCCCCAAGACGCAATATAGGGGCTTCTATAGTCCTTATAGTGACCACTTAAGTGTCCCCTCCAAGAAGTCTTTGAGGAATCTCTTAAGTGGCCACTAGAGCTTTGCCAAGAAGCTCAAAACAAGATGCAACAGTTTCAAAAAGAACTGCGTTCAAATATAGTCTATAAAGAAGATTAAGTAACCACTTAAGTGTCCCCTCCAAGTAGTCTTTGAGGAATCTCTTAAGTGGCCACTAGAGATTTGCCTAGTATCTAAAAACAAGATGGATTAGTTTCAAAAGATCATTCAAAAATAGTCTATAAAGGATATTTAGGGACCACTTAAGAGTTGCCTCTAAGTAATCTTTGAGGAGCCTCTTAAGTGGTCACTAGAGTTTTGCCTAGTATCTCAAAACAAGATGGAACAGTTTCATAAGATGGAAGATGTCTGATCTCGTAAATCGAAGCCAAAGCAAAATTAAAAGAAAGAGAACGTCGGGCGGGAGGTCAAATATGGAAGCGGAGGAAATGAAGCGATCCTCGGGAGACGAGGGGCGAAGGATTCGTAATAAACCGATGGGTATCTGCAGATGGCCAGGCTCAGATAACGGATCAAACGCGACGGCTTCTTATTCACGTGATATCCGACCGACTATTGGGGAAGGGATAGATAATGAATGGATCTTGAGATAAAAAAGGGTGGGTGCAAGATGAGGTTGAAGTTTCCAGAAGGATCGGGAAGTCTTATTTTAGTCTTAAGGTGAATTCTGGGCAGATTAATGGAAGCTAGAAGGCCTTGGAAAGGTGTTCAGAAGGTATTTGGAAGCTAAAAGCCTGTCAGCAGCCCTCCAGCAGCCCTCCAGCAGGCTTCTGGAAGGTAACTAGAACGTTTGGGGAACCTTTTTGGGAGGCGTTTGACGACTTGCCGGGAAGCTTCCGAACGCCTTCCAAGGGACCGAAAGCAGCTGAAAGGCCTTGGCAAGGTGTTCAGAAGGTAATTGGAAGCTAAAAGCCCGCCAGAAGCCTGGCAGCAGCCCTCCAGCAGCCCTCCAGCAGTCTTCTGGAAGGTAACTAGAAGGTTTTGGGAAGCTCTCGGGAATGATAGATAATTATTAGAAGTTGAAGTTTACAGAAGGATCGAAAAGTTTTATTTTAGTTCTCCGGCGAATTCAGGGAAGGTAAATGGAAGCTAGCAGGCCTTGGCAAGGTGTTCAGGAGGTATTTGGAAGCTAGAAGCCTGCCAGCAGCCCTCCAGCAGCCTTCTGGAAGGTAACTAGAAGGTTTTGGGAACCTTTTTGGGAGGCGTTTGACGACTTGCTGGAAGCTTCCGAACGCCTTCCGAGGAACCGAAAGCAGAACTAGGAAATGCTCTAGTGGCCACTTAAGAGGTCTCTCAAAAACTACTTAGAATAGACACTACAGTGGCCGCTGAAACCACTTAGTGGTCACTATAGTGCACTAGAAGTGAACTTTTAAAGAGGCCCCTAAATTTTAGCCACTCAAGTGGTGACTTATTCGACTACTATAGTGGCCACTAAAACGTCGAAGCTCTTAAAAAACCGCTTCTAGTAGTAAACTTGGCCTCTTTCAGTTTCCCATAGGGAGATTCAAGATCAGAAAAAGAGCAATTTTCACATTTCATTTGTTTTACTCAACATCTAAGCTCCTCCGCACACTGAATTAACAGAAACTATCTTCAAATTTCAAAAAAAAATTGATTCGTAATAAAAAAGAAGGGTGAAAAGAACACTGGAGTCGTGAAAAGTGTCAGAGCTCTTATAAGGCTAATCGCCAAAGGCAACGTAACAGTACGTCGGCTGAGCAAATTTGCTCTAGGGCTTTCGGCTCCGCCCACAAATATATGTTCCTTTTTTCAGCTTTCGATATTTATAGCGGTTTTTAGTGGGTGACCCCCAATCATTGTGCTTTGTTCTTTGAAATGAAAATCTCAGCTTTTTTCAGCGAATAATATTCAAAAAGGGTAAAAAAGCAGCTTTTAATGACATTTGAATCAAAAAGGGCATTTGAATATATCGCCAAATGGAGCAAAATGGAAAAAGGCAAAACAGTTGCCCACTGCAGGAATCGAACCTGCGTCGCCACGGCCACAACGTGGAGTACTAACCACTATACTAAGTGGGCCGAGATTGCCACCGCTCAGAATCGCTCAAGTGGCACCCTATCGTTGCTTATCACATTGTTGGCGTTGTATTTTTGAAGGAAAATTTTGAAATTTTGTCTTGGAAAATTATTTTGGAAGTTTTAGGACGATAACAAGAAGAGAGCCTGAAAAGGCATGTCTCTATTTTTTGAAATTTCTACTTGAATTTCATATCATTCGAATCAGAATTTCATTCTCTATCGAATGATACCAATATCAAGCCGCAACTCTCCCAAATCATCCAATAAAAATTGATAAACAAACCGGAACACGTTGTTTGTATTGACGACTAGCGGCGGATCCAAAAGAGCAGCCAAAAGCGAATTTATCCGTGGGTCAGGTGGCTCCGGGGAGTTTTAACAAATGGTTTTCCAGACGCTCTTTGCTCGAATTTTCGTCACAAGGTGCAGCAACTGTCCCGTCATGTTGCGGCTTGAAGCCAACCGAGAAAAAAAGAATGTTAAGGTGATTTTGATTGATAATAGACATTCTGCAGGCTGCCGTGATCCTACGGAGAAAAAGCGGAACTTTTTTTAGTCGATTTGAAAAAAAAAACGACAACAAGGAAGTTTGTACTCTTCCTCGAGGTTTCCCAAGGCCAGGAAAACAATTGAGAAGCTGTTAAATTAAAGTTAAAAAACAAAATTTTCCTCTATAGTCTCTTGAGTTTCATGGATAACTCGAATACAATTTTATACAAGCTTCGAAATTGGATAAATCAAAAGATATCTTAATTTCGCGCTACATGGTAAATTAAAAACTTAAAAATAACATTCCTACGTTCGAATTGCGATGCTTTTCTGCCTCCTTCAAACCAAATATCTTTCTAAAACATTCAAAATTATTTCTTTTATTGAAATCTGGCTAGTAAGTCTCCAAAAAAGCTCTTACAAGGCTTTAATGCTTCTCAAAACCCAGCAAAAGACAAACTGGCAAAAACGTTGCCCACTGCAGGAATCGAACCTGCGTCGCCACGGCCACAACGTGGAGTACTAACCACTATACTAAGTGGGCCGAGAGTGCCAGCGCGCAGACGCGTAGAAGTAGCCACGTGCTGGGGGTAGTGTGTTGGGAGGGTGGGGGGCGTAAAAGTTCAAATTGGTTCTGGAAAAAAAGGTTTTTAAAAAAAGTTAAGGGAATTTTCTAGAATTTTTTTCAATTTCTAATACTACGCTGACACTCTTTTTTCCAATTTTCACGAGCTTCTGAAAAGATTGAAACAATTTCCTCGTGCCACAAGTGCCCAGAAGTTTTTTACACTTTCAACGGGAAAAAAGAGAACCTTGATTGATGTTCTTCTCGAGGCTTCTTGGCAACATCTGCAGCTTCATCTTCTTTTTTTTTCTTGTAGTCAAAGTCCAATGGAACCGAAATCGCGTTTATTAATCATGGACTAAAGCTAACAGGTTTCCGATATAATACAAACAGAGTTGAGATCTCAAAGGTTGTTTGAGAATTTTTGGCTTAGCGTCCGAAGAATTGGGAGGCCGAGGAGAGAAGAGGGACTTCGTAGCCGCCTTGGGGGAGTCCGAAAGCCTGACCGACTGATGCGGCTCCTCTGGAATGAGTTTATGGAAAAATATGGATACAAAGAATTGTTATCAGTTTAAACTCTTGGTTCCATAGGAAAAAAAAAACCGTGTGGCCGCACTTGGAATGGCTCTAGAAGCGCTACGGTGAGAGGGAATTGGCTCTAAAACTTTTTTTAATTTTTTTCTTCGTGATTTGGTGTAATTCGCGTTTGTTAAAAAGGTTCAAATAAGGTTAAAAAAATATTTTGAAGCTTTTGAGGTGAAAATTGAAGGAAATTAAACTTCACGACATTTAAATAAAATTAAAGTTTTGCCGATAAAGAATATCAGAAATTAAATTCGAGAAAAAGAGATTTCCTAGAAGAATCGAATAATTTAACTCAGTCTACATGAATTTTTTTTTTCTCAACCTGAAACTCCACGAAACCTGTAAAACGCATGAGCGCCAGTGGCGAAGACGTTGGCGCCGGTTTCGGCGAGTTGGGTCAGGCCCGAGTTTTGCTGAGGCGGAGGCGGGGGTCCCTGTTCGGGCCTTGGGCCCAAGGCGTGAGCGTGGTTGATTGGGACTTCTGAATAACCATAAATGAATCGAGAAAAAGCGTCATTCCTTTGATAGTTTAGAAAAATTATTTTCCAGGTCCAAGTTGCCTAAAACGCTTTTTCGGAATCTTTAAAAATCTTTATTTTTGCCTTTTTGAGATTTTTGAAGCAGTTTCTTGCTCAGAATTTTCTGCCCAATTCAAAAATTTGACTCCTATCAAGAAATTCAGATTGCGGAAAAGTTTATGTCACTTTTAAGACCAAAAATCGAGAAATGGAAAATTTTCATTTTTCAAGTTTTTCGAAGATTTTTCTACGCACAATTTCACACTGAATTCAAAAATTTGGCTTTCATCGTTTATTTCGAAAAACTGACGCCATTTAATTGATTTTTGTATCAAATTTTAAGTTCGGCCAACTACAGTTCCAGAGCTAGAAATTGAGAAAAAAAGTCATTGGAATTTGGCCAAAAAAACTTTTTCATTAATCAAAAGAAATTTCTGTACGTAAAAGACATGCTGAGAAAACCCTCAAAACCATTTTGAGGTTTAGAACCATTAACTCTCGAAAACTAAGGAGTCGGAAAGGTTCAGGCTTTCAGGACCTTCATCTGGTATATCAAGAAGTTTCCACAGGATTCCTAACCTTAAAATGGATCTTATAAACTCCCTAAGTGTAGCTTTTAACCTTTGTTTACTAAAAAAACTAATCTTTAAAAAAAAATAATCCCGAGAAAACAGTTAATGCTTGTTTTGAACGTTGCAATTTTTCTTTAGAAAAAATGATCATTTTTCGCCAAAAAGTCACCAATAGATCAGCAAGAGGAAAAGGTTCAAAAAGGCCCCAGAAAGAAATTTATCATTTTGGGAAAAATATTTAAAATTTAATAGTTTGAGACACTCAGAAACGTCTAAAAGGAAGGTCATTCCACTTTGGAAAATTTCTAAACCTTTACCAGAAAATGATTCTGAACGTCTAAACCCTCGGGCAACACCGGAATGGTGAATAATAGCCGCTAAAAGAAAGAGGCTCGAAAAAGGCACCAAAAAGGCCGCAAAAAGGCTGCAAAAAGGCTTCAAAAAGGCAGCGAAAAGGCAGCAGAAAGAGTCCCTTTAACAAGGCTACCATTTTTTTGCGATTTTAACGGCTCAAGAAATGGTGAAAAAAGGGAGAGGCAGCAAAACAGCCCATGAAAGGGCGCAAAAAGGCAGCAAAAAGGAGCCTTTTTTTACCACCTTTTCCGATTTTGCCTATGACTAATGACAAGGGTTTTTCCAAAACCTACCATATCTTTGGCCAGAGAATCTGGAAGGTCCAGACATATCCGGCTGCCTGTTGTCCGGCCTAAACTGGCTTCCCCCGCCTTGAGACGTCTCATCCGGATAAGGAAAAGCTTCTGGAGAAGTCGAGGCCGACGCTGAGGAGCCTGTGGATCGGAAGACGTCGTCCAGGACCGGGTCTCGGAGACTTGAGATCTCCGTCAGAGTTGGGGTCCTTTCAGAGGCCTGAGATTGGTAAAATGAAACAAGGCCCCAAACTATCTTTCATTTAACAAAATCCATATTTTCCTTGAACTTTGCTACTTTTTCTAATAGTTTCAATACTGAAAATTTCTGAAATTCTTAAAAACTTACTTGATTTTCAACCAAAAAAAACACTGTTGACAATTTTTTGGTCTAAAAAATTTTCCAACTAACTTAAGAACGCCAGAGGGCCCCTATAGGGGTTAAATTCAGGTGATTAGAGGTTTAGGGTACGGGCCACAAGAAAGCTTAAGGGGTCCCTATAGGAGCTAGGGACAACTTGCACCACCAGCTTATAACCCTACAGGGGGCACTGAAGCCTGCAAAAGTGGCCCCTATAGTGGTAGGTAAGGCGATCCCTAGAGGGGGACCTTCAAGGGACCCATTTTTTTTATCAACGAAAATCGGATGAAAAAAAAATCGTGAACAAACATAAAACTGTAAAAAACGCATAGTATTAAATTTATCGACTTAAAAATATTCAAAAATAAAAAAAATGGTTAAAAAAAAAGCAATAAAGGCCACTTCAGAGGTTTCTCAAGAACTTCTTAGTGAGAACACTATAGCGGCCACTAGAATTACCTTTATAGAAGTAACTATTCTGGTCACTAGAGTGATTTTAAGTGAACCAGTAGTACTAATTAGACCTTCAAAGGCCGTTGAATGTTAACCACTTAAGGGGCCACTAAAACGTCATTGCCCTAAAGTGGCTTTTTAAAATCTTTATAGAAGCCTCTATAGTGATTTTAGTGGGGTAGTAGTACCGATTAAACATTTAAAGAAGCCATTAAATGATAGCCACTTAAGGGGCCCCTAATTCGACTACTGAAATGGCCGCTAAACTGTCAAAGCCCTAAAGTGGCGACTAAAAACCTCTATAGAAGCCACTATAGTGATTTTTAGTGAATTATTAGTACCACTAGAACATTTAAAGAAGCTATTGATGTTAGCCACTCAATGGGCCACTAATTCGACTACTATAGTGGGATCTGAAACGTCAAAGCCCTAAAGTGACCATTAAAAAACCTCTATAGTGACTTTTAATGAGCTAGTAGTACCACTTAGACATTTAAAAAAGCCATTAAATGATAGCCACTTAAGGGGCCACTAATTCGACTACTATAGTGGCTACTAAACTGTCAAATCCCTCAAGTGGCCATTATAAAACTTCAATAGAAGCCACTATAGTGACTTTTAGTGAATAATTAGCACCACTAGAAAATTTGAAAAAGCCACTGAATGATAGCCACTTAAGGGGCCCCTAATTCGACTACTGAAGTGGCCACTAAAACGTCGAAGCCCTCAAGTGGCCTTTTAAAATCTCTTAAGAAGCCTCTATAGTGATTTTAGTGGAATGATAGTACCAGTTAGACATTTACAGAGGCCATTGAATGTTATCCACTTAAGGGGCCACTAATTCGACTACTATAGTGGGATCTGAAACGTCAAAGCCCTAAAGTGACCATTAAAAAACCTCTATAGTGACTTTTAATGAGCTAGTAGTACCACTTAGACATTTAAAAAAGCCATTAAATGATATCCACTTAAGGGGCCCCTAATTCGACTACTGAAATGGCCGCTAAACTGTCGAAGCCCTAAAGTGGCGACTAAAAACCTCTATAGAAGCCACTATAGTGATTTTTAGTGAACTAGTAGTACCAATTGAACTTTTAAAGAAGCTATTAATGTTAGCCACTCAAGGGGCCACTAATTCGACTACTGAAATGGCCGCTAAACTGTCAAAGCCCTCAAGTGGCCTCTGAAAATTCCTAGCATGAGCAACATCAACCCAAGTCTACAATTATCGATTTTAGGAAAAATAACTAACCACAAATCTGAGAAAAACAGTAAAAATACAGATCGAGGAACGTAATACCATCGTCAGCATTGTTGTTCGATACGTAAAGAAGGCAAAGAAGGCAAAGAAAAAGAGACGAACACTGGGCCATCAAAGAAGCGGGGGGTACAAGAAAGACAGGATTCCCAATCAACTTTCTCGGCTTTCTCATCATTTCCCCACCGGTGATTTGTGTTGTTTCTCGCGTAATATTGTTGCGAAAGTTCAGGTTTTTTCCGCTTGATTGATGAGAAAAACGAAAAAAGAAACTTCGAAATGGTTTTGTACAAATTTTGAAGCTGAAATTCGACTTGAAACTTAAAAAAAAGCCGAAACGAAGACCATTAACAAGCTTCGGAGAGTGGTCCCTATAGGGGTTGGGGAGCAGAGGCGACGAAAAAGTGCCCCTATAGAGGTTAAGCTAAGGTGGTCACTATAGGGGTTCAGAGCCTGTCCCTGAAGCTCAAGTGGTCTCTATAGGGGTCGGGGAAACCAGCCCTTACAGGTGATAAAAGGTGCCACATGTAGAGGTGAAGTTCAGGTGGTCCCTAGAGGGGTTTAGAGTTCGGCCTTCATGTCCCTGAAGCTCAAGTGGTCCCCATAGGGTTTTTAAATTTTTTTGTTCTGAAAACGGGAAGGACAAACGTGATCCTATTAATATTTATCATTCAATTAACCCTTAAATATTGAAATTTAAGCTTGGAAACGCTTTCTCTCCATTATTAATCGCTTAAAATGTCCCCTATAGAGACAACATTTGCGATCTTCAGTGACCCCTATAGGGTTGGTAAAGTGGTTCTTTGAGAGGACCCTCTAAGGGCCCCTACGCTTGCCTCTTGAGGGACCACTCTGAAGCACCGAAGGATGGCCAAATTTTAAGGTTCAAAAGCATTGAAAAAGCCAAGGAAATTCCCGAAAAAGGTTTTCGACTTGAAGTCGTTACCTAGAAACTCCAGAGTGGTCCCTATAGGGGCAACGTTGAAGCCTTTTTTACAACCCCTGTAGTGGCCACTAAAGCTTGCAAAAGTGATCCCTATAGAGGACATGCTAGTCGATCATTTTTATGAACCCTATCCGAAAAAGCGATTCCATGCGAAAAACTAAAAAATTAACCTTTTTCGAATAAAATTGAACGACCCCTATAGGTAGGGTCCGCAAGCCATTTCTTCAGAACGATTCAAAAAATATGTTTTTCACATTGTTTGATAGAGGAGACTGTCCAATTTCATAATCCGTTTAGTTTTTGAAAAAAGGTCCACTAAGAAAAAAGTTATGGCCAAAAAACTAGCGCGCGCGGCGTTCAACTGGAGGCAAAATCTCACGGTTTACCCGCTGCCGCACGCTTTCTTTTTAAATGTTTTTGCGCGTTTCTGGACCGTTTTTAAATCGGTTTTCTGTTCCGAGAGGTTGTCAGAACTGAGCTTCATGTTTTGGTATGAATCTTTTGTACAATCCTCATAAGAATTTTTTTGATAAAAATATCAAAAAAACTACCTAGAAAAAGAAGGTCAAAGGGATTTTTTTCAGCTTATTTTTTTCTTTTTTTCTACTCAGAAAAAAATTATTATCATTCGATTTGGAAAAAAAGAAAAAAATGAAAAAAATAATGTTATTTCGAAATAAAACAGGAAAAAAAGTGCAATTTGACTCCGAAAAAACGGCTCCTGCGACATTTAAAAGGGGCGCTTCGGTGTGTTTGACGCAAACACTGCTACGGACGCTTGCACGAAATCTTCCGAAATTTCAAAAAAATTGCCATTTTTTTCGAGGTTTTTCAAAGCCGTTATTTTTTTTCGCGTCGATCGATTTTTTTCATAATTTTTTTCATTGATAGAGTTTTTGAACGCTTAATAACATAATCAAAAAAATATAGACGCGATCCTATTCTCTCATGCGTCAACGAGGCAGGCGAAAAAAAGGAGGTTTTGGTAAAACTCAAATATAATTTGATTCGCTGTCCCAATAATTATTTTTCATTTTGAATTTTTTTATTTTTTTGGACACACTGTTAGTTTTCAAATCAAATAAAAAAAGTATACCATGTCGCTGAAATTTTTTTTCGCATTTCAGCTTCAAAGTTTGGTGTCACTTTACAAGCTTTAATATTTTTTTCGCGTCGGTAGATTTTTTTCATTTTCACTCAAAAAAATAAAGAAAGTGTTAATGTATAGCATACTCAAAAATTTAGAAGCGTTCCTCACTTGGTTTTCTGAAACGCGACGATTTTGTGAAACTTGTCAGTTTTTTTCGTGTTAAATCTTACTTTTTCGCTTATTTTTGAAAAATAAATAGTTTTAAAAATATTCAGTCTTGTAGAGCGTTGTCGATTACATAGATTAACAGAAACAGTTAATTTTTAAAGTGGGACTTTAGCTAGTATAAACGCCTCAAAACCGTTTTTGCAACAAAAAAATCGTCATTTTGGTGGCGTGAAGGGGCGGGGCTTTGCGCCCCCTACCTATAGGGATCACTTTTTAAGCCCTTCAAGGGGCTGTTGATCCCCTAGCCCCTATAGGGCCACTCTAAAAATTGTAAATAAGTCTGCTCAAGTTCAATTTTTAAATTGGTGGACAGAACTGATCGGCTTTTAAAGACGATTAATATTCTTCACTGAATACATTTTTGAGCCAAGATTTCTCGAAGTTGATCATAAGGGTCAAGGTATTCCAGAATCAACAGTTTTCGTAACCAGATTTAGAATCAGCGTGAAAAACTGCATCCTTCAATTGATAAAGTATTTTTTATAAGTCATATTGGGAGCTGAAGCCAGCTCAAGAAATGGTGAAAAAAGGGAGAGGCAGCAAAAATGGTGCATAAGAGCCGATGAAATGGCGCAAAAAGGCAGCAAAAAAGGAACATTTCTATAGGGCCTTTTCCACTCTTTCCGACTTCGCTATGCAGATCCTTCTCTCCTTCCCTAGATAAGAAAAGTCAGATTTATCAAATTCTAACTTCTTTCTAATATGATGATCGCATCAGGATGACATACCACTTTATCTTCACTTATAGAAAGCATTGAAGCTCGCAGAAGCTCGCAGAACTCTAGGGTTTTCAGTTAGTGATCACTACAGGGGGCATTTTAATGGTCTCTATATGCTTTTTTATATAATAAAGACTAAAAGACCATTATTGGAATCACTTTAAGGGCTTAGAGATCCCATCCTATATCCCTATAAGGACCACTTCGATTTCAGCCCTCTAGGGAGCATTATTCCGTCTTCTATAGGGGCTTTTTCTCCCCTTAACTCCTCTAGGGACTTCTCTAGCGTTCCTGAGTGGTCTAGACGAAAAAAATATGACAAGGTTATAAATTTACCTTCACTTTACGTCAGCGAAAGTTAAAAAACTGAAAGAAACTTAAATTTGAAATATAGAAATGAGGTTTTTTCAGAAAGTTTTTTTTGAATGATTTTCATTGTTCTAAAAATTGTTCTGTGCTTTTCAAAGCCTCTAAAAAAGTTTTCAAAATAGAAACTGCATAAAAAATTTCGCAACAGGTCAAGAATCCTTTCGTTTACCTGAAAAATAACCCATTTTTTTTTGCTTTTACTGATCCCGAGTTTTCTCTCGTTTTCCTTTGTGTGTGTCTTTGTCGCGGGTCAACAGGTGCCACAGTTTAAAGTGATCACCTACCACCATTATTATTTTTGCACTTTTCGAAAAGGTTTATAGTTTGTTCTAAATATACTTATGTTCAATAAAATGATAATAATAATATTTCACAAATTTCAAACGAAAATACTATAAATACGTTATTTTTTTTATTTTTTTATTATGACTCGAAAAATTTTTCCAACTTTAGTGGGATTTAAAAAAAAGAAAAGAGGACTAACCTGATAAAAAAATTAGCTTGTTGTAATATCAAAACTTTCAACTTGGATGACCTGAAGATGAAATTTAATCATGAAAAGGGTCATTGGACTGAGCACCGGATTCCTCACACGAAATTCTATAAATTATTGGAAAAACAGCCTTATATATATCTTCTCCATTTTTTTCAAAGACTATTATTCAAGCAGAAACATATGAAAAAACCAAATTTCAACTAGAAATACAATGAATATTCGTCAAAAAAAAATTGACTCAAAATTTATTTAAAAATGACGGTCAAGCGCGCCCCAGCGCACTGCTCTTCGTTTCAGGACCAATTTTCAGCGCCAGACTCATGATTTATGCCGTGTTCAAAATAATTTCGGCGATTTAATGGCGTGTTCATCGGAGAAACGGAACATGCTTCAAAACAAAAAATCGTGTTCATTGGCGCGCCAAAGTTGCTCCAAAACAGTCCTAATTTTTGTTTTGAAGCAATTTTTTTGCGTTTCGAAGCAATTTTCGTTTTGTCCGATGAACACGCCATAAAAATAGACGCGTTATTCGTTTAAAATGATTTCGGGAGATAGGTAGAATCGGTATTCCGGGAAGGGGCACAAAAAGTGAGTCCTACAACGATATATCGTTGGATACGCATTTTTACGGTGAGTTTTACGCGCGAATTTGAAATTTCAGTAGAAAATGCCCAAATAACTCCAAAATTTTGAGTTCCCGCGCAGAAGTTACAGTTAAAAGGCATATAAAACGAAATATCGTTGTCGGACTCACCTTCCCGGAATACCAATTCTGCCTATTTGCCGAAAGCATTCTGAACGAAAAACGCGTTAATTTTGAAATCGTCGAAATTAGTTTGAACACGGCTTTAATTCGCTTTTTTCCCAGTTGGAGTTGATTAGATTTATCTGTGTCATAAATTCCTTTCGAGGTTGTCATAATTTTTCCCGTGCAAAATTTTTCCTACTCACTTCATTTTCTAATCCCATGACCTGGAGCTCAAGGAGTTCAGCAATGCTCCACCTTCTTTCATCCTTGGGTGTTCTTTGCTGCCGCGCCAGCGGGGAAATAACGTCGCGAGCGGCGTAATTGCGCCGCGTTGACGTCTTCGCGTCTGCGTCTCTGCCACCCGGCGCTCTCTCGCTCAGCCACACTTTCTTCAGAACTTCTCGGCACGAAACCTCCACGCAAATACGTCTCTTTTTTGTTTTAGTGATAATATTAGGGCTGTTTATCAGTTTAACAGGCTGGCAGCAGTTGACCGACCTGTTCGTCTCATTTTTTTGAATAATTTTTTTCTTTTGGTTTCGTCTTTTTGCTTTTGCTCCAAGCATTCATTTATTTGTTTATCAAATCAAGATACATTGGTCTTTGTTTTCCGTAAATTAACCAAAAAAATCATTTGATAGCTTCAATTTTTTCTACTCGTTTTTTTATTATGCATGTTTAGACATTTTTATGAAATATATTGAAGGTTTTTTTCATTTTAAAAATCACTTTTATTGTGTTCAAAGTTGGTTTTTTTGCATTGAAAAAAACTTTTTTTAATTTGTCATTTCTCATAGTTTTTTTGAACTTTATTTTTCACTGAAATGTGATCAAAAAGTTTAGAAAAAAACTAAATAAAGTATTTCATGATTGAAAAGGAACCTACAAGAATCAAGAACAGTTTAAGCGTCACACGGCGAAATTGATAGCCCGTTTTATCAACCGGTCCAAATTTGCCGCCGTTTATCTATTGATTTATTCTTCTTTCCACGCGAGTCACTTCTCTTTTTTTCTTTCTTGTCAACTTTGAAGCTGAAAAAAATCGCATGAAAAACTAGGGATTTTTGAGCTAGTTTTTTTAATGGAAATAGTAGGAAAAACTTTCTTTTTTTGTTATAATTTTTTTATTATTCGAAGATTAGAGTTGTGTATCTTGATGATTTTCATTTGTTTGGAAGAAAAAGTTTGAAAAGTTGAAATTTTCACTGAAAAAAACTTCATTAAACGTTATGGTTCCTGTTCGAATTTTTTATTTTTTTTTAATAATATTGGGAAAAAAATTATATTTTCGAGGGTGCAAATCATCAATCCATTCTCCTGTTCCTTGGTATGTTTTTCTTGAATTTTTTTCGATTCACTTTTTTTCGTTTTTTTACAAAAAAATAGTCCCATTTAATATTTTTTTGATGATCCATAATTTCAGTGTCATTTTCTACTCATTAATGTTTTTTTTTTTCTGTACCTCAAATTCATTGATTTCCTGCATAATTTCACCCATTTTTTTTATACGATTCCCTTGTTCAAGTCAACATTTTTGATAAATATTTATTTTTCAGAACCGGTTTTGCAAGAACTTTCACGGGATTCCGCCGGTTCCTCGAACCGAGCGGGGAAAAACACAGCCAATGGAAGATAATAGGAAAAGGTCAATTTTTTTCACGCGATCTGGTCTTTCTGACTTCCTGGAAAATTTTTGGTAGCAGCAAAAAACCTTAAGTGGCCTCTTAGAAAAAACCCGAAAAAAAGATTGATGAAAATGCGGGTCTGGTCAACCCCTAGAGCGACTTCTTAAAGCTTCTCTCTCAGGAAATCACTCAAGTGGCCACTTTGCTCTCTTTAAACTTACCATAGACTTTGTAAAAAGTAGGTCAGCCCCTAGAGTGACTTCTTGAAACTTCTTTCTCAGGAAATCCCTCAAGGGACCACTTTTCTCTCTTCAAACTTACCATAGATTTTTTAAAAAGTAGCTAAACCCCTAGAGTGGCTTCTTGAAGCTTCTTTCTCAGAAAATCACTCAAGTGGTCACTTGGCTCTCTTCAAAATCAGTTCGATTCCCTAGAGTGACTTCAAATTACTTCGAAAAGCTGTTTTTTAAGTGGCCACTTATAATTTTCCTTAAATGACCAGTTCAAACGACTTTAGCCTCAGCCCCTAAGACTCAAGTGGTCCCTATAGGAGTCGAAAAAGGGGTTCCTATAGGGGTTTTGGGTCAAATTCTTTAGCCATCAAGGTTCAAGTGAGCCTTACAAGGGCCTAAAAGGGGACCCTATAAGGGTGAAATCAAGGTGGTCCTTATAGGGGTTTAGGATCTGACCCCATAACCCCTCTAGCTTAAGTGGTCCCTATAGAGGTTGGTAAAATAATCCCTAGAGTAGACCCTTCAAGAGCCCCTAAGATTGCCCCTATAGGGACCACTCTGGAGTTTTTAAGTGATCTTTTTTTTTGAATCAAAGGTTTACAATTCAATTTCGTTCAGAAATATCGAACGTCGGAGGGAAACTTCGAGATATGCGGCCCGGGATCGTCGCGGCAAGGAGACGGAAATCTTCAACGACCTGAAAGATGTCGTCCCGATTGTCTCCGACGGGCCGGCGGCTCATTTGGACCGGATTGCCTTGCTCCGAGTCGGCGCCACCTTTTGCCGTCTCCACAAGACCGCCAGCAATGGTTGGGGCTCAAGACTTTGTGATGAGGAACCACAGAAATTCTGAGGATCTTGGGAGCACTATGATGGTCCCTATAGGGGCCTTCGGACGGTCATCTCTAGGGACCACTTCAGCAACCCCTATAGGGGCCACTACAGCTTGCAACAGTGGCCCCTACAGGGGCTACGGTGTCAGAGCCTAAACCCCTATAGAGACCACCTTAGTTTTACCCCTATAGGGTTCACTTTTCAGGCCCCTATAGGGCCCACATGAGCCTTAAGGGCTGAAGAATTCGACCCTAAACCCCTATAGGGACCCCTTTTTCGGCTCCTATAGGGTTCACTTATGCTTTAGGGGCTAAGGAATCAGACCCTAAACCCCTATAGGGACCACCTTCGTTTTACCCCTATAGGGACCCCTTTTTCGGCCCCTAAGGCGCTTATTTTCCACCTAACCCCTATAGGGACCACTCTGGAATACCTAAGAAAGTTTTTGAAAAATAATTTCAAGTTACGGATTAGACTTGAATTTTTCCATTCATATTTCCCAAGCTAGGACTTGAAAAGGACTTTTATTTTCCGCAGGGAAGTTGGGCCAGCTTGGGCCGATGTATTTTTTTTGGGAATTTTAAATATAGCGCTTATCCCTACCATGAAAGTTTGATAAGTAGCCGTTATCTATTTTTACGCCGAAAAATCAAATTTTGAGCTCACATTCTGGAAATTTAGAAATTTTGAGTTTTATAGCGCTTTTTTAGCTAAAAAATTGGTGTTAAAGCTTGAAATGTCTTAATAAAAACGCCAAAATACGCGTATTTGTTTTATTCGACCTAATGCAATTGCTGCGGAACTATACGAAAGAATGTCTCGGAAGTCGGAAAAAAAATGAGGCTTATTTGAATCTTCCCTAGGAGTTTCGCAGAATCGGAATCCTATTAACACGAGAGCGCGTTTTTTTAAAAGGGGAGTGCAAGAAGAACGGAAAAAAGATGAATTCGATGGAACTTTGCTGAGAGATATTTATGAACATTTTGGTTCTGAAAAATCGGAAAAAAGTGACTTTTGCTTCTTTTTTTTTTGTACATTTGACGTCAAAAAACTCAATTTTCTGCAATGGCAGGGGAGCCTAAAAAAATAGGTTTTGGAAAAAAGTTCTCAAAAGGTCCTTTTTCCTTGACCTTTCCACTCAAGAAAATCCTGGGAAGGTGAATGGAAGCTGGAAGGTCTTAAAAGGCCTTCGGAAGGTGTTCAGAAGGTCCTTGAAAGGTTAAAAATCGATTTTTTCCGGAAACCCTCCAGCAGCTTTTTGGCAGGTTGCTGGAAGGTTGCTGGCAAGCGTGGAAGCTAAAAATAAATATTTTTTGATAACCCATCATCAGAAATTTTTTTTTTTGCGAACTTTTTGAGCCATTCCCTCTTGCTGTAGCTGGATTACGGTAGGCCGGTGTATCTAAGAATTGATCAGTTTTTTATGGGCAAGTTGTATATCAATCGATAGGTGATCTAATTTCAGGAACTTTTACAGTACATACCCTCTTGGGTTACTGTAGGAATTTTCGAGTAACGGTAATTTTCGTGTTTGGAATGTCGGTTTTTCAGTTCGAAATAACAGAGACAGTTAGTAGATACTAGAATATTTCTACTTATTTGAAATCAGGGTCTTCAAAATTTTTTTTTCAAGTTTCTTCTGCAAAAAATTTCTAAATTTCAACTTGATTATGATAAAGGTGCAATGTGGCGACAAATATTCCTTGCTTCTAAAAAAAAATGGTTCATGTACAAAAAAAAAGGCTTGATTTTTACAGTCCTGAAGACCTCACTTGGGAAAGAATTCGTGGAGACTTGGGACGAAGACATGGTCAGCGAATGTCTCGACGGCTTCATTTTGATCGCCGACAGCGACGGATCCATTCTGTACATTACGGAATCGGTCAACATCTACTTGGGATTGACTCAGGTGAATTTCCGAGCGAAAAAAACGGGGGGAGCAGGGGTGGTTCGCTGAGATTTACGCATTTTTTTCAGTTATGGAATTTTTAAAAGTCCAAGAAATTTTTAAAGATTTTTTTGAAATTAGGAAGTGAATCATTTTTGTTGAAATTTTCGCTTTTTCCGGGTAAAATTGGGGATTTCACTGAGATTTACGCATTTTTGAGCTTGACTTCATGGTTCTTAGGAGGTGCAGAGTGGTCCCTATAGGGGTCTTTCAACTTTGTTTAAAAAACGCTTTTTATTTAATTTTTCGCATGGAAACGCTTCTTCGAGTACATGAAAATAATCAATTAGCATGTCCCCTATAGGGGCCACTAACTAAAAACCCTACAGGGACCACTTTTGCAAGCTTTAGTGGCCTCTATAGGGTTGGTAAAGTGGTCTCGAGAGGGACCCTTCAAGTTTAAATAAGGTTACCCCTATAGGGACCACACTGGAGTTTCTAAATAGTCTTCCTTTCTAGATCGCTTAAGTAACCTTAAAAGAATCTTTTAGAGAATTTTAAAAATCTTAAAAATTAAATATCGACTAGCATTTCTCCCCTATAAGGACCATTTTTGCAAGCTTGAGTGGCCCATATAGGGGTTTCGTAAAGTAGTCCCTAAGGCTGCCCCTACAGGGACCACTTCTGGAGTTTCTAAATAGTCTTCCTTTCTAGATCGACTTTGAAGCCTTGAAAGAATTTATCAGGGATTTTTAAAAATTCATGTTCTTTAAATTAAAGAGTGAGTCACATCTTATTGAACTTTTCGCTTTTTCCCGGCCAAAATGGCGATTTTTCTCGACTTTCCTTTCATTTTCCTTGTGTTATCACGCGCCTTTTTCTCCTATCGCTCCCCGCCAGCCTCTCGAACCCAAAATGAACTCGACGAATTAAATAAAATCGATAGATTAGCGTCAAATCGAGTCGCCTCGCAGCCCCGTATCTCATTTCAACGACAGAGTGACATAAACGACCTTTTTGGTTGATTTCCCTACAAAACAAGGCATTTTGGAGGGCCTTGGGACAGGGAAAACATGGGGAAAAGGGCTTTGAATCGAAGAAAAACATGGATTCGTTGGGAAATGTGTACTCTGAGTGATAGGAAACACATGAACTTGAAGGCGAGTACATTTTTTTGTGAAGAGTAAAATGAAAAATTTCTCTTAAAGAATAAGAGAATAATTTCCATGGAAAATTCAAGATTTATCTTCTAGAAAACTATATTTTTTAAAGACTTAGGCTTAGGAGCTGACCCCTGAGCTTCTAGAGCCCAAGTGGTCCTTATAGAGGCTACTTTAGAGGCTCTTGGAGGGTCCTCTATAGGGACCTCTTTACCAACCCCTATAGGGGTCACTAAAGCTCGCAAAAGGGGTCCCTATAGGGGCCATTAGAGGGTCCCCTCTAGAGACTACTTTTCCAAGCCCTATAGAGCTCACCAAAACTCGCAAAAGTTATCCCTATAGGGGACATGCTAGTCGATAATTTTTATGAACTCTAAGCGAAGAAGTATTTCCATGGGAAAACTGAACAAAACGTTTTTAAATGAAATTGAAAGGCCCCTAGAGGGTCCACTTGAGCTCTAGGGGCTAAGGGGCCAGACCCTAAACCCCTATAGGGACCACTTTCTCGGCCCAGATAGGGCTGTTTTTCACCCAAAGCCCTATAGGGACTACCTTGACTTTACCCCTATAGGGACCACTTTTTCGGCCCCCTATAGGAGCTGTTTTCTACCTTAACCACTATAGGGACCACTCTAGGATTCCTAAGTTCATTGACATTTTTCATTCAAATAACACTAATTTATTGATTTTTTTCGCTTGGAATTAACAATTGTAGACTAGCATGTCCCCTATAGGGGCCACTTTTGGACTCTGAAATCAAGATTTTCCGAGTTTTGACAATAAATAATTCCTTTCTTTCAGACCGATCTAACCGGCCGATCCCTCCGCGAATTCTTCCATCCGACCGATTATGATCATTTTTTGAAACTGTCCGGTAAATCATTCCATGGATAGGCTGGAATAAATGTTCGTTTCCAGCCAAACTCAACACACCGAGGCATCTCGACTGTCTCGTGGGCGTAAATGTCGTTTTCCGGATGAAAACGGTGATCAGCCCCCGTGGCCGCTGTTTGAACCTCAAAAGTGCTCTTTTTAAGGTAATTAAGGTCTTAATTAGGGTAATTTACCTTAGAGTAGGTAACTGTAAAAAAGAAAAAATGAGGAAAAAATTTTTCCGGTAGACTCGATTTACTCAAGTTTTCTAGTTGTAATCTCAAAAAATCGGATTTTAATCTTGAAAAACTTCGAGGGGCCACTTTAGGGTTTTGATCTTTTAGTGGCCGATATAAAGTCGAATTAGTGGTTTTTTTGAACCTGAAAAGTGCTCTTTTTAAGGTAATTAACGTCTTAATTAGGGTAATTTACCTAAGATTAGGTAACTTCCAAAATGAAAATATGAGGAAACATTTTTCCCATAGACTCGATTTACCCTTGTAATCCCAAAAAATCGCATTTTTCGCTCCAAATTGAGATCTTGGAAATTTTTGAGGGACCACTTTAGGGTTTCGACCTTTTAGTGGTCGATATAAAGTCGAATTATTGACCACTTAAGGGACTGAAATTTACTTAGAAGTCCAAGTAGTACTACTAGACCCCAAAAACTACTTTAGTGGCCCCCTGACGCGAAATATAAAGGTGGGTGGTCACTTAAGTGAAATCTCAAAAAAATCGAATTTTGCGCTACAAATTGAGACCTTGGAAAGTTTTGAGGGGCTACTTTAGGGTTTTTGACCTTTTAGTGACCACTTAAGGGGCTGAAATTCAATTGCCTAGTGGTACTACTAGACCGCTAAAAACTACTGTAATGGACACTGAGACGTCGAATAGTTCCTTCTATAGAGATGAGTGACCACTTTAGTGTCCTCAGACCTTAAGGGACCTCTTAAGGGGCCATTGAAGTTTTTCGCGGACCTTCTGGGGCTTCATGGTTTTCTTAAAAGCTCTGATTTGGGCCTAAAGTCGAGTTTTTAATGATTTTTTTGGCTTAAACACGAGTTTTTAATGATTTTTTGGGCTTAAACACGAGTTTTTAATGATTTGTTAGGCTTAAAGTCGAGTTTTACATATTTTTACCAGTACCAAAAGCTTCAAATTAGCTCTTGGATTTTTCTATCCTTGGTTCAAAAAAAAGTATTTTCCAGCCAATTTCCTTCATGGTCCACGCGAAACGATCAACCGGCGGCCATGTACTCCTGATGCAGGGCGCGACGATTCCAGCCGGTCAAGGGACCATCAATTCGAACGCCTCGGCCTTGACCAAGGTTTTCCGGGGTTTTGGGCATTTTTATTGGGTAGAGCTTGAGATTCTGATTCGATTGGTATAGAATTTTAGGATGAAACTTTGAAAAAAAATGAAAAAATTCTCAATTTCAGTACTCGGAGCAATCTTCTGGCACTTTCATGACCCGTCACACTTGCGATATGATGATTTCCTACGTGTCGGACCGGCTCAGCTACGTTCTGAAGGTCGACGGGAAAAGCCTGATTGGAACGAGCTTCTATCAGCTTGTCCATCCAGATGACATCGCCATTTTAGCGCCGGTGGGTTTCAAAGTGTAGAGGTGGAGATTCTGAATCGATTGGTGTAGGATAGGGGAAAAAATAGCCTTTTATGATCAAAATCGAACCATTGGCCTTTTGGATTCAGGTCAAGGAACTTACCGACTAGGCTATCCTTCCCTTTTAAGGCTGAGGATTCTGAAAAGGTTGGTATAGGGAAAGAGAAAGCCTAACAACGGAAAATGGATAGAAATAAACATTAAAAATACTTATAAAGTAGTCTTTCTTGATAAAAATCGAACTATTGGTCTCTTGGATTCAGGTCAAGTAAATTAGCGTCTAGGCTATCCTTTTATTTTAAGGCTGAGGATTTTGAAAAAATTTGGTATAGGGAAAGGGAAAACCTCACAACGGAAAATGGATAGAAATAAACGTTAAAAGTAGTCTTCCTTGATAAAAATCAAACCATTGGCCTCTTGGACTCGGATCAAGGAACCTACCGATTAGAATATCGTCATACTGTAGATCTGAAAATTCTGAAAAGGTTGGTATAGGGAAAACTTAACGTCCAACGCTTCCTGATTTATCTCTAGTCTCCAACTTTGAAAGTTGAAAAAAGGATTCCAAGTGATCTTACCTGGGTTCACAAGCCATCAAAATTTCAAATCGATACTCGTCCCAGAGTCCGAGAGGTCCGTAGTGACTAGGGACCGTTTTTGAGTCTCAAAAGCTTGAAATAGCGCTTTTTTGCTATAATTTATGCATTCTGCGGACTTTTAAGATTCATAAATGGAAGACAGGATTTATTGCGAGGATTTTTTTTCTTGTTCTCGAATCAGTAGGACCTAAAGTGCACTTCACCGAAGTTTCATCAAAAAAGTTCAAAATGGGGGTAAAAAGTTCCCTAGTAAGCTCTGAATAGTTCAGAGTACAGAGCCCAAAATACCAAATTTCAACGAGCCATCGACTTTTTCAGTCGATGAAAGAGCTCTTCGCCAAGACCCACGTCCGGACCCCATATTATCGACTGACCGCCGCCAACAAATCGACGGCTTGGATCCAAACCGAAGCCACTACCGTATCCCATACGACCAAGGGACAAAAAGGACAATACGTCATCTGCGTCCACTACGTCCTGGGGTTTCGATCAATAATCAATCGATATTGATTCCCTCTTTTTAGAATCCAAAAAGAGTCGGAGAAGATGCTGAGCAACGGTACGGTGGTACGCGTCAACGTGAAGACGGAGCTCGACGATTCCCTAGGTATAGTGGCTAAACGTCTTGTTTGTCGTCCGGAGGGACGCCGGATCGAGTCCCTTTTGAGAAAATATTCTTTTGCCATTTTTCTCCTCTTGCAGAGTACGTCGGCCGACAGCCGGAAATTGTCGAATGCGTCGATTTTACGCCCCTGGTTGGAATCGACGACGTTTTCGACGCCGAGACTTTGAACCCTTGCCTCGGAGTTTCGTCCGATGAATCGTCCTCGTCCAGTGAGAATGGTGATTTTTTCGGGTTTTTCATGAGTTTGAAGCTTGTGACTTTGTTCTCAGGAATTTCAGAGTGGTCCCTATAGGGGTTATTGTGAAAAGCAGCCACTTTAGGTGCCGAAAAAGTGGTCCTTCTAGGGGTTTAGGATCTGACGCCATAGCCCCTAAAGCTCAAGTGGTCCCTACAGGGGTCTTTCAACTTCATTTAAAAACGCTCATTTATTTATTTTCGCATGGAAAGTACATAAAAATTACCGATTAGCATTTCCCTTATAGGAACCACTTTCGCAAGCTTTAGTGGCCCCTATAGGGGTTGGCAGAGGGTCCCCAAGGTTGCCCTTATAGAGTTCCGAAGGCCTGAATGTGTTAATAATTTTCATTATCTGTTCATACTAATATTTGAATTTCTAACTCGGTTGTCTCAGGCATCTCACTCGAAAAATCAATTTTGATTCACTTAAGAGACAACTTGTTATCCTTAGAGGGATCACTGAGCTTCAATTGTCACTAGAGTGCCTCCTTAAAACCTTGGCGCAACTTCTCCAAACCGATCCGAACTCTAGACTTACTAACCATTCTAACATATCTAGTTCTCCTGACCACTCTAGGAATCTTCGCGGTGACCCCAGAATACGACGAGAAGCTCGAAGAGCGCAAACGTCAGTTCGACGAATCCCGGGCCAGATGCCGTCGGATGAGGGCCAGACGCAGAAAACGGCTGGCCCGTTTTGCCCGCAAGCGTCGCCGAATCCAAGATTTCTACGACGATGAGGTTTTTCCGAACGCCGCCTTCTTGTCCGTCGCCTTGTGCAGTCCTTCCTCGGCTTCTTAACTTCCTAATCACCTAGTGTTGCTTGGAATTTTTGTCTTGGTTATGGTGGTTAGACGTGATTTCGGGATCAACTAGGGTGTGGGATTTTTTGAGTTTCCGTCTACAAGAAATGATCTTTGAAAAGATTCGGGAGTAATTTTTGAGTTTCTAAGCCTTTCACCAAGCGAATAGATCCAAGATCAGCTTGAGAACATGTCTGATGAATTTTAAATGTTAGGGCAGTTATTTGTGATTTTCCAAGGGTTAATCTAGAAGGCAAGATCTGAGACTCTTTGAGAAGCTTTGGGATGAATTTTCAAAGTTTTAGGGCAGTTATTCGGTAGTTTCTTAGCTCAAATCCAGAAGGAACGATCTGAGACTCTTTGAGAAGCTTTGGGATGAATTTTCAAAGTTTTAGGGCAGTTATTCGGTAGTTTCTTAGCTCAAATCCAGAAGGAACGATCTGAGACTCTTTGAGGAGCTTTGAGATGAATTTTAAGAGTTTTAGGGCAGTTATTCGGTAGTTTCTTAGCTCAAATCCAGAAGGAACGATCTGAGACTCTTTGAGGAGCTTTGAGATGAATTTTAAGAGTTTTAGGGCACTTATTTGCGAGTTTCTAAGCTTTCACTCAAAAGGAACGATCTGAGGCTCTTTGAGAAGTTTTGGGATGATTTTTAGAGCTCTAGGGGCGTTGTTTGTAAATTTCTAAGCTCTCATTTAGTAGGAAACGATCTGAGTCTCTTGGGAAGCTTTGGGATGACTTTTTAGAGTTCTGGGGCAGTTATTTGTGAATTTTTTAAGCTTTCATCTATAAGGGACGGTCCAAGGCTCTTTGAGACCTTCGAGATGAATTTTAAGGGTTCTAGGGCCGATATTTATGATTTTCTGAGCGTTCATCTAGAAGAGGCGATCTACGACTATTTGAGAAGCTTTGGGATTATTTTTAGAGTTCTAAGGCAGTTATTTGTCAGCTTTTAAGCCGTGATTTGGAAGGGACGATCCAAAGGCTCTTTGTGAAGCTTTGAGAGGAATTTTAAGAGTTTTAGGGCAGTTATTTGCGAGTTTTTAAGCGCTTTGCTAGGCGAGTCGGTCCGAAAAAGCTTGAGAAGCTTTTTAATAAATTTCTAGATTGTTAAGACAGTTATTTGTGGTTTTCTGAGCGATTCGTCCTACGGTTCGATATAAAATCACCTTGAGAAAAAATCTGATGAGTTTTAGATTGGTTTGGCATTTTTGTAGTTGCTTGATTTCCATTCTCAGATTTTTCAGGCTTTCCTCAATTTGGTTAGAGTTTGAGAAAATTAAGAAGCTTTCTGAAGATGAGGTCACTTGAGAAGCTTAGAAAAATGATATTTTCTCTTGTTTTTTGGGATTCATCGTACTAGATGACGCTGAAAAGGTGGAGGAAAAAAATTTCCAGACTTCCAATTTTTTTCAAATCTAACTAATAATTTGAGAGGAAACTTTGATTTTAACGCTGTTTCAGGTGGATTCTGGCACCTTTTTGAAAAAATAGGTTATATAAGCTCTTCTCAAATTTCTATGATTTTTCAAAAAACTAGTGAGAAGATCTTCTAGTTCGGATCGGTTTGGATAATGCCTGCTTCCCCCCGAAAATCAAGAATTTGAAGAATAAACCCGTCTTGATTTTCAGGATCCGGTGCGGAAAGCATCGATGACGCTCTTCACTGGCTCTTTCGTCCAGACCCAAGCGGCCCGGCTCCAGAAGTACAGAGTCGGTTCGGAGGAGCCGCGCCGCCTGACGATCCCTCTCTGGCCTCCGCGCAGTTCCTGGTGGACCAACAAGACCGCCGTCCGTTCTACGGTCAAGCCGCCGGCCAAACCGGAGACCAATCCTATTCCCCGCTGGCTGAAGGAGTATCACAATGTGCCATTGGAGGTCCCGCTGGTGAGGATTGGCTTTTTGAGCTTTCTCAGAAGCTACCATTCTAAGGAGCCCTTGAAAGTTGACCTCTAGGGACCACTTCAGCTTCCTCTATAGAGTTTGAACCATGCAAAAGTGACCCCTATATAAAATATGCTAGTTTTAGGGACTCCAAGTAGTCTCTATAGGGTTAAGCTTAGGGTCATGGAAGCTTCAAAGTGGTCCCTATAGTGGCGACCTTAGGGCCCTTGAATCATGCCCTCTTGGGACCAATTTAGCACTCTTTATAAAAATTCAAGTGGCCACTTTAGCTGTTCCTTCAGAGCTTGAAGCTTGCAAAGGTGGCCCCCACATATCCTAGTATTAGGAACTCCAAAGTGGTCCCTATAGGGGTTACTTAAGGGCTCTTGAACGCTCCCCTCTAGGGACCACTTTTGTACCTCTTATAGAACTTGAAGCTTGCAAAAGTGGCACCTATATGAGTCATGCTATTCTTAGGAATTCCGAAAAACCCTAAAGTGGTCCCTATACGGTAAACCTTAGGGCTCTTGAAGGTCCCCCTCTAGGGACTACTTTAGCACCTCTTATAAAGCTTGAAAAATGCAAAACGTGGCCCCACACATGAGAGTGTTAGGAACTCCAAGGGGTCCTATAGGGGTTACTTAAGGGCCTTTGAATCATGCCCTCTTGGGACCACTTTAGCACCCCTTATAGAGCTTGTACCTTGCAAAAATGGCCCCCGTCCATGTTAGTCTCAAAAACTCCAAAGTGGTCCTTATAGGGGCAACTTTGAGGGCCTTGAAGGTTCCCCTCTAGGGGCCACTTTAGCTACTTTATAAAGCTTAAAGCCTGCAAAAGTGGCTTCTATATGAGACATACTGGTCTTAGGAAGCTCTAAAGTTTTCCATATATTTAGATTTTCCTTTCTAGGAATTTTTTTTTAACTTTAGAAGTCACAAAAAAGCCAATATACCTGAAAAACTGTCTAATATGCGCAGGTGTCGAACCTGGGCCACGCCGAGGCGGAAACCCTGGACCTCTGGGCTGTGGCGGCGCCGCCGATCGACCACGACGCCTTTCCGCCATTCAGACATCAGGTTATTACACTTCCCATCGAAAGACAGACAGAAAAACCCCCAAAAATCCAAGAAATGAACCGAAAAAAGGCGTGAAAATTAATGTGTTTACGAGAAAAGAACGTGAAAATTGTCACGTAGACGCCCCCCTGGCTGGAGTATTTATAGGCCTTGGCTCGTCAATATTTTTCCAGAACCTTGTTATTTTTACTCCTGCCTGGCTTTCCTTGAAAATCTTTTGCCACAAAAGTCCAATTTTATCAGCAGGACCTCCAAAGGCCTTATCAGAACTGAAAAAAGTCGATATTTCTTCGTTTTAGTCATATTATTCGATTCAAAACTCGGGTTTTGTTATTTCTATTGAAGTTTCATCTCATTTTTTTTATCTTGGAGCCTCGAGTTTTTATCAAATTTTCAACTTGAATGCTTGAAAAATGGTTAAGTTAAAAAATGGAAACATTTGGACATAATTTTTGACGGGATTTTTTCAGTCCCTTTTTTCTTTTTCAATGAAATTCGAGTTAGTGGGTTTTTTCCAAGGTTTTGCTTTATAGACGAAAAATCTCTAACTCAGAATCTTCTATGATATCTGTTGGTATCTCTTGTACCATTAAAGAAACCGAATTTAATTGAAAGTTCTCAAATTTTCTGAAATTTCATTCAATTATCTAAAAAAATAATGTAATTTTTTTGAATTCTATGACTCGGATCTTCTCAGTGATGAAAAAAACGGAAAAAAATTGGTCTCGGCTTCCGCTAGTCATGCTCATATGGGACAGACTGTAGTATGGCCTGTCCAGATTTGGAATGTCAAGAAAAATGACGTCATTCGAGAACGCTCTGCAGATTGGTTCATTGCGCAGGGGCGGAGGCGGAGCTTGAGGGATGACTTGAAGTTTCAAATCTGAAAAAAACTATATCTTTTCTGACGGTATTGTATCTTACACTGTGATTTCTTGAATTTTCAAAAATTGGGAAAAATTTCCGGGATTTCAGATACTCTCGCTATGTCGTCCGTTGACGTTCGAGTCGGAGAAAGGCCAGTCGCCGATCTGTTCCCCACTCTGCCTCCTGCCCATCCTCAACCTCCGCAACAGCTCCAAATGACTCAAAACTTCAACCAGCCCATCATTTGTGGTACCTTGCCCCCCATCAAAATGCAAAATGTAACGAGTTGCTCAACCAGACGACCTCCAATGGGAAGAGCCGGACTTGTCGGGATTGGCGCCGTTCGTCGATTGCTCGGAGATGGAGCAGCTCGGTGGCGACCTGCCAAACGACTTCTTCCTCGAGCTGGGAATCAAAGACTGGCGCCCGGTTACGCCCTCGATGGTCCCCGCTGCCGTGGCTGTTAAGGTTAATCATTTTGATAAAAGGGAAAAAAATTAAAAAAATTCAAAAAAATATAACTTTCATCGAGAAGTTTGCAAGGCGGAAAAAAATTTATATCACTTTTTAAGACCGAAAATGGAAAAATTTTTCATTTTTTTCAAGTTTTTTTGGAGTGTCAAAAAAATGTTTCTTATGCAGGATTTTTCTCCTTTATTCAAAAATTTGACTTTCAACTTCCATTCCGAAACTTTTAAATTCATTGAATAATATTTTGTATCAAAATTTCAATTCGGCCAATTTTGAAGGCATTAATTTGCGTTATTTTTCGAGTTCTACTACAGTTGTTCTACATAAACTACTTGAAATATCCATTTTTCGAAGAATTGCGTTTTGGTTTCTCTAAAGAGTAAGTAGAGCCCTCTGACAGATTTGGAACTCGGCTTGCAAAGTACTCAAAAATAGACGCCCATCCAAGAAGTGACCTCTAGTCAACTTCTGAAGGAGATTTAGTTCACTAGAGGCAATGTTTCAAGCTGACCTTATATCTGGTATTAAAAACGGACACATGTCTGTAGAAAAAAAAGTTATGGTTAAATCAAAGTCGAATTTTTTTTTTGTAGAATATGTGAGTTTTTTTCAGTGGGACAGGGTCTATGCGTTTTTTAAGAATGAGCTCGGAGACATGGAATTTTCGATTTTTAATGGTCCATAGCTTTTTTCACAGACCTCCTAGGCCGTTTATAAAGGCAAATTTGGAATCAGCGTGAAAAACTACATCTAGAAACCCTAGACTCATTTAGAAGTTTAAAGGCATAGGGGCAGTAAAAAACGGTGTTTCAGTTCAAAGCAGTACTTTGTAGAGCTTTTCATTGCGAATCGAACGGTAAACTTGAAAACGTACCGAAATTCTTAATTTCGGAGAAAAAATAATTCAAAGTCGGAGAAAGGAAATCTTGAGTTCCCGCGAAAAGGGCGCTTTGCAGTAAAGTTGCTCTATGGACAACAGGCTTCGCCATCTTCCGGATTTTTCGCTTTTTTTCTTCGTTTCTTTCAAATTTCAATTTTTTTCTGTTAACACCAAAGTTCTTTTTCGTCACAAAAACTTTCTATTCATGTATAACTTGCAAACTTTGATCGCAAAAATGCTTCTTTGGTGAAAAATGATGAATTTACACAGGTTTCGACTGGGATAGCGATATTTTGTGTTTTCTTTATTATCAATGTGTGTTTTTTGTTTGATTAAATGTTTTTTTCAGAGAAGAAACCTTTAATTTGAAGCAGATATCCGGTTATTTCTCACAAAATGCGAATCTAATGAGACGTACGCAACATCGCGTGTACGGCTACTGTAATCAGTTGTCTGAGCACCGATCCAAAGCTTTTTTCAAAAATTAAAGCGGGAAAGTAAAATCGCGTTTTTCTTCTAAAGTTGTCACATCTTTAATTTCTTTGATTACACCATTCGTTTCGCAAAGAAAAACTATATAAGATACTGCTTTCACCTGAAACCCCATTTTTTACTGCCCCTATGCCTTTAAAAAAAATCCCTTTTTGAATTTTAAAACGAGGGGTTTCCACAAAATTTGATGAAAATATCGAAATTCAGGCTCCCCTCAGCCCAACGAGCCCGCCAGCCAAACGGAACTACCAAAATTCGTACGACGCCTGGAATTCCGGCTGTCAATATCATCCCGACTTCGAGCCGTACTGGCAATCCCAGCCCCAGCAATCCTCCTGGCAACCGACTTATAGTGCTAATCCCAACTTCAACCCGGCTTTTCCCAATTCTTAATCATTTTTGGTAGTTTTCTAGTTGATACATTGCCTTTTGATTTTGTCGTTTGTACTTTTAATGAGAAAAATCAAGTTTTCCGTTCAGTTTTTGATACATTTTTGTCTTAAAATTGTCTCGCTTGATTGGATTTTCGATTTGAATTTTTTTTTTGTCTTCTTTTGGTTATAGCCTGAACTCCTAGTTAAGAAATTTGACGCAGGCTCATTTTTGGTCAATTTTTGAATTTTTTTGAATTTTTTCTTGTCAAAATTGTCAGTTTGCAGTTCCTTCTTCATTTTTCTTTGACAGGGATTTATTCCGAAAAAGCATTTTGAAAATCTTCCATTTTCTAACGATCAATTGAAAAATTTGCCACACCTACCTTTTTTTCTTGTTCTTTTCTGTGATTTGCCCATTTTTTGTTTTTTTTTTGTGGTTTTGATTTTTAAAAATTGACTTTTTTCTTGCTTTCTTGCCCTTTTTTTTCCATTGTTCGTGTTTTTTGTGTACCCCGGCTCGAACCGGCAACCCTTTGACCCATCGTCAAGGAGTTTAGCCGTTCGGCCACGAATCTGAACTCTCGTTCCCCTTGCCATTTGTACAGTTTTCTTCATCGATCCTTCTATACATTCAAAAAAAAATGATAGGACGATCTCTTGAAGATTTTTTTTTCCTTTTTCAAGTTTTTTTCATGTAGCAGTTGTTTAGAACTTTTTCAAATTGTGCTCAGAGATTTTTTCAAAATTCTATTATTGATTGATTTATTGATAGCTAATACTTTTGTACCTTTTATGATAGCTAATGCCTTTTCTGTACTATCTTTTCGCTCGGTTTTCCTTCAGTGTACCCTTTTTTCATGTGAATCCACGTGTACCCCACAACGAAATATATATGTATCCTTCTTGTCAAATTAACTAATAGAATTTTAATTACTCACCTAAATTTCTACGTTTTTTGTTATTGAATAAATGTAGTGATGGAGAGGTATTTGAGAATGCAATTAATTGGAACACAGAACTGATAAAATCAAGAGTTTCATGCAAAAGGTTTCAAAACAAAGCATCAAGATTTGTGTCGGAAAAAATAAATGCTCAGGAAAGTGCGCGCCGCTGAGAATGGCGGTAATATTTCCGATTTGAATTCCGTCGATTTACTGACCCGCGTTTTTTTTTCTTTTTTTCCTCTTTTTCGTCCTTTTCAAAATTTATGTTCATAAATTGTACATTTCAAGATAGATATGCCGCTAAGCGACATCACCAACGTGGACTCGAGCGATTCCGACGATCCCGTCCCCACAAATCCAATAAAGAATCTAATTCTGAAGGAGACGAGGCCAAAGTCTAATTTAAGCGACGATGACATGCTCGAGTTGTTTCAAAAAACATTTCAAATGGTTGGAAAGAAGGGACATGTTAGTTGGAGCGTTTGTAAAGGAAGGAAAGTTTATTTTTGAAGAAATCTTTGGTTCGGCAATTGTGGGCCGGTTATGATGTCGTCGAGCACGTTGGTCTGTTTCATAAGCGTGATATGCAGAAAGCCCTGTACGATCCCGCCTTCATCAGTTGTCCTGAAGGTTTTTTCATGAAGAAAAAACAAAAAATTGATGATATTAATTCAGGAATAAAGTTGGTGGCCCGATTCGTGCCCCAAATCGGCGTCCGACAAACTTTGAATTTAATTCGCCGGGCGATTTTGAACAAGGCCACGGAGTAATTTGGATACTTATTTTTTTAAACTTGTAGAATAATTTTTTTCAGAGCCCACTGTCGGAATTACGGGCAACTTGCGTTAACCGTATGGAAAAAAATGCGGAGAAAGAAAATCTTGACGAGATAAAAAAAGACGTTGAGAATTATTTCATGTCAGGTGGGAGAATTTTAAGATTTTTTTGAAAAATTGATGTTTTCTTTGTTCAATTTCGTAGTGCAATGGTGGCGATCCTGGCTGTTCAAAATATATCTTAAGTGGTCACTAAAGGGCTCAGAATCGTCCCAAAGGCGCGGAGGACACCCGGCGCTTTCTCCACAGTTTCTAAGTGAATTTAAAATTTTCAGAAGTCGCCGATGAAGCCGTCAGATGTCCGGAACCCTTCTGCAAACGATATTATGATGTAATTTTTAAAGCATTTTCTGAAAACATGACAATTTCCAGATGCTTGTCGCGTTTTCCAACGAAAAGGCTTCGAAACCCGAACTCGACATGACTTTTGGGGCCCAAGTCATGTTCATTTTGGACAATAATATGTCGGTTAGTGGGGAAAATTGTAATTTTTCCATTTTAATCATCAGAAAAAGTTTATTTGTATTGAAATGTTGTAGAGAAATCGAAGAAGTAAATCGGAATTTTGTGTACTTTGAGCCCTTCAGTAGATTTGTTGTTTGTTTACTGTTTATTGCATCTTCAATGTAAGAGTACATGTGCAATCGACTTTCATTGATTTGACTGTGTTTTAAACGGCGGCAGGAGCTGTGGCTTAGGCAGAGAAGTTGTGAATTTCGCTCGTAGAACATCAGGTACAAGAGAGGTAGATTTATTTTCATGAATTTTTAGCTCTTCAGAAGGTTCAAAACTTGTGTATAGTTGTTTCTTGCTTGAGCCATCGAAAAATGGGTCCTGACACGATTTGAAAAAAGAGACAGTACCTGCTCAGAGGAGAGTGCAGACTCCCTTACAATCTTAAGCTAGCCATGTATGCGCCTTTCGTTTTGCTCCGAGCTAGAAAATTCTTCTCTTCGATGCGCACGTACTTTTTCTAACCATGCGCCTTTAATTTAGCCCAAAACCTTTTTCTTATTAAAGGCGCATGTACAGAGAAAGACCGCGAGTGTTAAAGGGAAAGGTTCTGAAGCTCGGAGGTAGTTTCCAAAGCTTATTTTGGTGCATGCGCCTTTAATTGGACCAACAATTCTTGTTTTATTAACGGCGCATGCACATGAAGAGCCGCGCACATTTTCGTTTCCCTCCGAGCTACAGAACCTTTCCATTTGAGACGCACGGCTTTTTTATGGGCATGCGCCTTTAATTTGGTCTGAATTTTCTTTCTTATTAAATGCGCATGTACAAAGGAAGACTTCGCGCATCGAAAGGAAGGGTTCTGAAGCTCGGAGGAAGTTCCCGAGGCTTATTTTGGTGCATGCGCCTTTAATTAGGCCAACGATTCTCGTCATATTAAAGGCGCATGCAAATGAAAAGCAGCTCACATTTTGGTTTCCCTTTGAGCTACAGAACCCTTCCGTTCGATGGGCGTGGCCTGTTTCCAGACATGCGCCTTTAATTTAGCTTAAATCTTGCGATGTATTAAAGGAATTATGGAGAAGAGGGTTATTAAGCTAAGGAGTACAAAAATACGCGCCTGCGCCTTTAATTCAGCCCCATAGTTCTCGTCATATTAAAGGCGCATGCACAGAGAAAATGAAGGGTTCTGTAGGGAACGAAAATTGTTAGAAGCTGGGAAGGAGCTATAGTATATTTTAATATTTTAACACGTGTTTAAAAAAAATTATAAAGTTCAGGTTGATTTTTTTGAATATCAACTTTGAATGGGAGAAACTAGCTTGAAAACTCAATTTTTAACATTTTTGAAATTTCATGTACTTCAGAAAGTTCAAAACTCATTTAAAGGGTCCTGAAACGATTGGAAAAAATACAGTATCTGATAAAATTAATTTTCAAAGTGAAAATATCATTTTGAGGTGCCCAACAACGTTGTTCGTTTGAACGCCGAGCGGCTGTTTTTCCTCGTTTTTCCCTTGATTCATCAGGATGAGGAGGTGATTTTTGTCATTATTCCTTTCAAATCAGTATTTTGAGGAATAATCAAATATATATTCCAGGAACGCCAATATTCGCTGAGCAAACAGTTTGAATACGTCAAAAAGATGCTCCTCGATGATTGCTATATTCTGAGAGCTGAAGCCGTTAGACAGGTGAAAATTTGAAAAGTTTTAGGGATTTTGTTCATATTATGAGGAAAATGTACAGGAAAAAAGAAATTTTTATGAAAAATTTGAAGTTTTAGCTATAACTTTATATGGAAATGCATGAAATTTTGGGTTCTTTCCAACTTGAAACGGGTTTTTGATGATAAATTGAGAAAAATTTGGGGGTTTGGCGAAATTTTCGCTATGGAAAAGACATTCATTAATGAATTGTTTATTAGAAATATGATTTTGGTAATATTTTTTTACTCGAGAAGCCCGATTTTTTTCAAGTTTTAGGCCTTGAAATTGTTCATTTTTTTGCGAAAAAGTTAAAGATTGAGGTTTAATTTTATGAATAAATGAAGGATATTGGGGTTTCTTTGAACTTGAACCGAGTTTTGATGTAAAAAAATGGGAAAAAAATTTGGGGTTTTTCGCTGAAATTTTGCTATGGAAAAAAACATTCTTCATTGAAATATACATTAGAAATATGATTTCGGTGATATTTTTTTACTTTTTGAAGCCCGATTTTTTTCAAGTTTTTAAGCCTTGAAATCGGCGATTTTCAGTGAAAAAGTTGAAGTTTTAGCTTCAATTATAAATAGAAATACATGAAAATTTGTCATATTTTCTGTATAATTCGGTTTTTTTCGAACTTGAAAAGGAATTTTTTTGTGTTGAAAACGTGAAAAAAATGAGGGTTTTGGCTGAATTTCGCCATGAAAAATTGCGTTTACTTTCGATTCGTTTCTAAGAGTTATGATTTTTTTCCGATTTTTTTAACTAGAGAATTTAAATTTTACTCACCTTTTTTCATTTTTTTCAAACGCTGAATCAGTTCAAAAACTAAGTCAAGACTTTTTTTAGACCTTGGAATTTCGATTTTTTTGTGGAAGTTTGAGCTTTAATTTATACCGGAATATGTCAATTTTTCGTTTTTAAATCATATTTGTGTAAATCGAATTTTAGGTTGCGATTTTTGCATGAAAAAGGGAATTTTTTTCAAATTTTGTAGTGAAAAAAACCTTTTTTTCGAGTTCTGAATCAGTTCAAAAATTAAGTTCACGTTTTTCCAGGCCATGAATCTTTTTTTCTGATTTTTTTGGTGGAAGTTTGAGCTTTAATTTATACGGAAATGAATGAATTTTTCCTTTTTTTCGTATCATTTTTTTGTGTTTTTTTAGACTGAAATTTTGCTATGAAAAAGTAGATTTTTTTCAAATGTCGAAGGGCAAAAACCCTTTTTTTCGAGTTCTAGATCAATTAATTCTTTAGACCTTGTAATTTCGATTTTTTTGGTGGAAGTTTGAGCTTTAATTTATACGGGAATGTGTGAATTTTCGTTTTTTTCGTATCATTTTTTTGTTTTTTTAGGCTGAAAAATTTTTCTATGAAAAGCGGATTTTTTTCTAAACTTTCTACTTTTTGAATTCTGAATCAGTTCTTATTTAGACCTTGAAACTCCTCGCCGATTTCTGGAACCTCTTCCCGCCCAACGTCACCAAGGACATTTTTGACGACGGTTTTAAAAAAAAAAATCAAATATTTTTTTAATCTCAGATCGTTGATGATCTCGTGAAGGATCGTTGCATCCCGGTTCGGTTGGCGATTTATGAGGTTTGGAAATTTTTTTGACGGGATTTTTGAGGGATTTTTTTCTATTAATCTTAATCAGAATGAGGTTTTCTCGAGTTTTTAAAGTTGAAAAATTTAGTAAAATTATTTTTTTAAAAAGAATTTTTTTATTGACTTAGTTGTGATGCGAGGTCGTTTTTTTATACTATTTAAGAACGTTAGGAACATTTTTAAGCCTAAAAATATTAAAAACAAGTTTTTTAGGGCATGTAGCTCTTGATTTATTTTTTTTTAAAGGATCCTTTAGTCGTACTTTAAAGTAATTTTATTCGGTTTCTAGGAGGTTAGGAACATTTTTAAGCTCAAAAAAGACCAAAAAAGGAAGTTTTTAGGGCATTTAATTTTTGATTTATTTTTTAAGGACTTTCTAATGCCCTAGTTGCACGTTTAAGTCAATTTATATGGTTTCTAGGAAGTTAGGAATAATTTATAATACTCTAGTTGTTTTTTAAGTTCATGCTTTTAGAAATTTGGGACGTTTTTTGAGCTCTAAAAATATGAAAATGAGTTTTTTAGGTCATTTAGTTCTTGATTTATTTTTTAAAAGGTTTTATAATGCCCTAGTTGTACTTTAAAGTAATTTATTCGGTTTCTAGGACGTTAGGAATATTTTTGAGCTCTAAACTGAGAAAATTTTTAGGGGCCACTATAGAGGATTGCCAAGGACTACTTGTACACTAAAGTGGCCACTAAACCCACCTCTATAGTGGTCACTATTTTCCGTTTTAGTGGCCACTTCAGTAGTTTTTCATCCAGTATTCCTTCCAGTAACTCTGATAATTTGAAAGCAAACAGATTGGACCAGTTATGTTGATCCATTGACCCCTAAAGTGGCCACTAAATTTTTTAGTGGTCTAGTAGCAGAACTTAGACCTCTATAGTGGCCACTAATTTTTAACCGCTTAAGTGGCCACTAGTTTGACTACTATAGTGGCCACTAAGGCGTCAAATCTCTATAGTGGCTACTGAAAATTTTCACAGAAAGGTTGGAAAACGCAGTTTTTTTGGACATGTAGATCCTGATTTAATTTTTCAAGGACTTTATCATCCTCTAGTTGTACTTAAAGGTCTTTTTATACGGTTTCTTGGAAGTTAGGACATTTTTGAGCTTATAAAAGACCAAAAAAGGAGTCCTTCAGGGCATGCAGTTCCTGATAGTCGTCCCGGGATGCGCCAACGCCCTGGAAGTGGCCCTTAAAGTGATCTGTCCCCGGGGGATCAACGATTCCAATGCGAAAGTTCGCAAGGCCGCCGCCGCCCTTCTTGCAATCATTCGGAAACATCGATTTATCAAGGTAATTGTCGAAAAAAAGTAGGAAAAATAGAACCAACCCTTTAGGGGCCGAAAAAGTGGTCCCTATAGGGGTTAAGAGTCTGACCCCTTTGCCCTTAAAGCTCAAGTGGACCCTATAGGGATCTCTCAACTTCATTCAAAAAAGGTTATAAAGCAATTTCAACCAATAATTGAATTGATTGATCCCTATAGGGAACCCTAATTGAAACCTCTACACTTAGAATCTCCAGAGTGGTCCCTACAGGGGTTAGGGGGGAAAACAGGGACTATAGTGACCGAAAAAGTGATCCCTCTAGGGGTAAAATTAAAGTAGTCTAAATTGGAGATTTGGCTCTGACGCCTTAGCCCTTAAAGCTCAAGTGGGCCCTATAGGGGTCTCTCAATTTCGTTTAAAATTATCGGCTAGCATGTCCCCTATAGGGACCACTTTTGCAAGCTTTAGTGACCCCTATAAGAGTTGAAAAATGGTCCCTAGGGGTAATCTTTCAAGAGCCTTTTTTACCCCTATATGGGCCACTCTGGAGCTCCGAACTTTTCAGAGCTCATCTAGGGATCACTTAAGAGTACTGATGCCGCTGAAGGGGTCACTAGAAATGCTGAATATTTCGTGTTACTAAAGTAAAAATGTTCAGCTGACGGACGTCGTGACGAAACCCGAAATGATGGCTCGGCTGGCCATCGAACAGGACGACGAAGTGGCCAAGGAGCTTGTCAGGGCCCTTTATATTGTGAGGAATTTTCTGACACATGAAAAAAAAAGGATTTGAGATATCTTGTGCTGTATCTACCCCACAGCCGAGCGAAAAAAATTTTTTTAAAAACTGAAATTATAATTTTTTTGAAGGGTAAGCCATATCCCCCCATAAAGGGGGAAGGGAGGAGTTTCAGTATAAGTTTGCTTTCCTCTTGAAATCGGGGTTTAGATGATTTTTTGGTTATTTTTAAAGGCTCTCCGAGAATTTTTTTTTTTAAAGCTCTGAATGGCGTTTTTCGGAAGTTTACAGCTAGAAATTGATGATTTTTTCAAAATTTCTAGTTTCGTCAAACCATTTTTTGAACAATTCTCAATTTATTTGGCCTTGTAAGAAGCTTCAAAAATTTCATATGTTGGTCCTGTTGGAATATCGATTTTTCCAGAAGTTTAAAATTGAAAAGCGATCTTTTTTTTTTTGAAGTTTCTCTGTCGTCTCGATTTCAGATCCTTTTTTGACTGGTTTTCGAATTTTTAGGCTTTCTAAGTAGCTTGAGAAGATTTTTGGACCTTTTTCCATATTTCTGGTTTTTTTTAAGTCAGAGAAGGTGGAAAAAGGCTCAATAGAAGTGTTCCTTTTTTGCTGACTTTTGCGCCATTTTATCGGCTTTGATGCACCATTTTTGCTGCCTTTCCCTTTTTCAACCATTTCCTAGGCCTTTAAAATTCCAGGAAAAATGGAAGGCTTGGTAAAGGGACCCTTTTTGCTGCATTCCTGCGGCCTTTATGCAGCCTTTTTGTTGCCTTTATGCAGCCTTTTTGTTGCTTTTTTGATGCCTTTTTGTTGCCTTTATGCAGCCTTTTTACTGCCTTTATGCAGCCTTTTTGTTGCCTTTTTGATGCCTTTTTGATGCCTTTTTACTGCCTTTATGCAGCTTTTTTGTTGCCTTTTTGATGCCTTTTTGTTGCCTTTTCACTGCCTTTATGCAGCCTTTTTTTGTTGCCTTTATGCAGCCTTTTTACTGCCTTTTATGCAGCCTTTTTGTTGCCTTTTTTTGATGCCTTTTTTTGTTGCCTTTTTCACTGCCTTTTATGCAGCCTTTTTTTGTTGCCTTTATGCAGCCTTTTTACTGCCTTTTATGCAGCCTTTTTGTTGCCTTTTTGATGCCTTTTTTTGATGCCTTTTTACTGCCTTTTATGCAGCTTTTTTTGTTGCCTTTTTGATGCCTTTTTGTTGCCTTTTTCACTGCCTTTTATGCAGCCTTTTTTTGTTGCCTTTTATGCAGCCTTTTTTTACTGCCTTTTATGCAGCCTTTTTGTTGCCTTTTTGATGCCTTTTTTTGTTGCCTTTTTCACTGCCTTTTATGCAGCCTTTTTTTGTTGCCTTTTATGCAGCCTTTTTACTGCCTTTATGCAGCCTTTTTTTGTTGCCTTTTTGATGCCTTTTTGATGCCTTTTTACTGCCTTTATGCAGCTTTTTTGTTGCCTTTTTGATGCCTTTTTGTTGCCTTTTCACTGCCTTTATGCAGCCTTTTTTTGTTGCCTTTATGCAGCCTTTTTACTGCCTTTATGCAGCCTTTTTGTTGCCTTTTTGATGCCTTTTTGTTGCCTTTTCACTGCCTTTATGCAGCCTTTTTGTTGCCTTTATGCAGCCTTTTTACTGCCTTTATGCAGCCTTTTTGTTGCCTTTTTGATGCCTTTTTGATGCCTTTTTACTGCCTTTATGCAGCTTTTTTGTTGCCTTTTTGATGCCTTTTTGTTGCCTTTTCACTGCCTTTATGCAGCCTTTTTGTTGCCTTTATGCAGCCTTTTTACTGCCTTTATGCAGCCTTTTTGTTGCCTTTTTGATGCCTTTTTTTGTTGCCTTTTCACTGCCTTTTATGCAGCCTTTTTTTGTTGCCTTTTATGCAGCCTTTTTTTACTGCCTTTATGCAGCCTTTTTGTTGCCTTTTTGATGCCTTTTTGATGCCTTTTTACTGCCTTTATGCAGCTTTTTTGTTGCCTTTTTGATGCCTTTTTGTTGCCTTTTCACTGCCTTTATGCAGCCTTTTTGTTGCCTTTATGCAGCCTTTTTACTGCCTTTATGCAGCCTTTTTGTTGCCTTTTTGATGCCTTTTTGTTGCCTTTTCACTGCCTTTATGCAGCCTTTTTGAGCCTCTCATATTTAGCGGCCCTTTTCCACCATCCCGAGTAAGAATTCGATTTTTCGACCTTTTGGCAATATTTTCAAGATTTTTCTGTGAAAACCTTGACTTTCTGAACTTTTTCCTTGTCATTTGAAGCCTTGTCAGTGTCTCAAAATGATTTTGAACCGTTTTTCTTGATATTCCATGCAATTTCCAGACATGTGACCCGGAAAAAGAGACATTCGACGTGGTCGTCTACAAGTACGTCCAAACTCTGGCCAACGTCAGCCGAATGGCCGCCTTGAATTATTTTCGGCTCGTCTACGACCTGAAACTTCTGAACATGGAAACTGCGGGTCTTAAAGCTTCAGAAATTGTGGAAAAATGAACATTTTTCCAGTCGGCTACATATCCCGGATGACCAAATTCGCCTACCGGATCATACGGAAAAATGGGAAAACCGGCGAACTTTTGAGTATTCAGAAAATTGGAAAAATTCTAGGTTTGAAATGATTTTTCAGCCGATGAGGATCCGAAATTGATTTCGGCCAAGCTTTTTCTGGACTGTGCCGCCGTTTTGAGCCATTCCATTCGGAAGGTAAAGCGTTAGGGGGATTTCAAAATCAGTGTTCACAAAAAAAAAATTTCATTTTTTTTATTTTGATTCGCCCAGTGTGATAATCCATCATTAGAAATGCGGACCCAACTGTCCAAGCCATTCCCTCTTCCTGTAGCCGGGTTACGGTATCACCTGCGTATCTAAGTATTGATCAATTTTTTATGGGCAAGTTGTATATCAATCGATAGGTAATGCAATTTTTGAAGTTTTTTCAGTACATACTATATTAGGTTACTGTAGAAATTTTTTGAAATACGGTACTTTTTGTCTTTGGGCCATTGGCCGGGAAAGTTACTTCTCTCAAAGATGTGTTAGCTACAGTTTGATACCATTTCATGTAAAAACTTCGGAGACCAAGCACCTACCGCAACCCGGCTTTCAGAAAGATCAAACTACATATAAACAATTTTTGATCAAAAAACCGTTTTTTTCGGGTCATTCCTGACTGAACTTTAGTTACACTAAGGTGTTTCGTAATATTTTTTTGAAATTTCGAATTTTCTGACATTTTACCAAGGGTTTTTATACGAACTAGGAAGGTTATGCCGTGTTCAAAACCATCTCTGACCCTCCAAAATCTACCTATCTTTTCTCGCCCCTGACCGCTATTTTGAGTTTCGCATTTTGGACACGGCAAGACGTGGTTCGTTGAAGTAAAACTGGATGAAATTTGAAAAAAATATTCATTTTTTTCACTTTGAAGGACTTGTCGGAGGTGACGGACCCGAAGATCAAGGTGGCGACGGCGAGTCTGATCTCGATGCAGAGCAAGTTGGTGAACAACTTGTTGGAGGAGTACAAGGTCTGCTGGCAAAGATAACCAGAGTCAAAACTACTATAGACGGTTCAGATCTTGAATATTCAATAGCTAACTCAAATAATTACTAACGTGTAAATTGAATAATGGGCCAAGCTCCCAAGCGGTCGGTTCTTGTCGTAAAGCGTGTACTAATATTTTTTTTTATACAAAAAATACGTTTTTGTGAAGCTCGCTATAGAATGTCTTAATGTGCTCATTTTGTTTGGTTAATACTTTTTTCTGATTTCCAGAACTCTTCTCTGGTTGGAACTTTGACCATGCTCGTCAGTTGGTTCCCCAGAAAGCACCTCCAAGATCTGGCCATGGAATGTCTGGAGATCCTGGACGAGCCTGACCTCACCGCTGATCACGTCTCCATTTATGCAGAAGTCGTCGCCAACTTCGACATTGGGCTTCTTTTCAAGAAAATCAAGAAAGGTGGGAAAGAGGGAGAAAAAAGCGATTTTTGGGCTTTTCAAACCGAAATTCGGTTAAAAGCTGTCGTGTAGGTGATCACTTTCTAGAGAGGTCCCTATAGGGGTAACCTAAGGGGGCTCTTGAAGGATCCCCTCTAGGGACCACTTTACCAACCCCTAGAGGGGCCACTAAATCTTGCAAAAGTGGTCCTTATGTGGGACATCCTGAACTCTAAGCCAAGAAGCATTTTCATGGGAAAAAAAACTGAATAAATAAGTTTTTGAATGAAATTGAGGGATCCCTGTAGGGCCCACTTGAGCTTTAGGGGCTAAAGGGTCAGACTCTAAATCCCTATAGGGACCAACTTGATTTTACCCCTACAGGGACCACTTTTTCGGCTCCTATAAGGGTCTTTTTCCCTCCTAACCCCTATAGGGAATACCTTAATTTTACCCCTATAGGGACCACTTTTTCGGCTCCTAAAAGGGTTTTTTCTCTCCCTAACCTCTATAGGGACCACTCTGGAATTCTCAAAGTTATTTTTCAACGGGAATATTGATCTAAAAGTTGAAAATATTTCTATGAGCTAAAAAAAAATCTGAACTTCCAAGTATTTTCCTCTCAGATTTGGCCATCTCGCCAGACGATTTGACCTTCAATAAGCTATCGCCAGTGCCCAAACGCAACAAGAAAGCGGATAAGGTTTTCTCAGCTATCCTGAGCAATACTGTAAAAAAAAAAGTCGATTTCAGGATTCGACACCCGTTCAGAAGTTCACGCGGTCCGTAAATTTGCTGAAATTTGTCCTGCGCGACTTCACATCCAACTCCTACATCACCTCGAACAGCAGCGATTGCTTGAGCCATTTGGAGGAGTTTTACGAGGTAAAAAAGGCGCGAAGTTAGAGGAATGTGCGCTCTATTGATAATTATTGAAAAGCTTGAGGTGATCTGAAAAAGAGTTTATGGAACCCAGGAAAAAAAGGCCAGGTTTCTGATCAATAAAACATTTTACCGTTCCGAGTTCCTTGGGGCGCATTTACCTCAAATTTTTGGCTTCTTTTCGAAGCATTTTTTGACTTGAGTGAAAATCGCGTTAGTTTAGAGGAATGAGCGCTCTATTGATAATGATAAAAAAAACTTGAGGTGATCTAAAAGAGATTTTATGTAAACCAGAAAAAAACCCAGGTTTTCTGTCCCGATTTCCTTGGGGCGCATTTGCCTCGAATTTTTAGCTCAGAATTTCAAGACCGATTTACTTTTTCAATCCATTTTTAGACTTTAGGAAAATGGCGTTAGTTTAGAGGAAAGTGCGCTCTATTGATAATGATGGGAAAGCTTTAGGTGTTCTGAAATTAAGTCTCAATTTTAAGTACATGAAAAAGTAGCTTGTATGAGATAGCCGCAGGAAAATCAAGCCAGTGAAAGATCGCTCTACGGATAAAACAGGATTTTTTGCAAAAAGGCCCAAGCTCGGACCGCCCAGCCTGACCCGCAAGCCTGAGCCTAAAAATCGCTTCTTCAAGACTTTTTTTTTCTTATGCACTGCTTTTTCTGACCTTCAAAGAGTAGGAGATTCAGAATATTCATTTCAGAAGCTGGAAATAGTTAAAAGCGTGATTGCGTCAAGGATACTGGGAAAAGAACTGCTTGTGCCAGATAAACTGCTTTTCGTCGCCTTCGAAATCCGACAACTTCTTCCGGCCCTCATTTTCAAGTGTCAGGTAGGGTATCGAAGGGGTTTCAGTTGAAAATTGGATTAGAAAAGGAGTTGGTATTTCTGACGTCATTTTTTCATTTTTATGACGTCACTTTGAAACCGAGACAGAGCCGGGCAGTGTCTGGGAGAAAAATTCCCTCATTTAGATCGTAGAAGTTCACGAAGAAATGTTCCACATTGTTATTTTTGACGTTCAATCGGAATTATGACGTCACTTCGAAACCGGGACAATACCGGGCAATATTCGGGAGGAGAACTCTCTCATTTGGTCCGAAATTATGACGTCACTTTGCACCCGGGACAAAGTCGGGCAGTATTAGGGAGAAAATTCCCATTTTTGGGCTCATAAAACAGTCACGAAGAACTGTTCCAAATCGCGGTTTTGGAAGTTGAATAGCCTGAGTGTTGAATTATGACGTCATTTTGCAACCGGGTCGGATCCGGGCAGTATTCGGGAGAAAGCTATCTTCTTGAAAAATTTGCTCAAAAAACAATTTTTCTTTTTTTGGAACAAAATTTGCTGATTTTTGCATGGTTTTCCAGGCTGAAGCGAAGCAATACTGCGCGAAAAAGGAGCCGTTCGTCGAGAATATGTGCGCCGACCTGGATTGGTACAACAAAATGACGGGAATCGCCCGGACGCAGTTCGGCGGCGACGACGACGTCTGCATCGACATCACCGACTTTTTCATCTCCTTGACCAAAGTTGGAGTTCAAACTAGATACGAAAAATGCCCTTTTTATGTGAAAAGAAGCACAGAAGCTTTACTCTTCGAAGGTTTCTGGAAGGAAAAATGGCCTTCTTATTTTTAAAAATAAATGGGTAAAGCCCTGAAACTGTTGCTGAAAAGCTGAGAAAAGGCTGATTTATGGACCCTTTTGCGCCCTTTTCCTCCTATTACTATCTCTGCCTTTCCCACCCTCTCTTCAGCATTCGAAAATCTGGGGAAGGCGAAAAAGAAATTCAAAATGGACCATATGTTCAAAAAAGGAAAAGCTTCCTTTTGGAACCCTTTTTGCGCCCTTTTTCCAACTCATAACGGCTCTTTTTACTTTCTCTCCCTTCCCACCCTCTCTCGAGTCTTTAAAATTTTAGAAGAGATGAAAAATGGACTAAAAATGTATATACAAAATTCGCAGTTTTTCTCCCTGTAAAAGACAATTTTTTCATAACTGAGTCTTTTAGCGGCTTATTTTTCGCATCAACTCCCGTTTTAGACTATTCTGGCTCTGACAGGGACTTCAAAGAAAAAGACTTCATTTTAGCCTAATATGACCAATTTTTCACTTTAGTTCCATTCCAAGCTCCTCTTCAATGCTTTAAATTGGAATATTTGAAAATTTCCTATAACTTTTTTGTCTAAACTCGAGGAAACTTGACTTCTCTGCGCCCTCTTTTACCTAGTTTCATAATTTTCTATGAAATGAAGGTGAGAGAAAAGAGGGCGCAGACGGATTAGACTCTTTAAAACCTTGGGGAAAACGTTTTTTAGAGAAAACAAATGAAAAAAGGATTTTATGAACAAAATTTGGATTTGTTTCGAAAACCTCTCATTGTATTTTTGGGCTTCAAGCCAACTTTTTTCATAATTATCACTTTTTTTTGAGGTGTATGATTTCAAACTACAGGAAGCTTAGAAGCTTTATTTTTTTACTAAAAATTTGTTTTCTGAAGGGTTTTTGAAGTATACTTGCTTGTTTTTCTGTGCTTGAAGCCTGTTTTTTCCATATTTATTATTTTTTTCTATTTTTTCTCTTTGAAGTTTATCTTTTGAAAGTACAGGGAGCTCAGAAGCTCATAATTTCTCTGAAAATTTGATTTTTCGAAGATTTTTTGAAGTCTCAACCATCTTTTTTGTGTCTTCTAAGCTTTATGTTTTTTTATTTATAACTTGGAAAACTTTTTTCTCATCCAGTTATATAAATTCAAGCTTCAGGAAGCTCCAAAGCTCTTATTTTTTACCGAAAATTTGGTTTCTGAAGGGTTTTTGAAGTCTATTTTCTTGTGTTTCTGTACTTCAAGCCTGTTTTTTTTATATTTTCTTACCTTTTTTTCTACGTTTCTTTTGAGGCATATTATGTCAAACTACAGGAAGCTCCGAAGCTTATAAATTGATTTTTTTCGAAGATTTTTTTGAAGTCTCAACCATCGTTTTTCTTCTAAGCCTAATTTTTTTTCTTATTTATTACTTTAAAAAAACTTTTTTTCACATCTAGTTATATAAATTCAAGCTTCAGAAAGCATGTTTTTTTACCGAAAAATTTGGTTTTCTGAAAAGTTTTTTTGAAGTCTATTTGCTTGTTTTTTTCTGTTCTTGAAGCCTGTTTTTTTCTATAATTTCTTATTTTTTTCTGCGTTTTTTCTTTTTGAGGTATATCTTTTTCAAAGTACAGGGAGCTCAGAAGCTCATAATTTCTCTGAAAATTTGATTTTTCGAAGATTTTTTGAAGTCTCAACCATCGTTTTTTTGTGTCTTCTAAGCCTAATTTTTTTTCTTATTTATTACTTGAAAAACTTTTTTTTCACATCTAGTTATATAAATTCAAGATTCAGGAAGCTCAAAAAGCTTATGATTTTTACTTAATTTTTTTGGTTCTACGAAGGTTTTTTGAAGTCTATTTGCTTGTTTTTTTCTGTACTTCAAGCCTGTTTTTTTATCATATTTATAACTTGGAAAAATTTTTTTCTTCATTCAGCTATAGAAATTCAAGCTTTAGAAAGCATTTTTTTACCGAAAATTTGGTTTTCTGAAGGGTTTTTTTGAAGTCTATTTGCTTGTTTTTTTCCTGTACTTGAAGCCTGTTTTTTTCCATATTTATTACTTTTTTTCCATATTTTTTTACTTTGAGGTATATCTTTTTAAAAAGTACAGGAAGCTTAGAAGCTTATAATTTTTTTTAATTCGATCTTTATGCTTTTTTTCCTTGTCAGACCCTGTTCCACGTGTCGGAAGTGATGCTCTCCGCGTACAATTTTAACGAAATTCTCGTCCCGAAACCCGAAAAAGAGGATGGAAATTCGTCGACGGCCTCCATGGACTCGACAAATGAGGAGGATCTGATTTCTTATCCGGAGAAGATTTCAATGTTCGCCTTAGTTTTGTACCTTTTTTGTATCAAAAGCTGAAAAAAAATTGGGAAAAAAATGCGAAAAGTTGAGAGTATTATAAAAATCACCTTTTTGAGATTGCCAACCAAAAATAATGGGTCATTGTAGGAATTTTCAGGAATTTTTTTTTCAAAAACAAGTTTTTTTAGGAAACATTCATTTTTTTAAATTTTTGGATGAGGAGGTTTCTACAAACTAGGAATTCATATCATGTTCCGATTTTGAATCAGACTTGAAACATAGGGCAACAGGGTGGAAAATAATTTTTCGCTATGACTTCATTTCTAGAATTTCACGTCATGTTTTGAATTTGAAACGATTTTTTTGTCAGGAACATGTTGATTTTCAGAATAATCCTGTCGTTTTGCCAAAAATTCAGCCCCAGTGACCTCCTAATCCCGGTCATCCGCATGGCGACCGTTTTATCGGAATTTGAGGTATTTTTACGGGGTATATTTAAAATTTTCCTGTTGATTTCAGTACCGAGAACATCACCACAACGTGAAGAAGGTGATGACCTACTGGCCGAAATGGTTCACGGCTTGTTTCGAACGCGGCGAGGTGCTCGACGAGAAAGGTCGGCAAAAAATCGAAGTTTTCGGAGAGGAGTTGAACCTGGGACCGTCTAGGTGGCATTGGAGAGCCTCGCCGGTTGAGCTAGGGTAGATTAATTAAGCCTAAATGTTGAATAGAAGTCATGAATTGTCAGTCGAAGAGTATAGATCAGGAGAAAAAATGGCAAAAATGAAGTTTCTGGAGAGGAGTTGAACCTGGGACCGTCTAGGTGGCATTGGAGAGCCTCGCCGGTTAAGCTAGGGTAGATTAATTAAGCCTAAATGTTGAATAGAAGTCATGAATTGTCAGTCGAAGAGTATAGATCAGGAGAAAAAATGGCAAAAATGAAGTTTCTGGAGAGGAGTTGAACCTGGGACCGTCTTGGTGACATGGGGGAGCTTTACCAGTTGAGCTAGAGTAGCAGAAATGAATCTGAAGCTAGTATAGAAGTCATGAAAAGTTTGAGACAAGCAAAAATGGCAAAATGAAGGTTTTGGAAGTGATTTGAACTTTGAACCGTCTTGGTGACATTGGAGAGCTTTACCGATTGAGCTAGGGCAGCAAAATCGAGCCCAAAGCTAGTAGAAGTCAAGAAATGTATGAGACAAGCAAAAATGGCAAAATGAAGATTTTGGAGAGGAGTTGAACCTGGGACCGTCTTGGGGGCATTGGAGAGCTTTACCGATTGAGCTAGGGCAGCAAAATCGAGCCCAAAGCTAGTAGAAGTCAAGAAATGTATGAGACAAGCAAAAATGGCAAAATGAAGATTTTGGAGAGGAGTTGAACCTGGGACCGTCTGGGGGGCATTGGAGAGCTTTACCGATTGAGCTAGGGCAGCAAAATCGAGCCCAAAGCTAGTAGAAGTCAAGAAATGTATGAGACAAGCAAAAATGGCAAAATGAAGATTTTGGAGAGGAGTTGAACCTGGGACCGTCTTGGGGCCATTGGAGAGCTTTACCGATTGAGCTAGGGCAGCAAAATCGAGCCCAAAGCTAGTAGAAGTCAAGAAATGTATGAGACAAGCAAAGATGGCAAAATGAAGCTTCTGGGAGGAATCTGAACTTTGGAAGTTTCAAAAGTTTCACCTGCTGAGCTGGTCTAGCTATCTGCTCTCAGCTGAGAGGGCTTGAACCTGCGAGTACTTCACTAATTTTTAAGATCGTAAGTTCTTTGCTCCCCCTTATTTTGAAAGGTTCCTCTATTCTAAGGCATCATCGCACTATATGTTGTAGTTGATCCCAAAGAACTTTGCTTTGCAGCTCTCCAAGTATAACCCTATGCATTGAAAAGTGTGTCACTTTACAAATGAATGAACACGTGCGAGAACATCTGGGTGGCTTTTTTATATGAATATGTAAAGAACGGACAGTAGTGAAGGGGTTGACTTAGAGTCGAATGAAGTGGCCAATTGAGGAGTCGAGCTCCAAAGCTGAGATGGACAGTAGTGAAGGGGTTGCTCTAGCCTCGAATGGAGTGGCCACTTGAGGAACCGAGTTCCAGAGCTGGAACTAGTGAAAGTTGTCTTAAAGTTTGCTTTGACTTGAGCGTGGCCTTGAGGGTTTTCCAAACAAGTTATCACTTCAGGGTCTCGAATAATGACCACTTAAAGAAGAATTTGAATAATGTGAGTACAAGAACTCTTCGTAGCGTTGAAGTAAGGAATAATGGCAGGTTAATTTAGACATTCAAAGGATCACTCAAGGGTCCAAATGCTCTTGAAAAGATTAATTTTAGATAACTGATTTTCAAATGGAAGTTGGAGGAATTGATGGAGCTTTTTGAGAAATTTAAGGTTCTAGTGGTCTTTTAAGGGTAGCGGTCTTTTATGGTAGCCTTTTATAGTCTGTGTGCCAAGACTTGGAATTTCACCGAACGACATTCCGCTCTTCCGCTGCGTCGCGAAGCGTCTTTGCGAGCCTCGGTCTCGCTTTGAATTGGTTCTCATTTCTGATAGATAAACTGTTCCACTAAGAACGCGTTTTGGTCGAGTTATTAAATAAAAGAATAAATTAAAAACGCGGCCGAGCAGGCAGCGGAACAGCGGAATGTCGTTCGGGGAAGTTCCAAGTTGTGATACGCAGACTATAGTGGTCTTTTTAATTGAGGGACTGCTTCTAGTGGTCTTTGAAGTCTTACCGGTCACCTTCTGAAGTTTCTGAATTGTCCTCTTAAGGGTTTTTTAACTAAGTGATCTCTTCAGGGTCTCGAATAATGGCCACTTAAGAAATACACTTTGAAGATACGATTCTTCTTCTTCCTACGCCTTTGTACCGCTTGAGCGGCGTCGGCGCCCCAAGTCGATTAGCCGAGGTCCTATCCTGATGATAATCAGTGGACTGGCTCGAGTGACATATCCGTCCTTGTGTGTGACGGCTGGGGATTATGAAGCCGTGGTTTCCCACTACCAACATTTCCTAAACCCCTTGGTTGGGTCGGGGCGGTGATCGAACTTGTGACCCTGTGGACCGTAGACAGGCACACAACCTGTTGCGCTACGGCGCGCCCTTTGAAGATACGATTCTTTATAGGAAAATCGTAAGTTTTTGTGGTGACTTTCCATAGAACTCAAGTTAGGAGTTATGGAATAAAAAGGTTAACTTGGACACTGAAGTGATCACTCAAGGGTTCAAACGATTCTGAATAGGTCAATTTTAGGCAACTTGAACTGATTTTAAAATATATAAACGTAGGAAATTGGTGAAGCTTTTTGTGAAATTTAGCGTTCTAGTGGCCTTTTAAGGAAAAAACATTGAAGTGCTGCTTCTAGTGGTCTTTGAAGTCTTACTGGTTACCTTCTAAAGTTTCTGAATGGTCATCTTGTTTTTTCAACTAAGTGATCCCTTCAGGGTCTGGAATAATGGCCACTTAAGAAATACACTTTGAAGATACGATTCTTTATAGGAAAATCGTAAGTTTTTGTGGTTACTTTCCGTAAAACTAAAGTTGAGAATTATGGAATGAAAAGATAACTTTTAGAGTGTTGCCTTTGGAGTGATCACTCAAGGGTCCAAGCAATTCTGAAAAGATACATTTTAGGTTATTTGAACTTTTTTTGGAGCTGGAGTAGGATCTGGTAAAATTAGCCTTCCTAAAAAGGGTCCTTCTAGAGAGGAAAGTTGGCTAGTGATCCCTGAAGCGTTCTAGACTTTCTACATAGTCGTATAAAACCGAACTTTCCTGAAAAGACCACTCAAGTAATCACTTTAAGAGACCCCTGAAGCGTTACGAGCCTTCTGGAAAGCCTTCAGCCGGACGGAATGCTTCGACTCCGACGCCCAGCACTGTGTGATCAACTACATCGTGATAACATTGATCAAAACGTTGATCGACGTTGCCGAGGAGGTGATTAGGCTGTAGCTATTTTTGAAAAGTTGAGAATTTTCGGTTAAATAATCGATGAGAACATTTTTTCTGATTTTCAGATGAATAATTTCGAGCGAATTATAGTTGTTATTATTTTTTTAATTTTTCAGCTTCTATTTGAACTTTTCGTTTTTTTATTTTTAGCTACAGTAATCTTCAAAGTAGGCGGAGCTTGTCAAAACCTGAGACTATTTCGCGTGTCCCCGGAAATAAAACGGATTTTTTTGGCCTTCTCCAAGTGGTATCACGAGGGTAACTTTTCATCCCGTTAGTGATCCCTTACGACTTTTTCGCGTCTCCCCCCCTGGAAAAAAAAAACGGATTTTTTTGGCCTTCTCCAAGTGGTATCACGAGGGTAACTTTTCATCCCGTTAGTGATCCCTTACGACTTTTTCGCGTCTCCCCCCCTGGAAAAAAAAAACGGATTTTTTTGGCCTTCTTCAAGTGGCAACTCGAGTGTAACTTTTCATCCCTCTAGTGATCTCTTACGACTATTTTGCGTGTTCTTCCCCCAAATATAGACTTTTTTTTTGACATCTTCATACTTTCACAAAATCTTCACATTTTCCAGTTTGAATAAAATTTAAAAAAATCCTAGAACTCTTGAAACTTTTCCAGGAGATGACCGACCCACGAGGCCAGGACTACCAGATCCCCAAGAACATTTCCTGGCTCATCCACAAGTTCTTGATACGAGAAAAAGACGTTCCACAGTGAGTGACGTCACCAATCGATTAATCAATAAGTGGTATCACAGGAAAATCCACAAATTGATCGGCACTCTGGTTGTTGGAAACGACTACTTGCACGACGAAGGCTTGTCGCTGGACATGCTGTTGGTGAGGCTAGGAGCGGCGGCTCAAATGGCCATCCTCTGCGATCCGAAGCTGTTCCCGGTCAAGAAACGAGGTAATCATTATGGAAATGGGGGGGGGGGGTTCTGCTTAGACGTGCGCAAGAACAGATCTCATTAAGTTCTGAGAGGTAGATTCACGCAATTATGAGAAATTGATAACGAAAAGTAGGCCAGGGAAGATGTGTTGGAATAGAAGAAACATGGTCTGACCACGGTAATGCAGTAGTGTCTAACTTCAGAAAGACATCAAATCCTTCATTTTGTCGACTAGACGGTGAACAAGAAGTTTTGAAGCTATAACGAACAACCGCCTTCGGCGAACTAGACGTCCAAACTTGTAGTTGATCAAGTTGAAAACATGGTCTTACGGTCCTTCTCCTCGTTCTTCTCCGCATAGTTCATGCAGTTGCGCCGTGACGAGCTCAGAATGTAGCTTATATCGTGCTGGAGATGATCTTGGGTTCCTTCGGCTCGTTCTTCTGGTCGATCCAGTTGCCCCTTGACGAGCTCAGAATGTAGCTGAGATCTCCGGCTTCAGTTTATCCTGAAGAAACCTAGTGAAGACTTGGACGGCTCCAGGGGCTCCTGAAGACTTTGAGAGGTCTTTTAGTGATACTTGAACTAATATTGAGTCTCCAGGACTTCTGTTTATGCTGAAGGAACCTAGTGAAGTTTTTGACGACCTCATGAGCTTCTCAAGACTTTGAGAGGTCCGTTAGTATTACTAAAACTGATTAGAGTCTCCAGGGCTTAAGTTTGGGTTGAAGGAACCTTTTTTTTTGACGACCTCAGGAACACCTGAACACTTTCAGAGGTCTTCTAGTGGCTCTAGACTCAATTTAGAGTTTCCTCGAAAATACTTTGACGGCTCCAGGGACTTCTGGAGATTTCGAGAGGTCATTTAATGATACTAGAATCAATTGAGTCTTCAGGAATTCAGTCAAGATTGAAGAACCTAAGGGAACACTTGAACGGCTCCAGGAATTTCTGAAAACTTTTAGGGGTCTTTTAGCAAGAATTTTAACGATGTTTGGGATCGGTTTTTCTTCTTTTGAGAGGCTATAAGCAGTTCTAGAGCCCTCGGAGCTATCAGGGACCCTTCAGGAACAGAAGTGTGTGAAAAAACTGTATCAGATTGTCAAAATTTGTGCGAAAAAAAAGAAAAATATATTTCAGAAACGCCAAGCGAAACAGTACAAGACGTGTTGAACATAATCGACGAGGAAACTCAAAAAATCGCTGAAAAAGCGGCGGACGACGACGAAGAAGTCAACCGACGGGTTCAGGAAGTCAACGAAATACTGAGGAAACCTCAGAAAATGCCTTTCGCTGAAGAAGAAGAAGAACGAGGAAATTCTTAACCTCTAATTGTATATTTTCTCCATTTTATAACGGGTTTTTGATGCCGTTCAACATTGTAACCTTCACTACTAAATCGTCTTCAAACAAATACATTCATTAATCGAATTAATAAATTTACAAATTAGGTACAAAATGAGCAATCTGCTGGCGGATATGCGGGAGGTTTTTTCAGGGATAGACCAGTGTTTTTATCGTTATTGTCTGTGGGGCTTGAAAGGCTTTTAGGGAGGGACCCGTTTCGAAAATGAAGCTGAAGAGTTTCTGGTCAAACGTTGGAGGCGTTGGAAGCGTCGGAGCCCTTGTGCGACGGCGTGCTCAGCGAGCGTTTGGAATGCGCCGGCGTTCGGAGAAGTTGCTCGAATTCCCACTGAAAATGAAGAGAATTGATATCATTTTAATGAGTCAAAGATATACATCATTCGCTACTTTTTCATAAAGTCTGACATGTCTGCGCCCTCTTCTCTCTCACTGATATCATTTTAAGGAGTTGGAGGTGATCACGGGCTCTACAAAGATACATCATTCGCTACTTTTTCAGAGAGTTTGACATGTCTGCGCTCTCTTCTCTCTCACCGATATCATTTTTACGAGTTGGATCGTAGGCTCTCAAAATGTGTTCATCATTCGCCACTATTTCAAAGAGTCTAACTTGTCTGTGCACTCTTCTCTCTCACCGATATCATTTTTACGAGTTGGATCGTAGGCTCTCAAAATGTGTACATCATTCGCTACTTCTTCATAAAGTCTGACATGTCTGCGCCCTCTTTTCTCTCACTGATTTCATTTCGATATCATTGATATAATTTCAACGAGTTCGAGCTATCCGTGGGCTCTCCAAAGATAAATCATTCGCCACTATTTCAAAGAGTCTAACTTGTCTGTGCACTCTTCTCTCTCACCGATATCATTTTTACGAGTTGGATCGTAGGCTCTCAAAATGTGTACATCATTCGCTACTTCTTCATAAAGTCTGACATGTCTGCGCCCTCTTTTCTCTCACTGATTTCATTTCGATATCATTGATATAATTTCAACAAGTTGAAGCGAATCGTAGGCTCTCCAAAGATACATCATTCGCCACTACTTCAAAGAGTCTGACATGTCTGCGCTCTCTTCTCTCTCACCGGTCAGTGAAAAAGAAAAATCGTACACTGGATCTTTAAAAGGAGAAAAACCACTTGAATGATCACTTGGAATGGGACTAAACCTCTTGGAAAAACACCGAATCTAATAAAGTATCGAAAATCTTCTGAAAAAAGATCTAATCAGTTTCAAAAAATCCACAATACTTTTAGAATGACTGGGCTTACAAATTTTAATATTTGATTTAATATACGTTGATAAAATGCCTTTTCTCCCATACGTTTTCTATTTTTCTCACTTTCACATCTCCATAATTTCCATGAATCCACTAACTTCCAGAGATCTTTTGGAAAGTTCAAATTTGAGTCAATATTCACCTGTCTATCACATATTGCTATTTTGACTGGCGGTAGGGAGTACTTCGGGTGCAGGTAGTCGCTGACCTGAACTTTCAAAGTTAGAAAATGGAAAACAAGGTCTCATGACTTCACGCAGCATATCAGAGAATAAATTTTATTGAGAAAATAACCGCAGGCTAGTCTTGACCTCCGTAGGTCAAATATAAGCTCAGTTATGGGTGATCAAACTAAGAAGTCAAAATCTTCAAATTTGGTCAAATTTGGTATCAATCGATAAACTAGATCTAGGAGGTCAAGAAAAACTTGGTTTGACCTCCGTATGTCAAATAGGAACCAAGTTATAGGTGATCAAACTGAAAAGTCAAAATCTTGAAAATTGTCAAGTTTGGTATCAATCGATAGGGGAGAATACAGAGGTCAAGAAAAATTAGGTCTCTAAAATCCTAAGTCCCTAGAAGTCGAGCTATGATCAATAATAAACTCTCAGAAATCATAACTTTTTTTCTAGGAGGTTAGGGACTTTTTCGCATGGATTTTAGAACTTCTGACGTCATTTCCTATCGACTGATGTGAAAATCTGGAAAACTTTGATTTCCGGGAAAATCGAAAAAAGTGCAGTCTAACCCCTTAGGTTTTTTTCGAGCTTCTGAGGTCATGGAAGCCGATCTGGACGAAATGTATATCAATCGATAGATCTCGTCGAGAAGATAACCTGAGGCTAGGTTTGACCTCCGTAGGTCAAATAGGAGCTTAGTTATGGGCGATCAAACTGAGGGGTCGAAATTTCAAAATTCGTCAAGTTTGGTATCAATCGATAGAGGAGATCACGGAGATCAAGGAAAACTTGGATTGACCTCCGTAGATCAAAAAAGAACCAAGTTATAGGCGATCAAACCCAAAGATCAAAAAGTTCAAAGTTGGCTTGGAAATCTCAATTCTCCCGAAGCACTTAAGTGACCCCTCACCTTGTAAGAGGGCTTCGAGGCGTCCAACGGAAGAGAAAATTTCTTTTCTCTTAACGGAAGACCCGACAAAATCGTCGATTTCCGATGCGGGAACATGTCCAGCGAGGTACTGCAACATTCAAACGTTACGGTGTTGCTCATGTTAGCTGAGGATTACCTCGAAGAGACGCAGTCGATTTCGATGAACTTGGTATGGCGCCTCGGCGATTTGACCGTACTGAAGGGGATACTTCGGCGCGAGTGGCACCTGAAAATTTCAATTTAGGGGCTACTTTATGTTGAAAAATAGGGCAGAAATAAGCTCAAAGCCTAAATATTCTCAACGGGGCGCACTTGCCTAGAAAAAAAAATTTCTCTTCATTTCGTAGGAAAAGTATCACTGCTTTCTTTTTTTTTAGAAATAGGGAAGTTAGTCGTCGTTTATTGCTCTACAAGCACTATTAGAAATTAAAAAAAGGTGTTATCCGTAGAGCGAAACTGTGCATGAAAAAAAGAGCCATAAATTTTTCAAAATTTTATTTTTTTTTTCCCATATAATTTTTCTAGCTATATTCATGTTTGAATGAGTCAGAATAGTAGAATCCTCGAAAAAACACGAAAGAAAACAACATTAATAGTGTCGCCACGTGGCGTGTCAACGCCAACTGTTCATTTTCCGGCTCGATTTCCCAAGAGAACCAAAAATCCGGCAAACTAGGGTGATATGATGAATTGCTGGTTATCAATAATATTAATGACGTTTTTTTTCGGTTGCAAAATCAGGGTGTCAATGATCGTTGTGTTGCTGATGTTAGCTTTTTGCAAAAGAGACTGAAAACAGCCGAGTCACATACTTTATGCATAGGCTTTGAAGGCCTACATGATCATAATAAAATTTCTACTGTCTTTAAACCTCCTGTATACTTTTAATAGCCGCGTCGCACAGCCGAGTCACACGCATCCAATTCACAAAAACTGCTTTTCAGAAGCTCTTAAGATTTATTTTCCAACTTTAAAACTTGCTAAGCCTACGGCCAAGCCGCTTAGCCGGGTCGCTCAGCTACGTAACACAGCCGAGTCGCATAGCCGCGTCGCACAGCCAGACCTCTAACTTTCCAAAAGAGAAACTTTTCCTCAAGTCATGATCCACTCGGGAACTTCTATCTTTCCTAAAGTCAAGCTGCACAGCCGCGTCGCTTAGCCGAGTTGCTTAGCCGGGTCGCATAGCCGCGTCGCATAGCCGCGTCGCTCACCCGAGTTGTTCAATTCCATTCCTCGTTCTACACAACATGATTTTGAAATCTCCTTCTGAGTTCAATAAAGATTCAATCCACAGCCGCGTCGCTTAGCCGAGTCACGAAAAACGTACCGATTCGGGATCAAGGTGCACCAGCCCATGAAGAAGACGATGAGCAGGATCGTGTAGAGGAACAGGATACTGATCGTCAAGTACAACCACATGATGTTTCGTCTTCTTCACCGCGGAACGACGTCTTCATCGCATTCGTCCGATGATTTTCAAGGGATTCTGCAAGAAATTCTCTATCGATTGATATAAATATGTGTCAAAATGATGGCGAAGAGGTCATTTAAGAGGCCTGAAAGAGAGTAAGAGCAAGTGGTTGCTTAAGTGGTCCAAAAAGGTTAAAGGTCACTTAAGCAGCCCCTAAAGTTGCGAGCCGTTTAAGGACACTCAAGTAGCTAATAACCAGCTGAAGTGACCCCTCAAGCGATCACAACTGAAGGGGACCCCTTGAGGAGCTTTTTATAGATTGAAGTGATCTTTTAAGTGAATTATCTTGCAAATATCAGAAGTAGCATGTTTCTGAGGAACCAGAACGTAGCAAAGTGACTTCTTAAGGGACCTCAGGGGCGTATCAAAGTGACTCATTAAGTGGTCTGAGGAACGTAGCGAAGTGACTTCTTAAGGGACCTGAGGGACATAACAACGTGACTTCTTAAGTGATCTGAGAGACGAAGCAAAGTGATTTTTTAAGGGACCTGAGAAACAAAGGAAAGTGACTTCTTAAGTGACCCGAGGGACGTAGCAAAGTGACTCCTCAAGTGACATAGCGAAGTGACTTCTTAAGGGACTTGGCAAAAATAAACAACTTGAAGCCCTAAAGTGACCGCTCTCTCAAAGAAAATCATCAAAATTCCTATTTCGAAATCGACAAGGCAACTTGAGAGTTCTAGAAGCTTAAAAAAGTCTTGAAATTCAGAAAGAAAAATAAAAAAACCCTTATTAAAATCGGAAAATTTTGAGGAACTTTTCGAAAAGTGATAAACAAAAATATAGTAGTAAAAATAGCTGGGCAGATGTTTCCTTGGAGGAAAAAGTATATATTTGAAAATATTACGATTTTCCCACTGGCCAGTCAACAAGTTTTGATGGATGTCTTCGGCGGAGTGGTCACTCTAGGGTCTGATATTTTGAATCGGCTCTAGAGGGGTCGAGAAAAAAAGATAGAGTGGTATAAACCTGATAAAATAATGCAACTGTTCCTTTGATTTTCCTTTTTAAAGCTTGCAAAAAATGACCCTACACGGCCAACGTCGAGAGAGCGGAAAAGGGTTCCAAAATGGTCGCTAAAAGGGTCCCGTTTTGCGGCCTTTATTGAGCCTTTCTTTCTTCGTGGGCTAAAAAGGCTCAAAAAAGGCTCGAAAAAGGGTGAAGAAAGGTTCGGCCATTGATGAGTTCCGATTTTATTACTGTAGCACATTTTGGTTTATACACAGTCCCTGGTAAAGATTATTCTCAATTTAAAAATTGTATTTTTCGAAAGGGTCCAAAAAGGGTGGATAAAGGCCCAGGAAAGGACGAAAAAAGGCAGTAAAAAGGAAACCTTTCCCATCCGTTTAGGAACATTTTTTGATCCATAACGGACCTTCAATGGGCCCGTAAAGGGTTATTCTGACTTTGCCTATGTAAAACGGGGCTTGAAGAAAGTTTGAGTTAGAAATACTAGGACAGGCTTCTTAAATGACCACTTGAACAGAACTTAATAAGAAGGTGAGAAGTCAAAAGCATGAAAAATGAGAAAAGGAAAAGAATTCCTATGAAGGATAAGCCAAGAAATGGAACTGGAAAATCGCAATTTTTATCTTCCAAAGTAGGTAGTGTCCCTTCAAATTGATAGCTACCTGGAAGAACTTAAAAAATACGTTGTTTCAGAAATAAAAACCTGAAAAGCTTAAAAATATAAGGAGTTTAGCCAATCTCAGGCTTGAAGAAGAGCATAACCCGAGGGGAAAAAAACCAAAAAAACCTGACTGGAACAAAAATAAAAAAATTTTTAAAAATAGAACCTGAAGTCCTTATCCTTTTCACAAGTTTAGAAGCACTTAAATTAAACTTTTTTTAAAAAAAGACCAATTTTTTTCTCCAAAAAAATAATCCAAGGACAACTGCTGCCCCCCAGGCGTTTTCACACCGGCCATCAAACAGCTGATAAATAAAACGGAGAGCAAAAAGGGGTCCGAGTGAGCCCGCCAAGGGGGCGGAGTCTGAAAGCAAGTTTTTGGAAAACTTTCCCGGGGGGCGGTACCTCCCAGGAGGACCCGGGAAAGATGACCAAATTTTTTTCTTGCAGTAATACGGTAAAGGGAGAAAGTTCAAAGCATCATTTTTTCGAAGAAACTTTAGAAATTCGACTTCAAGGTTCAATTTAAGTGAAAATAAACCTTGAAAATTTTCAAAAACCGACAACTTTTTTTGATTTTTTTAAAAAAATTTGAATATTAAAATCTTAATTTAAAGCTTCTTCAAAAAAATGGAAAAAAAGTTGAATTATATTATCATTAGAGCGCAATTCAAGCGAAAACGGAAAATTTTGAACTGTTTATTAGAATTCCGGAAGGAGCCTGAAAAATGGGTCCTGCAACGATTTATCACGATAAGGGAATTTTTACGGTGACTTTTGCGCGCGAACTTCAAATTTTCGAATAATTTGGTATTTTTGGCGAAAATTTCAAATTAGCGCGTAAAATCTACCGTAAGAAGCTCCTTATCGCGATAAATCGTTGTGGGACCCATTTTCATGCGCCTTCCTTTGAAATTACTGGACCATCTTCAACTAAAAATTCGAATTCGCGCGTAAATTCTACCGTAAGAAGCTCCTTATCGCGTTAAATCGTTGTAGGACCCATTTTTAACAGCTTCCAGGATCCTGCTTTTGTTTTTTTCGCGAGATCATCTTGAGCAAAAAACGGGTCATTTTGAAGCCGCCGGGATTACTTTGAATTCGGCATCACTCTTTAGCTGAGGCTTGAGCCATCAAAAAAAGGGTCCTGACACGAAAATGCGCGAGAGTGTCTAGCTCGTGGAGAGCGCAGACAGGCCACGCCCCCAAGCCAGCCGTGGATATATCTAAAACTTGAGGGGACATGTTATCAATGGAGCGAACAAAGCACAAAGGGAAACGGCGATTTTTTCAAAACACGAGAAAAATCGGATACACATCACCCCCGTAACAGGAGACGTCTGTTTTCGTGTCCTTTTTGTTCAACCAGAAAAGGAGCTTCTTCCTTTTTTTCTATCATTTGTCTTTTCTCGAGGAGAAAACGTGTCGAGTTACCGGCCTAAGGAACCACGCTGGAGGATGCTTTTTTTTCTACTTCCTGGAAGGAGAATAATCGTTTGTTTCGGGTTGAAGTTTGCTCTGTGGATTATTGGAAAGTTCAAAAAGGGGGGATTTTTTTTTGTTATCAAGGTTATTCAGTCAAAAATCCGATAAAAATTGAATCAAACGTCAAACAATTTAATATAATGGTCCATTTCAACGGTTTTCGAGAGTTTTCTTTGAGGTCAATTTTCTCAAAAACTGGAAAAACCTGCTTTTCGAGACTTCCAGGACCTTTTCCTAGTACATCAATGAGCTTTTTGACAAATTTTCCAGAAATTCCCAACCGAAAAGAAAAATGACCTCCTTGTAAGGATGTTCTATTTGTCATAACTAAAAAGCACGTAGAAAACTTTCTAAACTACAGAAGTTCATTTTTCAAATCAAAAAAGCTCAATTGTACCTCTCAAGTGCGCTCCAAGGATAAAAAAAGTCATTCGCGACTAAATTTAGATTTTCCTTAATGGAGATCTCTGAATGATCAGGAAATCGCTGTGAAAAAACATTTTTCGTCGTTTTTGGAGAACATTTTCTCACGGCAAGTCTGTTTACCAAACTACACACACCCTACCTTGAATAACTAATCAAAAAAAGGTGACCTCTGATGGCTGAAATAAGTCAGAACTGACACGAGATGCTTGGAAATGCCGACCCACGCCCGTGAAGAAAATTGTTCTTCCTCAAAAAAAAAAAACTTCACCCAGAAAAATGACAAATGTCCATCGCGTGTGGGTCATTTTAAATGAGAGAAGATCCGGCGGCAAAACTTTTTTTTCCGGGTTCTTTTTGGCTTGTTCGTTGGGGCACTCATGAAGGGTAATTATGAGGTTTAAAAGGGACGGAAACGATAAATTATGGCCAAAATTATCAATGGAGCAAACTTGATGTTTGAAAATGGCTTTTTTTGATTGGAAACTTTTTTTTTCCGGGTTCTTTTTGGCTTGTTCGTTGGGGCACCCATGAAGGGTAATTATGAGGTTTAAAAGGGACGGAAACGATAAATTATGGCCAAAATTATCAATAGAGCAAACTTGATGTTTAAAAATGGCTTTTTTTGATTGGAGCAAACATTATAATTATAAAATGGCGCGAAAATCCTTTGAATCAAATTTTTTTATTCACAAAGCTCTAACGGACATTTTCTCCACTCATTTTTTTGCTCTATTGATAAAAAAATCCTATTTTTTTCCCTCCTGAATTTGGATGGAAAGTTTATAAAGAGTAATTTCAAGGGATACGGAAAATATGGTCAAAATTATCAATGAAGCAAACTTGATATTTTGAAAATGGCTTGAAAGTTTTAAATTTGAGCGAAATGTATGGCAAAATATGGGCGCGAAAATTGTTCAATTTACATTTTTTTTACGAAGTTTTTGTAGAAAATATCGCATTGACGGCCATTTTTTCCATTCATTTTCGCTCTATTGATAAAAAAATCCTATTTTTTCCTCCTGGATATGAATTAAAAGTTAATGAAGCGTGGGTGGCCGTTTTTGAAGTGATAATGAGCTCTATTGATAAAAAAATACTCAAAAAAATAATTTTTTTAATTGTTAAAAATCTTGATAAATAAGACAAGTTATCAATAGAGCGACGTTGATTATTTTTTTATAGCCACAAGGAATTTTTTTCAGAAATTTTAAAGTCTTATTTAAAGGATCAGCATTAAAAATTGAATTTTCACAGTATTCCAAGCGTCCCGACAACATTTTCAGTTGACAAAAGGTAAAAAAAACTCAATTTTGACATCAAAAAACCAAAAATTATCAACACAGCATCTTTGATCACATTCCAAAGCGCAAGGCAATAAAATTAAGCGAAAGTTCATCCAATTGTTTGCAAAAAGTGGACAAAAAATCCCATGGGAAAAATGTTTTTGTGCAAGAAAAAAAAGTTGGCCACCCGCGTGGGAGTCTTGTTATTGGAGGGTGGGCAAAGTGGATAAAAAGATCAGTTTTATTTTTCTCGAGTATGGAAAGAAATTGGAATTGCAAATTTTTTTCGGGTCACTTTGGAGGTTTTTTTGTTGAGAAAAAAATATTTTTTTTGTTTTTCACCCTATACTTCAAGAGCGTGATTCTAATCACAATAAAAGTTTAGAAAAAAATACAAAAAAATCTTAAAAAAATTGAAAAAAGAAGCTTTTTGAAGACTTTAAAAAAACCTCACAGGCTCCTTTTTGGGACCTTTTTCAGAAAAAAAACTGCGAAAATTTTTAGTGGCCACTATAGGGTTTTGACGTTTCAGTGGCCTCTATAGTAGTCAAATTAGTGGCCACTTAAGGGGTTAATAACTAGTGGCCACTAGAGAGGTCTAGGTGCTACTCTACTAGACCACAAAAAAATTAAGGCCGATTATTTTCCGAACCATGATTTTCCGAACCAAAATCCGAACCAATGCTTAGGCGAACCAATGATTAGACGAACCACCTCATGCTTACCAGAACCAAAAGTTTTTATGATTCGCCGAACCAAATGTCGGTATTTTATGTAGATGTTCATGGTAATCGGTTTGCGTTTCTCGCATCCTAAGAGACCGAGAATATGAAGTCTAGCGCTCCATCATTTTCCGAATCGTTATATAACTTTCCGACCTAACCTTTTTATGCTTTTCGAGCCGTACTTCGATTCATTTTTCAGAAAGCACCTTTCTTTAGATCTGCTCATTTTTGATCGGTTCTATGTAATTTTTTTCGCCCATAACCGGCTTTCAGCTTTACCCTTGACTATTTAGATACCTCTGTTCAGATCAGATTCTTTCAAAAATTTGTTTGATTCCAACCCAAGTTTGAAATTGGAAGTATCTGGTCTATGACTTCTTTTGAAGTCGTCTGAGAGTAGAAATGAAGTCGGCACAGATACTGCCAAGTGTCCTAATCTTGGCATTAGTATTTATATTTTTTTACCTATTTTTTTTTCAGTCAGTCATTTATTTCGTTGTTTAGTCACATATATTATCGACTGAGCTGGATGCAAGAGCTTCTCAAACTTCATCGAACTGGAAGTCCAAATTTGTAGTCGAAGAATAGGATAGAATTGTCTGACGGTTCCTCGTTTCACGCGCGAAGCTCGTGCTTTAGGTGAAATTTTTGAAATGAAAGATATCACTTCTAATGAAGAGTTTTAAAAGAAGAGCTGATCTTTAGGCCTTCTCAAACCTTTTCTAAGAACAGAACTTACAGTTCATTTTTCAAAACTGTTCTAAAAGCTCATAATTTATAGTTCAATCTCAGTTTTTTTTTTCTCTAGTTAGAACTTTTTGAAATTATTGCCAAGTTTTTTTTGTTTTCTGTAAATTGTCAGATGGCGATTCGACTGTCCATTTCTGAGCGTTTTTCGAGATCGACGGTGACAGTCATTTGAGAATAGCTTCGCGAGATTTTCCTAATAAAAAAGCTTGACTAAAACTAGTTCTCAGTCGTTGCGTACATAGAACTATTCAGAATGCAAAAAAATCGGCTATCGGCTATCGGCTTTGAATTTTGAATTTTTTTTTTCAGTTTTCCACTTCGAAATTCATTCAGAGTTCAGAGTGTTTCGCGAAACAAGATTTGCAGACGGTCACGCGGAAGAAGAGTCTCAAGCAGAATTCAGGCATTTGAGCACCCATCAAGCTGTTCTACCGAACTTCACTGGTTTCTTCCGAAGCAGGCGAAAAAAAAATTAAAGCCCAATTTCATTGACTTTATCAATTGAGATTCTCCGAAAAAGGCTGTATTAAGGGGTCTCGAAAGGTCTCAGAAACTCTGGAAGCTCTCTGAAAATCCCTTGATAGCCTTTTTGAAATCATGAGGATAAAAAGAAAGAAAGTTTTTCAAATTAAAAAAATTTAAATTTACAGTCGTTATGACACGGTAATATTTTTTTGCCAAAATAATATGCAATATTCATGAATCTTGATAGAGAAATCAAATAAAACATTTAATTGACGAAAAATCGATAATAAATTTTTTTGGGCCTAAAAATGTTTCTTGAAACGATGTGAAACCTGCGTATAAATGTGATAAAAAAATGAGCATAACAAAAATACTAATATCAAGAAATAATTGATGAAACTATAAAGAAAAACACAAGAATTGAAAAAAAGAAACATTGAAGAAAAAAACAACTAAAAAAATTAATTTAAGCAGGCGCCTAGAGTTTTGGCGCGCTGTCTCATCGCTTTGGGACCCTATGTTCCCGTACACTTGGATAATTGCCAGTTTTCGAAAATTTTGTCTTTCCATCGCCAGAAATAAGCTTTTGGCGTGTTTTTCTGCTCTTCTTTGCTTTTATCATTTTGACTTACATTATGGGTTTTTTTCTTTCTACAATGAAATTACTTAAAATTATCGACGCTGAATCTCCATTAAAAAAAAAATCTGGCCTAAAATTTGGATGATTTAGCTTTGTATTTTATATATTTTTTTTATTCAGATATTCTAACCACTGATGTTCTACAATGAGAAAAATTGATGTTTTAAAATTTTTATCAAAGTTTTTTTTTTCACTTGTTCCCAAAAAAAATATTTTAGGCCCAAAAGTTAAATTTTTCGCATCAATTTTTCATGTCAATCAAGCTTTTCAAAGTTTGAATAATCATATCGGGAAAAGGAGTGTCGTGTCTTTATACCGCTTTCGAAGTGATTCCAGCGAAAAGACCGTCAAAAAGAAGAAAAAAACGAAGGTTTTGGAGAGCCAGAGATCTTTTTGAAATGTTTTTTTATTCGGAGGATTTTTATCGCACTTCTTGTCACTCGTTCTCAAGACTGAAGAAAATTATATCAATGGTTTTCGAGAAAGCTTTCAGAGTCTTTGGGACCTCCTCAGACCCTTTAATACAGTCTTTTTCCTTTTTCGTTTTTTTAAAAAACTTCGATCTCTTAGTGCTCCAGTTTTTTTCAATGTTAATCGGAAGTTCTCAATTGATAAAGTCAATGAGCTTGGGCTTTGATTTTTTTTTTTTCGTTTCGCATGTTTCGGATGAAACTACTGAAGTTCGAAAGAAAACAGCTTGATGGGTTCTCGGATGGGTGAATTCTGCTTGAGTGTCCTCTTCTGCGTGACCGTTTGCAAATACTGTTTCGCAACACACTTTGAACTCTGAATGTATTTCGAAGTGGTTCTTAGACTGTGTAACCATCTGAAAAAAAGATAAGATTTCTTCTGGAGACGCGTTTTTGAATTATTGGAAAAATTTAAAAAAATTAAAAAAATAAATGAATTTCCTACTAATAAGCCGTTAGCTGATTTTTCTGAATAGTTCTATGTATGCAACGACTGAGAACTAGTTTTAGTCAAGCTCATTTATTAGGTAATGCCGTGTTCAAAGTGATTCCGCGAAATTCAAAATAGCCGTCAGAGAAAGAGAAAGATAACTAAATTTTGGAGGGTCAGAGACAATTTCGCATTTCGCGGAAATTACTTTGAACACGGCATAAATCTCGCTGAGCTATTTTCAAATGACTATCGCCCGCGCTAATGCGAAACCTGTTCAGAAATTGACAGTAGAAAAATATCTGACAATATACAGAAAAAAAACTTAGCAATTATTTCATAAATTTCCAGCCAGGAAAAAACCTGAGATTAATCTACAAACTATAAGTTTGGGATTTGACCTAGAACACGATCTCCTTGCTTTTTAAAAAGTGAGCTCGTCATAGCGCAACAGGATGAACTATGATCAGAAGGAGGACCGTCAGACAATGCTTTTAACTCTTTGGACTACAAATTTGGACATCAAATTCGCCTGAGACGATTTTGAATGGGGCTTCAAAAGCTCTTGCACACAGCTCAGTCGATAATATCTGTGACTAAAACTATAAAATGATTGACTGACTGAGAAAAAATAATCAAAAAAATTTAGAAAATCTGAAAATTCATGCCAAGATTAGGACACTTGGCAGTATCTGTGCCGACTTCATTTCTACGCTCACACAGGATCTACATATCGTTCAGAAAAATGAGCTCGATCGGAGACTATGAAATTTTCGACATTTGAGGGTCCATAACTTTTTTCACAGACTCCGGTGGCAGCTTTTGAGACCGGATTTGAAATCAGCATGAAAAACTACACCTGGAAAACATGGTCTCATTCAGAAGTCCCACTATGAGCTGATAGCATCTCTTCGTCAGACGACTTCAAAAGAAGTCATAGACCAGATACTTCCAATTTCAAACTTGGGTTGGAATCAAACAAATTTTTGAAAGAATCTGATCTGAACAGAGGTATCTAAATAGTCAAGTGTAAAGCTGAAAGCCGGTTATGGGCGAAAAAAATTACATAGAACCGATCAAAAATGAGCAGATCTAAAGAAAGGTGCTTTCTGAAAAATGAATCGAAGTACGGCTCGAAAAGCATAAAAAGGTTAGGTCGGAAAGTTATATAACGATTCGGAAAATGATGGAGCGCTAGACTTCATATTCTCGGTCTCTTAGGATGCGAGAAACGCAAACCGATTACCATGAACATCTACATAAAATACCGACATTTGGTTCGGCGAATCATAAAAACTTTTGGTTCTGGTAAGCATGAGGTGGTTCGTCTAATCATTGGTTCGCCTAAGCATTGGTTCGGATTTTGGTTCGGAAAATCATGGTTCGGAAAATAATCGGCCAAAATTAAGTGGTCACTTTAGGGGTCAATGGATCAACATAACTGGTCCAATCTGTTCTTTTTAAAAATAACAGAGTTACTGGAAGGAATACTGGATGAAAAACTACTGAAGTGGCCACTAAAATGGAAAATAATGGCCACTATAGAGGTGGGTTTAGTGGCCACTTTAGTGTCCTCTTCAAGAAGTCCTTGGCGAGCCTCTATAGTGGCCACTTAAGATTATCCCAGAAACAGCAGAAAAAAGGTGAAAAAAACTTTTGACAGCCGTCTGGACTTTACCCATGTTTCGTTCCAAAAATTATCAAAACTCACATTTTTGAAATTCGAAAAATCTTTGAACTCGGGGGGAAAAAGAAGAGAAAAAAGTGACGCAAAAGAAGGAAAAGAATGGTTCCGAAAGGTCTTTCGCCGCTAGGATTAGTGCTGGGAACAAAATGACAATCCGAGAAAAGAAAAAAATGAACGTCATCGTCTGGTAATTGTCATTGGCTTGACAAATTTCATGGGAAAAAAAAAATTGATTTCAAAATTTTTTTTTCAATTTTTAAATTTTAAAATAAAAATCTAGCAGTTTGCGGGGGTTGAATAATGATGGAAATACGATTATTTTTCCAAAAAAAAAAGGTTTCCTTTTTGAAAAAAATGCTCGACAAGGGGCTCTTTTTGATGCCTTTTAGCGGCCTTTTCGCAGCCCTTTTTTTCAGCCTTTTTGCGGTCTTTTTTGAGCCTCTCCCTTCCAGCGGCCATTAGCCACAGTTTTGACTTTTGCCCGAGAAAAAAAGAGAACTAAAAATTAATTTTAATCATTTTAAATTCTCAAAAAAATACATCGAAAAATAGCCTTTCTTTTTCGGATAAAGTTCTGTATGAAATGAAAAACGAGAAAAAAAGATTATTCAAAACGTCCAATTTAAATGATTAAAAAAAGCGTAACGTCGATTTCAAAACGAGCCATTTCCTCCAAAAAAATCGGACCCTCAAAAGGCTTCAAATGTTTCTCCGCGTGGGTTTCTGTTGCTCTTTTTTTAAAAAAAAATAAGTTAAATTTTTTTAAATACAAAACGGAGTTTTGCATTGTTTCTATTCATAAAATGAGCATCTATAATTTCAAAAATAAAACTAGAGAATAATAAAAATCCTAGTTTGTCATCAAAAAAATTGAAGCTCATAGAAAAAATCTTCATGACGATACGTTTCAAGGAAAAAGTACATAACAATCAAAAGTCGCCAAGGTAATTATTTAATTAATTAATTACCTGGCGTAACATGTGTAATATGTCTAGAGATTGAAAAAGTAAGTGATTGAATTAGTTGAACATCTATTCCACGAAGCAGTTACAATTAAAAAGAAAATGTCGCAAAAATCAAGAAAAAAAAAACCTTGTTCCTGGTTGAAAAGTTCCCAATCCTTGGTTAAATTGAACGTTAGTTTGGAAGAGATTGATCGAATTCAAGAAAAAAAGCTTCGAAAAGCGAAAAAATTAAACAAAAATTCGAAAAAATGAGGCGCGCCAAATAATTGGCGTAAGTTATGATGTTTTGTGCATACACCATGACGCGAGATTGAATGCTTCAAAAATTTGAAAAAATTCTGAAAAAAAAGCTTTTGAACTAGTTTTCCAGTTGATTCCTGGTTCAAAAACTTCCTCTTTATTATCTCGTCGTGATGAAATTCATTAAAAGCACAATGATGACGGAAAAATGATCAAACTTTAATGACGGCCCCAAGAGGACGTAAATTGCTGAGTCAATTGCGCTATTTCTGGCTTTTCGCTTAATTTTCGTGTCGAAAAAAGAGTGTAAAAACGTAAAATTAGAAGGTTCTGGGCATATGTGTTGAATCAGAGGGGAATTCAAAGCAGATTTGTTGGGGATTTCGGGGGAATCCGCCAGGAAGTGGATTTTTTGATGGATTCCGAGGATTTTATTGATAATTTGATGTAGTTTTAAGGATGATATGTCAAGTAAGAGAATTATTATCATGTGAAAAAAATATACAAAAAAACCTTGAGAATTAGGTCAAAAAGTGCATGGAAGTCGGGTGAAGTCGGAATGGGGAATAATCGCCGAAAAAGGCTCGAAAAAGGCTCGAAAAAGGCCGCAAAATGCCGCAAAAAGGTTGCAGACAGGCAGAAAAAAGGCTCGAAAAAGGCTCAAAAAAGGCCGCAAAAAGGCTCAAAAAAGGCCGCAAAAAGGCCCCAGAAAGGTCGCAGAAAGGTCGCAGAAAGGTCGCAGAAAGGCCGCAAAAAGGCCGCAAAAAAGTCGTTTCCATTATTCTGGGGTTTGAAAGGCTCAAGATATGGTGGAAAAAGGGAGAGGCAGCAAAAAGGGTGCAAAACAGCCGATGAAATGGCGCAAAAAGGGTAGCAAAAAGGAAGCTTTTTCCACCCTTTTTCGTGCTTTTTTAAGCTTCCAGGTGCTTATTAGTCTTTTCTATTATGCTTGAAAAATCAAAATATTCGCGTTAGAGCGCGAAGAAGCTTTAAAAATGGCTTTTCTCTATTTTTTCGACTTTTCATTCCTCGAACCACTCATCTTATCCTCAACGTATGAAGCTAAGCTCCTTAAATTTTCCAAAAACTTCAACTTCTCATAAGATTCTCATCAAATCATTGAAATGGACTCATTTCGGATTTACGTAAGCCTCTGTCATCCTGGAAAAAATGGATTTAGCGAGAAAATATTGTAGTTTTCGGCGGAAATTGAGGTCCGTTATATTCGGACTTTTCGGGAATGTCAAATCCTCAGAAAGGAAATGAGAAAAAAAGCAATTTTTTTGGTTATTTTTTTAAATTTTCATACTTGTAAGGGGTAGTTTTTGATTCTCTACACGTAGATCATTGTTCTGATTTTTTTATCTTCCAGAAAAATGAGGAAAAAAATTCTCAGAATTTTGAAAAAAATGTGATAAGGATCAAATTTCCTGGAGCAAAAAAACTAGGGAAAAATTATGAATTTTCAAAAAAAGAGAAAAAAAGCTCTTAATGAAAAAAAGCTACCATTAGAACAAAATTAACCCTTTTTTTCGTGATTTTTTTAATTATCAAAAGTTCGATTTTAAGCTTCTCCTCCTTGTCGCCGTGGTTTTGATCTTGGCCGAAGCTAAGAATAGACGTCAACTCAGTGAGTTTTTTTGATCTTGAGAAAAAAATAATGATGATTCCCAATGCTCAATGGGCGACCGAATTTCAGGGGATTCTCCAGGAAATTTTTTTCAATCGAGAAAGTTTTTCTCGCTTATATATAGGGACCGCAGACGAACTTTCAAAATTTTTTTTTCAGCATTGAGCTTTGTATGGTTTGATAGCTGTTTCGAGTCCAAACTCAGAACCGTTTAGTTTTTCGAAAAAGGTTGAGGATGAAAAATGTTATGACGAAAAATGTGGCGCGCCGCGCACCATTTTTTTAGTACTTAAATTTTGGTATTATCCATTTTGAAATTTTTCTCGATTTTTCTTCTAGAACAAGTTTTGATACTGGTCTATTATGATGTAACAAATCATAATAGAGTGCTAAAATGATGAATATTTGCTAGTTTGCCGAAAAAGTCAGTATTTTCCAGAAAACAAAAAACTGACGCTTGCGGGCATCGAACTCGCGACCTCAAAATGAAAAATCGCAGCGCACGCACTGCGCCAAGCTGTCAGGTCTAGCGCGGGGAGCTTCCATCCGCCATACCCTTCAGCCGTTTAAATAGCACAGATTGTCTATTTCAAAAAAATAAAAAAACTTGAAGTAATTAAGCTATTTTTTTATCAGAATATGTTCGCAAATCTTTACTCAAACTTTCCGTGAAAAATTCACTTCGAAAAAAACTGTTTTTTTAGTGCTTTTTTTGCCTCTTTTTAACGATCGCTGCCTTAAAAACGGCCCCGTAAATTTTTTTGGCAAAGACGAATTTTTTTATTTCATTCTTTTTAATTGAAAGATTTTTTTACTAATAAATGTATATAATCGTTTAAAAAAACCTGCGTTCGACCGTTTTCTGTGTGATAAACGCCGCTAATTTTATTCTCTATTTTTCAAGAGCATTTTTTTGCGTAATAAACAACTTTTTTTCAAGCACATATTCTGTGGAGAAATATTTAAGTAAGCCCGTGATCTAAATTTTGAAAAAAGAAAAACTCGATTCTATTCGCATATTAACGATATTTTGAATTACGACTTTCGGCACTCCCTAAAATTTTTGGCAAAGACGAATTTTTTATTTTATTGTTTTAAAAATACCGTTACTTGAATCAAAATCATTATATAAAAAAAGAAAGAGTGCGTTCGACCTGAAAACACATAAAAAAGCAAAAAAATGACAAATTTTTTTAGTTGCATTCACGCTTTTGTACGACATTCCGCGAGAACGCATCAAAAAAGCGTAAAATTTTTTTTAAACGAAAGAGGAAGCTTTTCTGTACATGTGTGTCAAAATTTATTATCCAGTTCCACATATTTTGCAACTACAACAAAATGAAAGTTGAAAACCAAAAAAAAGCCACTTTTTCTATCGCGAAAAGGGGCGTGGCTTTGCGGTCCCTACTTATATAGCTGATTCACGGCTGGCTTGAGCCATCGAGAAAAGGGTCATGCCACGAAAAGAGACGAGACAGTGCCTGGTTGTTGGAGAGTGCAGACAGGCCACGCCTTTTTGCGTCCCAAGCTAGCCGTGAATCTTCTATAAAACCATTAGGGACTCGAGAATACGAAAATATTCTCAAAATTAAAAGAATAAACAAATCTGAAAATTTTTTTGACTTTTTGAACTGATCTGGTCCCTTTCTTGAATATTAGTTCAAAACCTTTAATTTTTTTTTCAAATTTTCAAAGTTTTCTGGATCAAAGATATTCTACATTATACGTCTTCATATGAAAAATCCGGAAAACCGTCGGAAGTCGATCATTTTTCCGACCACTTGTTGGACTGGTCCGAAAAACCTTGGAAAAAATTTAAAAGCTTATTTTTGACTTCTTCAAAGTTCGTAGAGCAAATTCTTGTTTAGAATTTCATGTTGGATCCAAAAATGAACTCTTTATTTTAAAATTCGCAGAGCGAACAGATTTATATCACTTCTAAGACCCAATATGACCGGTCCAAAAAAGAAATTATCGAAAAATTGAATGTTTTTCCAGATTCCAAAGCTTTTTCTTACGCCGAATTTTTTTCTCAATCTAAAAATTGGACTCTCATCACTTTTTGTATCAAAACTTCAGTTTTTAAGGCATCATTTTGCATTATTTTCGAGTTTTATTAGATAACTGAGGTAGTGAGACGGAATGGTCGCACTGAGAATGGCTTAAGACGCGTTGCGGTCGCGCAGCGTTTCAAAGATTTTCAGCTTTTTTTTTTCCGTTTTTTACCACTTTTGAAGTCTCGAAATGATCGCCTATCACAGAAAAAGTCTTTCAGAATCCTTGGATGCTTGCCTTTACACGGACGAATGCCCGGACGGTTACGTTTGCGACTGTCGGGGACCTGTCGATTGCTATTTTCTTCGCCGCTTCTGCTACAGAAATGGCGAAAATAACATTTTCTTCGGTCTTTTTTGAGAAATGAAGATTTTTTGTTTAGCTTTTGCGCCGTATTTTGTACAGAAATAGCATGTTCTTTGGCCTTTTTTTTGAAAAAATGAAGGTTCTCTGTGAAGAACATTCTGCTACAGAAATGGCGAAAGTTTAATTTTTTTTTTTTGGCCTTCTTTGAAAAAATGAAGATTCTCTGTGTAGAACATTCTGCTACAGAAATGGCGAAAATAACATTTTCTTTGGCTTTTTTTTTTGAAAAAATGAAGATTTTGCGCCGTTTTTGCTATAAAATTCACATCTTCCTTGGCCCAAAATAAAATTTTCTTGTATAAAAAGTGATTTAGAATGGAAATTGATGAAGGAGAAGAGAAAAGAGAGGATAGAGCAGTGGTTGGAGGCGCGAACATCAAGTTGAGGACGCTGGTTCGATCCCTTAGCCTTCCATTTTTTTGACATTTTAAAAAGTTTTTTTCAGGCAAAAATAATTTAAAAAAATCGCATTTTATTTCGAAAAAAATGCACTGAAAATTGTAAGTAAGAAGTCGAAAAAGCTTTTAGAGCAGTGGTTAGAGGCGCGATCGTCATTTTGAGGACGCAGGTTCGACTCCTCTCCGTGTGATTTCATTTTTTTGCCATTTTTTTTCAAAGGGATTTGAATGCATTTTTTTCTGTCATTAATTTACATTATATTTCAATTCAGAGGAAATATGAGGAAGCTGGATCGAATCCAAATTTTTTTTTTTGGATTACCGTGGCCAAGTGAGTAAAAAGAGGAAGTAAGCTAGATTCAAGGCCGGAAATTGGATGGCTCATGGCATTTTCCAGGTAAATTTGAATATTTGAGCTCGGATTTTACTCAAAATCGCAAAAAAGGGGCCAAAAGCGTCTCTCAGCGCCACGTTGAGGGGAGCAATTTGCATCAATTTGCGGACGAGCGCACTTTTTGGCGGCAAACAGCCGCGCGAAAAACAAATTTGCATTAAACTTTGCTTCTTGGTATGGATATGAAGGTTATTTTTTGATAGTGTGGCGGAAAAATCTTCTAGCGCTAAAAAAATTGATTAATGTGGATTTTTTTGAATATAAAAATGAAAAAAAGTGGATGAAAAAAATAAATGATTAAGCTGACTGAGCCAAGAAGAAACTCTAAATGTTTTCGAAAAAAATTTAAAAAAATTTATTTTCCCTTACAAGGAGGTCATTATACTTTGTGGTTTTTTTTTTCTTTTTATTTTTTCCTGAAAATTGGTTAAAACACTCCTTGATGTACCAAAAAAGGATTCTGAAAGTTTCAACCTGCAAAACTCCCTAGAGTCAAAAAACCTTCAAAATATGTCAAAAAGACAATTTTTGTAGCTTTGAGCCCTTATTTCTTGAAAAATGGGAAGTTGAGTAGTTTCAGACTTTCAGAACCTCAAATTGGTATTTCACGGGATGTTCTGACAAGTTTTCAGAAAATTCTCAATCGCCGAGTAAAATGACCTACCTGCCGGATGAGTCATGATTATCAACAGAGCGAACATGGTCAAAAAAAAAAATATTATTTTTCGCGGAAAATTCGGTCCAAATTGAAAGAACAAGGAAGTTCCAAGAGTTTATTTCTGAAAATCCGCGAAAAAGCCCATCGAAAATTTTTCAAACGTATGAGTCATGATTATCAATAGAGCGAACATGGTCAAAAAATAAAAAATATTATTTTTCGCGGAAAATTCGGTCCAAATTGAAAGAACAAGAAAGTTCCAAGAGTTTATTTCCGAAAATCCGCGAAAAAGCCCATCGAAAATTTTCCAAACGGCATCTTTTATGATGTGTTTTTGTTGTGTGTGTGTGTGCAGAAAGTTTACACACGATCACAACTATACGATTACACTGGAGAGGTCACTTGAGGGACCATCAAAGTTGTCACTATAGTGACACGTTTTGATGATTCGAGGCGAGAATGAACAAAAAAAGAAGTGTCAAGCGAGGAAAACAACTCAAGGAATTGGTCAGAGAAATAAAAGAAAATAAAGCTTGACGAGGACGGAAACTGTACGATTACACCTTTGGATTGACATTTTCTTGTGGAAATTCGTTTTTTTTTACTCGGGCAAAGTCGGAATGGTGGAAATTGGGGAGAGGCTCAAAAAAGGCCCCAGAAAGGTCGCAGAAAGGCCGCAGAAAGGGAGCGAAAAAGGAGCAAAACGGGAGCAAAAAGGCACCAAAAAGGCACCAAAAGGGCCGCAAAAAGGCAGCACAAAGGCACCGAATAGGGAGCAAAACGGGAGCAAAAAGTCACCAAAAAGACTCCAAAAAGGCACCAAAAAGGGAGCAAAAAGCTACCAAAAAAACCGCGGAAAGGCACCATAAAAGCAGAAAAAAAGGCGCAAAAAAGCAGCAAAAAGGCCGCCGAAAGGCACCAAAAAGGGAGCAGAAAGGGAGCAAAAAGGGACATTTCTAGAGCCTTTTCGACGCTTTCCGACTTTGCCGATGTACTTGGAAAAATCTTGAAAATAGGAAAAAAATTGATTTTGTTTTCGCGGAGTTTGCTATGAACATATTTATTGCAATCCACAAGGAGAAAAAGAAATTCGCTGTCTTGAGCTTTTCGAATCATAAAAAAAACCGCAAAAACGCTCAAATTTAAGCTTTTTGGAGGCGTACTAGCGGAGCTTCGTACTGAAAAAATCTATTTATGAAATTTTTTTTCCGTTCCGTTAAAAACGACCTCCAGGAACATTTTTTCTTTTTTTTTTCAAGCTGAAAATCTCTACCAATTCATGAAGATTTGATATATTCCTGAGCTTGAAAAAAATCCTAAAAAAATCTATCTTAGAATCATGAATTTCTCAGGGACATTAAGATTGAAAATCAAGATTTTTGCAAAAATCAAGACCAAAAAGTTAAAATTAGCACGTAGCTCTTTCAAAAATCAGTTGAAGAATCGAGGACAAGATGCAGGGGAAAAAAAAACAGTGTAAAATGCGGTGGTTTGGAGCGAAAAGCGAAGAAGATGAATTGATGATTTCCGGTGGACAACTGCCGGAAAATTACTTTTTTTTTTTCTTAGATGTTTATAGTTTCAGGTGAGAAAACTTGCAGAAAATACCTATGCAGAAAAAAAAAATGAGGGAAAAGGGGAAGTTTTCATGGGCCATTGAACAGGAACACTTATAAGAAGTGAACGTTTTGGTTTTTTTTGGTTGTTTTACTTTTTTGAGCTTCTCACTTAGAATGCTGCATCTGCAAGTCGTTGGTAAGAATTGCGCCCGACCAAAAACGACTTGCGCGGGGTGGCATCGGAAAGCACAAGAGAGAGCTCTTACCAAAAATACTTCAATAAAAATCACCTTTTTTTTGGTTGTTCCACTTGTTTTGTGTTTCAAACTCACGTGAAATTGCCTACTGAATAATTTTTGCTCAGAAATGCGCCCGACCAAAAACGACTTGCGCGCTGTGGCATCGAAAAGCTCGAGAGCCGAAAAATACATCATTTAAGCTCAAAAAACGGTTTTTTTTCGGTTGTTTTACTTTTTTGAGCTTCTCACTTAGAATGCTTCACCTGCAAAATAGTTTCTTTGAGATGCGCCCGACCAAAAACGATTAGCGCGCGATGGTATTGGAAAGCACAAGAGCCGAAAAATACTTCTTTTAAGCTCAAAAAAACGGTGCTTTCTGGTTTTTTTTTTTAATTTTCTGAGTTTCGACGTCATGATCTTACGAAAAATTGCTCCAAAATGGTTGTTTAGAAATGCGCCCGACCAGAAACGACTTGCGCGCGGTGGTATCGAAAAGCTCGAGAGCCGAAAAATACATCATTCAAGCTGGAGAAAAAACGGTCTTTTTTATTCTTTTACTTTTTTCTGAGTTTCGAACTCATGATCTTACGTAAAATTGCACTGAAAAACGGTTGCTCAGAAATGCGCCCGACCAGAAACGACTTGCGCGCGGTGGTATCGAAAAAAACTCGAGAGCCGAAAAAAATACTCCATTTAAGCTCAAAAATTATTTTTTTAAAAATCACAAAAATCATCTTTTTTTAACTAAAAATAAGGCTCAATAGTTCAAAAAAATCATCAACCTATAATCAAGAGAAATCATCAAAAAAATCCCAAAAAAAGTCCCAAATAACCACTTTTTTTAACTGAAATTAGAAGGAACGGGGGGGGCTAAAATATATATATAAATAATGTTCTGAGCCTTCCTTCTCTATCAAAAATTGTAAAAAGACCACAAGAAATCCTCCGAAATTCGTAACGAGACACGCTAAAAAGCGATCAAAAGGCCTAGAATCGCGAGCTGATCAGTTGTAATGGACCCATCCGGTCAGCCGCCGCGGCAACCAATAAATATATTTCTGGCCAGCTGGGGGCAATGAGCCTACTGACGCAAGTCCGACGTATATAACGATAAAGCTCCGAGGCCATTTCGTGTGGCTCATTTCGAGGCTCCTAAGGCTCTCAAAGTATATGAGCTGTGAGAAAATCAGAGTTGGGAGCCGAAAAAGTTGACTTTTTAGACAGAATCTCTGCTTATTGGATTTCTAAGTCAACAAGGAAAACAGTGAAAAAAAGGCAAAAAAGTTTTTTTCCAAGAGGGTTCGAACTTTGGTACTGAAACTGCCAATATAGCGCTCTACCTGCTGCGCCACCCAGTTTGGAGAAAAGCCTCAGGTTGATTTGAGCTTTGGGAGCCGAAAAAATTGACTTTTTCCACAGAATCTCTGCTTATTGTTTTCTAAGTCAACAAGGAAAACAGTGAAAAAAGGCAAAAGAATTTTTTTCAAGAGGACTCGAAGCTGGGTCGTCAGATTTGTAAGACAACGCTCTACCTGCTGCGCCATCTAGCTTTATGAAATGAGAAAGCAAAAAACTGAGTTTATTCGAAGAAGCTTTCATGGTCACTGGATTTCAAAGACAAATGAAGAAAAAGTCAAAAAAGTTTTTTTCCGAGAGGGTTCGAACTTTGGTACTGAAACTGTCAATATAGCGCTCTACCTGCTGCGCCACCCAGTTTGGAGAAAAGCCTCAGGTTGATTTGAGCTCTAAAAAAGTCGATTTTTTTTCAAAACGATCTAAAATTTACATATTGGTTTACTAAACTACCTGAGAGAAGAACTGAAAAAAAAAAAAAAAGTTTTGTCTAAGAGGATTCGAACCTGAGTCGTCAGATTTGTAAGACAAGGCTCTACCTGCTGCGCTATCCAGCTTCAAAAAAGTTCTCGATTGATAAATCGCTTTAGGTTATAAAAATAAAGCTCCGAGGCCATTTAAAGGCTCCTAAGGCTCTTAAAGTATATGAGCTGTGAGAAAATCGGAGTTGGGAGCCGAAAAAGTTGACTTTTTCCACAGAATCGCTGCTTATTGGATTTCTAAGTCAACAAGGAAAACAATGAAAAAAGGCAAAAAAGATTTTTTCCGAGAGGATTCGAACTTAGATACTGAAACTGTCAATCGACCTGCTGCGCCACCCAGTTTGGAGAAAAGCTTCAGGTCGATTTGAGCTCTAGAAAAAGTCGATTTTCTTCAAAACGCTCTAAAATTTGCATATTGGATTACTAAACTAACTGAGAAAAGAACTGTAAAAAGGCAAAAAAAGTTTTTCCCCAAGAGGAATTGAACCTTGGTCGTCAGATTCGTAAGACAAGGCTCTACCCGCTGCGCCACCTAGCTTTTTGAAATGAGAAAGCAGAAAAACTGAGATCTTCCGAAGAAGCTTTTCACTGTAAAAAGGCAAAAGAATTTCATTTTGTTATCCAGAAGTTAAAGAAAAAATGGCAAAAATGTACACTTTGAAAGATTGAACACTGGTCTTCAAAATCTTAAACTAACCTCCTACCTACTAAAACATAAAACTAGCAAAATTAAATTTTCTAAAATTGGATTAAAAGTACCCTATCAACGAAAACCCTATCTAATAGGTTCTCAAAAATATAAAAATGAACGTCAAAACCAAAAATCTCATGGAGTGGATTCGAACCTTGGTACCCAGATTAACGAGCTAGAAAGCTACCTACTGCGCTATCCAGTCGATGGAATCGTCCAGTAGAAGTTTCATTAGCTTCTAGTTACCATAAATAAAAAAAGCAAAAAAAAACATACCGACGAAGGTTCGAACCCGGGTCATTAGATTGGTAAGCGAGCCCTCTACCCACTGCGCCAAGCCGTTAGATGAGTAATTTTACTGAAATAAATCGAAATAACTTGGTTAATCACGGAAAAAAAAAATGGCAAAAACAATTTTTCTCAATGGGATTTGAACCCAAGTCATTGGATTGGTAAGCGAGCCCTCTACGCACTGCGCCAAGCCGTTAGATGAGGTCATTTTACTAAAATGAATCGATTGATTTGGTGCAAACGTCATGAAAAAAAAATGGCAAAAACAATTTTCCTCAATGGGATTTGAACCCGGGTCATTGGATTGGTAAGCGAGCCCTCTACGCACTGCGCCAAGCTGTTAGATGAGGTCATTTTTACTGAAATGAATCGAGATAACTTGGTTAATCACGGAAAAAAAATGGCAAAAAACAATTTTCCTCGAAGGGATTCGAACTCTGGTCCTTGGATCGGTAAGCGAGCCCTCTACGCACTGCGCTAACTAGTAAGCCGTTAGATGAGATCATTTTACTAAAATGAATCGAGATAACTGGCGTAAATGTCATGAAAAAAAAATGGCAAAAAACAATTTTCCTCGAAGGGATTCGAACTCTGGTCCTTGGATCGGTAAGCGAGCCCTCTACGCACTGCGCGAAGCCGTTAGATGAGGTCATTTTACTGAAATGGATTGACTGATTTTGTGCAAACGTCATGAAAAAAAATGGCAAAAACAATTTTCCTCAATGGGATTCGAACCCGGGTCATTAGATTGGTAAGCGAGCCCTCTACCTACTGCGCCAAGCCGTTAGATGAGTAATTTTACTGAAATAAATCGAAATAACTTGGTTAATCACGGAAAAAAAATGGCAAAAAACAATTTTCCTCAATGGGATTTGAACCCGGGTCATTGGATTGGTAAGCGAGCCCTCTACGCACTGCGCCAAGCCGTTAGATGAGGTCATTTTTACTGAAATGAATCGAGATAACTTGGTTAATCACGGAAAAAAAATGGCAAAAAACAATTTTCCTCAATGGGGTTCGAACTCGAGTTATTGAATCCATAGTCTAACGTGCTATCTGCTGCGCCATTTGACTATACTTTTGAACCACCAAAAAAATTTTTGCTCAAATAAGAGTATTAATTTTTGCTGGCATGAGCTTTTTAAAATTTCCGCCCTGCGCCTTTAAACTTCTTTTTTCCCTAATCGAAGTCGAAAAATGCGGAGGAAGCCGTTATCATTTCCATTAGTCATCTTTTGATAACGGATCGGAAACGACGGAACTACGAGTATGTGCTGATAATGTTAATGGGGAGAAGCTGAAAATACTCCTTCATTCCGAAAATTTGCGCCCTGCTAATCGTGAATTTCCAGTGATAATTAGGGTTATAGTATGTGCACCACGACATGGAATCTAACCGAACGACACTCCGCTGTTCCGCTGCGTGCCTTTGGGCGCCTTTAATTTTTCATTTTATTTAAGAACTCGACCAACACGTGTTCCTAGTGGACCAGTCCATCTATCAGAAATGAGAACCACATCAAAGCGAGACCGAGGCTCCCAAAGACGCTCCGCGACGCAGCGGAACAGCGGAATGTCGTTCGGTGAAATTTCAAATCATGGTACACAGACTATACCAGAATGGTCTCTATCGAGGTTAGGGTGAAAAACCAACCCTATAGAGGTTTGTGGTCTAACCAAAAAAAGCAGGCTTTTTTTAACGAGAAAAAGTGGTTCTTTTTGCTTATTTTTTTCTCATAGTTATTAAAAAAACTATAATTCAAAAAGTTAAAAATAATTTTTTTCCGTAAAATTTTTTTCAGAATGAAATTTTATATTTCTTTCGAAGCCCGGTCTGACCAGAGGCCCGCAGGCTTTTTCAAAGTTTGTAGGCCTCAAGCCCGGGCCAGCCCGGCCCCTATAGGGACCATTTTTGCAAGTTTTAGTGGTTCCTATAGGGGTTGTCAAAGTGTTCCTCAAAGGGGGTTTCTCCAAAGGTATCTAAGTTTGCCCCTATAGGGACCACTCTGAAGTTATTAAGTTATTAAGTGTTTCATTCCACTCAAAAAAAAACTTATTCTTTCAAAACTTTGAAAATATTCCATCGGTAAAAAAAACCTTCACGTAAATCATATAAAATCGCGAAACCCGGTGCGAGTCGGTTACACGCCTTTTTTCATAGATAAAAAATGACCAAAGAAACTATTGACTATAGCCAATCCTTCCAGATTTCGAAGGCTAGATGGGTAAGGCGAAGCGTTGCGTACGCGTCGCGGCTTTTTGGTCGGGAGGCTCGTGGTCATTTTTTCTCATTTTTGACCGGTTCTTCAATAACTTCTCATTTTTCATGGTTTTGTGAAGGTTTAGTTGGACTAGAAGAAGTATAAAAATGATAAAAAAAAAACTGATTTTAGATCAAAAGGTGTCCAGTAATTGTTCCTAAACGGCTGGCAACGGTTTCCTTTTTACTGCCTTTTTCCGCTCTTTCATCTGCTTTTATTCACCCTTTTTGGACCCTTTTGAGAACTACAATTTCTTTTAAAATTAAGAATAATCTTTACCAGTGACTGTGTATGAACCAAAATGTGCTACAGTAACAAAATCGGAAATGATCAATGGCCGATAAATTTTTAGCCCAACAAGAATAAAAAGGCTCAATAAAGGCCGCAAAACGGAACCTTTTTATCGGCCATTTCGCACCCGTTTTCCGACTTTGGCAATGTCTCTTCTTTCAAGTCAATAAAATATGGACCACAGAAACGTTTTTTCTAGTCTTAGCTTGTTAGAAGTCTGAAAATCGTTCTGAAAAAGTCAACCCCTGCTTTTCAAACAGTTCAGCCCCCGTACAAAAAACCAATTTCACTTCAATTTTTGGTCTTTATGATGACATAAAATGGCGCGTCGTTTGATGATAAGCTCAAGTTTCAAACTTGCTTACGTCAAACATAATTCTTATCATCTTGAATTAAAAACACAACTTTAAAGCCTTTGCGATGCGTCATCAAGGTTGCCGACAGCCAAAATTAATGATCGATGCTATAAAGATCAAATGCGCTCCATTGATAAAAAGCAGCGGTTCCTATTAGCATATAGTATATTTGTCTGTACTCTCTCGATCTTTCCGGGAAAAGCGAGAGAAAAGAGAGCGCAGACAAGTCAGACTATTTGAATGGCAAATAAGTCGCACAGCTTCAAAATATTCAAACCCATGAAAAAGTTCCAAGATCAACGAAAAATGAACTTTTTAGGAATATTTATACAGTAGAAAGGGAAAGAAACGCAAAAAATACAATTATATCTAGGGGGCTTTGAAGAAATCGTGGGGCAAAACAAACCGGTTTGAGTAAAGTTTGAAAGAGAAGTTTTAATTTTTTTTATAATTTCATAGGATCAGGGCGCGGCCGGAGGGATGTTTTCGGCTCTCTGAAAAAAAAAAGTTGCTGAAAGATTAGATAGTTTAAAGGCGCAGGGCAGAGGCTAAATTTTCGTTTTGAGACCTAAATTTAATGGGGATCGGACTTGAAAGTGCCCAGCTCTGCCATGTGCCTATAGATCCATTTTTTGAATACCCTTAACGATTTTTAAAGGCTCAAAACTTCCATAAAATGGTATCAAAGAGGATTTCTCCTTAGACTCCGCCCTGCGCCTTTAAAAATCTCTTATAACTCCATTTAAATATATTATTCATCCAAAAAGGCTTCAACGGCTCCTGAAGGTTGGATCTTCACGACAAAGTCCTTAAAAGTCCTTTTTGAAAATCCGCTTTGAGCCTTCCTTCTGACTGAACTACAGACACACCAAGCAGCTCTATTTGCTTATTAAAGGCGCAGGGCGGAGCCTCGTATCATTATTGCCAAAATATTCACTTTTTTTGGCCCCTCTTTTTAAAAAATGCTTTTTTTCAACAGTACCTTCTGCATGATAGACTGGAGTAAAAGGAGCTGAATGTGAGCTGCAGCGGGGGCGTGGCATCTCGGCAACTTGTGCGCGGAAAAGTCGAGCGCCTTTTCCGGCAGAAAATTGTCCTGGGGCTCGGGACATTTTCGCTTCCGATTGGAGAGCAAACTGGCCATGCTCAGCGGATTTGAATTCTGAAAAATTACTTGAAAAAAAGGACGCTTCAATCCTTTAAACATTGGCGCTCCATGGATAATTTTAAGGAATGCCATAATTTCGAATCTCGGTAACGCAAACCGGACGCGCCCTGGACGTTTCTGAGCAACTCTAGGGACCCCTTAAGCTGCTTCAGCCCTCTTAAGTGATCACTAGGAAAGCCGTTTTTTCAACCGGTTTCGCTTCTTGTTCGGACCTCGTGGACGTTTCGGAGCCTTTCTAGTGACCCCTTTAGCAGCTTCAGCGCTCTTAAGTGGTCACTAGAAAAGCCGTTTTTTTAAGTCAAAGTTTGTCACGCTCAAACAAACTTTTAGCTCCTTGTTCGGATCTCGTGGACGTTTCTGAGCATTTCTAGTGACTCCTTTAGCAACTTCAGCCCTCTTAAGGGACCCCTGGAGATGCTCGGAAACGTCTTGTTTGCGTTACCGGTGATCGAGCGTTCTTGACAGTGATTGTACCATTTTCAAATTGTTATTTAACCTCTGAGAAATGAATTTAACCATGGAGCGCATTTTCAAATTAACGTGGCTATTTTTTACGACTAGGGGGAGGGGATCTCGATTTTTTAGAAGCAGATTCCTCGGAAAAACATTTCGATAAGGCCTAAAGTTTTCAGCTTTTCTGGACCCGCTTTCAAAGCCATTTTTTTTAGCTTCATCTTCATAATCTTGCTCCCCCCCACAAAGCTTCTTTCCAAATTTCAGCAAAAAAAAAAGTCCTTACCGCCACAAAATCGTTGTCATTGGCTTCACTAGAGTCCGGAGAATTGTTGGAATAAATCGGAGACGAAAGCGACGACGATGCGAGATTCTATATTGAAAAAATGAAAGTTTTTTCGAGGAATTCTGAGCTAACATGAGGATGATCTCTGAAGCTGGTCATCGTCTCCGGCAGGTGGAGTTTCGGGTTGGCGTTGGCCGAGTGACGGTTTCTGGAAGCATATTTTCATATATTCAAAACAAATTTAACAAAATAAAGGCTAAAAATATAGTTCTTTCTCATAAAATTGTACATTGAGCTCACAAGCCTTGGCTCTTTTTAAATTTCTTTTTGAGTAGTTTTTGTTCCAGAAAGTAGATATTGTAAAGATCAAACTACATATTTCAAGATCCTGACTTGCTTTCCGGAATCCCTCGATCGAATTTTTAATTAGAGAAGTTTCTTAAATTTCTCACAGGGAAGATAATTTCACTTTGTGATCGGGAATTCGGCAACATTATTCTTTGATGTACAAGATGAAAGTCATGGAAATGTCAACCAGCTCTAGTAGGAGCTTAAGCAAGTTCTCTAGCACTTTTTGTGGTTTTTTAAAAATCGATTCCCAGATGTCCTTTCTCAAGAACTAGGAGCTTGTGCCAGTTGAGACCTTCAGAAATCCGGTCTATCAATCATCAATCATCAAATCATTTATTTTGTTGGTTTAGTCATAGATGTATCGACTAGGCGGTGAACAAGAACTTTGAAAGCTATAACGAACAACCGCCTTTGGCGAGCTAGAAGTCCAAACGTGTAGTCGAAAGAGTTGAAAGCATGGTCTTACGGTCCTTCGCCTCGTCCTTCTGCGCGTAGTTCATCCAGTTGCGCCTTGACGAGCTCAGAATGTAGCGGATGTTGTGCTGGAGCCCGGAGACCGTGCTTTAGGTGGAAGCCTCAGAATGAGAGCTACCACTTCGAGTGAAGATTTTACACGGAATCAAGAAGGTCCATCAAGAAGCGTTCTGACCAAAGTTCAGGAATTTCCCAACCATGGATGGGTCTCATTTCGCCCGGGAGGAGGGATTATTTTACAAGAATTCAAAAAAATTAGGGATAAAATCCATTTTCAACCTCAGGGAGGTACTTTTGGTCACAATAAAATTAGCCTGAGGGAGGTAGCATTAACTTTAATTTTGGAAAAATCGAGAGGAGGGGTCTTCAAAAATGGTCAGCCAATGTATGGTTTTACGAAAGTGACCTCACTATTTCCTGCGTGAGAAAGATTCCTAAAATGACCACTAGAGGGACTTCTTAAGAAGCCACTACTTGACGTACTGGTTTAGAGGCTTCTGTTGGAATTCTTTCAATGATTTTGAACTTGAAGAGCTGCAACACTACTTATAAATCGGCCTTTTATGCTAAATATTTTTTCTAATTGGTTCTTAACAAACTTTACTTGCCTCTATAGTGACCTTTGTCCATTTAAAGTAGCTTGGTGATCTTAAAAAATCGTGACCACTAGCTTCAGGCTCTAACAAGGTCATGAGGCTCCATGAGTCTCATTCAAACCTTCAAAATTTAAAAAAAATCCTACCGGCTCCTCCGACTCGAGAACTGCTTCCCGCACCCGGCCACCGTACAGGTGTGCATTTCCTTCAGGTGAACGGCCGACGTGTGAATTTTCAGGGCGCCCTTGTCGCAGAACGTCTTCTTGCACACGTCACAGGAGACCCTTTTTTTCTGCTTGTTGAGATGAGAGGGAAGGGTCGAGGTTCCGGACGTCGCCTTCAACAAAAAAATTCTGATTTCCTTGAAATTTTTTTTTTATTTTTTACTTTGTCCGGACGTTTCTGAACAGTTCTAGGGATCACTTAAGGGTTCTGACGCTACTAAAGTGGTCACTAGAAAGGTCATGACACGTCCGGCACTCTATACCGAGGTCGGAGTAATACATAAAATCACTTAAGGGTTCTGACGCTACTAAAGTGGTCACTAGAAGAGCCCCGACATGCCCGAATGCGCCCGGCTCGCTTTACCAAGACTGGAGGAATAAATAAAATTCCTTAAGGGTGCTGGCGCTACTAAAGTGGTCACTACAATTGCCCTTTCATGTCCGAAAGCGTTCGATCCACGTTACCAAGATCGGAATAAAATTAATAAAGATGCGGAAAATTTCATTTTTTTTTTTTGCGCCCCCCGGTCACCTTGTACTTCTGAACGCGCTGATTCAGAATTCATCAAGCTAAATCCAACTTTTGCCCTTTAGTTGACCCTTCAGACGCTAAAAATCCTTTTTTCTTCCCTACAATGGTGCGTTTTTTCAACTTTGAAGTACCATACTAAATGATAATTTCGAAACTTAACGGTGAATCAAAAATGTTCTAAACTATAGCCGATTCAAGGCTGGAAGGCTGGCTTGAGCCATTGGGTCCTGAAACGACGAAAACGAGAGATAGTGCCTGGTTGATGGAGAGCGCAGTCAGTGAAAGCATCTCGTGTCTCTGCCGTCTCTTCATAATCCTACCTCATTGGTGCTGATCGAAGCGACGCTGCCAGGCCTGGAGACGTCGTCGACGTCGACGTTCTCCTCGTCGTCGTCGCTCGCCTCCTTGACGTCACTTCTCGGCGGCAGAGTTGGAAGACGTCGGTAGGCCGACGCGTTCAGAAGCGACGTCGAACTCGAGGCGGCGTGCAGAGCGGCAAGTTGGAGCGGGAACCAAGGGGAGAAGATCGGGGGCGGCGGGACGAAAAAAGGACCACACGCGGGAATTTGGGCGAACCGCGCCAGGGTGGACCTCTCGTCGCACATTTCCAGGGAGTTGAGCGATTTTTTGGCCGAGTCCTGAAACAATTGATGACGTCAGGTACAGTAAGAAAAGTCCAGCACATTTCAGCAATCAGCGAGCTTCTGATAAGAATGGAGACAGTAAAACAGACCGCATTTGGAATGGCTTTTTGAGGCTAGAATATCAAACCCGTTAGGTGACATCTTAGTACTTGTAAAGCTTGCAAAAAGAATTTGAAATGAAATTTTCGGCTGACTTTTGAAAATTCAAACTTTTAAGTTTAATTAAGGTGAACTTTAAGGTCTTAAAATAATTGTTTGAAAGTTTTTCTGCACTTCAAAACCTTGAATCCCGACCTAGAATCCGGAAAATGACGTTACGGGGAAAATTTTTAGTGGCCATTTTAGGGTTTTGAAGTTTTAGTGGCCTCTATAGTAGCCAAATTAAGGGTCACTTAAGGGGTTTAAAATCAGTGGCCACTATAGAGGTCTACGTGCTACCAGTGGACCACTAAAAATTTTAGTGGCCACTTTAGGGGTCAATGTATCGACATAACTAGTCCAATCAGTTTGTTTTAAAATTATCAGAGTTATGGAAGGAATACTGGATGAAAAAGTATTGAAGTGGCCACTAAATAGAGAACCTCTATAGTGGCCACTCTAACGGAAAATAGTGGCCACTGAAGAGGTGGGTTTAGTGGCCACTTTAGTGTCCTCTCCAAGTAGTCCTTGGCAAGCCTCTATAGTGGCCACTAAACATTTTACCAGTTAGCAATAAAATTAAAACAAGAAAGGCCATCTAAACACGAAGAAACAAGCAAAATTGTTGCTAAATATAGAAATTCCCGAAAATGTCTCAAAAAGTCATAGGAAACAAGAAATCACGAGCTCGCCTACCGTATGCCCCGGCGAAAAAGAACACGAGAAGGACGAGGTGGCCTGGGGGCGCGTTTGGGGACAGAAAACGGAGAGAGCAAGAGGCAGAGAGGCGTCCAAGTGCGGCAAAAAAGATGACGAATTGCGAAGAATCGGCGCTCCGTCGGCCGTCACCCCCATTTGTCGTCGTTCAGACTCCCGGCCGAAGAGCCATCTTTTCTTGTTCCCGAGAAAGAAAAGAAGAGAGGACAGATTATGGTAGGTTGGAGGAGCTCAAGAAACTTTGGGAGGGCTTTTAAAAATCTTGTTCAGACGTTTTGGATAATTGTAAAGCGACCAAATCGATAAGGTAAGATGGGAGAGTACCTTGGAAGGTTTTCTTAAAGTCAAGAAGTCTATGAGTTCGGGACATGGCTGACAATCGATTTATCCATTGAAAACCATCCGATTTAGTAAGATTAGGTCGGAGAATCTCAGGATCCCTTTCATGACCTTCGAAAATTTCAAATACGTTAAAATAAATCGACTTTTGACATAAGAAGTTCAAAAAATCAAAGAGCTCAATAGATTCTGACATAGTTGGCCTGAAGGAATTTAAGGTTTTCCTACAGGGCTTCATGGACTTCTAGGAACCTCGATAAGACGACCAATTTTACCTTTTACTTGATCGTTTTCTACTGCATTTGCACATAAAATAGTGGGAAAAAAAAAACGTTTTTAATACGGTTTTAGGATATTTTCTATATAAACTCTGTGAATAATATTGAAAAATATGTAAAAATGATGAAGTTATAAACCGGCAAAAAAATGATTTCCGCGAAAAGGATCCGAACCATGACCTTGTGTACAGTAAACAAGACCGTTAACCACTACACCACGCCGCCAATCTGACTGAATTCTCGGAAGCTTCCCTTCACTCATTAAAAAAAGAATGGAGAATACATTTCTTATATTTGTAGACTTTTTCATTTCAACTCTTAAAACTATGAAACCAATTTGAAGCAAGTTCCAGCTTCTAGGAGCCTTAATTCAGCTTGAACAACTTATGTAAAATTATTCCAGTACTGTTATTGTTAAAAATGACAATAACTAATCTTTTCGAGCGTATCAGTTGACTAATAAAGGAACCAGGTATGACACATATCACTAAAAACGACAAACATTATCATCAAGAGTCGCCGCTGATGAAGAAAAAATCATTTAGGGGAGGGGGGTTCAGAAAAGTTTAATTTCTGACTTCGCAACAAATTGCCTCCTTTCGATGTCCCACCAAAGCTTAATGACGTCCCCTTCTTATCTTTCCGATACCATCTCCAGTTGTATACTCCGTTTGTCAAAACTCGAAATGCTGTTTTTATCAGTGCTCTTCTCGTCTCTCGGCAACCCCATCATATTGCTGACTTTTTCTCATTTTTTTTTGTGAGGGAACAGAGAGACGCAGACATTAGTGTCAACCCAAGGAAAAGTCCCACACCGATCCAAAATTGAAAAAATGACTGAAAGCTTTTTTTGTAGCGCTACCGATATTAGAAAAATCATATTCTCCAACTAAAGCTGAACAGCTCGAACAAACCCTAGAAGATCATCACCGACTCAAAAAAAGTCTAGAAAAGTATACAAGCATTTCAGACCCAAATCGAGCCCTTAAGAAAACCTAAAAGACTAAAAAACCTTCTACGACTCAAATCGATCCCAAGAGCTCATCTGAACTTGAATCAAGCCTAGAAGATCATCTTCAACTCAAGCCGAGCCTAGATCATCTCCGACAAAAATCAAGTATAGAAGATCAACTCCGGTCCGGATAAATCCTAGAAGATCATTTCCAACTCAAATCAAGCCTAGAAGATCACCTACGACTCAAATAAAGTCACAAAGTAGAAGGTCACCTCCGACTAAAATCAAGCCTAGATGAATATCTACATCTCGAACCGAATCCAGAAGATCCACTTCAAGTCGAATCAAGTCAAGAAGATCATCTCCGACTCAAATCAAGCCCAGGAAAACAGCTGCAACTAAAAGAAAGTCTAGAAAAGTCTGACCGCCTCCGATTCGGATCAAACCTAGATGAACATCTACAACTAGAGCCAAGCGCCGAAGATCCTCTCCAACTCGAATCAAGTCAAGATGATCATCTCCAACTCAAGCCAAGCCTAGAAGATCAACTTCGATTCGGATCAAACGTAGAAGATCATCTACGACAAAAGTCAAACCTAGAAGATCATCTCCGACTCAAATCAGGCCTAGGAAAACAGGTCACACTAAAATAAAGTCTAGAGAAATGTAAAATCGTCTCGGAGACAAATCAAGTAGATATGAACATCTACAGCTCAAATCAAGCCCAGAAGATCCTCTTTAACTAATCTTTTGGGCTTGACTCAGGTCGGAGATGATTTTCTGGGTTTGACTCGAGTCGCAGATGATCTTCTAGGCTTGATTTGAGTTGGAAATGATTTTCTTGACCTGATTTGAGTTGGAGATTCCAAGTCAAGAAGATCATCTCCAACTTAAGTCAAGACTAGAAAATTATCTCCAACTCGAATCAAGTCAAGATGATCATCTACAACTCAAGTCAAGCCTAGAAGATCACCTTCAGCTTGAATCAAGTCTCTCTCGTCAAGATGATCATCTACAACTCAAGTCAAGCCTAGAAGATCACCTTCAGCTTGAATCAAGTCTTGATCGAACCCAGACAAGAAGAACACGTCGGCCGAAGCATGCGACTTTGCTGAGGCTCAAAAAGAAAGCCACTTGTCATCACTCGGAGCCGCGGATCCCCCGGGGGACACGTCGAATGTGGTGTTGAAAGCTCGGTGATAGGCATCGCGGCGGCGGACGACGACACCCCCTGGGGTTGCGACCGACGACCTCCGACTTGTCGTCGCCGCGCCCGCGCGAGTTTCGACAAAACGTCGCGTTGGGAATTGGCCACGGTCGTTTTTCCGACCAAACAAGTGCGCGCCGCGGATAAATGGCTATGAGCGGCGGGAGAACATTGAGGAAATCTTCTTTTTGAGATTTTCTTGATGGGTAAACAATCTGGGATATGAAAAAAAGCTAGCTTGAAAAAAATGTCCTGATGACGTAACTTTTAAACGCTAAAAGTGACGTCATTGAAAAATTGCCTAATGACGTCACTTTTAAACAGTAGAAGTGACGTCATTAGGCAAGTTTCTAAACTTACACGTTTGAATAAGCGTCCTTTATGATCTATCTTTTTAATTTTTCTCTTTTTTTGGAGTATTTAGGAAAAAAACGCTTTTCTCTATAAGATAATAATGATGTTACATTTAAAAAAAAAATGAAAAATGACGTCATTTTCAAAAGTTTCAAAGCTACTCTATGCTTTTTAGGTACCTTTTTTTGAAAAAAAATATCTTTCAGGAGCTTCTGAAAGTGTTCGCATTTTCAAGAAAGAAAGCTTTATCAAAACGTCAAAATCTCGCGGTTGTCTCCCGAAATTTTTCGCCCCGGAAATTCGACGCATCAAGATTTGTCAACGGCTCTGTCAGCTTTTGTCGCATCGCATTACGTCGCGCCCGCGGGAGTCCCTCGGGTATTACGGTAGCTGTCAACAGAGCGACTTTTGTCAAGGGTATGCTGCCGAAAAAATGGATCGATCGCTTTGGGGCGCTAGTTTCGAAAAATCAAGATGGGACAAAGACAATTAGTTATGACGTCATTTTCGTGATTTAACAATGACGTCACTAAAAAAATGGAAAACAAAGGAGAAGAGAAATTTTTTTAAAGCCTAAAGTCTCTGTGCTCTCTCATGCTAGCACACTATTTACTTTTTAAATTACGAAATAATCAAAAAAATATCGAAAAAATAGAGAAAAGGAGCCCTCCTGGCCCTATTTTTCTCATCAGGATCGAAAAAATACCTCAAAAAGGGAAAGTTAAGACGAAGAAATCACCAAAAACAATCCCGAAAAATTGGGGATGCATCGTACAAATACGTTGATTTTCCCACACGGTCCGTGTTCTCAATTATTTTTTTCTCGTGCACGACCGAAAATTGATTTATTTTTGATTTTCTTTTGCTGGGCAGAGGTTGAAAGAAAAGGGGAAAGATGCAGAAATGGGCACGTTATCAGGAAAGGTTGGACATCGATTATGCTTCAAGTTGAAAATGCTGGACAACTGATAACAAATTGATAAAAATGTCTTTCGAAACCGAATCACTACACAAAACTCGTGAGGCTTGATCAAAACGACGTAAAAGGTGAGGGATTTTCAGAAGATTCTATACAAAATATAGCTTCTGAATAACTTTCTATAGTGAAATTGTCATCATAGGAAAAGCATAAATTAACATTTTGAAAAAACTGTGGAAAGTTAATAATTTTTGGCTTCACCCGACCACAAACGGCTTACGCCGAGATGGCTTTCAATTTAGTTGAAGCTAGCTCTGAGAGCTAATTTTTGGTCTAGTTGGATTTTTTTGAAGATTATCGGGTAAAATAAAAATGATGAAGTGTTTTTCAACCAAAAAAAATATCCAGTTATTATTCCAAATGCGACTAGAGCTGTCTGAGACGCAGAAAAACCCCTTCAAGTCGAGAAAATCTAGTAGAATCCGCAAGTTGAGCCATTCCAAGTGCGGCCAAGCTTCAAAAAATCAAAAAGGCCACAAAAATCTTCCAGAAAATTCAAGTCCAAAGTTTCTACAAGCCGCAACGCGTTGAACCATTCCAAATGCGGCCAAGATTCAAATGGTCAATCCAAATAAATAAAAAAGGTTACAAAAATCTTCCAGAAAGCTCAAATCCAACCGCTTCACGAGCCGCAACGCTTCGAGCCATTCCAAATGCGACCAAGCTCCAAGTGGCCAATCAAAAAAATCAAAAAGGCTACAAAAATCATTCAGAAAATTCAAGTATAGACGGTCTACGAGCCGCAACGCATCGAGCCATTCCAAATGCGGCCAAGCTCCAAAAAATCAAAAAAGTTACGGAAATCATTCAGAAACTTCAAGTATAGGCGCTCTACAAGCCGCAACGCGTTGAGCCATTCCAAATGCGGCCAAACTTCAAATCCAGATAATTTTAAAAGTTCCCAAAAATCTTCCAGAAAACTCAAGTCCAGGCGCTTCACGAGCCGCAATGCGTTGAGCCATTCCAAATGCGGCCAAGCTCCAAAAAATCAAAAAGGCTACAAAAATCATTCAGAAAATTCAAGTATAGACGGTCTACGAGCCGCAACGCATCAAGCCATTCCAAATGCGGCCAAGAAGGAAAAATCAAGCCAATCATCTGTTTTTCTTTCTGTACAACTCTTCCAAATGAGCAACACGTGTCGTCTTGAGCCCCATTTTAACGATGGAAAGAGACGAAAAAGTGAAAATTTGACATAAGTCGACGAGAGTCGTTAAAGCACACGTGTGTGCCCGACTAATTTGACGACCGCCAACCGAGAAAAATTCTCGAAAATACGTGAAAAGCTGACAGAAGGAGCGTTTTCTGTCGCTTTTTGAACTCAGAATGAACTATTAAAAAAATATTATGCTATTTTGATTTTAAGAGGCGTCAAATGCAAGTGGTGCGCACTTTTCATTTTTTCATTATTTTCAGTGATCTAGAAGCTTAGGAACGCCAGAGTGGTCCCTACAGGGGACGAAAAATTGACGCAGTATGGGTAAAATTTAGGTGGGCACTATAGGGTTCGATACCTAAACCACTAAAGCTTAAGTGGTCACTAAAGGGCCTTTCAATTTTTGTAGAATTTTACATGGTTCTTCTCATAGAGTTCACAAAAATACTCGTCTAGCTTTTCCCCCTATGGGGGTCACTTTTGCAAACTTTAATTGCGTCTATAAAAAGGTAAGTGGTCCCTAGAGGGACCCCTGAAGTTGCCTCTATAGGAACCACTCTGGAGTCCTTAAGAACTTGAAATTGAAGCCTCAAAAAAAAAAATGGAGTTCCTGATTTTTTTTTTTAAAAGAGGCGTGGCTAAAAAATGCAACAGGTGCACACTACTTCTTGAAGCTTATATTCCTCCCTTTGTTATTCTTAAAAACGAGAAGCCGGCTGGATTTCCATCCCGAATTAATTTGGCAACCGGAAATTGGGACACAGATCATTGACAGTGAGGCCTGCGTGCCGATTGCATTTTTCTGACACGCCCACTTTTCGAGATAAGACGTTATATGATAGCGAAAACTTATCGAGGTACATTTTGAGCCGTCAATAACTGAATTTTCCACAGTCCAAGTCGAGTTTTGAGCCAAAAAACTTATAATATTTTGGATTTTTGGAAAAATTCATGTTAGCAGTGAACTTAAAAAGCTAACCAGCTTCAGAAAAAGCGAAAAAATTTTTCAAAATCGTCAAAAACCTACCATTTTTTGGTCTCACATTCTAATCTCAAAAGCAACTTTCAGCGTCAAACTCTTGCCAAGTTTCCAAGAGAAAAGAACAAAAAACCGTTCGAAAATGCTCTTGTTTCTGGCTGGAGAAGGATGACCGTAAAGAAAAGGGGAAGAAAGACGGAAATTCAGGGCAAAGACAATACGTCGTCGCCTTTTGTCCCCCGGTCCCGTTTTGGGGGCCTTTTTTTTGTTTTGTGTGTTAAAAAGTAAGGGGGGACGGATCCATGTACGTGTATGTCACTACTCTTTTTTGGGGGAGTGGAGAAAGACAAAGGACTGTGCAAGTGAGAGCTTCAGGGGATGAGTCAGACGGTTCTTTTTTCGTTTCGGACGGATGTACCGCATTTCAAACCCGAATGATGAGCTTTTGAAGACTACTATACCATGCATCGGTAGTTTAAGGGGGGAGTTAGAGGTCGCATTTGGGGGTGGGCTGCAGGAAGTTTGAAGGGGGGTTAGGCAGCAGCAACTTATCACAGTGTCCAAAAATTTGTCAAAAATTCTTATCTGAAAACTGATAAAAAAAGTCAACGCCCAGTTGACAAATGAAGCATACGAGAACAAAATAAATAATTGGAAATGCGTTTTTTCATGGACAAATTAACAGACTAAAAAGTTCAGAGATCGCTCTACGGATAAAATCGATAAATTTTCTTTTTTGGGAAGAAAATGATCTATTTTACGACAGGAAAAAGAATCTGTAGTCTGGGGACCAGTTGATAAATTTGATTTCCGGCATCTCAATAGAAGCTTCTGAAGGGCTCTAATGTGATAAAAAAATATCGACTTTTAAAAACTTCTATAAGAAAACTCGGGTAAAGTCGGATTGGTGGATAATGGCCGCTAAAAGAGTGAGGCTCAAAAAAGGCTGCAGAAAGGCAACAAGAAGGCAGCAAAAAGGCAGCAGAAAGGCAGCAAAAAGGCAGCAAAAAAGGAGCAAAAAGGCTGCAGAAAGGCAACAAAAAGGCAGCAAAAAGGGTCCCTTTAATGAGCCTTTCGATTTTTCTGCAATTTTAAAGGCTCAAGGAATGGTGGAAAAAGGGAAAGACAGCAAAAATCGTGCATAAGGGCCGATGAAATGGCGCGAAAAGGCAGCAAAAAAGGAGCATTTCTAGAGCCTTTTTCGACCCTTCCGACTTTGCCTGCCTATGAATAAACCTTTTGGAACAAATCTAGTGCGCTCTAATGATAAAATATTTCCTATTTTCCAGAAAATTTGTATATGAGATCCAAGGATAGACAAAAAAATATAGAAAAATTCAAAAATTATTGAAATTGAAAAAAAGGTTTTTTTGGAAACAATTCTAATGTCTTCACGGCGAAAAATTCAAAAAAATTGTAACAGATAGTTTTCTCACAACTTCTTCTACAATTTCAAAGGTGTTGAAAAAAATATGTCTCAAAAAAATGCCTACTTTTTCATGAACTTTTTTTCGAAATTTCATCGAAAAAAATTGTCAAAAAAATCAAAAAAATCAAATTTAGAGTAAAAATTCAAAGCAAAAAAACGGCTTAAAAAATGAATAATAGAAACTAAAAAAATCAGGTTTTTTTTTTGACCAAGGCCAAATTAATCTGAATTTCTTTCGATACTTCAAAATTTGACACCAAAGTGGTCCCTATAGGGGTGAAGGGTCTAAGAGATTTTAGTTTCTGAAAAAGGTTTCTATGAGCTAAAATCGTAGAAAAAACTTGCTACAAGAGAGGAAACAAGAGTCCAAAAAAATGCGTTCAAAGAGGACTTGACGCGTCTCAAAGCGATGCCACGCCCACTTCGCTAACTACGGTAGGCGACAGCTAGCAAGAGGGGGGGGGGAGGTTGATAGGACATAAATTTCAAAAGGGCGCTTCCGAGGCACCCGCCAATTTCCGGAGATCTCCAGGCTTCTTCTTCTCTGGCTTCTTCGAGGAAGGAGAGATGTGATTTTTTGGTTAGTGGTCACTAAAGTGATCTGTTTCGTTTATGGAGTTGAGATGGCTTTTTAATACGAATCATACAGGAAAAAGATTCCTTTTAAAAAAAGACATGTGATTTTTGTATAGTGGTCACTAAAGTGATCCGTTTCGTTTATGAAGTTGAGAGGGCTTTTTAATATGAATCAACATACAGAAAATTAAGGTTCCTCCTGAAAAAGGTTCATGATTTTTTCAAAAGTGGTCCCTAAAGTGATCCGTTTCGTTTATGGAGTGTTGACTCTTTTTTAATATAAATCATAGTGCAGAAAATCGAAAATATGTGATTTTCTGTATAGTGGTCCCTAGAGTGATGAGCTTTACAGAAAATATCTTGAAGGTTTTAAGAAAGTGGAAAAAAATCACATTTTTATAGAATATTTTTTATTCATTCGTTAACTTCACTCTAGGGCTCACTATATCTTTGAAAAAGTACTTTATAGGAAAGTGGTCACTTACGGGATCAAATAGGATTTATCCAAAGCTGTAAAACACAACTTCTCGCTATATCGTCCAAAACGAAACTTCTAAGAAAGTGGTCACTTAAGGGATCAAATAGGATGAATCCAAAGCGGGAAATCACAACATCTCTCTACTCAATCCCAATAATATGAAAATTTCACTTGAGAGGTCACTAGAACTTCAGAAATCCCTGGTCCCTAGAGTGATCGGCTATAAGAGGGGGGCGGGGAGAGTATATTGAAGTTTTTGAAGAGCAAAAAAGCCAAAAAATTATATTTTTTCTTTAAAACGGGGTCTTTCAATTATGAACATCACTCTAGGGGTCACTGTATCTTTGTGATTTCACTTTTTTGACAAGTGGTCACTTGAGTGATCAGCTCAACCTTGGAGGCACCTCCAAGATGCAAATCACATTTAAACTCAACTCAACTAAAATTATTGGAAATGATTTTCCCTTAAGGGGTCACTAGGACTTCAAAAATGTTATTTTCAAGGATAGTGGTCCCTATAGTGATCAGTTTCATCATCTGAAGTACGAGAAATTCGGAATTTCTAGAAAAATCTTATTTTCTCTCCAGTACAAGGCTACAACTAAAATTCATTCCACTACAAAAGCCTCCAAAAATCGGCCCTTAAGGGGCCACTTAAGGTCTTGAAGGGAGCCTACAGCCTACAGTACTCCAAAACCAATCTTATCACCTGGAAAAGGACATTTTGGCGGTCTCCGGACTCCATGAAAGAGGGTCCCACACGTGTATTTATGGCCCGAAAGTGGCCTTCTTTTGTCGTCGGCCGCAGTCTTTTTTTTTGCCGAGGGGTTTCGACTCGTTTCCCAGTGCAAATAAGGAGAAATGCACACATTTGTGGGAAAAATACAAGTGAAAGTGATAAAATCGTTGTAAAAGTAGCTTTTGTCAACTATGAGCCGGTAGATGGGAAGAGACATAAAAAAGGGAATAAAATGGAAATTTTGGGTTCTTTTTCTTGTATCAACTTTGTACAGTTTCAGGGTTATAACTTGGAAATTTATGGTTCTTTTCAAATATACACATTTTTCCATAATCTCGTGATTTAAAAAAAATAGCCTCAAAATCAAACTTTTACAAGGCTTAAATAAGCTAAAATTTCCGATTTTTCAGTGAATTTTTTCAAAAATGTAGCGAAAAACTCGATTTTAGAGTGAAATTCAATGCAAAAAAGGGCTTAAAAATGACAAATAGAAGCTAAAAATACGGTTTTTTGAAATCTCGAGAAGTACTTACGACCATATCTAGACCAAATTAATCTGAATTTCTTTTTGCGATACTTCGGAACTTAAAAACGTTAAAGTGGTCCCTATAGGGATATTTAGGGTCTGACCCTCAAGCCCCTGAAGCTCAAGTGGTCCCTTAAGGGATTTTAAAGCTTAAGTGGTCCCTTAAGGGATTTTGAAGCTGAAGTGGCTCCTTGAGGGATTTTAAAGGTTGAGTGATCCCTTAGGGGTTTTAAAGGTTGAGTGATCCCTTAAGGGATTTTAATTTTTAAGCTCAAGTGGTCCCTAAAGGGTCTTTCCATCTCTCATTCATATTTTTAAAAATTAAAAAAAGATCAACTTGATCAATTCTTCCTCTGTTGATATTCCTGGACCTATAGGTGGAACTGAAGTGGCCCCTAGAGGGGAAGGACCTTAAAGTTGCCCCTAGAGGGACCACAGTGGGTCTTAAGAAATATGAAAATACTGTCAGAAACCTTTTTAGAACAAAAAAAGGCTCTTCGCTCCGAGACCCTTATCCGATTCCCTCATGCTCCTTTAAGAGCACCTTTTTACCTTGTATCCGCGAATGACGTCATCCTTGGTCCAGCCGACGTCTCTGAGAATCTTCTCAACATCTGATGACGTCATCTTCTGGAGCACGGATTCGAGGACGATTTTCACACGGATTGGAATCGCCTGAATCCTTGACGCTTTGACAATTTCCAGACCCTCAATTATTTCAAGTCTGGGAAAATTGGGAGAGGTGACAAGTCAATCACAGGCTCACAGCTTCAGCCTTACGTTGTAATTTGCCAACGTCGACCGAACGACGTCTTCTTCCAAATCTTCTCCTTCTTCTTCGTCCTCGTCATCATGAACGTCGTCGGGAGGATTCTGAAGATTCAGAATAACTCTACAAAGAAGAAATGAGCTTTCCTTCAATCTGCGGCGTATCTTCAAGTGGTCACTGAAGAAGCGTGAATAGTCCAACGAATTGAACTTATTTCACTCTAGTGAACACTTGAACTAACAGACTACACCATTTTTCACAAGTAGGCACTCAAGTGAAGCTTTTTCCTTTTTAGTGATCCCTTGAGAAGGAGCGCCTTTCCCGTTTGGAACTGTGCTTTAGTGGTCACTAGAGCAGGGCTTTTTCTCTTTAGTGACCACTTGAAAAATACCTACTACTCCAATTCTCGTAAGTAGTCGAGCTTTTTCCTATCTAGTGAACACTTAAAGGAGCGCCTTTCCGTTGGGAACTGTACTCTAGTGCTCACTGGAGCAAAGCTTTTCTCTTTAGTGAACACTTGAAAGGAACCAAATACTATATTTTTCTTAAGTGGTCACTTAAGTGAAACTTTTTCTTTTTAGTGAACACTTGAAAGGAACCAAATACTATATTTTTCTTAAGTGGTCAATTAAGTGAAGCTAACTTCTTTAGTGACCACTTGAAAGGAACCAAATACTATATTTTTCTTAAGTGGTCACTTAAGTGGAGCTTTTTCTCTTTAGTGAACACTTGAAAGGAACCAAATACTATATTTTTCTTAAGTGGTCACTTAAGTGGAGCTTTTTCTCTTTAGTGAACACTTGAAAGAAACCAAATACTATATTTTTCTTAAGTGGTCAATTAAGTGAAGCTAACTTCTTTAGTGAACACTTGAAAGGAACCAAATACTATATTTTTCTTAAGTGGTCAATTAAGTGAAGCTAACTTCTTTAGTGACCACTTGAAAGAAACCAAATACTATATTTTTCTTAAGTGGTCACTTAAGTGGAGGGGCGCGCCGTAGCGCAACAGGTTGTGTGCCTGTCTACGGTCCACAGGGTCACAAGTTCGACCCCCGCCCCGACCATACGTGGGCTAACAGGCTGTTTTTCACTTTCGGGCCCCCCTATTCATTCAGATGGCTTTCTAAGCCGCGGAAAATGCATCCATATTATTTATCGAGCTTTTCAAAGTACATTTAGTAGGAAATTCGTTGCCTATCTTTTTGCCTAGCTCCGAACGGTAGATAAAATCGCGGGGAATCGTAGAAATAGCCTTATAAAAAATTCCAGAGCTGATAAATCGACCTGAATTCTAGTTTAAATGGTACCAATGGATGATACATACATGCTCACCAAATTTTGAGCCGTTTGGAAAATTAAAAAAAATAATCAACTTCTGACCCCATAAGAAAATGATTTCTGGAAATCTACAATTTTTTGGCTCAAAATCGTTATCAACTTTGAGTTAACCCTAAATAAGGTATATGCTTCAAGTTTCCAGCCTCCGGACGTTTTTTGACCAAGTTACAGTGTTTCAAAGCGTTATCACTTGACGGTTTGCGTACCCCCCGTACTCCCCAAAATCGGAAAAATCGATCTGTTTTTCAATGTTATTCCACATTATAAAGTGAGTTTTATGATCTGGCCAAGTTTCAGGCCGTTGGGATGAGTAAAAAATTCAAAATTTCAAAATATCCCTTTCCGGTGGCCCAAAATCTATTTTCCTTAAAACTCATCCCAACGGCCTGAAACTTGGCCAGATCATAAAACTCACTTTATAATGCGGAATAACATTGAAAACAGATCGATTTTCGGATTTTGGGGGAGTACGGGGGGTACGCAAACCGTCAAGTGATAACACTTTGAAACACTGTAACTTGGTCAAAAAACGTCCGGAAGGTTGGAAATTTGGAGGATATACCTTATTTAGAGTTAACTCAAGATTAATATTGATTTTTGAGCCAAAAAAATTCAAAAATTTCAAAAATATCCTTTCCGGTGGCCCAAAAAAATCTATTTTCCTTAAAACTCATCCCAACGGCCTGAAACTTGGCCAGATCATAAAACTCATTTTATAATGTGGAATAACATTGAAAAACAGATTGATTCTCGGATTTTTGAGGGTCTACGCTAAAAGTTGAAATATTTCTGTTTTGGAGTATTGACACCTAGCTGAATATACTTTCCAAAAAGCCCGCGAAACAAGATAATAGTCTCATTCAATTTTTTTATATTAACTTTAATAATCATTTCACATTGATAGTTTTTTTCGCGGGGGGTACGTACTTTTTTTCGAGGGGAGTACGTACTTTTTCAAGAAGGGTACGTGATGACGTCACAAAAAGTAGTTGGTTAGCCCATGTATGGCCCCGACCCAACCAAGGGGTTTAAGAAATGTTGGTAGTGGGAGACCACGACTTCAAAATCCCCAGCCGTCACACACAAGGACGGATATGTCACTGGAGCCAGTCCACTGATATCAGGATATGACCTCGGTTAATCGACTTGGGGCGCCGACACCGCTCAAGCGGTACAAAGGCGTAAGAAGAAGAAGAAAAGAAAGAAGAAGGTCACTTAAGTGGAGCTTTATCTCTTTAGTGAACACTTGAAAGGAACCAAATACTATATTTTTCTTAAGTGCTCACTTAAGTGGAGCTTTTTCTCTTTAGTGAACACTTGAAAGGAACCAAATACTATATTTTTCTTAAGTGGTCACTTAAGTGAAGCTTTTTCTCTTTAGTGAACACTTGAAAGGAACCAAATACTATATTTTCCTTAAGTGGTCACATAAGTGAAGCTAACTTATTTAGTGATCTCTTAAGAGGAGCAACTAATCTAGATTACCATTGAGCCTAAGCGGTCTTCGATGCGAGTCTTTTTCTCTTTAGTGATCACTCAAAAATAACCGAGTATTCCATTCTTCGTAAGTGGCCACTCAAGTGAAGCTAATCTGTTTTTAGCTATCTCCTAAAAAGGACCGACCACTTGAATTTAGCTTAGGATGTCTTCGATGTCAATATTTTTCCCCTTTAGTGACCGCTTGATAAGGATTGACTCTACTTTTTCGAGCTATTCTTTAGTGGTAACTGAAGCAGAGATTTTCCTTTTTAATGACCGCTTGAAAGGAACCGACTACTTATGTTGTCTGTAGTGATCCCTCTAGTGACCACTTGCGTTAGCCATCATTGAAAAAGATTACCTCCTCGTAATTGCATTCTTGTTTTTTGTCAGCATCATCGTCCATGACCTAAAATTTGATTTTAACCTCGAAAAAAAAGTTTGTAAAGGAGAAATACAGGGTGAGCAATAAATATTGAAACCGTTTTTTATTTGATTGCTGCTTTTTGCACAAAGGACTGGCCTTTGAATTTTTTTGTTTATTTCGTTCATTCATGCTCACGTATCATGTGTTTGAAGTTACAGCTCATACTTTTCAGTTTTCAGGTAATGGTGGCCCCATCTCCGTACCCACGCGTTTCAATATTTATTTGTCACCCTGTAGGTTTAAAAAAAGTGTCGAGAAAAAAATTTTTGGATGTGGCTAGAGAGGAAGATTCAAATTACAGCCTCTTGGTTAGGAATTCCCAGTAAGAAGTACTCGAAAATATAAATATAAGTAATTATCTACTTAGCGACACAAGACAAGACAGGTAAAGGAGAACGAAAAGCAAACGCTCAAAAACTGTTCATTTTCGATGTTTCGACTCGCAAAAAAAAACTTCTCTCATCTGGGAAAATATCCCTTCCTCAAAAATTTCGATGAAAAAAAATTCTGCGCATTTTCAATCGACTTTTTTGGGATCATATGGCGTTTACGAGATCTTTTTACTTGGGAATCGTTTTGAAATCGAGCGGAATGTTCCTTGATGTACTAGAAAATGATTTTTTACGAATTTCGAGGGTTTTCGTTGACTTTGAGATGTACTTTTTTAAAAAGGATCTACATCTGGTGCATCAAGAGGTGGTCAATTTTTAGGAAATCCAAATTACGAAGTGAAATGACCTTTCTTTTAAAGATGAGTAAAAACTTGATTGGATTCATGGGAAAGTACAGGACTAAAACAGAACTAATTTAAAAAATGCCGCGACTCTTAATCTAAAATAACCAGGAGTTCTAAGGGCCCTTGAAAGGCCCCCTCTAGCGGCCACTTTACCAGCTCCTAGAGGGTCCACTAAAGCTTGCAAAAGTGGTCCCTATAGGTGACATTCTAGTCGATAATTTCTAGGAACTCTATGCGAAGGAGTAGTTCCATGCGAAAAAAAAAACTGAAAAATTAACCTTTTTTGAAAGAAATTGAACGACCCCTATAAGGACTACTCAAGCTTTAGAGGCTATGGGGTCAGACCCTAAACCCCTTCAGGGACCAACTTGGTTTTACCCCTAGAGGGACCACCTGAAGGGGCTGTTTCCGCCACCCCCCTCACCCCTATAGGGACCCCTCTAAGCTTCCTAAAAAGAAGTTGGCAGCCTTTGCAGATAGGTCAAGAGCCCAAAAAGGTAGGAACAAAACTAGCTATGAAAAAAAGATTGGTTCGGATCAAAATGGGTCCAAGGGAAGGACCTGCGACAGCTGCATGGTGGGTGGGCGACGAATAGGTGTCCCCTCAGGGCGACAAACTTTTCCACTTCTTGTTTTTGTTTGAGCAAACGTTTTGTTGGGAAAATAGGTGATGGAATTTATTTAAATTATTCTAAAATAGTGGATTTTCAGCGAGATTAGAGAGAAAAATAAGCTGGAGAACAGGTTTTTTTCGGAAGCTTGAAAGGTAAAAATTCAAAAAAATCTTAAATTTTTCATTAAGTTAAGATGGAAATCGAAGTGAAAAACAATTTGAAAAATTCATTTTCTACAGTCGAAATTCCCAAAAAAGCAAGGATTCAACAAATTTGAGTTTGACCTCCAACCAAAAAATGATATTAAAAAGAAAAATAAAGTTTTTCCGATAAAAAACTTGATCTTAAATTTTTTCAAAACGGCAAAAACATTCTCGGTTGATAGAATTCGAATCTTAATCACTAATCTATAAGTCGGAACTTTTTTGAGCAAAATAAAATTTTCGGATCCAAAAAAACGCTTTTTTCAATGATCCTAGAACTATTCCAGGACGTAATCAGTTAATTTTTGATGTCGTTTTGAAATTAGTGTTGGTTGTTTCAGAAATTTTGACGCGTTTTTGATTGAAATGATTTTAGCCGTTGGAAAAAATGGGTCCTACAACGAAATATGAAATTTTACGGTGACTTCTACTCGCGAATTTGAAATTTTTGTTGAAAATACTCAACAAACTGTGATAATTTCTGGTTCAAGAACATAATTCCTCGTTTTTTAATCTTTTCCTGGTTTTGCGGTTGATAGAAAATATTAAACCGATTATTTTTAAATTTACAAATTTAGGCGATTTTCAAACATCCGAAGTGAGGTTGTTAGTGGAAACAAAAGAAAAATCAAAACCGTATTTCGGGTCTATTTTTCCGCTTAAAACTTTAAAAATTCTCGGCTCAAAATGCTCATAATCGAGTAAAGTAACGTTTTTTATCGTGTACAAATGGCTTTCTTCCATATAAAAGCATCTGGCACCCGCAAGGACCCATGGGTTCTCGAAATATTGATTATTTGTCGAGGTTTGAACATCAAAAAGATAAAAAAGAGCCTTGGAAGCTTAGAAACTGGTGCATTGAAAAAATATCCATTGATTTAAAGGCATAGGGGCAGTAGAAAACGGTGTTTCAGTTCAGAGCAGTATTCTGTAGAGCTTTTCATTGCGAATCGAACGGTGAACTTGGAAACGTACAGAAGTTCCTAGTTTTGAAGAAAACATTATTCAAAGTCAGAAAGCTTGAGTTCCCGCAAAAAGGGAGTTTTGCAGTAAAGTTGCTCTATGGACAACACGCTTCGCCATTTTTCGGATTTTCGCTTTTTTTTTTCGTTTCTTTCAATTTTCAATTTTTTCTGTTAACACCAAAGTTCTTTTCGTCACAAAAGCTTTCTGTTCATGTATAATTTGCACACTTTGATCGCAAAAATGCTTTTCTGGTGAAAAATGATGATTTTACACAGGTTTCGATTGGGATAGCGATTATTTGTGTTTTCTTTATTATCAATGTGTGTTTTCTGTTTTCTTAATCGATTTTTCAGAAATGAAATCCTTAATTTGAAGCAGATAACCGGTTATTTCTCATAAAATGCGAGTCTAATGAGACGTCCGCAACATCGCGTGCACAGCTACTGTAATCAGTTGTCTGAGCACCGATCCAAAGCTTTTTTCAAAATTAAAGGCGGGAAAGTCAAATCGCGTTTTTCTTCTAAAGTTGTCACATCTGTAATTTTTTTGAGTACACCATTCGATTCGCAAAGAAAAACTATATAAGATACTGCTTTCACCTGAAACCCCGTCTTTACTGCCCCTATGCCTTTAAAAAATTTGTTTCCGGTTAATTTTGGTTATACATTGTACATTTCACAATACATTCTGAAAATTTGGCTAAATTAAAAAAAAATTAGTGTTCCTTTTTGCTTTTCCTTTTTTTTTTCAAAATCAGTACACCTTCTCCAAATCGAGATTGATACTGAGAACGAATGGGAACTCGACAATCGGCGTTCGATTCATCAAGCGCCGGGGGGAGATCATTACAAAGGGCGCGACTCGTGTCGCCAGCCCCTTGAGTCCCACCGCCATTAATCACCAAAAATGCAACCAACTGCACGTTCTCATGAGCTGCCAATGAGCTCGAGGTGTCGAGGTTTGAACATCAAACAGATAAAAATGAGCCTTGAAAGCTTGGGAATAAGTTCATTGAGAAAATATCCATATAACTTTATTTTTAGGTTCACCATAATGTTAGCATTGTTAGCCAAACCCTGAAGCTTATAAACTGGTCTATTGGTTTCAGAAGTTTTTAAAATACATAGGAAGTCTAAAGTGGTCCCTCTAGGGGCAACTTTAAAGGTCCTTGAAGGATCCCCTCTAGGGCCAATTTACAAACTTCTACAGGGGACTCGAGGGGAAAAACAGCTCCTTTAGGGGTTTAAAGTCTGACCCTTTGCCCCTAATCCTCAAGTGGACCCTATAGGGGTCTTTCAAATTCATTCAAAAAACGCTTATTTATTCAGTTTTTCCGTGGAATTGCTTCTTCGCATAGTGTTCATAAAAATTATCGACTAGCCTGTCCCTTAAAGGGACCACTTTTGCAAGTCTTAGTGGCCTCTATAGGGGTTGGTAAAGTGGTCCCTAGAGGGGATCCTACAAGAGCCCCTATAGCGATCACTCTAAAGTTCCTAAGTACATTCCGTTAAAAAAATTTAATAGCTCTATTATTAGGTTCATCAAGCTTTTGACATGTCTAGAATAAAAAGAAGCCTTGAAGCTTACAAAATACAAAGTTTAATAGTAATTCCCAACCTTTCAAATAGCCTCTTCTTGAGGGAATTCGCATCTTTCTTCTCCTCATTTTTCCTTCTTCTTTATCTTTGTTCCTTTGAGAATCGAACATTCATTGCGCTGAAAAATATGAAAAATCAGTAAAACGAAAAAAAAAAACGGCAAATAACGAAAAAAATTCGAACTCCCCATAAAGTTGTTCAACTTTTCAAAGCTCAGCGGGGTTTCCGATTTCCCAATAACAAACTTAATAGAAGATAACCAGGTTTTTTTCAATCCATTATTATAGTATTATGAATTGTATCAATAAAAACAGACTGGATTTAAAAAAAAAAAGCTTCAAACGCTCCTATTTTTTTCATTTTTTAACAGGGAAAAGGAGGAAATTTGAATCAAAAATGAGTTTAGCATGTTGAAAAATTTCATCTCAAAAACACAATATGAAAAACGTGTTGAACACAAAAATAAGAAAAAAAAACTTTGACGCGAAAATTCAAGTTCGTTTTTGGAAGTTTGTCGGCCAAGTGCGCTCTAACGGACTTACGAATTCCCTCCAGGCACCCCTCAAGCACATATTTCTTGTTTTACGTTTTTAAAAGCGGCAAAATGTGAAGGCAAACAGGATAAAGTCATATTTTATCTAATACTCTGACTTTTTAAAAAGGTTTGATGATATATTATTTTATTTTATTTTTTTCACTTTTTTTGTTCAGGATTCCAAACAACGTTCGCATGGGCTCACGCCGCAAATTTTGCCTGAAACCGGGTTTTTTTTTCATTCCTGAAGAGTTTTAGGTCTAGAGAAAAAAATGGGAACTATAATTGAGTCAAAAAATCAATTGGCTTTCACGATTTCATTCATTTTTTTCTTTAAACGAGGGCCTGCGCCTTTAATAAGCTTTTTTTAGTTCTAAAGAATAAAAAAACGAAATTCAATAAAATACTTTATTAAATTCTCTATGAAAAATATTTTTTTATACAGTTGAGTACAAATGTACACGTATCACAAGTGGAATAATGGGGAAAAATACTGTTTTTTGGCATCTTTTGAGCGTTTATTAAGAAGGAATTGAAGTGAATGGGTAACTTTGAGGTCCATAAATAATACAATATGAAAAAAATTATTGGTTTTTCCTTAGAAAAGAGCCAAGAAGATGAGGACGACGGCACTGAAGAGTGACGTGGTGGTGGCCGAGTTCTGAAAAACCTTAAATCTTACGAAAATTCAAGGGATTTAAAAAAAAAGTAAGAAACCAAGCAGTGCAAATGACCTCGCTGTGCGTCAGAACCAAGAAAAACTAAAAATAAATGGCTTTTGGGCAGGGAAATGAGATTTTTTTCTTTGAAAAAAATATTATTTTGTCCGCAATTTTGCGTCAATAATTTACAGTATATGAAGAAAAAAATAAGATCCAAAGTATTCTTGGACCTTGGTAACGCGAACCGGACGTTTCTTTGGATTTCTAGAGATCACTTAAGAGCTCTGAGGCTACTAAAGTGGTCACTAGAAATGCTCCAACTTGGCCGGTGCGTCTCAGCAATTCTAGGGACCACTTAAGAGCTCTAAGGCTACTAAAGTGGTCACTAGAAATGCTCCAACTTGGCCGGCGCGTCTCAGCAATTCTAGGGACTACTTAAGAGCTCTGGGGCTACTAAAGTGGTCACTAGAAATGCTCTAACCTAGCCGGTGCGTCTCACCATTTCTAGGGACCACTGAAGTGTTCTGAAGCTACTAAAGGGGTCACTAGAAATGCTCCAACTTGGCCGGTGCGTCTCAGCTATTCTAGGATCACACAAGTGTTCTGGCATCACTAAAGTGGTCACTAGGCGTCCGATTCGCGTTACCAAGGTCCGAGTTATTTTCTCTTGTCCATGGAGTAATCTTTCCGCAAAATTTTACACTTTACGTCTAATATAGAGCTTGAGAAAACTTCCACAAGAAATCCTCATTTTCCCTGCCCAAAAGCCTTCGAAATTCAAATATCGCTACTTTCGCGGTCATTCACCTTGCGCTGTTCCTTGACTTCACTATTGTTGATAATTACCATGTGCATAGTCGTCGTCACCTCGACGACCGTCGTCGTCACGGCTTCGGTGACGTCATTCTGCAAGAAACACGTCATCTGAATCTGCGGCTCTTAACCAACCTCATGCTCAATCCTGCCAACGTTGTGGACGTGTTCAACGTGCGGGATGTTGACAGAAACGGTGGCCATCTCATCGAAAGGAGTGGCTGGAGAAGTGACCGCGGGAGCTAAAAGAAGTGCCGCCTGGGTGGTCGTCGTGACGTCATCCTCGTCATCGTCGTCGTCGTCGACGTCTTCTTGGGGAGCCGCGTCGTCGTCCTGCTTCACCACCGTCGTCTCCTTCTCGACGTGCTTCTCTTCTGAAGCGGCGTCGTCGGCTGTCTTCAAGACGGTTTCTTTCTCGACGTGCTTCTCTTCTGGAGAGGCGTCGTCGGCCGGCTTGATCACAGACTCGACGTGCTTCTCTTCCACTTCTTCTCCCTCTCCTTCTTCCTTGGAAAGGTCGATGGTTTGCTTTCTGACGGCCGTTTCATTGCGAACGACGACCCCAGAAGCTTCAGCAGATTCTGCGGATTCAAGAGGGACTGGCGACGTCGCTTGAACTGGCTCTCCGATGACGGTCACCTCTTTCGGCTGGTCGGCTTGGATCGTCTGTAATTATATTAGATAGGATCAGCTAGAGGAGTTTTCAGGCCGATTCCTGTGTTCTGAACCATCTGCGGAACCTCATCAGAAGTTCCAGTCACTCTGACCCACCTCATCGAACTTCTCGGCATCCACGACGAACCGGCAAACGTCCGGGAGATTCTGAAGCACGGTGATCAGGACCTGAACTTCATAGTCTTCCTTCTATTGAGAATTCTCCGAACCTGTTCAACTCCAGTTTGATTTTTCTCGGCGGCAGATTCCAAAAGTCGCTGACCGCCGTCGACAACTTGTTGGCGGGCCAGGTCCTGAGATTCTGACTATTTTTGGACATTTCAAAGACTTCCTACCAAGAACAAGCTTCCGGCTCCCGGACAGATGCTGTTGAGCCGAGTCGAGGCGCATGTCAAGACGCATTTGTGGGTTCTGAAACGCGAGAATAATAAGGAATCCGGAAGCACACTTACGTGCAGGCCTTGGTGGTGTAGTTGGGCTGGGCGATTTCCAAGGAAATGCCCTTGGGAGGCTTCTCGGCGGTGGCGGCTGGCTCATCGTCACAGGAATTCACACAGTCTTCCACTGCGGATTCGTCGTCGTCCGAATTCTGAAGACACTCGGCGACGTCGTGGAAGTCTGAAAGTACTCTGTTGGTTTCGGAGAAGTAGGAGGAAGATTCTGAATGTTTACAAGTGAAAAATACCGAGGAGACTTCCAGTGATCGCTTTAGGTCTCTTAAGTGACCACTTTAGTGATTTTTCTCAAGCTACTGAACCTTAGAAGCAGGTAAGGACGGGTTCCTAGCGATTTTTCAAGAAAAGTGGTCACTTTAGGGCTCGATTTGTCTTGAAAAAAAAAATCACTAAGACTAAATTTTTGTAAGAAGACGTCTAGTGATCTGTTAGGTCTCTTAAGTGATCATTTTAGGGATTTTTCATGAAATTCTGCACTATAAAAGCAGGTAATGACCGGTTCCTAGCGATTTTTCAAGAAAGTGGTCCCTTCAGGGTTTTAATAAAGACCACTGAAACAAATTTTCTTGAGAGGACGCCTAGGGATCACTTTAGGGGTCTCAAATGACCTAAAAAGTGACCATTTTAGTGATTTTTCATGAGCTCCTGCACTTTAAAAGCAGGTAGGAACGAGTTTTTAGCGATTTTTCAAGAAAAGTGGTCCCTTCAGGGCTGGAAAAAAAACACGAAAACTAAACTTTTGTGAAAGACGTCTAGTGATCGCTTTAGGGGTCTTAAAAGATTCAGAAAGTGACCATTTTAGTGATTTTTCATGAGCTCCTGCACTTTAAAAGCAGGTAGGGACGGGCTTCTAGCAATTTTTTCAAGAAAGTGGTCACTTCAGGGCTCGAAAAAAACACTAAAACAAATTTTTGTGAGAAGAGGTCTAGTGATCGCTTTAGGTGTCTCAAGTGACCTAAAAAGTGACCATTTTAGGGATTTATCATGAGCTTCTGCATCTTAGAAACAGTTAGTGACGGGTTCCTAGCAATTTTTCGAGAAAAGTGGTTACTTTAGGGCTCGAAAAAGACCACTAAAACTAAAGTTTTGTGAGTAGACGTCTAGTGATCACTTTAGGGGTCTCAAATGACCTAAAAAGTGACCATTTTAGGGATTTATCATGAGCTTCTGCATCTTAGAAACAGTTAGTGACGGGTTCCTAGCAATTTTTCGAGAAAAGTGGTCACTTTAGGGCTCGAAAAAGACCACTAAAACTAAAGTTTTGTGAGTAGACGTCTAGTGATCACTTTAGGGGTCTCAAATGACCTAAAAAGCGACCATTTTAGTGATTTTTCATGAGCTTCTGCACCTTAAAAGCAGGTAGCGACGAGTTCCTAGCGATTTTTCGAGAAAGTGGTCCCTTCAGGGATCGAATTGTCTTGAAAAAAAAAATCACTAAGACTAAATTTTTGTAAGAAGACGTCTAGTGATCTGTTAGGTCCCTTAAGTGACCATTTTTCGTGCTTTTTCATGAACTTCTGCACCTTAAAAGCAAGTAGTGACGAGCTCTTAGTGATTTTTCGAGAAAGTGGTCCCTTCAGAGTTTGAAAAATGACCACTAAAACTGAATTTTTGTGAGAAGACATCAAGTGATCGCTTCAGGTGTTTCAAATGACCTGAAAAGCGACCATTTTAGTGATTTTTCTTAAGCTTCTGCACTTTAGAAGCATTTAGTGACGAGTTTCTAGCGATTTTTCGAGTTGTCTTTAAAAAAATCATGAAAACTAAATTTTCGTAAGAAGACGTCTAGTGATCACTTAAGGTGTCTTAAATAACCTAAAAGTGACCTTTTTAGTGATTTTTCTTCTTAAGCTTCTGAACCTTAAAGACAGGTAGCGACCGCTTCTTCATCAATCATCATCATCATCAATATTTATTGGTTGTTTTAGTCAGATGGTATCGACTAGGCGGTGAAAAAATTGCTCTTTTGAGCGGCACTAACACCGCCTTTGGCGAAAAAGAAGTCAAAACGTGTAGTCGATTGAATTGAAAGCATGGTCTGACGGTACTTCGCCTCGTTCTCCCACAAGTAAATCCCTCAGTTTCGCGTGTACGGGCACGGCGGGGATGGTGGGGCTCGGGCACGGACACCGTGTACACTCTAGGGTAGCCTCGGCCGATCGAGAGAGCTACCACTTCGAGTGAAGAAAATACACGGAATGAAGAAAATACACGGAATGAAGAAAATACACGGAATTCTTAGTGATTTTTCGAGAAAGTGGTCCCTTCAGGGTTCGAAAAAGGACCATTAAAACGGAATTTTTGTAAGAAGACGTCTAGTGATCGCTTTAGGTGTCTCAAATGACCGGAAAAGTCACCATTTGAGTGATTTTTCTCAAGCTACTGAACCTTAGAAGCAGATATAGATGTATTACTAGCAATTTTTCGATAAAGTGGCCACCTCAGGGTCTGAAAAAGATCACTAAAACTCAATTTCTGTAAGTAGACGTCTAGTGATCACTTTAGGGGTCTCAAATGACCTGAAAGTGGTCATTTTTGTGATTTTTCATGTGCTTCAAGACCTTAGAAGCATGTAGGGACGGGCTTCTAGCAATTTTTTCAAGAAAGTGGTCACTTCAGGACTCGAAAAAAACACTAAAACAAATTTTTGTGATAAGACGGCTAGTGATCACTTTAGGGGTCTCAAATGACCTAAAAAGCGACCATTTTAGTGATTTTTCATGAGCTTCTGGACCTTAGAAGCATGTAGGGACAAGTTCCTAGCAAGTTTTCAAGAAAGTGGTCCCCTTTTTGGTGGAATCATGACGGTAGTAAACTGAAACCATTTCCAGAATTCTTCAAATTTCACTCAAGTGGTCACTCAAAGCTCACCATTGATTTTCTTCTCGCAAATGAAGCTCGAAGCCTGGATCCTGGCCAAAACTGCCGATTCTTCGGCTGGCCCACAGTTGGCGCCGCACTTTCGAAGGTTCTCATTGGCGCTAAATTTGAAATTGCTTTTTTGAAAAAAGCTACTGAATTGGGAAAATATTTAGTGGCCACTATAGAGGCTCGCCAAGGACTACTTGGAGAGGGCTCTAAAGTGGCCACTAAACCCACCTCTATAGTGGGCACTATTCTCCGATTTAGTGGCCACTTCAGTAGTTTTTCATCCAGTATTCCTTCCAGTAACTCTGATAATTAAAAAAAAATGATTGGACCAGTTATGTTGATCCATTGGCCCCTAAAGTGGCCACTTAAATTTTTTGTAGTCTAGCATTTAGACCTCTATAGAGACCACTAGTTTTTGACCGCTTAAGTGGCCACTAATTTGACTACTATAGTGGCCACTAAAAGTTCAAAACCCTAAAGTGGCCACTGAATTTTTAGTGGTCTAGTAATGGCACTTAGACCTCTATAATGGCCACTAATTTGACTACTATACTGGCCACTAAAAGGTCAAAACCCTATAGTGGCCACTAAAACGTCAAAACCCTATAGTGGCCACTAAAATTCTTTGTGGTCTAGTAGTAGCACGTATAGTGGTCACTAATTTTCAGCCCCTTAAGTGGCCACTAGTTTGACTGCTGTACTGGCCACTAAAACGTCAAACCCTAAAGTGGCCACTAAAAATTTTCCCACATGAAACATTTATACGTGGGCGTCATACCAAGACACTTTTTTTGCAATACCCTTGAAAAATTTGGGCGTAATTCATCAACCTTGAGAGAATACGAGTTTGCGCATCATACTATTTACATCAATGCCCGAATTGGGCGGAAAGTATAAACAATCGGGCAAGAAAAAGTGGTTGTTTGGACTTTTAGGACACGTTGGAATTTGATGAATTGTACTGATAATTGATCAGAATAAGAATTTGGAAGTACTGTATGAAAAAGGTCTTTTGAAGTCTGTGACTTGAAATTTTAAATCACAAAAAAAGTCTCACGTTTTGGAACAGTCCGACCTGTCTGCGCCCTCTTATCTCTCATCGTTGTGGTGCCGAGAAAAGCTATAGTGGCCACTTAAGAGGTCCCTCAAAGGCTACTAAGAAAGGACCCTAAAGTGGCCACTAAGACTATCCTTATAGAAGCCACTATTTTGAGTCTTAGTGGCCACTATAGTAGTTTCTAGCGGTCTAGAAGTACCATTTAGAATCCTAAAGAGGCCACTTAAGTGGCTACTAGAAATTTTCTCAGTACTTGAGATCTACAGAGTGGTCCCTAGAGAGGCTCTTGGAGATTTCCTTCTAGGGATCATTCACCAACCCCTATAAGGACCACTTTTGTCCCCCACAAGGGCTGTTTTCATTCCTAACCCCTATAGGGACCCCTTGAGCTTTCAGGGCTAAGCGCTCAGACCTTAAACCCCTAGAGGGACCACTTTTTCATCCCACAGAAGGACTTTTTTCATTCCTAACCCCTATAGTGACCCCTTGAGCTTTAGAGGCTTAGGGCTCAGACCTTAAACCCCTATAGGGACCTCTTGAGCATTAAAGTTTACGGGTCCAGGCCTTAAATCCCTATAGGGACCACTTTATCGTCAAGTTTTCCTTCTGAATTCAAAAAATTGATGCCAACCTGCAGAATCCATCGATATTCGTAGCAATGGTCGGGAAGTTGGCGAGGTCACTGGCCGCCAAAACTTCGCTGAACTTCTCAAAACAGTCGTTCGCGCAGCCGGACATTGTCGACATCTGAGCCGACCTCGTCGGTATCGCCGCACCTGAGATGTGACGTCATTTCAGATCTTTTTGATGACGTCATTATTTTCGAAAGTACAGAAGAACTTCCCTGTTTCAAGGAACCATCCAAATCTAGAAAACTGGGAGCTTTTCAAGCTTCGAAAATGACGTCATTTCAGATTATTTAGTGACGTCATCACTTTCGAAAGTAGAGCTTCTCTGTGTTATGGAATCGTTTGAATCTAGAGAATCAGGGGATTTTTCAAGCCTAGAAGGTGACGTCATTTCAGATCATGTGATGACGTCATCACTTTCGAAAATATAAAGGATCTTCTCTGTGTTATGGAATCATCAAGGAACCATGCAAATCTAGAAAATTGGGAGCTCTTTCAAGCTTCGAAAATGACGTCAATTCAGACCATTTAGTGACGTCATCACTTCCGAAAATACATAAGACCTTTGCTGTAACAACAAATCACTAAAATCTAGAAAATTGGGAGCTTTTTCAAGCCTAGAAGGTGACGTCATTTCAAAGCCATGAGGTCATGGATCTCAAGAACTTTGCGTTTTTTGTTTCCATTTTTGTTTTTGGATGGAAGTATTTGACGTCCCTTCGAGGTCCTATAGTGACGTCATTTTTCAGCCATGACGTCATAAATCACAGAAAAAGCAAAAACTGAGTTTTGAAAGGTTTTAACAGAAGTTTTTGGGTAGGTGATGTTGGCGTTACATTCAAGTTTTCTAATGACGTCATAAATTAGAAGAATGACGTCATTTTCGAGGCATGAGGTCATGGATTTAAAACAAGCTAGAACAGAGCTTTTTGAACTTTTTTAAAAACTTTTTTTGGGTGGAAGCTTTTGGCGTTACATACAGGCTTATGACGTCATGAATTGAAACTTCGATAATGACGTCATCATTGTAAACCTAGAAGGTGACGTCATTTTCGAGCAATGACGTCATGGATCTCAGGATAAGCTAGAACGGAGCTTTTCTATTTTTTTTTTTTGGATGGAAGATTTTGGCGTCCCTTTGAGATCTTATAGTGACGTCATAAATAAGAACTTCGATTATGACGTCATAATTTTAAAATGAGCAAAGGTTACGTTTTTTTTTCAAATCGTTGTTAAAACGAATATTTATTTGTTAATTTCGAAACTGATAAAACAAATAAGGAATATTACCGTAAACCGTCGCGACGACCAGCAAAGATGACACCAGCCAAGGGAGCATTTTAGTGAGTTTTCGAATCGATATATCAAAATATTTCGAAGGCCTTCACCACGTATGTTTTCGTCCTTATAAGGCGGCTGTCTGAAACGAAAAATCGTCGAATCGAGTAAATAAAAATATTTTGAAATGGGATCGTCAAACGACTGAAGACAAGGAAACAGGGGGGTTCTGATCATTATCATCATCAAATGATTTTTTTTTCCTTCCGCCTTTTCTTGAAACTCGAGAGAGAGAAAATCGACGTCAGTGACCATGCGGTGGTCTTTTGGGGGAAGTTTGCCGTGGTTCTGTGTGACTTTATTGCTCATCTTAGCGAATTTCAGGGAGAAATTTGGGTCTTATAAAAATCTATGTTCGAAAAATGAATTTCAAAAATTAGGCTTCCACTTGGGCGAAGTCGAAATAGTGGGTAATGGCCGCCTGAAATGAGAGGTTCAAAAAAGGCCACTGAAAGGCACCAAAATGGTCGCAAAAAGGCACCGAAAAGGCCACAAAAAGGAACCAAAAAGGTCGCAAAAAGGCACCGAAAAGGCCACAAAAAGGCACCAGAATGGCCGCAAAAAGGAATCAAAAAGGTTTCAGAAAGACACCAAAAAGGACAGGTCGCAGAAAGGAACCAAAAAGGCAACAAAAAGGCACCAAAAAGATCAAAGATAGACAGCAAAAAGGCCGTAAAAAGGCACCGAAATGGTCGCAAAAAGGAACCAAAAAGGTCGCAAAAAGGCACCGAAAAGGCCACAAAAAGGCACCAAAATGGCCGCAAAAAGGAATCAAAAAGGTTTCAGAAAGACACCAAAAAGGACAGGTCGCAGAAAGGAACCAAAAAGGCAACAAAAAGGCACCAAAAAGATCAAAGATAGACAGCAAAAAGGCCGTAAAAAGGCACCGAAATGGTCGCAAAAAGGCACCAAAAAAGCCACAAAAAGGCACCAAAAAAGTTCCAAAAAGGTCCCAAAAAGGTGGCAAAAAGGTACGAAAAAGGCCGCAGAAAGGCACCAAAAAGGGTCCCTTTATCGAATCGTCCAATTTAGAGCTTTTTTTCACCCTTTCCGACTTTGCTTATCAAATCATTTTTTTTTCTTTTTTTGCTCAATTCAGAAAGATTTCTGAACTTCTCAAGTTTGAAAAATGACTGGAAACTTCAAAAATCAACAGAGACCATGATCATCCAACCAAAAAAAGTTGAAGAATCAAAAAAGTCAAAAATCTTTGTTTTCGCCCAATTTTCGAATCAAAACACTTGAAACCTTGTTCTGAAAAAAACTATTTCCTTCAAAAAAAGGAAAACAGAAAACGCTAGAGGCTATTTTTCTATTTTGTACGGAGAAGGGGTTGGAAAATGGGCGGACCCGAAAAAATTAGGACTGTTTGGAAAAAACAGCCGTTTCAGGGGCGTGGTCTAGAACTTTACGGTGTTTTTTCAAGTTTTTAGATTTTTGAAAGGATGAACTATTCATAATGAATTCGAGTTGAAAAATTGGATGATTTGTATATTTTTTGAATAAAAACATTTTTTCCACTATGGTGAAAATCTGAAAAATCAAAATTATGAAAGTCCATGAAAATATTGAGTGAAAAATAAACGCTCGCATTTTAATAACGTCCACATTTTCACAGTTTGTTGTTTTCTGGTGAAAAATATTATTTTTGAGAAGTTTTTAACGAAAAACTGTGATGAGAGAGGTACATGGGAATCGCAGAAATTGATTTTTTTCAAGATTTTTTTCATTTAAAAAAATGGGCTTTTTAGTGTAAAATTATTAAAAAAAGAACTGTTTGAAACGTTTGAATCAAAAATGTTTGGAAAAAGCTGGAAATTTTATGAAAAATTTTTTTTCCTATTAATAATAAATCGAGTTATTTTTTTTCACACATGAATTATTCAATTTCGATCATTTTTTTGGAATTTTAGAAAGGTTTTTTTCATTAAGTTTTCGAAAAAAATGAACATATTTCAAGTCCTAAATCAAATAAAATATAATTCGAAGGTCAAAAAGGGTATATTTGTTCAGTTTGAACAGGAATTCCTAGAAAAAAAAGCCCCTGAAAAAATTTTCAAGGTTGAAAAAGGGACCTGCTGAGTTCATAAGAAACCGAAAATCTTTGAAAATTTTTTGAAAAGGGTCTTAAATTTTGAAACAACAGGAAATGAGCAAAAACCGTGGGAACTTCCCGTTCGGAAAATTTGTTTGCCAAGGGGCGAAAAGCTTGTCAAAATTAGGCCGGTTCTTCTGGAGGGGAATGAGATCGAAGTTCTGAAAATTCGAACCGTCAGAAATCACAGGGTTGTGGTACATAGGAAAAGGCACAAAAATCACTGAAAGTTCAAGAAATTTTCCTTCTTGGGGAGTCCAGAGTGGTCCCTAATGAGGCAACCTTAGGGGCCCTTCGAGAGCCCTCTAGGGACCACTTTCCCAACCCCTATAGGGGCCACTGAAGCTCGCAAAAGTGGTCCCTATAGGGGCACCATAAGGGGCCCTTGGAGAGCCCTCTAGGGACCAATTTACCAACCCCTCTAGGGGCCACTAAAGCTTGCAAAAGTGGTCCTTATAGGAGACTTTATTGTCGATAATTCTTATGAACTCTATGTGAAGAAGCATTTCCATGCGAAAAACTAAATAAATAAGGTTTTTCGAATAAATTTGAAGACCCCTAGAGGGACCACTTACGCTTTTGGGGCTGACCCCTATAGGGACCGCCTTTATTTCATCCCTAAAGGTACCACTTTTTCAACCCCTATGGGGACTGTTTTTCCTCCTAAACCCTAGAGGGACTACTCTTAAATTCCTTAGCCTCGAAAAAAAGGTTCAAAATTGAATTTTAAAAAAATTTTTTTCAAGTCGAAAAATCAATCTTGTATTTCCTGTAGTGGCACCTCGAACATCTCAAAAAATATTTTTTACAAAAATTTGAAATTTCAAAATTGACAAAAATCCTTTTTTGGACAACAATAAGCTGGTTTTTCAGTCACCCCTAAAGGGATCACTTTTTCGGGCCCTATAGGGACTGTTTTTCCCCTAAAACCTGTAGGGACCACTTTAAAACTCCTATGTTGGCCACGAAAAAGGTTCAAGATTGAACAAAAAAATCTTTCGAGTATTGAAATTCTTGTAGTGGCACCTCGAACATCTCAAAAAATGTTTTTTAGAAAAATTTGAAATTTAAAATTACTTTTTTGGACATCAATGAGGTGGTTATTCAGTAAAAATTTGAATTGAGGTTCATTTTTATCGGTTTTTTGATCGAATTAATCCATTTTGACCTCAAAATGATCTCAAAAATCAAGACAAAGCGTCGGAAAAAGCGAGATCAGGACAGAATAAACCGACGCTGACAGCTGCGCGAGAGAAAAAAAAGAGACCTTGGGGCGTTTTTCGTCTTTTCACCACCAAATATGTACAAATAAGGAAGCAAATGGGTTTTTTTCCCCAAGGTCGACAAATAAGGAACCCAATCGTATACCAAACGGCTTAAAGTCCATTGTTAATATTTTTTTTGATTTTCGTTTTCGAGAAAAAAAGACTTATGAAAAAGGCCCTTCATTTGTCAAAATGGTCAAGGTCAATATTGAAGTACTAGATTTCGAGATATGGACATTTTAGGGCAAGATTTTTGACGGAGATTGCTGGAAAATGGAAACTTTTTCAGTATTTTTGCAGAAAATAGTTTGTAAAGCGTCCGGATACACAAAAAGACAAACTTTTATTGAAAATTTAAAAATTGTAGATATTATCGAAATTTTCTGACCGTCAAGAAGCGAAAAATTCCAAATCTCCAAGAGAAAAAAAGCTTCAAATTCCCTCTTTTATTAATTTTCATATTTCAAAGTCCAGAAATTTATCCCGGAAAGTTGTTCTGGACAAGAAAAATCACCAAAAAAACCCCTTAACTGGAATTTTTTTCCCTAAAAAAATACATTTCGGTTGAGCTTAATCAAACTAGAATATTCTTTTTTTCTGTTGAAAATCTTTGTTTTTTTATTTTTTTAAGGGGTTTAGAATCAGTTTAGCAATTTTTCAAAAAACAGAACCGTTCAGTTTTTTTTGAAGGCATAAAAATGATTCAGAACCCTCAAAAGTTGGAATAATACCTCTTTTTAGCTTGATATAACTGAAAATAGAGCCTCAACTTAAGAACGCTAGAGTGGTCCCTGTAGGGTCTAACTAGAGCCCCTAGGGGCCCCTTTGCAAGTTTTAGTGGCCCCTGTAGGGGGAGTTAAAGTGGTCCCTTAGGGGAGCCGTTAAAGGCTCCTAAGATTGCCCTATAGGGACCACTCTGGAGTCTCACTTAGGGAACCCTTTTCAAGCTTCGAGTTCTATAGGGAAAGCTCAAGCGACCCCTTAAGGGGCTCCTAAGATTGCCTCTCTAGGGAGCACTTTGAAGTTCTTAAGAAAGTCTATAGCAAGGCAAGAACAGTCAAAATCAAGCTTCAAAATAGTTAGCTTGAGTGGTTACTAAAGGGGAAATCTCCAGAGTGATCTCTAAAGGGGAGATCTCAAAGCAGGGCTTTTTTGAGCTTCATAAAACCGAAAATAGAGCTTCAAAATCTTGATTTCAAGAAAACGAAGAACTTCAACTACAAAAAAAAACCTCTCTAATGGAATTCAAGCTTAAATTTGTACTTAGAAGAGTTGAAATCAGACTGAAAATTGCTTCAGAAGCTTCAAAATACGAATCAAAGCTTTTTTGAGCCTTATCTAACCAAAAATAGAGCTTCAAAATCTAAATTTGAAGAAAACGAAGAACTTCAACTACAAAAAAAACCTCTCTAATGGAATTCAAGCTTAAATTTGTACTTAGAAGAGTTGAAATCAGACTGAAAATTGCTTCAGAAGCTTCAACATTCGAATCAGAGCTTTTTTGAGCCTCATAAAATCGAAAAATGGAGCCTCAAAATTGAAATTTCAAGAAAAAAAAGTTCTTCAACTACAAAAAACACACCCCTTGAGTGGATTTCTGGCTTAAAACTTAATTAAGTACAGTTAAAATCAAACTGGGAGATGCTTCAAATGATTCAAAATTCGATTCAGAGCTTTTTTGAACCTAAAATAACTGAAAATAAAGCCCCAAAGTTTGAACTTCAAGCTATCATTGAAATGACGAGACGAAGAAGAACTTCAACTACATAAAAACACACCACTTGAGTGGAATTCTGGCTTAAATATGTGTTTTAGAAGGCGAACACGTTCCGCCCGTTGGATCGTTTCCCAAAGCGACAATACTCCTTTGTTGGGCCAATATGCAGAAAACGTGCCAAAACAACAACTGCTTTTCCTTTTCGCCTAGTCTAATAGGCTCAATTTGTGAGTTTTTTTGTCTTTTGTTTTCGAAACGGCGAGAAATCAAGTGCTTGACATGAATCAGCCTGAAGAAAAGTTAAAGGCGCAGGGCGGAGCTTAAAAAATAATTTTTTTTGAGACTTTTTGTGGCCTTCAGTGTATCTTCCACTAGATGGGAGATAAATCGTAAATCTTTTATTTATTTTCAAAAGTTATAGGGGTGTTTAATTTAAAGGCGCAGGGCGGAGCTTAAAAAATAATTTTTTTTGAGACTTTTTGTGGCCTTCAGTGTATCTTCCACTAGATGGGAGATAAATCGTAAATCTTTTTATTTATTTTTCAAAAAGTTATAGGGGTGTTTAATTTAAAGGCGCAGGGCGGAGCTTAAAAAAGACGTTTTCGAGAGAATCTGTAGGTTTTTAGTGTTTTTTCTACTGGAAGTGAGATAAGTACAGTGCTTACTTTATTTTTTTGAAACAAGGTAATCGGGAGTTTAAAGGCGCAGGGCGAAGCTTGAAAAAGGGTCTTACCGAGAAAATTTTCACTAAACTGTTGCATCCAAACCTGTGGACTTTTAGTGTTTTTTCATTGGAAAGTAGATACATCTGAAGTTTTTTTCTTTATTTTCAAAAGTTACAGGCGCTGCTTCATTTAAAGGCGCAGGGCGAAGCTTGAAAAAGGGTCTTACCGAGAAAATTTTTACTAGACTATTGCTTCGAAATCGGAGGAGTTTTAATGTTATTTTCACTGAAATGGAAATGAATATGGAGCTTTTTATTTGTTTGAAACCTTTGGATAAGGCATTTAATTTAAAGGCGCAGGGGCGGAGCTTCAAAAAGGGTCTTACCGAGACAATTTCCACTGGACTTTTTCCTCGAAATCTGTGCATTTTTAGTGTATTTTCTACTGGATGGGAGATAAATGGGGGGCCTTTTATTAATTTTTGAAAGTTGGATGAAGCACTTAATTTAAAGGCACAGGGCGGAGCTTAAAAAAAGGTCTTACCGAGACAATTTTCACTGGACTTTCCTGAAAGTCTATGGACTTTCAGTTTTATTCTCACTGGATCTGGAGCTTTCATTTGTTTGAAACCGTTGGATGAGGCATCTAATTTAAAGGCGCAGGGCAGAGCTTAAAAAAGGTCTTACCGAGAAAATTTTCACTGGGCTGTTGCATCGAAATCTGTGGACTTTTAGTGTTATTTTCACTATAATCTGAAGCTTCCATTGGTTTGAAATAGTTGAATGGAGCGTTCAATTTAAAGGCGCAGGGCGGAGCTTGAAAATGGTCTTTTCTGGATTTTTCTTCATTGATTTTCAGTTTATTTCTTAACAAATAGTATTCATTAGACAATAATCAACAGAAAAGCGAAACAAGTAGGAAAATGACGTTAGGCGTTTGTTTATTGAAAAAATTAAAATAGAATAGTGACATGGTAAGAAGAAATAACGTGTAACTTTCAGAGACACAGACATTGTTCGTTTTTTTTATCCCAAGTCGAATGGACGAAGGACCGACGAGGATGATTAAACATGTCTATTGAGGAACGAGATTTTTTGTTGGAGAATGGTGTCGTTGAACTTGCCCAGGATGGCCAGGACGCACAGGTTCCGTTTCAGCATGATTTCCAGCTTTTCCGGCTGATCCTCCTCCTGAAATGATGGTTTGAGAGTGGAAATTGAGATTCTGAAAATTTCTAAAAGATGCTGGAATAAAAGAAAAACTGAAGAATCGTAAAGACGAAACCGCGTCGCGACCGCACGCAGCGGAACAGCGGAATGTCGTACAGTGAAATTTCAAGTGGGACTAAATTTGTCGAGCTTTTTTGACTCAAATTTGGGAGAAACGAAGAAAAAAAGTGAAAATCCGAAAAATGGCCAAGATCTTCTTGAAATTTCACCAAACGGCATTCCGCGATTCCGCTGCGTGCGGTCGCGACGCGTCTTTGCCTTTGCGAGCTTCGGTCGTGTTTTATTTTTTCTATTCATTGATGGTTTTCTATTGGAACATATGAGAGTCGAGTACTAGAAAAACTGGAGGTTCGTAAAGACGAAACCGCGTTGCGACCGCACGCAGCGGAATGTCGTACAGTGAAATTTCAAGTCGGACTATATTTGTCGAGTTTTTTTGTTTTGAATTTTAAAAGAAACGAAGGAAAAGCGACAATACGAAAAATGGCTAGTATTGTTGAATGCACTCCACTATGGCAAAACGCGTTATCCATGGAGCAACTTTACTGCAAAGCGTTTTTTTTGGCGGGAACTCAAACTTTTCTCCAAGACTAGGATGTTCTTCACTTTTCCAAGTATTTTTCTTGAACCCCAATTTTTTTTCAATCAAAAAAAAACTCACATTGAGCAACGCTTCGACGTCGGTGTAGAACGAAGCAGCGGAATTTTCGATGACGGCAATCAAATTGTGATAAGTTGCTAACCTGCCGCGCGCGGTAAGTCTCAACTAAAAGGAGGATCAGAAATGGTTTTTGAGATTTCTCGGCTAACCTGATCGATGAGATCCGTGAACTTCCGCAGATACTTTCGGAGCTTCTCCTTCTTCTCGGCGACTTCACCAGGAAGGTTGACGGACCATTCTGAAATGCTTATTTGGTAGGAAACTCAAATTTTGTTAACCTGAAGGGGTTGAGTTCTCGTCCCAGGGACCCATGTAAGCTTGCAAGGCTTCGAGCATCTCTCGGTTGTTGAAATCCGAGGTGACGGATCGGAGAAGCTCGGGCGGCGGGAGTCGGATCTTCTTGATGTAGTCGGCGAGGCCTTGCCATTCTTGTAGGGAGTAGTGATCGGTTTCCGGGGCTGGGACCTCAGCGGGCGGGTTCACCACGGGCGGGACTTCCGCGGGCGGTTCCGTCGTCGAAGAACCCGGCGCGTTCGTCGTCTTCTCAGGCCCCTCGGCGTTCTTCACCGCCCTCTTCTTCGTCGATCTCGCCTTCGCCCTCCGTTTTTGAACCCCCATAGTCTTCGAGATTTTCGCAATCCTCCGGCTGAATCTGGTCGGCTCTCGAAGAACTTTGGCTTTTCTTTTTTTGGGCTCCTCCTTCGGCACTTCCTTCGGATCATCCTTCGGCACTTCCTTCGGACCGTCATTCGGATTGTCATTATTCTCTTGGTCGTCTTCGGTCGGCAAACATTCCAACTTGATTTTTTTCGTCAGTGAAGCCGGATCTGGGTAATCACTCGCACGGTAGTAGTATACACAACCTGGCGTGAAGACTCGGAAGAAATCGACTTCTCCGGCCTGTCCTAGCCCTAGGACTACTCCGCCCTTTTTATTCTTCATATAAACGTCCTTCAAAGATTCGACGTTTAGTTTCATCACGATCGTGATCCCGACTGACATTTTCGACCTGAAAATTCAATATTACAACATTGATTGAAAAGAAAACGGACAAAAAATATCGATTTCGGGAAAAATGATTGAAATTTGATTAGCCGAATAACAGTAGAAATGGGGGTCATTTTTGCGTAGGTTCGGAATTTTCTTTAATTTTTTTAAAAAAATCTTTGATGGAGTGGGAATCGGTCCCCCAAGGTCGCTATCTGCGAAAACTTTTTGTTTTTGAGATATTATTTTTCAAACTTTTTGTCCTTTAACACGCATTCTCCCAGAAAATCGAACAAATGCGAAAAGTTTCGGTACAAAAATTTAATTTTCGTTCCTGAGAGCTCTTCTTTCTATCATAGATAGTGAACAACCTCTTGAATGTTTAGAACCAGTTTTTATTAGGCTTCGCCCACTTTCAGGCTTACTGTAGAGAAAACACCGTAAAACCCAAACTTTTTTCCTAGTGGAGCAAATTGGTCCAAACCAATTTTTAAACAAAATCTGTTCCCATATGAACGTTTATAGTTATAGAACTGACCCGGAAAAAAATTTTTCTTTCAAAAGAAAAAAATAAAAAGTTTTTTTTGAAAAAAAGACGATTTTTTTGCAGTCTTTGAGTCATAACTAGTACTAGAACCCCCGAATGCCTGGATTTTTTTTTTTTCAATCGACGCGTTAGGGTCTTGTGAGTAGAGGAAAAATGTCTAGAATGTCTAAAACACGTGACACCGTTTGCAAGGAATCTGCACGCGCAAGCAGTCATTGCATGGCAGCTAGGAGCGTGGTGCAGTGGGTAGCGCGCTTGCCTGCGAAGCCTATCACGAAGGTTCGGATCTTTTGGCCGCTAACATTTTTTTGCCATTTTTTTTTTGACGGGCATGTGTCACGTGTTTAAAAAAAGCAAAACTTTGAAAAATCATATATACTAAAAGTTTGCGCAAATAGCGACTATAGGAGATCGATTCCCAGTCCATCAAAGATTATTTGAGCAACTTTACAGAAAAATCCGAACCCTACGCAAAATGACCTACGATGTGAGGTGAAATCGCCCTTTTTTTTAAATTTTATCTCAAAATTTCTACTTTCAATCGGTTTTTTGAAGCAAATTCAACGAAGCAACAGTGTACACGGAATTGTTTACAGTGAAATTGAGAACGCGAATTTGCGGACGTGTCATAGAACTTGCAAACCGTAGATACAATAAATAAAATAAATTCACTACTTAGGAACTCCAGAGTGGCCCCTATAGGGGCAACTTTAAGGACCCTTGAAGGGTCCCCTCTAGTCAACACTTTACCAACCCCTATACGGGCCACTGAAGCTTGCAAAAGTGGTCCCTATAGCGAAAATGCTAATCGATAATTTTTATGTACTCTGTGCGTAGATGCATTTCCATGCGAAAAATTAAATAAATAAGCGTTTTTAAAGGAAATTGAAAAACCCCCTATAAGGACCACTTAAGTTTTAGGGTCAAAGGGGGAGGCCCTAAAATCGAAGGTGGTCCCTATAGGGGTTTACGGTCTGACCCCTTAGCCCCTGAAGCTCAAGGGAACCTAAACGGGTTTTTGAATTTCATTCAAAAAACGCTTATTTATTTAATTTTTCCCATGCAAATGCTTCTTCGCATATAGTTCATAAAAATCCTCGACTAGCATGCCCCTAAAGGGACCACTTTCGCAAGCTTTAGTGGCCCCTATAGGGGTTGGTAAAAGTGGTCCTTGAGGGGAAAGTGATCCCTATAGGGACCATAGTGCAGTTCCAAAAAAATTAATTCTGTTGAAAAAAACGCAAAAATATTTCCGTTGAAAAAAATTTTTCACAGTAAATCGATAACTTTTTAAAAATTTGGTTGAAACCTTAAAAAAATCTAGATAGAAATCAAAAAATTCAAAAAAATGAGAAGGAAGAAGAGAAAAAAATGAGGCAGATGTATAAAAATGATGATGCAATTAATTTTCATTGAGTTAATTTTTTTCTTTGCAAGGTCTATTGATTTATTTTTTTGAAATTTGAGATTTTTTATATGAAAGCTGGACAGTTGAGGGCGTAATGAAAAGCTTGAAAAAAGGAACCCAAAAAAATAGTAAAAAAAAAGGAAGAAAGAGAGAAAAATCAAGAAATATGATGTGTAGCCATGAAGCTGAGGGGGGGCAATCAGAAGAAAAAAATCTCGATTCTCTCGGCGCCAGGGACGCGGCGGGCGAGATGGAAGTTGTAACATTTGATAAATCGAACGCCGACAGGCGACCGACCTCACGTCAACACATGTCACGGCTCCTGTCCACGGGCATTTTCAGGCCCATCCGCCACTTTTTGTCCCGCCAATTAATCAGCTAACAAAGAATTATGCTCCCAACCGGGGGTTTTTATCACTTTTGAGGGGCCTTATCGTTCGACGCCCGGTGAAGTGGAAAGGGGTGACAGGAGCGTTCAGAAAAATCGATAGTCGAAGAAAACGAAAGACAGTGTCGCGGCTCAATGAGCGAGATGCCAGGGGGAAGACGAATTGGCGCCCCTTTTTTTTTCGATGTTTCGAAGGGCCGATGGTTCGCCAGCACCCAAGACGTGGAGAATACCAAATGAAATGAAAAAAATTGGGTAAGTGGCCATTATAGGGTTTTGACGTTTTAGCGGCCACTATAGTAGTCGAGTTAGTGGCCACTTAAGGGGTTAAACTTAGTGGCCACTATAGAGGTCTAAGTGCTACTATTAGACCACTTAGTGGCCACTTTAGGGGTCAATGGATCAACATAACTGGTCCAATCTGTTTGTCAGTGTTACTGGAAGAAATACTGGATGAAAAACTACTCAAGTGGCCACTATAGAGGCTTGCCAAGGACTACTTGGAGAGGACACTAAAGTGGCCACTAAATCCACCTCTATAGAGGCCGCTATTTTCCGTTTTAGTGGCCACTTCAGTGATTTTTCATCCAGTATTCCTCCCAGTAACTCTGATAATTTTTAAACAAACAGAATGGACCTTTTATGTTGATCCATTGACCCCTAAAGTGGCCACTAAAATTTTTTGTGGTCTAGCACTTAGACCTCTATAGTGGCCACTACTTTTTAACCCCTTAAGTGGCCTTTAATTTGACTACTATAAGGGCCACTAAAACGTCAGAATCCTATAGTATAGTGATCACTAAAAAATTTTTACCGTTTTGAGCCTTAAAAATTGACGGTTCCTAAGCAAATATGGAAGTATTTTGCTCATGATAGGTACCTAGTAGAGTTTTTTTGGCGTCCTTTTTTGAATATTTGAATGGTGGAAGAATGTTCCTAAGACGTGAATGTTTGGAAATAATAATTCGAAGAAGAATTTCGAAGTTAAAACTTGATAAATTATTGGATCGAATTTTCAGCTAGAGTGCGGTTTTAGGTCAAAAAATGTATGATTTTTCGAATTCCAAGAAAAAAAAATAGATTTTTTTGGCGCCTTTTTTTGAAGTTTTAAATAGAAACTGATTTTTCTGTACCACAGACTATAACAATATCAGAATGATTGGAGTATCAAAAAAAAATTGAGGTTAAAAAATAACGTTGAATGGAGGTAAATGGTTAAATGAAACAAAGAAAAGTCGACAGTTTCGAATTTTAAAAAATCAAAATTTCGCTGTACTTCACACGGGAAAGCTATTGGAATCTGGTAATTAAATATAAATTTCGAATCGAAGAAAATGGAGATAAATAAATGGATGAAACAAAAAAAATAACGTTTAATGGAGGTTAATGGTTAAATGAAACAAAGAAAAATCGACAGTTTCGAATTTCAAAAAATCGAAATTTCGCTGTACTTCACACGGGAAAGATATTGGAATCTGGTGATTGAATATAAATTTCGAGGAGATAAATGAAAGGATGAAAAAAAAATTTCAACAGTTTCAAAATTTGAATGTAGATGAGACCTTCGTCAACGCGAAAAATGGATGATTCAAAGTCACCTAGCAGAGTTTTGGCGCGAAGTTTCAAAAAACCAAGGGTTCCCTGGCACGGCAGACGTAAACAAGACGGGGGAAGGTGCGCGTCTTTCGCGATCGTACAAAGGGCAACTGGCCGCTGTTATTTTATAGCCGGGTAAAACAGATCCGCGTGAGTTATAAGGTCATTCATCGAGGACTTTCGATTGCCTGAGACGCCAGAGTGGTCCCTATAGGGGAAACCTTAAAGGCTTAGGGGCAGTAATAAACGGTGTTTCAGTTCAAAGCAGTTCTTTGTAGAGCTGTTCATTGCGAATCAAACGGTGAACTTGGAAATGTACCAAACTTCCTATTTTCCAAGAAAAAATAATTTCAAGTCAGAGAGAGGAAAGTTTGAGTTCCCGCCAAAAGGGCGCTTTGCAGTAAAGTTGCTCTATGGACAACACGTTTCGACATTTTTCGAAGTTTTGTTTTTTCTTTGTTTCTTTCAATTTTCAATTTTTTCTGTTGTCACCAAAGTTCTTTTCGTCACAAAAGCTTTTTATTCATGTATAATTTGCAAACTTTGATCGCAAAATGCTTCTTTGGTGAAAAATGATGATTTTACACAGGTTTCGATTGGGATAGCAATATTTTGTGTTTCTTCATTATCAATGTGTGTTTTTTGTTTTTTTAATTGATTTTTCAGAGAAGAGACCCTTAATTTGAAGCAGATAGCCGGTCATTTTTCAAAAAATGCGAGTCTAATGAGACGTCCGCAACATCGCGTACATGACTACTGTAAACATTTGTCCGCATGCCGATCCAAAGCTTTTTTCAAAATTAAAGGCGGGAAAGTAAAATCGCTTTTTTCTTCAAAAGTAGTCACATCTGTAATTTTTTTTTTGAGTAAACCTTCGATTCGCAAAGAAAAACTATATGAGATACTGCTTTCCCCTGAAACCCCGTTTTTTACTGCCCCTATGCCTTTAAAGGCTCTTGAAGGTTCCCCTAAAGGGACCGCTTTACCAACCTTTATATGGGTAATAGTAATAATCCGACCTTGAAACCCTAGAAGTTCTACCTGAATGTTATCCCTATAGGGTGCACTTTTTTCTCTCCTAGAGAGACTGTTTTTTCCATAAAACTGTAGGGACCACTCTGCCAGTTCCAAAATCAGTCAGACATTTCTTAGGAACTTCAGAGTGGACCCTGTAGAAGTTAGGGGCCGAAAAAGTGGTCCCTACAGGGGTAAAATCATGGTGGTCCTTATAGGGGCTTAGAGTAGGGCTCATAAAGCTTAAGTGGTCCCTATAGGGGTCTTTAATTTTATTCAGTAACGCTTATTTTTTCTAGTTTTTCCCGTGAAAATGCTTCTAAAAATTATCGACTAGCATGTCCCAAATAGAGACCACTTTTGGAAGCTCCAGTGGCCCCTATAGTGGTTGGTAAAGTGGTCACTAGAGGGGACACTCCAAGGAAACCTCTATTAATGAGACCCTGAGCCTCTAAAAAGCTCAAGTTGACGCTACCCCTATAGGGAGCACTTATTTGTCCCTTAGAGGACTGTTTTTCCCCTAAACCCTGTAGGGGTCACTTGGAACTATGGGGCCATTTGAACGGCTTTAAAAGGGCTATTTTATAAAAAAATATATTTTCCATGTTCAAATTTTTTTACTTTTTCCAGACCGTATATAACGTGGAAGTTTCGGGTTTCCATCAAATTTTAAGAAAAAAATTCGCTTTTTGAGCCGAAGTTTCTATATTTTACGAGCAAAAACAAGGTGAGAAGTTGAAAAATGGAAAAATGTGTTTTATAAAAAATTTTAAGACCCGATTTTGAATTATCAGAAACCGTTCATATTTCGAAAAATTAGCACTTTCAAATTTAAAAACTAATAAAACTGTAGAAAAACCGTTTTAAGCTTAAATTCAGTGTTTTTGGGGCGATCCTTCTTCTCAAAATGGGATAAAATGATCGATTTTTGAACTTTTCAGCCTCGATTTGATCTGCCGCGATTTTATTTTGTCGTTTTTTCATAGCTGAAACCAAGAACTTTATTGAGTAACTAACAAATTAAAAAAGAAAACACGAGAATACTCAAAGAAACGAGAATTTTAGGCGTCGCGGTTGCGCCTTACACATAAATTATCTTCAAAGTCGGAAAGATACCGAACATTTTGGACTTGTCTTTGGATCGCCAGGTCGAGGAAGACATCATCTTCTTCCTGAAATCATTATTTTAATCCATGCCAAAGCAATTTTCTCAAATCAACTGAGCTGGAAATCAAATCTGTTATTTTTAGAATTCGGACTCATTTTTTCTGACTAGGGTATGGCGTAACGAATATTCTGAGAATTTGATGATTTTTTTCTGTATTGAAAAAAATCATCCTTCTGTGAAAATTTTCAGTGATCACTATAGGGTTCTGACGTTTTAATGGCCACTATAGTAGTCAAGTTAGTGGCCTCTATAGAGGTCTAAGTGCTGCTAATAGACCACTAAAAAGTTTAGTGGCCACTTTAGGGGTCAATGGATCGACATAACTAGTCCAATCTGTTTTTTTTTTTCAATTATCAGAGTTACTGGAAGGAGTAGTGGAAAAAAAAAAACTACTGAAGTGGCCACTAAAACGGAAAATAGTGGCCACTTTAGTGTCCTCTCCAAGTAGTCCTTGGCGAGCCTCTATAGTGGCCACTAAAACTTTTCCAGGTTCTAGTCGATTTTCATAGCTCTAGAGACATTAAAACCCTACCTTCTTTGGATATCCAGAGTGGTCCCTGTGGGGGAAACTTAGGGACTCTAGGGACCACTTTACCACCCCTATAGGGTCCACTAAAGCTTGCAGAGTCAGGCCCGAAACCCCTATGGGTACCTTAGCCCTAGAGGGACCACTGTTTCGGTTTCTATAGGGGCTGTTTTCCACCTAATCACTATAGAGACCACTCTAAAATTCCTAAGTCGGAATGGATTGACTATATCTTTTCCCAGAGATTTGCAAAACTCACGGCGAGAGCAGCCTCCACTTCATGATTTGATCTCATCTCGTGATGCTCGAGGACTTCCATCATCTTCTGGAAGACTTCGATCTGTGCTTCAGCGAAATCTCGCAACTGAAAAAATGTCCCAATTTGATGAGGTCTTTTTTTAAAACGCAACATTATTCTTCAAAACGTCGAATTTTTTGTGGAAATGACGCAATTTCTCTCTCTTCAACGACGTCTCCTCGGGGAGTCTTTCTGGAAAACAAATGTGGGATTAAACTGGAGATGATCCAACCTGTGACCACGTCATCGCTTTGATCGTTGTGAAAAGTGTACAACTTCTTTACATTGTTCTGATCGTTTCTCAAGGCGTCGGAGAGCTTGGCGCCCGTGACGATGAGATTCTCCGCGAAGCTCGAATAACCTTCCCATTTCGTGAGATTTTCGCCTTGCAGAATCGGGCGAAGGTCCTCGGCGGGAGCGACGTCTTCGTCCCGGGCTTCCTCTTCTCGCTTCTCCTGAGGATCCGTCAGGGAGACTCGATCGTGTTCTTCTTCGGTTCCCGCCATATTATCTTCCTCTACTCCCGGGTTCGCATCTTCTGCCGGACTTTGGTTGATCGAAAGTTCGGATAGGGCAAAACTCCTCGCGCTGCCACCCGAAATCGAGATCGTTGACCTGTCCAACTGGAGGTTGATTGCCAGCCCATGTTCATGCTCCACTTCCAATTCGATCTTGTACTTGGAAACCCGCATTTTCTTGAAATTTGATTATCGAAACAAGTCTGTGCGCGGCGACTTGATATTTCAATGTACGACATTCCGCGGTTCCGCTGCGCGCGGTCGCGACGCGGTTTTGTCTTTTCGGATCTTGGTTAATTATCCAGCACTCGAATCTCATATGTTCCCAGTGGAACAGTCTATCTACCAGCAATGATAATTAAAAATAAGGACCGACGTCAAAGACGCATCGCGACCGCACGCAGCGGAATGGCGGAATGTCGTTTGGAGAAATTTCAAGTCGTGGCACACAGACTATACTTTCAAAAGGAAAATCGAGCGAAATCGGAAGATATATACAGGAAAAATAGGCTAAAGGCTTAGGGGCAGGAAAAAAGTTCGCAATGCATTTTAGAGCTTTTCATTGCGAATCTAACTCTGTACTCAAAAAAATTACAGATGTGACCTCTTCTGAATAAAAATGCGATTTTACTTGTCCGTCTCTTAATTTTGAAAAACCCTTTGGATCGGTGTACGGAAAATTGTTTACAGTAGCCGTTCACGCGATTTTGCGGACCCGTTATTAGACTCGTATTTTTTCCAAAACAACCGGTTTTTTGAGAGTTTCTTCTCTGAAAAAAACAATAAGTCAAACGAAAAACACACACCGATAATAAAGGAAACACAAAATATCGATTTCCCAATCGAAACCTGTGTAAAATCATCATTTATTGCCAGAGCATTTTACGATGAAAATTCGTAAATTTTATATAAACAGAAAGTTTTAATGACGAAAAGAACTTTGGTGACAACGGAAAAAATTGAAATTTGATAGAAACAGAGAAAAAAACGAAAATCCGCGGCGCGTTGTCCATGGAGCAACTTTACTGCAAAACGCCCTTTCGGCGGGAACTCAAACTTTTTCTCTCCGACTTTGAATTATTTTTTCTCGGGAACTTCGTTTCCGAGTTCACCGTTCCACAGGCAAGGGAGAGTTCTTGGAAATGGCATATAACCATTTTTCATACTGCCATGGCGTTTCCAAACGGGGTGGGGAGACGTTAAAAAAAAATTTGGCGCGAAGTTTGAATTCTTAAGTACGCACCTAAAAGCGATCGTTGAATAATCAGTGTAATTAAGACGTCATTTTTTTCCGGAGTGCGCACTTATTTTTTTTTGATGAATTCAGAAACTTTGACGCCTCGCTCACCTTCCCTCACCCCATTAGGAATGCCGTGACTGTCATTTTTTCCTTTAACAGTTTGCTTAAGATTAGAAATCTGAAAGGAACCAGAAAAGTCGGAGCAGTTAATGAGAGGATTCTTAACACTCAACCATAAGTTTTGATGTCAAAAAAGAAAATTTACATCGCGGCGCCTGATACGTTGCCGGGTTTAAAGTTGCCAGATTTGATAAATTGAACGCTCTCAGGCGGCAAATCTCCAATGAACAGATGTCGCGACTTTTTGTTTTTCCGCTTTTGATAGTAGATAGGGTGCACTTTTTCAAGAAATACGCTCCGAACGGGGGTTTTTATCATTTTTTGGCCTTATCAATGCTTGGTTCAATGGAAGAGACGTAAACAGGAGCGTTTAGAAAATCGATTGTAAGAATTTTTCGAAGCCATATGAGAGTTATGAGGATGTCTCAGAAAGAATAGAATAGCTCCAGGTTGAATTTTCGATTAAGGTTTTCTAAGGTGTATGTACTTTGAACTTTCTGCAAATTATGACAAAAAGTGCTATTTCAAGCAAGCTTTTGAAGCGTCCAGGACTTATTCTAATAAATGATTTTTGGTCTGAAATCACGAGGGTCCAAGGTACACTTCAGCAAAGTTCCATCAAAAATATCACCCGGGGCTTGAAAGCGTTCCTCACGAAAGTGCGCAGAAAATCAATGGTTGAAAGAAAAAAGAAAGGCAGGGTTGTGGCTCAACAGGGGAATTCACGGCGAAGACCAGCGACGCCTCCTTCGCGCCATTTCGATAGCGTGGCACAGCAGCGTCATGTCGCTGAGTGCCCCTTGGCGAAACAAAAAGTTCAAACAAAGCCTTTGGCGACACCAGAAAGACAAGCGAATAGTAACGAGGGGAGGGTGTCAGGGGAGAATCAGAGGTATGGTTGAACATTCTGTGTAGTTCCAGGTATTAGTATCAAAGACGAAAAAAGAGGGTACCATAATGTGTCCGCAAAAGTACTTCCACAGACGAATCAAGATGGTATCATAATTTGTCCACAAAGGTACCTCTCAAAATGGATCAAGAAAGTGTTCATCGTGAGACCTCCAGCACACCTTTTAGCTTTCTCGGAGGTACTTCAGAGTCGCCCTCAAGTCCCTCTCATTTTGCCATAGTGCTCAAAGGTATCCTCGAGGTACCATCGTGAGACTTCAGAGCCTGCGATGTACCTCAGAGGGTCTCGCGACACCCTTTCTCCATACGCGTATAGGCCATTCCGCGCCAACTTGTCACATTTTTCTTTCCGCCAAAAGGTCAGGTCAAACTTTCGCTTCAAGACCTTTGTTTCTTGCCGTTATAAAAACAGATATTTGATTTAATTTAGTATACGGTATTTTTGGCGGAAAGAAAAAAGTGACAAGCTGGCGCGGAATAGGCTATATAATTCGAGAACAGAAAAAATTATCTGCTAAGCGCCATAGGGTACTGAGAAGTAGCCTGTCGAAAATTTACAGGAAAAGCTCAAAATTAGGTTTTTTTTTGGGTTTTTTGTGATATAATGAATAACTAGACGTTTCGGAAACCGAAAAACCAGAGAAAATCAGTTTTCAGCTTGTCCGTACATTTTCGACAGGCTGTTTCTCAGTACCCCATGGCGCTTAGCTGATATTCCTTTTTATTTTCGAGCAATCATACCTATGACTGTCTACCAAGGGAGTTTGGACCATGTTCGCCTCCTCCACTCCCCTTTTTAGTTAGAATTCACGAGAGCGCCCAGAAAATCAATGATCGAAACAAAAAAGAAAGGCAGGGTCGTGGCTCAACAGGGGAATTCTCAGAGTCCAACGACGCCTCCTTCGCGCCATTTCAATGGTGCCGCGCCGTCACGTCGCTGAGTGCACCTTGAGCAAAAAAGGTTCAAACAAAGCCTTTGGCGACACCAGAAAGACAAGCGAATAGTAACGAGGGGAGGGTGTTAGGGGAGGATCAAAGGTATTGTTGAAACTTCTCTGGTGAGAAAACCCAAGTATTAGTATCACAGACGAATCAAGAGATTTTCATAATGTGTCCACAAAGGTACTTCCACAGACGAATCAAGATGGTATCATAATGTGTCCACAAAGGTACCTCTGAAAATGGATCATTAAGACCCCATAAAGTCTCCATCGTGAGACCTCCAGCGTACATTTTAGCTATATCTGAGCCATCTCGGAGATACTTTAGAGTCTCTCTCAAGCCCCTCTCATTTTGCTCAAAATCCTCGAGGACTTCAGAGCCTGCGATATACCTCATAAAGTCTCGCGATACCTTTTCTCGATTTGCCTATGAATCGAGAACCGAGGAATTATCCGCTAAGCGCCATAGGGTACACAGAAATAGCCTGTCGAACATGTACAGGAAAAGCTCAACCCCATGGCGCTTAACAGATAATTCTTATCTTTTTCGAGTACATATACCTAGGAAGATCTACCAAAGACCAGATCTGCGATGGTCACCTCACAAACTTCCCTTGTTATTGAGAGCGCCTAGGAAATCAATGATCGGGTAAAAAAGAAAGGCAGGGTTGTGAATCAACAGGGGGATTCTCAAGACGGAGTCCAACGACGCCTCCTTCGCGCCATTTCAATAGTGCCGCGCCGTCACGTCTCTGAGTGCACCTTGGATGAAAACAGTTCAAACAAAGCCTTTGGCGGCATCGGAACGACGGCCACTAAGTTGAGAACCCCCTTATACATTTGCCGCTTAGATTTGAATATACCATTGCTTCAAGATTTTTTTTTGAATTATATTTGTTCTTCGCTACTGTATGTATTTCAGAGCAATCTAGTTGAAAGTGAAGCGGTCAGAAAAACTATTCAAAAACGGTCATGTTGAGAAAATAGCCCTACAATATAGTTGATTCACGGTTAGCTTGAAACGCTAAAGAGTCGTGGCCTGTCTGCGCTCTCCACGAGCCAGACTGTCTTGTGCATTATCGTGTCAGGACCCTTTTTTCGATGGTGCAAGTCAGCCGTGAATCAGCTATAGTCATTCATCATAAAAATCTATTGAAGCGGGCAAACCGCTCGATTTTTTAAAAATAAACATTTGAATGAATGAATGAATGAAAATATTAAAAAAAAAAAGGCACCGGCTTAATTTCGGGCTCTTTAGTCTCTGTGGGCCTGGAAAATCGAGTCTCGAAAAATCAAGGGCCCGCTTTAGACTCGAAAGATAGTGTGTTTTAATTCCAAGCTGATGACGTCATCGAAAGCCGTCTAGTTCAGCCGAGTCGCACAGTCGAGTCGCATAAAAATTGATGTCATTAAACATTCAGAGCCCTCTCAGAAATTATGCGGACAACAAAATAAATTTCATTATTCTTCTTGGACCACATTCAAAAATTTGCGTTTTATAAGAAAATTGTATCGACAGAAACACGGTAAAAAGGTTCACATAAACGACAATTTATGCCCTATTGCGTTTTGGGGCCCAGTACCAAAAAACTTTTCTGACGAGATCCAGAAAAAGGCAGCTGGCGACCTGTCTGCGGAAGAGAACGTCGATTTTCACATCATCCCCGCTCTGAATCAAAATTTTCGAGGTGACACTTCATTTTTACGTTTTTGAACGCTCCTGATTGCTCTCAACTGCCAAAGGGAGTGCAAAATGGCCGCTAAAAGGGTTCCGTTTTGCGGCCTTTATTGAGCCTTTCTTTCTTGGTGAGCTAAAAAGGCTGAAGAAAAGTTCGCTCTTTCCGATTTTTTTTTCAACTCCGTATTGATTTCTTCCATTCATGCATCAAAAATTGATAGAATAGATACAAAAAGATCGGTTACGGAGCTGTTTAAATAATCGGTGGCGGTTGAATTGAACTCGTGCAAAGAACCGCGAACCCCCTTCGCTTTTCAATTCGGGAAGGATGGACTATAACTCACATCGATTGCCATTTGAACCATTTTATTAAATTTATCGCAAGGGGCGGAGTGGCCGTCGATCAGCTTCTGTTGGATTTCGTTCCTTTCGCCAATTGTGGAAAACTGAAATTAAGCTTCTGTTTGTTTTCATCAGCCTCTTCAAAAAAATCGTTTTTCAGTGTACCCGGCTCGAAACAACTTGCGCGGGCGGTATCCTTTACAATAAGAAAATGAACTGACCATTTGATTGAAAGCTTTTTGCTTGAGATTGTACTCGATCAACTTGTTCCGCTTTGCCTCAGGTTCAATCGGCAGGAGGAATTCTTTAAACATACTCAATTTAATTTTAAGACAACGACTGTAAAAAAACGCGGTTTGAGGTGAAATCAGCACCTTGTAGAGCTTTTCATTGCGAATAGAACGGGCTATTTGAAACTACTGTCAAAGAAAAAAACGTGATTTTATTTCACCGCCATTTGTTTTTTTGAAACATGCTTTAAAAATTCATAATCGAAATCTGTGTAAAAAAATCATCATCCCCCCCACAGAAGCATCTCGCGTATTTTTTTGCAAATTTTTTTGAGAAATAGCAAGTTTTCATGACGATATTGAAAACAGAAAAAAACCAAAATGTGAAAAAAAGTAAAAAAACGCGAAAGTCCGATGAATGGCGCAGCGTGTTGTCCATAGAGCAACTTTACTGCAAAACGCCTTTTCGCAAGAACTCAAGCTTTTCTTTCTCCGTCTTTGAATTTTTTTTAAATCAGGAAGTTCGCCATTCGTCAGGCAAGAAAGAGTTTTACAAAATGAAATATTTGTCTTCAACTCCATTTTTTACTGCGCCTATGATATAAAGAACACAAAAACAGACTCACTCATTACTCTTGTTTGGTCCAAAAAGACCATCATTTTTCTCAAGTCAGTAAATCGCGGCAGGTCCCTCGGTGTGATAACCGTCTTCAGTTCGAGTGTTCGCAAATTAATCCGCTCGACGTAGAGAATCGTCCGTCTCCAGGTCTCGAGCTCTTCCCCGGTGATCAGTTGGAAAGGAGCCCGAGTAATCGGATTTTCTTCGGCTTCCGACTGCTGTGGTTGATTTGGAGATTCCGACATCGCCTTCAAAAATATATTGATCATCTTAATTTGACCTCGACAAGAGAAACTTTTTCTAAACTATTTTGATCTTACAAAGGAGGTTTGGATTTTTCTACAACATTGCTCAAACACTCTCTGAAGGCCTAGAAGAAAATTCCGCATAGTCGCTACCTGCGCAATGATTTTTTTAAGTTGCGAAATATAAGTTTAATGGCTTACTTTTCAAACTTCAAAATTAATATCTCAAAAACTAGAAGTTTGCGCAGGCAGCGACTTTGATGTAACTTCTTATAATTTTTCGGAGATCATTTGAGCACTTGTAGAGAAATCCAAGCCGTGAAGCAAAATTTCTTCCCTTGTTAGGAATGCTCCAATCGTCAAGACTTTTTCAAAGAAAAGGTTCTTTTTTTAACTGAATTTAAAAGAAAATGATAGAACTAAGGGACAAAAACAATGAGGAAGTTGAAGAAAGAAAAAGATGACTAGGCTACTAGCGAGAAATTCTGAGATTAAAAAAATTGGGTCGATTTTAGAATACTTCGCGTTCCAAGAACTATGACTCACACTTGTTTATAAAAATGTGATATAAGTATACTATGAATTACAGATTTCATCAAAATTCAGGACATCGAACAAGTTTTGAACCAAGGAAAAGGATGAAGAAATCACTGGAACGCCTAGAAAATCAATGGGAGGGAAGCCGTCGGGCACTGTTCTAGCTCGGCGAGGTGCCAGGGGGAGGACGGCGTCTTTTTTTTCCGTCCTTTCGAGTAGGCGCGTCGCACAGCCGAGTTACCAATGTGCGATTTCTTCGTACCTCGGGTATCTATCAACGGATGAGAAGGCGCAGACATTATGAATCGATGGTCTTATTGAGAATTGTTTTTGTTCCTTTACATTAACTATGACGTCATCATGTTGTGAAGAACGACTTTGCTACTTTAGCCGAGTCGCATAAACTATGACGTCATCAGACAAGTCAGAACTTTCGAAATGAACGAAATCACTACAGAAAAGCGGCCGGCTCCCCTAAATTCACCATTTTGTTAAGAATCACCCTGCTAGTTTTAGATCAAGGGCTCACATTCGGGCTCGAAAGATAGTGTGCCTCTATTTCAAGCTGATGACGTCATCGAAAACAGTCTAGTTTAGCCGAGTCGCACAGTAGCGTCCCATAAATTATGACGTCATCGAATATTCACAGCTCTGTCCGAAACGATAAGGACAACACATTATATTTCATTATTCTTCTTGGACCAAATTCAATGTTTTCGTTTTGTAAAGAAAATTTTACCGCCAGAAACACGGAAAAAGGTTCATATGAACGATAATTTATGCCCAGTTGCGTTTTGTGGACCAGGACCAAAAAAGTTTCCTGGCGAGATCTAGGAAAAAGCAGTTGGCGACCTGTCTGCGGAAGAGGGCGTCGATTTTCACTTCGTCTCCGCTCTGAATCAGAATTTTGAGGTGACACTTCATTTTTACGTTTTTGAACGCTCCTGATTGCCAAAGTGACTGCAAAATGGCCGCTAAAAGGGTTCCGTTTTGCGGCCTTCATTGAGCCTTTCTTTCTTGGTGAGCTGAAAAGCCCAAAAAAGGAAGAAATAGGAGAGAGACCGCAAAAAGGGTGGAAAAAGGGTGCTGAAAGGCTCGGCTATTGATGATTTCCGATTTTATTACTGTAGCTCATTTTGGTTCATATAGCTGATTCAAGGCCAGCTTGGGACGCTAAGGGGGCGTGTCCTGTCTGCGCCCTCCACGAGCCAGGCGCGATCTCGTGAATTATGTCAGGACCCTTTTTTCGATGGCTCAAGCCAGCCGTGAATCAGCTGTACGCAGTCCCTGTTAAATATTATTAAAAAAATTGTGCTTCTTAAAAAGGGTCCAAAAAGGGTGGATGAAGGCTGATGAAAACACGGAAAAAGGCAGTAAAAAGGAAACCTTTGCCACCCGTTTAGGAACATTTTTTGATCCATAAAGAACCCTCAATGGGCCTGTAAAGGGTCCAAAAAGGGTGGATGAAAGTCGAAAAGACGCAAAAAGGCAGTAAAAAGGAAACCGTTGCCATCCGTCTAGGCACATTTTTTGATCCATAACGGACGCTCAAAAGGTCTGTAAAGGGTCCTTCCGGCTTTGCCTATGCTTGAGGTAAAACTGTCTCGGAATGGACCTTTTTTTAAGTCAGTAATGATTAAACTTACATCGATCGCCATTTGAACATCTCCGTGGAATGTATCGCAAGAGCCGGAGTGAACGTCGATCAACTTCTGTTGGTGTGCGTTTCTCTCGCCAATTGTGGAAAACTGAAATCAATTTCTTCAAAAAACACCAAGTTTTCTATGCACCCGACTAGAAACTACTTGCGCACCTTTACAGTAAGAGAATGAACTAACCATTTGATTAAAAGCTTTTTGCTTGAGATTGTACTCGGCCAACTTGTTACGCTTCGTCTCAGGGTTAAGCGGCAGGAGGAATTCTTTAAATGTTCAGTTTATAAAGGTGGTGTGGCACAACTTGAAATTTCACGGAACGACATTCCGCTGTGCCGCTGCGTGCGCTACCGAAGCTCGCATAGGCAAAAACGCTTCGCGATCGCACGCACCGGAACAGCGGAATGTCGTTCGGTGAAATTCCAAATCTTGGCACACAGACTATCCCACGACTTGTAATTTCACGGAACGATATTACGCTGTGCCGCTGCGCGCCTTTGCGAACCTCGGTCGCGCTTAACAATCAATTGGAAGCGTGACCTGGATTCGAAAGACGCTTCGCGAACGCACGCAGCGGAAAAGCGGAATGTCGTTTCATGAAATTTCAAGTCGTGGCACACAGACTATATTGAAGACTCACTTGTTGTTTTTGATTTGTACAAAAAAGTAATAAAATTACCCAGTTCATTGAATTGCATCCGGTCCCTCGGTGTGATAACCGTCCTCAGTTCGAGTGTTTGCAAATCAATCCTCTCGACGTGGTGAATAACCCTTCTCCACATCTGGAGCTCTTCCCCGGTGATCAGTTGGAGAGGAGCAGGGATAGTCTGATTTTCCTCGGCTTGCTGCGGTTGATCAGGAGATTCCGTCATTGCCTTCAAAAATATGTTGATCATCTAAAATTGATCTCGACAAGAGAAACTATTTTGATCTTACAACGGAGGTCATTTTTCTTCATGGTTTGGATTTTTCTACAAATTTGCTAAAACTCTCTCAGAAGGCCTAGTAAAACCTTCATAGTCGCTACTTGCGCAATACTATCTTTTTTGAGATATGATTTTTCAAAGTTGTGAAATATGAATTTAACTTTTCGAACTTCAAAATTAATTATCTCGAAAACTAGAAGCGAGTATAGGACAAAAGCGCCGATTCCAAGAGCGCCGTTCAAATTTAGCGCCAGTCCGCAATGCGCCGTGTATGCAGACGCCGCTTTCTTTTGCGCCGAGTCCGTTTGCGCCGAATCGTTTTGCGCCGTTATTTCAAACTTTTATTCATTCGCTCTTTTTTTATATTATTTTTTTAATAATTGTTTACTACACATTCATATACGACTCGAATAATTTTTCGCGCCATCCGTTAATGATGATTTTTTTAGGTCCAATTTGGTCCAGGTAAAATATTTTTTCCCCTTTTTTCTTTTCAAAGTAAAAATAAAAAAGCAAATATTTTTTTCTGATTTCGAAAAATACAGAAAACGTAAGGAAAAGAGAATGGATAAAAAAAATTATTGCTTTAAACGACATATTGAGTGATTTTTTTTTGTGATTGCAAATTTTCTGCGTTAGGTAAGGCAAAGTTTCAATTCTAGCAGACGTGAAACAGCAGAAAATCGTTTTTTTCGTAACGTTGAACTCATTTTTCTTGAAACAATAGTTCGAGTTTTTTTCGAAAATGCGGCAGAAAAAGTCCATATTAACAGATGGCGCGAAAAATTATTCGAGTCGTATATGAATGTGTAGTAAACAATTATTAAAAAAATAATATAAAAAAAGAGCGAATAAAATAAAAAGTTTGAAATAACGGCGCAAAACGATTCGGCGCAAACGGACTCGGCGCAAAAGAAAGCGGCGTCTGCATACACGGCGCATACACGCGACGGCGCATTGCGGACTGGCGCTAAATTTGAACGGCGCTCTTGGAATCGGCGCTTTTGTCCTATACTCCTAGAAGCTGCCGTAGGTTGCAACTTTGTCATATCTGCATATAAGCTTTCAGAGATTATCTGAGCAAATTTGTAGAAATTTTCAAGTCGCAAAAAATGACCTCTTTGTGAGGTCTAATTTTGTGTTGAAAACTTTGAAAAATCATATCTCAAAAACTAGAAGTTTCAGCAGGTAGCGACTGTGAGGGAACTTCATCTAGACGTTCAGAGTGTTTGGACAAATTTTTAGAAAAAATCCAAAACGCAGAATAAAATGACTTCTCGTGCTAGGAATACGCCAAGTTTTTCAAAGAAAAGGTCCTCTCTTAACTGAACTTAAAATATGATAGAAATGGAGACAATGAAAAAAAAATAATCAAGTAGAAGGAAAATAATAAATAAATGGGCTTCTGCGAGGAAATCTGAGATTCAGGAAAAAATTGGGTCATGATGACAGTTTTGCAATACTTCAGGTTCCAAAATCCATGACACATACTTGTATAAAATAAATATACTAATAGTTGTATATTATTCCAATTTCATCGGAATTTAGGAAATTGAAAAAGTTTTCACCCAAGGAGATGAAGAAATCACTGGAACGCCTAGGAAATCAATGGAAGCAAAAATGAGAGGAAACCCGTCGGGCACTGTCCTGGCTCGGCAAGGTGCCAGGGGGAGGACGGCGTCCTTTTTTCCGTCATTTCGAGTAGGCGCGTCGCACAGCCGAGTCACCAATGCGTGATTTTTTTATATCTCGGGCATCTACAAACATGAATGAGAACTCGGACCTTGGTAACGCGAACGGGACGCGAAACGGACGTGTCGGGGCATTTCTAGTGACCATTTTAGTAGCCTTAACGCTCTTAAGTGATTCCTTGAATCGCCCAGAAACGTCCGGAGCACGTCCGTTTCGCGTTACCAATGTCCGAGAAGGTGCAACTGGGTCTATACCCTGAAATGGAGCGCCAAAAGGGCACCACAACTCTTTTTCTGACATACACTATCTCGTCGTTTTCTTACAGCTAGATTACGGCAAGTGTGCCAGGGAAAAAGTTGTGGAGCCCTTTTGGCGCTCCATGTCAGATTACGAATCGATGATCCCATTGAGAATAATGTTTGTTCCTTCAGCCGAAACGCATAAACTATGACGTCATCATGTTGTTAAGAACGGCAGAAATATTTTAGCCGGGTCGCTCAGCCGAGTCGCATAAACTATGACGTCACCAGACTTTTGGACTTTTCAAAGAGATAAAATAATCGAAAATCACCATTGTTATTCCAGAAAATTGGTCGGCTTCATTAAAACCCTGATGTGAACTATAACCGCAGTTTAGCCGAGTCGCTCGGCCGGGTCACATAAACTATGACGTCATCAGACTTTTGGACTTTTCGAAGAGGATAAAATCTTCTAAAAATACTATTTTTCCTACAGGAAAACGGCGGCTTTGTTAGGACCATGATGTGAATGACAACCGTAGTTTAGCCGAGTCGCACAACCGAGTCGCATAATCTATGACGTCATCAAATAAATTTTTCTGGTAGGAAAATCCTTTTTGTTACACAAGGCGACCGGCTTCATTTTAAATTCATGACGTCATTAAAAGATTCTAGACTTGACAGCCGCGTCGAAAAAGAATATGACGTCATCAAAATCTTTAGAGTTTTTCCATGTTTTATCTTTGGTTCCTGAGACGGTGATTCATCTAGAAGAACCACTTTTCTTTGTTTCATCCTCTCAAACTTCTTGGAATCTCCTTGGTTTTTATTGCATTTTTCGCTTTGAAATCTTCAACGTTCATTAACAGGGAAACGACATGGGATAACATGAAAAAACAACAAGTTTATGCGATCTTGCGCTACATGGTGACGCTCCAAAAATATTTTCTGGCGATGTTCAAGACGACGCATTTGACAACTTGCCGCCGGAACATTTTATCTATCTCGATGAGATCTCCTCCCTGAATCAGAAGATATGTAAAAGGTCTCGAGAAAGCTTTTCGATTTGTACAGTCCGTCAGCCGTGACTTGAAGTCTCTCTGCTCCCTCGCCGGCGAGACAAGAGAGACATGAAAATAATCGTTCAGCAAGATAGTGTCGCTGAGAGACCAGGAGGGCCCAGAGAAGTCCCGGCCTTTCTAGTCGTGGGAAACGGGCTTTGCAAACTTGACAAGGGGTTTAGAAACTTCAAAGTGGTCCCTACGGAGGCAGCCAGGGCCCTTGAAGGGTCTCATTTAGGGACCACTCTACCAGCCTCTATAGAGGCCAACTCACATCGATCGCCGACTGAACATCGCGATTGAAATTTTCCACGTGGTCAGAAAGGGAGTCGATAACCGTCTGTTGAAATAAGTGCCTCTCGCCGACTGTTTGAACCTGATAAACTTCTTTTTTTTTGTTCCGGACGAAAAACTGTTTGCGCGCAGCTGCATCCTTTATGAAAACCGGAAAAAAGCTATGCAGTTCTAACAAAAAATTTTGCAGATTAATGCAAGCCCTAACGATAGAAATCATAAAATCAAAACTGTAAGAACATATATATGGAGGGAGCGCAAAGCCCCGCCCCTTCACGCCACCAAAATGAAGATTTTTTTGTTGCAAAAACGGTTTTGAGGCGTTTTACCTGGCTAAAGTTTCACCTTAAAAATAAACTGTTCCTGATAACCTATGTATTCGACAACGCTCTATAAGACTGAACATCTTTGAAACTATTTATTTTTCATAAATAAGCGAAAAAGTGAGGTTTAATTCGAAAAAAACTGACAAGTTTCACAAAATCGTCGCGTTTCTGAAAACCAAGTGAGGAACGCTTCTAAATTTTGAGTATGTTATACATTAACACTTTCTTTATCTTTTGAGTGTGAATTAAAAAAAGTCTACCGACGTGAAAAAAATATCGAAGCTTGTAAAGGGACACCAGACTTTGAAGCTGAAATGCGAAAAAATTTCAGCGGCATGGTATACTTTTTATTTGATTTAATAACTAAGAATGTATCCAGAAATAAAAATTCGAAATGGAAAAAAATATTGGGACAGCGAATCAAATTATATTTGAATTTTACCAAAACCTCCTTTTTTCGTCTGCCTCGTTGACGCATGAGAGAATAGGATCGCGTCTATACTTTTTGATTATGTTATTAAGCGTTCAAAAACTCTATCAATGAAAAAAATTATGAAAAAAATCGATCGACGCGAAAAAAATAACGGCTTGGAAAACCTCGAAAAAAATGGCATGAAATTCGGGAGAATTCGCACAAATGTCCGTAGCTGTGTTTGCGTCAAACACATCGATGCGCTTTTTTAAATGTTGCAGGAGCCGATTTTCGGAGTCAAATTGCACTTTTTTCTTGTTTTATTTCGAATTAACATCATTTTTCATTTTTTCTTTTTTCCGAATCGAATGATAATAGTTTTTCTGATTAGAAAAAAGAAAAATAAGCTGAAAAAAATCCCTTTACCTTATTTCTAGGTAGTTTTTTTCGATGCTTTATCAAAAATTCTTATGAGGATTGTACAAAAATTTCATACCAAGACATTGAGCTCAGTTCTGACAACCTCTCAGAACAGAAAACCGATTCGAAAACGGTTCAGAAACGTGCAAAAACATTTAAAAAGAAAGCGTGCGGCAGCGGGTAAACCGTGAGATTTTGCCTCCAGTTGTACGCCGCGCGCGCTCGTTTTCTGGCCATAACTTTTTTCTTAGTGGACCTTTTTTCAAAAACTAAACAGATTATGAAAATTGACAGTCTCCTCTATCGAATAGTGTGAAAAACATTTTTTTTTAATGGTTCTGAAGGAATGACTTGCGGTCCCTATATATATGGAAAAAAAAAGTTTGATGGTTAAGGCTTAACTGAACTTTGGAAGAAAATCGAATAAATCAATAATTTTTCGAGTTCTGGAAAATACAATCAAACTGACCAACTGAAAGAGCTTTCTGAACTTCTTATTATGTTCGGACAACTTCACACGTTTCCAGGCCGCCGAATGTCTTGGTGGAAGAAGGACTTCTTCAAACTTTGTTTTCAAGTTCTAGAAAAAAAAAGAAGACTGACTTTTCTTCGTCTCGGAGTACATAGCTTTCGAGAGCAGTTTCAAGTTCTTCCTATGCCATTTGTCCACGGGATACAGGTTCGTCTCCAGCTCGATCGCTTCCAAATCGATTCCCTCGACGTATTGAATGGCGTGACCCCATAGACTGAGTTCTTGGCCAGATATGAGCTCCACGGAAGCCGGAATGTCTTGATTTGCCTCAGTTTTTGGCTGCTCTGGGTTATCCGGAGTGTCCGACATCGCCTTCAAAAAAAAATTTTTTTTTTCTAAATTTTCCTTCCTATTTTTTTCATACTCGTTTGACCAGGAAGTGAGACTAATCCCACTAGATAATACAAATATTCTGAAACTATGCGAAAAAAAGATGCCGTTGAGAGTTATGAAAAAGATTTATGAACGCTCAAAATTAAGAAGGCGAGGCTAAATAGTAAAAAAACTAGCTTCCTAAAGTGTTTTTAGCCTTCAAAAAAATCCTACTTTTTTTATTTAGAAAATGGTCGATTTTCCGTGATCAACAATGGTCAGCCTCTCAAAAAAATGAGCTCGATCTGATTTTTTTCAATGTTAATCTCTTTTTTCCTTTTTATTTTGCATTTTTTGAGCAAATGAAAAAGCAAAAAAAGAAGTCAGTGAGCTAAGAACATTGCCTGGGAAAATAATGATTAACCGGAAACTTAAAAATTAAGGAATCACTTTTTATAGGAAGGTTTTCGTCAAAATCTCTCTAAAACCAAAGTTTTTGAACAAGACAAAAAGTATAGACGAGTTACAAGAGCGCCTAGAAAATCAATAGACAACGGGAAAGAAAAGCGAAAAAGGGAGGAAAGCCGACGGGCACTGTCTCCTGGCTCAGCGAAGTGCAAGGGGGAGGACGACGGCGCCTTTTTTTCTGCCATTTCGATAGCCTAAAAGTAGCCGCGTCGCACAGCCGAGTCACCAACGCGTGCTGTACTTTGGCCATCAACATGAGAAAGTGCAACTGGTGCCTGTGAATGATCTTATTGCTTTAGCCGAGTCGCACAGCCAAGTTGCATAAACTGTCACCAGACGAGATGGACTTCTCGAAAATACGGAATCGTTTCTTTTTTTTTCATAAAAGCGGCTGGCTTTGCTGGTTTCTTGATGTAATGGCAACCGCCTGACTAATTTAGCCAAGTCGCACTGCGGGGTCGCATAAACAGTGACGTCACCAGACAAGTTGGACTTCTAAAAAAGGAAAATTTCATCTGAAAATACCGTTTTACTTCAAACTTGCAGTCGGCTTTGCTAGACTCATGATGTTAATGATAACAGTTTGTTTAGCCGAGTCGCACAGCCGGGTCGCAGAATCTATGACGTCACCAGACAAGTTGGACTTTTCAAAAAGGACGAAATCATTTGGAAATACCGTTTTTACTATTTCAGAAGTGCACTCGGCTTCACTAGGTACATGATGTTAATGAGAACCGCCTAACGAGTATAGCCGAGTCGCACAGCCGAGTCGCATAGACTGTGACGTCCCCAGACAATTTGGACTTTTCAAACAGAACGAAACTGTCTTTTTTCTGTAGTAAAACGGCGGACTTTATTGTTTTCTAGGTGTTAATTCTAGCTAGTTCAGCAGACTCGCACAGCCGGGTCGCCCAAACTCTGACGTCACCAGACAAGTTGGACTTTTTATACAGGACAAAACCATAGGAAAATACCGTTTTCACTGACAATCGCCTGGCTAGTTTAGCCGAGTCGCACAGCCGGGTCGCATAGAATCTGACGTCATTAAGTTAATAGGACTCATCTGAAGAAGCGAAATTCATCCAGAAAAATTCGTGTTCTTCCGTAAAAAGCGACGCTCATGACGTCATAGCCGAGTCGCAAAAATATGACGTCATGATCTTCGGGAAATTTATTAATTTCAAGGAACCTATTTCTTTCACCTTTTCTTGGAATTAAAAAAAAAAACCTTTTTTCATAAAACTTTTATTGCAAATAACAAAACAACAATTTCATCCTCGATCCCGACTCGAGGCCAAGTTCCAGAAAATTTTCCGGCCCATGTTCAGGAGAACACAGTGAATGATCTGCTTCCTCAAAACGACGTCTACCTCCAAGGGATCTTCTTTCTGAATCGAAACTCTTGGGAAAATATGGAAAGCTGATTATAGAGGAAATTGAAATTTTTAGTGGCCACTATAGTAGTAAAATTAGTGGCAACCTAAGGGGTTCAAAATTAGTGGCCACTATGGAGGTCTAAGTGCTACTACTAGACAACTAAAAATTTTTAGTGGCCACTTTAGGGGTCAGTGGATTAACATAACTGGTCCAATCTGTTTGTTTTAAAATTATCTGGAAGGAATACTGAATGAAAAACTACTAAAGTGGCCACTAAATAGAGAACCTCTATAGTGGCCACTAAAACAGAAAGTAGGGGCCACTATAGAGGCGGGTCCTCCTCTCTAAGCAGTCCTTGGCGAGCCTCTGTAGTGGCCACTAAAAATTTTTCTCAGAGAATTCTAAATTTTTTTAGGTGCTAAAATAGACTCTAGTGGCCCCTGAAGAGGTCCCTCAAGGACTAATTGGATAGGACACTGAAGTGGCCACTTAAAGCATCTCTATAGAAGCTAATATTTTGCCTCTTACTGATCACTATAGTCACTATATTGACTATAGTGATCAATAAGACTTGCGAAAAGGTCACTAAACGTTAAGAATTTGAGTGACCACTAATTCAACTACTATAGTGGGCACTGAAACGTCAAAACCCTAAAGTGACCACTAGCAATTATTCCAGAGCAAGTTTTTCTTTTCCGAGGAGTAGTGTATATTAAATTCTGCATTTGACGTGTTCACGTGTTTGCACGTTTTGAGTAATCCCTCTCGTGATTTTTTTTCTGATTTTTTTTCAAATGTCGATTTTACATACAGTAATCTTCGGAAAAAAAACCGCCCTGGTTTTTTTTTGTTTCATGACGGCTTTGAAAAAACTATATTTTTTGTGACAGATGAAAAAGATAACTTACATCGATCGCCGACTGAACTTCCTTTTGAAATTCCCCAGGAGAGTTCGCAAATCTGTCGATCATCTTCTGTTGATTTTCGTTTCTCTCGCCAATCGATTGAAACTAGAATTATATTCATTTGTGGAACTATTAGAGCACACGTCGTCCTCAAACGGGGTGGCGTCGAAAAAATTTTGGCGCGAAAATTTAAGCCTCAAGTACGCAGCCAATCGAACAAACGACGTAGAATGACGTCATTTTATCCGTAGCGCGAACTTACTTTTTTTTCTAAATTCAGAAAATCTGACGCATCAGCCCGTTATGAATGCCGTGAGCATGGCTTGATGCGTCGCGATTTTTTCAAAATGATATTTTTGGCTCCAGCCGCATCGCAACCGCGACGCGTTCTCAAAAAATCTTATTGAACTAACCATTCGGGTCATGGCGTTGAACTTGTTGTTGAGTTCGATCAACTCTTTGAGCTTCGTTTCGACACTTCGACCCGGGAGAAGAAACTCTTGAAATCATATATTTTGAGAGAACTGAGGAAGGCGTTGGGAAGGGAATTGGAAGCTAGAAGGTCTTCAGAAGGTTGTTGGAAGGTAAAAATTTGAAAATTTCGGGCAACAACCTTCCAGCAGCCTGCCAATAACCTGCCGGAAGCCTTCCAGCAGGTTGTTGGCAGGCATGGAAGCTATCTTTCCAGTACCTTCACAGGAATTGCCTGAGAAACCGACCTCTCATCCGTCTTTCCCCCAGATACTTCGTGAATCTGGCCAAGTTTTCGTATTGCCTCATGTCCTCGGGCTCGATGTTCGTCTTCAATTCGATGGTTTGAAGATCAATTCTGTAGACGTAGAGTAAGGCTTCGTTCCATAAGCGAAGCTCTTCGCCGGAGATGAATTGGACAGAAGCCGGAACGTTTTCTTTTGCCACTATAGTGAACTGTTCGAGAGGATCGGAAGAGTCCGACATCCTCTGTAATTAAAAATCAATTATTTGCCACTCATTGAATCTTTTTCGCTTCAATTTTGAAAAGTAGAATGTTTTTCAAAAAAAAAAATTTTTGGGAAAATTTGAGGTACAGGAAAAGTTTCTAATTTCAATCAGACCCCATAATACCCTGAAACTGTAAAGCTATCAAAACCTCTTCGCAAAATTTACGCTAGAAAATCAATGGTCAAAGAAAAAGAAAGGCACTGTCGCGGCTCGACGAACGACGTGCCGAAAAAAAAAACAAAGCCGTCTCTTTTCGATGTTTCGATGGCGAAGAGTAGCCGCGCGACAAAGGCTTCGCGGTATCTCAGATATAAACATACTGCAACTTTCTATGTAGTGTGAAGAACAAAGGGCAGCAGGCCGATTTGACCTCGCGAAATCTTTGAGAAGCATCTGGTTGATCTAGTTGCAAAGCAATAAAGTCAATGAAACAGTAATAAAATTGAAAAAATAAAAAAAAAATTTATTTTGGATCGATATGTCTTCTTACTGATTCAGGCGAGTTACACAGCCGATTTACGTCATCTAATCAATTTCACTCCATGGACGAGAAATATCAGTTTGAAATTACTTTGTTTCGATTCGATATGGTAGCCGGTCATTAGAAGCTTATGATGTCATTCAGAAGCACCTTGTTTTTTTAGCCGAGTCGGACAGCCGAGTCGCATTGTCAATGACGTCATCGACTCAGTTTGACCTCTCTGATGAAAGCTGCCTTTTTAGGCGAGTCGCACAGCCGAGTCGCATTGTCAATGACGTCATCGACTCAGTTTGACCTCTCTGATGGAGAAAAGTCTATTTGAAATGACTTTATTTCGAGGAAGTACAGTAGCCGGTCGTTCGAAGCTCATGACGTCATTCAGAAGGATTTCGATTATTTAGCCGAGTCGCAAAGTCGAGTTGCAAACAGTGACGTCATCAATCAGTTTGACACCATTGATCCAAAAAAAATCATCTTGAAAATACTTTCTTTTAAGGTTGAAACGGTTGCTGGAAGCTCATGACGTCATTTATAAGGATCTTGTTTATTTAGCCGAGTCGCAAAGTCAGCGACGTAATAAGTCTTCTCTGATTGGAATTTATAGCTTTCTTTTGATTGGGAAAAATAACTTGTATCAAAAAAAGCTTTATTACAGAAAAAAATAACAACAAGGTTGAAAAATTAAAAAAAAAACACGGATAGCATTGAAAGACAAGAGTTTTTCAAATTAACCGGTTATTGTGCGTTATAACAATTTCAACAAGACTTCTTTGATGTCGCAGAATCAATTTGAGAAGTTTGAGCATTTTGCTTCATTTTTCCGAATTATAGCGAGGGACCGTAAGGAGGCGCAATAGGCAGAAGATCACCGTCTGCTTGCGGATCAGGAAGTCAATTTCTCCTGGGTCGTTTCTCTGGAATCGATTTTTTAATAAATCTTTGGAGCCTGAGGAAGTCGATGGCTATGAAACCGCTTGAAAATGGCTTGTCTTGACTTTTCTACCGACAAAAAACTACTTGCGCGTAGCATGAAACAGCTCGAAAATGGCTCGTCTTGATTTTTCAGCGCATCCGACAAAAAACTACTTTCGCGAAGTAGTATCTTTAACCATACAAAGACCATATCAATGCCATCTTCACCGGTTTTTCATAGACAGGTGAAAAATCACAAAACTCACAATAATAGCCGACCGAACATTCTCGCTGAATTTTTCGCCGTGGGTGTCCAAAACTTGGACGAGCTGTTGATGGAATTGGCAGTCTGGAAGAGCGGATCTTTTCACCTGGAAACATTTTATCAATTTGAATGAGATTTCTAGGCTTACCAGGTTTATCATCATAATGAACTTTTCGTTGACGAAGGCCAATTTATCTCGCTTCTGGGAGTCCGGCACGGGGTACCGACCTGGAAACTTTTTCTTTATGAGCAAACCTTGTAAGAAAAAAACTCGGGCGAAGTCGGAAGGGTGGTTAATGGCCGCTAAAAGAGAGAGGCTCAGGAAAGGCCGCAAGGGCAGCGAAAAAGCTTCAAAAAGGCTGGAAAAAGGCAGTAAAGAGAGTCCCTTTATCAAGCCTTTCATTTTTCTGGGATTTTGAGGCTCTAGAAATGATGGAAAAAGGGAAGGCAGCACAATTGGTGCATAATGGCCGAGAAATTGGTGCAAAGAGGCAGCAAAAAAGAAACATTATATGGAGCCTTTTTCCACCTTTTCCGACTTTGCCTTCATCAATTTTCAGAATGGATGACTTTTTCAGATTTGGAATGATTTTTAGGATTTCAAATCACGATTTACAAGTCAATTTTAAGGTTTTGAAGCTCACCTTCGTCTGACCAGGTGACAGCGCAAGTGCTCAGAAGCTCCGTAAAGTTCCTCAAGTAGGCTGACTGCTTTTCTGGGGACTTCAATCCGAGTTCTCGCACTTCGTTCGGGCCAAACTCGACCTTTTCAACGGTGAGCACGGCTCTGTTCCAATACTTATCGGTAAGAATCACGGTAGTGTTCGCCGGCCTCTCAGAAGTTTCCTCATCGGTCTCAGAAGGAGTCGAAGTTTCCTTGAAGCCCACGTCATCAGCTGAAGGTGTCGACAGAGACAATTCCACTCGTTCGAATTGGGGCCTTGGAAAGAAGCGAATCGTCGCCTGCCCGGACTCGTTACTCCTTTCCATTTTGACAGTAACGATATAATCAAATTCGGGGTCCATTTCTGAAGGTAATGGTTTTCCGAAGGTAGGATAGGTATCGAATTTGATTTCCTTTTTGGAACAGAACTTTTAAGGAAAACTTGGAATCGTTCCTAATGTCACTTATGAACAGGGCTAAATCGAACTGAAATTTCGATTTTTGGAGCACAATGACCTGAGAGTGAGTAGAGAGTAACTCGAATAATGAAAAATACGGCCTCCAAAATATTCTGAGCATCAAAATTTTAAAAAATGACCAGTGGCGAAGAAAAAACACGGCGAAGAAAATCGATAAACACAGGAATAAACAGACGAAAATAAGGAGGAGAGCCGGCGGCACCCTGATGAGGATGGGGAATACAATGCCGCCGCTTTCCTTTCTAATGGTTCGAAGTAGCCGCCTCGCGTTGCCGAGTCTTGGGCCCCCTGAAATAACTTATCTGCAACTCTGATTTGGAACAACTTTTATAATAATTAACTCCTCCACAAGGTGAAAAGAATGAATAAAAGGTCACCTAGGGACCGCAGGCATTTTTCAAGAAACCATAAGATTTCAATGATTCTCATATGGCTGTGTAGCCCATAGTCCCAACAACTATAAAAAAAAGAGATCTTGGGAAAATACTCGACTCTGAATGGTCACCCTCGCGAGGGACTATACTGGATAGGGCATCCAATGGATATTCACAGTTGAGGAATTACACGTATAGCTTGAAGTCCAGTAATGTAGAAAGTTGAGGAATAGTAACGTCATGATCAGCTTCTTCAGCCGCGTCGCTTAGCCGAGTCGCATCATTAAGTTGTTGAATAAGTAGAATTTTTTGAACAGAACAAAATTACCTAAAATTTCCTTGACATACAGCCACAAAAGAGCGACCGACTTTATTGTATAATGATGAGATTTAGCCGCGTCTCTTAGCCGAGTCGCATTGTCAGGTTGTTGAATAAGTAGAATTTTTTGAACAGAACAAAGTCATCTGAATTATCCTTCATATACAGCCAAAAATGAGCGACCAACTTTATTGTATAATGATGACATCATTGTGAAAATTTAGCCGCGTCGCTTAGCCGAGTCGCATCATTAAGTTGTTGAATAAGTAGGATTTTTTGAACAGAACAAAATCACCTAAAATATCCTCCACATACCGCCACAAAAAAGCGACCGACTTTATTGTATAATGATGAAATTCAGCCGCGTCGCACAGCCGAGTCGTCCGCAGTGGAACATCGTAAAAATATTTTGGCTCTACTGATGGGAAAACTGTGTCATCTGAAAACCTGAAACTGTGACGTCACGAAGCAAATTTCTTCAATTTGTTAGATAAATTTGAAGTGAAGAGTCTATCGTGTGCAAAATTTTTTTCTGATTCGAAGTCTGTAACTATAATTAGTTTTCACAGAAATTGAGATTTAAGCTCGATGTCATTCGAAGACCTGAAGCTGTGACGTAACCGTGCAAAATCATTCATTTCGATCGATAACTCTGAAGTGAAGTGTCTATCATGTTCGGCATTTTTCGCTGGATCCAAATTTGTGATCAGAAAAGTTGATTTCAAAGCTCCATGTCATCTGAAGGCGTTTACTCATTCAGCAGCCAAATTTATCTCCTCTTCTCGCACCCTCCATTTCATCTTCTTTTCTTGTATAAGATATGGAACGATGATTTTTTCGAAACGATTTTATCAGAGCAAGTTTAACGTAAAAAGATGACTTTTTTCTTTCTTCTGGAGCAGGAAGCATATCAACTGATGGAATTCTACTAACTCTCCAAAAAGTCCTGGGCTTCTATCATTTTCCAAACGCAGATAATTTCTTCAAAGGAACGGATTCACCTCGTTTTCCAATGAACCTCATACAGACAGACCCTCGTTGTAACAGTTTCTTCAGCCTATTTGGAACAGGCTGTACTCAAGAATCGACATGAACACCTCGGTCATCCGCTTCAGGAATTTTCTCGAATCTCTCGACAACAATGAGCTATAGGCCATTCCGCGCCAGCCTTTTTTTTTCAAGTTTTTCTTTCCGCCAAAAAGCCGGGTCAAATTTAACCAACTTTCGCTTCAAGACCTTCGTTTCTTGTCGTTATAAAAGCAGGAATTTGATCTAATTTGGTATACGGTCTTTTTGGCGGAAAGAAAAACGTGACAAGCTGACGCGGAATAGGCTATACTTGAAAGTGTGCCCAACAGACTTTTCTAAATAATCTGAAATGTTTGTTCTCAATATTCAATACGTGTCTCCCATCCTTGTAAATCACTCGTTAGGAAGTTTTTTTATAGCGGGTTCTTTTTTTAACTCAAATTCTTCCTTTTCAAATATTCTGTATTTTCGTACTTGAGTGAAAAAAATTAATGAATAAACTATAGTATAAAAAAAGTTGACGTTTTTTTTGGCGATTCGAGTTGAAACGCAACAATCCACTCTATGACAAGAAATCGTGTGGTACTCAGAAAAACCTTCCTTTTTAATTTTATGTACTTCTTACCTCAAAATAAATACGCATTTTACCACAGGGCAAGGTGCTGGAAATGCCGAAGATGAGGCGAGCAAATGCAAAAATTTTACGATCACATACCAATTTTTTTCCCACGAAATTTCTTCCCATACACATTCGGCCTTTTCGGACTCCACGATTCATACAAGGCGATTTTCACGGAAAAAAAACATCCTTTCGGTCTTTCCATAAAATAAAGGGTAGGGCATCAGGGACCTTTGTAAAGTATATTTCTATAAAAAAAAAAAATTAATAAGCAGCAAAAAGTATTTTACTGGAATATAATCTTCAGGAATTGCATACTATAATATAATATAGTAATAAAATAGTAATATTACTTTGGTTATGCCAGGACAAAAAAATTCTGTAACTTTTTGGAATGCTCAAAAAAATTGATAATTTCATTTTCCCACTATCTTGCAATTATTTATCAGCCATGCAATGAAATATTTTTTTCAAATTGTTGTATAAAAACTTTAAATAATCAAAAATTTCGAATCGAAGTTTTTTTATTTTTTTCTTCTGATCATGGTGTTGAGCGTCGCCGTGTACGCACAACGGCATTTTTAACCGACGACATATCGCAAAAATCTTTCAATACTCATGGTTCGATTCATTTTTTTGCGCGTTCAACTAGATTTAAAATGATATTTTTTTGATTAATATTATGATTTAAAAACAATTTCCTTTCATTGCGACAGCTTTCTTCAACATAAATTCAAAGGGGTTCGTAATCAAGAATCCTTGGTTTTTTTAAAGGTCAGAATGAACGGGTCTAGAGATATTCCATGCATAATTGATGCTCTTTAAAAAAATATTAGAGATTTTCATAGAAATATTGAAAAAAACATTCATATTCAAAAATAGATATCTGAAAAAAACGCCACTGTCAAAAAAATCTCTTCAATTTCCTGTCCTCTAAAAGCTTAATTGTCGCGCTTTTCGTTTCAAATACCTTGGAAAAAGATAACGACCTATAATATGGAAGAAGAGTAAAGACACGAAATATTCAATAACTCAAATTAACAATAGGAAAAAAATTTCAAAAAAAGCGATATGTTTTATTTTCAACCCATTAATTTATTGAGCGAATTTCCTGATAGAGGCGACGAACTTTTTGGATGAAAAATCCAGTTTTTTTCCGCTTGATTTTCTGAAAGTAGAATCAAATAAAATAAATGAAAAAAATTATCTTTTTGATGAAAAAAAGAGGCGATTTTTTTATATTTGGTTTTTTTAAAAATTAATTTTTGAAATCTTTTTTTACATGCATTAATTCCAATTTTTCTCACCTTTTTTTCTTCGTTTCTTCTGCAGGTACGCTATTCAGCCCTATCTAAAAAAATATAAAGATTGATAACATTTAAACTTTTTTTCTAAAAATTCACCTGATCTTTTTGAAAGTTCTTTGGTGTCGTCAACGATGTAGTAGTAGTATGGCGGCTGGTAGTTTGTCTAAGATTCTTTTTGGAAAAAAAGTAAAAAAATTAGATTGATATGTGTATAGAAAAAGTTAACGAACCGGCTCTCGGGAAGAAATTCTCGACGCACAGACGTTTATGATCATTTTATGCAATTTGGTTGTATCTGAACCAAGAGAAATGTGTAATAATCAGAAATGAAGCTTGAAAAAAAAGGTTTGAGCAAAAATTAATTAGTAGAAAATGAGTTGAGAGGTTGAAAATATAGCAGATTACGATGCCATGATTGCATTTAATTTTGAAAAAATGTTTATATATTCCTTTTTTCGCGACTTGAAAGGAAAGGATTTCTCTGCGTTCTACTCGTCTCTCGACGTCCCTCTCATTTTCACGTGTTCTTCCATTTTTCTCTGACCTCGCCGGTGAGAGAACAGAGAGACGCAGACACGCAAAATTGTCAAGTCGCGGCGAACGGACTATAGTTCTACTGCCAAAGTCGAAGTGCGATAAACTGGTGCAAAATGGTCGCCAAAAGGGTTCCGTTTTGCGGCCTTTGTTGAGCCTTTCTTTCTTAGTGGGCTAAAAAGCCGCAAAAAGGGTGACGAAAGAGGGGGGGTCTCGGCGATTGATGAATTCCTTCTTAATTTTTTTGTGTTTTTTTCAAAAAGGGTCCAAAAAGGGTGGATAAAGGCCGAAGAAAGGGCGGAAAAAGGCAGTAAAAAGGAAAACATTTAGGAACAATTAAAAGAAACCTTTCGATCCATAACGGATGCTCAAAGGCCCCGTAAAGGGTCCTTCCGACTTTGCCTACCGCAAAAAGTGTCAATTTTATGACATTTACTGAATAAAATTTCCAAGTCGAGAGCTTTTATACTTACGGAGTAGAAAAAAAAAAGAAATCTGAGAAGTTCAACAGAATGAATGAGAAGGTCACAAAATCCAATTTCAAAAAAAAAAGCGACGAGTTCCTGGTTTTGTTCTCAATCCATTTGAAGACGAAAAACTATCGGGTTTCTTGGCAAAAGTCTACCTTGAAATAAGGAAACTAGACGTGAAATTTCATCCGAGTGCAAAAGGAACTAAATTTTTTATTCATGCGTGATGAAAACATGTGTATCGAAATGAGAAAGAGCAAAGGTTGCAAAGTTGGAAACTGAATTTAAAAAAACTTTAATATTCACTAAAAAAAATACATAGCCTTCTTAGGAACTCCATAGTGGTCACTATAGGGGCAACCTTAGGGGTCTTTGGAGGGTCCACTCTAGGGGTCACAAGCTTGCAGAAGTGGTCCCTATGGGGGACATACTTTTCGATGAGCCCTAAGCCAAAATTCCATGTGAAAAACAGAATAAAGAAGGAAATCGAGAGAAGAGATAGTTTTGCAAGTTTTCAGCAAAAAGTATATGAGCAACGGTCCGGGAAATGACAGTGAAATGGAATTTTCAGGCTTTCGAAACACCACCAAAAGCTCAGAAAACTGGTAGCTACCCAGAAGTCTCCAAAATGGAGCCGAAACCAACGTTTGTTGTTATTTTCAAAGCTTTTTTTTCTCATTTTCCCCGACGTCGCCCAAGCCTCGGATCGATACGACTCAGGGCCTCGTATTCTTTTTTTTCTCCCGTCATCCGTTCTATTTCATTTTTTGCAGCCTTTTATTAGAATTCTTCGAGCGTTTGGAGAGTTGTTTTGACCGGGATATTGAGTCGAGAAAATTTATTTTGTCCTGTTTTATTTTGAAGCGCGGTAGAGGAATTCTTCAGGTTATTTTGTTGGAAAATAAATTGAGCATCTTTTCGGAAAATTTGAACTTTGAGCAATATCTCAAAAAAACAAACGAGAATGAATTTTAATTTTTTTTAAAATAAGATAGCAGAAACTAGGACGTTTACAGCGTAAATGGAAAACCGTAAAGTTTTCTGTGAGAATTCTTTTTACTTGTCTAACAAAATTTTTTAGAGATGTAAAGTTTCAAGGTAGCTCATTTACGCTGTGTAAACGTTCAATATTATGGAAAATGAAAAATAAAAAATTATCCAATTAGCGGCGCAGGTTGTGTGCCTTTCTACGGTCCGAAGGGTCTCAAGTTCGATCCCCGTCACGGAAATCCTTTTTGCGGGCTCACAACTTTATCATTTTCACACTTTTGTGAGAGTTTGTCTAATATTCACATCTGAACTGCAGAAAAGTAAATAACTCGCATGCTGAGCAGGTGTCTCAACGGGTGTACCCGTATTAAACCCGTGTTTCTGAGGTTATTTTAGTCTAAGTTGGGCTAAAACGGGGGAACAACGGGTGTAAGAAAAATATGTAACCCAGCTGGGCTAAAGCGGGGTCTCAGTTGGGCTAAAAATTGGCAAAAGTTCTACCAGCTGGGCTTATACGGGTTTAATACGGGAGCACCCGCTGAGACCCCGTGTTAGCACCGCGGGTCACCCTGCTCAGCATTCGAGAAATCGTAAAAAAAATTGAAATAAATCTTCTCTCAACAAAACATTTATTCAATGAAAAATCACATTTCTGTACGTATATGAGTTTTGGGGGTTTTATGATGAGAATAGTGGTTTGGCTCATGATGAGAGCGATGCTCGTGGTGGGAACGGTGCTCCTGATGAGAATTGTGATCGCGGTGGGAGCTGTGCCCATGATGGGAGTTGTGATCGCGGTGGGAGTTGTGATCGTGATGCGAGTTGTGATCGTTTTCCTCTTCGTGGTACGGCTTGACTTTACAGTCCTAGAAAGATTCTAATATAGTCAATTTTTCCCGTCATGCAAGACGAGGTAGGTAGATAGGGGATGGGGATGCGATGCCGGAGTTGTTCTGACTTCACCCTTTCCCAACTTCTCCAGAACCCTTTGGCTTTTAGGCGGGGTCCTTGAGGTCAGATGTAAACACGAAAAATGTAGTTTTTTTAATCATACTTCTCTGCCAGAATGGCGCACGGTGCAGTCTAGCTTATTGCACTTCGATTCGTAACTTGGGCCTGCACCGTGCATTCTCAGTGATTTTTTGGTGCCACACGGGTGCATAGGTGTCAAACCAGTGCTTTCAGCATGAGGCACCAGTGAGGCATCAAAAAATCACTGAGAATGCACGGTGCAGGCCCAAGTTACGCACCGAAGTGCAAAAGGCTAGATTGCACTTCTGTCAGAGATAACTCAAGTCCCCGCTAAAAACCGCGCTGCACACGCAACGCTCAACCTTTGCCAATCTACCCATCTCGCCTTCCAAGTCGGAAAAAATGAACTATGCTTCTCGATTTCGAAATTCAAACCATAATGACGGCGCAGCCGGTCCCATTGTTGTGTCCTTTGCAGCAGGGCCGATCCCCATCACAAGATTTATCGGGACAGATCTCTCTGTGAGTCCCTGGTCCGTCGCTGAAAGCTCTTCTTGTTTCACAGCGAGTTTTCGATTGGGTGAGCTTACTGGGTAATAGGGAGGTTGATACAAGTAGGTACCGAGTAGAAGCTTTAAAGTAAATCAGCATATTGTAACCAGTTTTATGCGACCGGGTACTATCTCTATGGTACCTGGATACTACCGGAGAGGTATCGTGATGCTACCGGGTACGATTTCTAACAAGCGTATCTTTCCGGTACCATGAAAGTAGCTAACAAGTTGCTACTTGGCACCTACTTGCATCGACCTCCCGATTCACTTTTGAATGACAGAGACATGCCTTTTCGGTTGTACCCAACAAAGATTGAGATAGTGGTAACTTCTAGATTGACCTCCTGTTATTTTCTATTGTTTCATGCTCCAAAAGACAGACGAAATTCTGATTTTTTATTAGTCTTCCAAAACTAGGGTTATCAAGGGTTTCAAAAGGGCCCTGAGAGTTTTGAAAAAAATCGTTGAGAAGTGAAATAAGCCGAAATCCCAGTAATGACACCTCTTCCAGTACCACTTCCGTATCACAAGGCCCATTTTTAGTGATCACTGACTTTCTAGTTGTGTCTTGAGCAGTTTTTCAAGAACTGAATGAGAAAAGGAAAACGGTAGCTCACCAATCACAGCCATACATCTTGGATATGCACAACCGAGTTCGTATCTTTCGACCGCAATAACCGCAGTCCGAAGAGCATTTTGACCATTCCGACCATGAGGCCCATTCGTTTCCTAGTTAACCCAAATATAATCAAACTACCAAAACGCTAAAAAAAGAGTTTCGAAGATTTTAAAATCGTGCAATTGTATTGTATAAAAAAATTACTCCGTTTCTTACAGCATTCGATGTGTTCCTCCGTTTCGGTGCTCACAAAATTGATTGTGCACAGGGCCTAAAGTTGAAAATAAATTTTTAAAAAGAAACATTTTCTTTTTAGTAAAAAAAATATTTTTTGGCTCAAACGGTGGGGTTAGTTAATCCACCTGCAACATCACCATACCATCCCGATGTTGCGAAAAAAATAAAGTCGATTGAATTGGAACGGGAAAATTTTTCAAAAAACTGGTGGGGAACACTTTGATTCATTTCTCACACTAAAAGGTGTAATAAGATTAGATCAAACATTTCCCATCAATTTTTTTCACAAAAAAATCATGTAATCATATAAAAATCGATCCTTTTTCTTAAATTTATCAAAAACTCACCAAAAAGGCTAATATGCAGAATCGTTGCATGTCGCAAAACTTCTGAAGGGAGGAAATGGTCGCAATAAAAAAAGGGCAATTCAAGATTCCCCGATCAATAAATTTTTTATTCCTTCGTTCAAAAAAGCCATAAATTTTTGAAAAATGTCACTATTCGTAAAGAAATGAAAAAAAGTTATAAACACTCAAAAATTTTGATTTATTTTTCAAATTTTTAGTTTAGAAAAGTAAGTAGGTGATTGGTTGCATTTTATAATATTTTATTTGCCTCAGTTCAAAATGCCTGGTCGCATTTGGAATGGCTCAAAGCGTTGCGGTCGCGTCACTTTCGGACGCCAAAAAGTTTAGAAACTTGCTCTGAGGCTTTTTTTATTGTCTCTGGGCGGAAACCGTTTCAGGTCGGGTGCATATTAAAAGGAGTAGTTTCTTCAAGTTTTAAGTGAACTTTTTGATCTTCTACTCTCTCGCGTCCCTAAGAACTTCTTATGTTATTTTTCAAAAGCTAACAAAGTCATCTACTGTTGACATGAGCTACTCTGAGCAATTAGTGAGTTTTAAAGGCGGATTTAAAAAAAATAATCTTGTGATTCCTTTTCAAGTATACTGACAACCAACACAAGCTTTATCCAAAAAAGTCAAAGTAATTCATTTCGGTCCTCAGCAGCCTGAAGACTTTGGAGTCGTAGAGATAGTTGTTGGTGGCCTGTTCTCTACTGGCAGCGGCTTGACTTGGCAGTCCTGAGAAACTTTATAATTCTTTATATTATTGAAAAGTTAAAACCAAGTTAATTTGACAGCTGGTTCCATTGCTGAAGCCCCTGCAGCAGGGTTGATCGGGCGAGCACGTTTTGTCGGGACAGATTTCTCGGTGTTCTTCTGGTCCGTCACTGTAAATTTTGACTCCTTAGGAAGGTCTCGGAACGGTTTGATATTCAAGAAATGGCTATTTTTGATTTTAACTCGGTGAAGTAGTAGATGAAGCTCAAAAATAGGCAGAAAGCATCGTAAAAATCAAAAATTTTCTCCTTTGAAGATGAATTTTGCCGCTTCTTCCTATTACTCCTGCAGTGGTCACTAGGATTTTTTTCTATTCTCCCTTTTTTTCTATTTTTTTCTATATTTTTTTCTTTTTTTCTATTTCCATTGGTGGTCACTTAAGCGTTCTCTTTGAAAAAACAGTGAAAGTAGAAAAATTTGGAACGAGGTGTCAGAAAATTTTTTTTCATACCAATTATTTTGAACAAAACAAAGCCTTCTATTTTAAAATAGGAGTTTGAACAAAGTAACTCACCAGTCACATCCGTGATATATTTTAGATTTGCACAACCGATTCCGTGTCTTCCGACCGCAATACCCGCAATCAGAAGAACATTGTGACCATTCCGTCCAAATCGCCCAATCGTTTCCTGAAGAAAATATTTGAAGACCTAAAAAATGATTTTTTGAAGAAAGGTTTGAGAAATTAGCCGAAAAGAGAGCCGAGGCCTTTTTAAAGATTTTGAAGGTCAGACCAGAAATAATAATTTTGGAAAGTTTGTTCAGAGTTGACTGATACCTATTCTGCACCCTGTACTACAAAAATCCTTATTTTCTCTGGAAAACGCGAATTTCGTGCTACATAGTAACTCTTTGCCAAGGTTTGAAAACTCCTCAAAAAGTCCTGTTTTAACTGGAATTTTTTCACATTTTTTTTCGTGAACGCCATGAAAAAAAAATTTTAGGCCCTTATTTTTTGTAAAATAGAAAAATAAATCACTCAGATTCAAACAGCATTGCTCCGGTGTTTGGGAGCTCACAAAGTGGATTGTGCACAGGAGCTGAAATTAAAATTAATTTTTTGTTTAAACGAAAATAAGAATCTTCTCAGTCTTTTTCAACTATAATGCTATAGGAGAAAGCTTTCAATAGAAATTAAACAACTGAAAATAAATTGTGATAATAATCTTGAAACTTTTCCGATGAAAAGCTGCGAAAAACATTTTTTATTTTTTACGCTTTTCATATAATTATTAGTTATGAACCTTTTTCATCCTTTTTAAATCTCACCAAAAATACTAAAAAGCCGAGCCGTTGCATTTTGCAAATCTTCTGAATAGAAGAAAAAAATTGCAATAAAAATTGAGAATTCAGAAGTTTTTGAAGAAGATTCGGGATGACACATCTATAAAATCTTTATTTCTTTTTGCTCAGTGTGAGAAAAAAAGGCCATAAACTTCTGTATTCTACAGAGAACTGATAAAATTAAGGACAATTTCGAATCTTCTAAATTTTTAATTTTTAAATTTTGCTCAGACTATTCCAACTAGAAATCTATTGGAAGAAAACCAATTTACCATTTTTTTTTGTATTTGAGCGCCTAGTACTTCCTTGTTGTCTATTTATAGATGTCTTATCCAAATTTTCGTCCAATTTATTTTCCTTTCATCAGACATACCTTTTTATTGAAATATTTCATGAAAAATGAGGCGCGCGCCGTAGCGCAACAGGTTGTCTGCCTGTCTACGGTCCACAGGGTCACAAGTTCGATCCCCGCCTCGACCCAACCAAGGGGTTAAAGAAATGATGGTAGTGGGAAACCACGGCTTCATAATCCCCAGCCGTCACACACAAGGACGGATATGTAACTGGAGCCAGCCTACTGATTATCATCAGGATAGGACCTCGGCTAATCGATTTGGGGCGCCGACGCCGCTCAAGCGGTATGAAGGCGTGAGAAGAAGAAGAAGAAGAAGAAGAAGAAAAAGAAGATTTCATGCAAAAATGAGTTTTTATGCATATACTCTACTTTTGAACAACAGATTAGCGATAATGAAAAGGATGGCTTGACCTAATTTTTGGTAGATGGGTTTCCAAGGACGACATTAGATGTCATAGAAAAATCCCAAAAAACTGAAAAAGCTCCTTTTCCGTAAAAATGAAGACACTGTGAATGCTCCTTTGTAACTTTTTATTTTCAGCTTGAAAAACGAAAATTAAATAGTTCATTTCTGGACGCAACGTTGCTCTTTCCCAAAACCATCCGGGGTTCTCTGAAAAATACGAGAAAAATTAGAAGAACTTGATATTTCGAGCTCACCACCCATTGGCACTTGAGGCCGAAGTCGCAATAAGGGCCGAATTTACTGCAACCTCCGCCTTTTGGAGCACAGAAAACCAAACATCCGTTTGCCGAAACGATAGTCATCAGGAAAATCAGGAGAATCTACAAAAAAAATATGCAGAGGTTTCAAAAATTCCCTCACCTTGAAGTTCATCTTCATAGGAAAAGATCTTTTTCGGTTGGAATTTGTCTTTTTGAATAAATATATAAAGTTCCCATGTGTTCATCAGTGACCAAATTGAGCAGTGAGAACGACGATTTGTTCAGAAAATGAGAAAATGCGAAGATATATAGAAAACCGCGACGCGACCGCAAATCTTTGAGCCATTCCAAGTGCGGCTGATTAATTTTTAATTGAAACAACTGCACCTCCAACTTTCCGATTGACAAAGTCGTTCTTTGATAAATAATTCATTTTCTCACTTCAAAAAAAAGCAACCTGCTTAGGAACTCATAGAGTGGTCCCTATAGGGGCAGCCTTTGAAGCCCTTGGATGGATCCCTATAGGGACCACTTTTTCCGTCACTATAGGGTCCACCTAAACATGCAAAAGTGGCCCCTATAGGGGAAATGCTAGTCGAAAAAAAAAATAAAAATAAAATTTTTTGAATAAAATTGCACGAGCCCTATAGGGACCACTCAAGCTTGAGAGGCTAAGGGGTCAGACTCTCAACCACTACAAGGACCTTCTTGATTTTACCCATAAAGGGACCACTTTTTCGGTCCCTATAGGGGCTGTTTTTTCCACTATCTTCTATAGGGACCACTCTAAAATTTCAAAGTGTATAAAACAACTCCAATGCGCCTTGTAGTACTTTATTTCCCTTCCCAAAAAATTATATAATAAAGAATTTTGGTTCCAAGTCAGTAGCAACGCCATTCTCCTTTCTGAAAAATCTTTGATAAGCACCAGATTTTGATAATTTGGGCCCACCGTTTTGATGCATCTGTAGCCGAAGTCGCAGTAAGGTCCGAGTTCTCCGCACCTGTCGCCTCTCCCACCGCAGAAAACCCAACAAGCGTCAGAAGACACGATGATGATCATTAAAAGGAGAAGAAACTGTTGGAAACCATTTTAAAAAATCTCACAAAAAGGGCCCACCTTCAAGTTCATCTTCACAGGAAAATGGAGACTCCAAATTCCTTCAACACTTTGAGAATTTTATTACATAGATGAACTCCAAATCAATTTATGAGAATGTAAATCGAGTAGTGGGAGCCGAGACTTGTCCAGAAAACCAGAAAATGTGGAGGGAACTTGAAAGAGTATAATTTGGGCCTCTTGATAAAATTTACAAAGTTCAAGCTTGAGAAAAGTCGGATGGGCTCTTTACGGACCCTCTGAGCGTCCGTTTGGAATCAAAAAGTTTCCAATAATTTTCTCAAACGTGTGACAAAGGTTTCCTTTTTACAGCCTTTTTCCGTCCTTTCATCGGCCTTCATCCACCCTTTTTGGACCCTTTTGAGAGCCGTAATATTTTTTAAATTGAGAATAATATTTACCAGCGACTGTGTATGAACCAAAATGAGCTACAGTAACAAAATCGGAATTCATCAATGGCCGGGACTTTCAGCACCCTTTTTGCATTCTTTTTGCGGCTTTTTAGCCCACCAAGAAAGAAAGGCTCAATAAAGGTCGCAAAACGGAACCCTTTTAGCAGCCATTTTGCAGCCACTTTTTGCACCCCTTTTCTGCACCTGGCAGTGAACAAGACTGGGAAAAATTTTTTCTCTTCTGAAAAGAAAAAATAATCTATCGAAATTTCGATTCAGCGACAACGATAAAGGAAGACCGGTCCACCTTTATGAAGAACCATCTCATCGAGCTTGCAAGTAAGCCCGAAATCACAAAAAGGGCCCGCAACGCTGCATTTTTCGCCGCGTTGGGCGCAAAAAATCAAGCATTTTCGTTGCGAAATCTCTGAAAAATCGTCATTTATGAAATATGATATCAAATCAAGGAATAACCAGGTTTGAGGATTGATTCTCTTCGAAAAAAAAAAAATTGAAAAAATTTTATTTTTGTCAAGCCTTATTCCTTGTTTCTGGCATCTCATCAAGCCTATCAATTTCCATCCAAACCAAAAAAACCTGAAATTTTTTTCCAGGCCTCGAAGAAGCCAAAGACATCGCGATCAACACTGCGAGAAGAAAAAACTGTAAAAGTTAGGAAATATTTGAGATTTCAAGTGTTTTCTCACCTTGAAAGTCATCATTTACAGGTACAAATTCGGTTCAAGGAATTTTTGAAGTCTGTATTTCGGAAGGGTTCCCATTGATTAATCAATAGAAATATTGAACAGTGAGACCCGGAGACGAAGAAAAATAAGTAATATTCAGAAACCGCGACGCGACCGCAACGCCTTTGGAGGGCGCAGAGAGGCTAGATTTATTAAAGCGGCGGTGAATGAACTATGAACAAAATGTTGGATTTTTCTGTTCTTCAAAAGGATTTATTTTCGTCCACAAAGTATATAGTTATTCTTCAATGATCCATCTTCAATGGGAGCGTAGACATTTGCGTTTCTGATCTCCCTGAAAACGGGAAAATATCAGACAAGTTCAAATTTTGAAAGGCTCACAATCAGCTCGCACTGGAGGCCAGACTGGCAGAAGGGGCCAAAAATGTCGCATTCGTCATTCAATCCCGCGCATTGGATACAGAAGGAGAATTTGCGCTCCGTCGCGTCTAAAAGATCAATTTTTTTTCTGTTCACCTTGAACTAGATTCGAATTCCCGCACGGAGAATGGCTCAAAGCGGGGCGGCTGTGAAGAGTTTATTAACAAGCTTCCACCCGACCATGAAACGGCTTACGCTCAACGATACCTCTGACTTTTGCGTTGAGCCATTCTACATGCGACCAAAATCATCTCACCTAAAGCTCTGGCAGATGTCGTCACCACGATCGACAGTAGGAAAACCAGACAAAACTTTGAAAATTTCTTTTTTATTCAAACTTTTCTTACCTTGATGTGCATCGAACGAAGAAGAATAAAAGATTCCAGACAAGGGTTCTCAGAGAATTAATGTTTTGATTGAGAAATGGGAAGGGAATGCTTCGGGAAAAATGTTTTTTGAATCACCTCAAGAAGTTGGCAAACGTCAATGTTATTGAGAAATTGCTCAACGTATTTAAAAAAAACATCCGAAAAGTAACTAGGAACTTTAGAAAAATGAGCACTTGGGTGCCAAGGAGAGCCAGTTGCTAGATACGTTTTTTTTTTCGAACTCTTTCCCTCACAGTCCGTTCCCCACTCAGAGGAGTGTCCCAGGTGCTAATTCCTCTAGTGACCGCTTCAAAATTAATCTACAAAGAGGAGAAGGTAATATCATAGGCAAAGCCTTTTGATCCATAACGCACCAAATGACCCTTTACAGGCCCTTTGGTTCGTTATGGATCAAAAGGTATCGATTAATAGTTCCTAAAAATGTGGCAACGGTTTCCTTTTTACTGCCCTTTTCCGTCCTTTCATCGGCGTTTATCCACCCTTTTTGGACCCTTTTGAGAAACACAACATTTTTTTTTTATTGAGAATAATCTTTACCAGTGACTGTGTATGAACCAACATAAGCTACAGTAATAAAATCGGAAATCATCAATAGCAGAAACTTACAGAAACTTTTTACACCCTCCCTCTTTACTCACCCTTTTTGCGGCTTATCCCTTTTATCGCCCTTTTATGACCCCTTTTAGCCAATCAAAAATGAAAGGCTCAATAAAGGCCGTAAAAAGGGGCCCTTTTAGCGGCCATTTTGCAGTCACTTCCTTTTGCACCCGTTTTACGCACTTCCGACTTTGGCAAAGTGGCCGAGACTTTCAGCACTCTTTCTCGCACCCTCACTTTTTTTTCACCCTTCTTTCACCTTTTTTTAAGCCTTTTTAGCCGACCAAGAGAGAAAGGCTCAAAAAAGGTCGCAAAACGGAGCCCTTTTTGGCCATTTTGCAGTCACTTTTTGCACCGGTTTTCCGCACTACCAACTTTGGCAGTGAATCACTTCTTTCAAGCGGCCGGAACAGAATCGGGCCAGTTCAATTCCCAAAAAAGTCAGTTCTAATCCATAAAATGAGCAATAATGATGAAGCTTGAGCAACTCGGACTGCTCAAACCGAATAGTTTTCAAATTGTTTATTCAACGGCAATTAACAAGTTGATTTTATTTTCATTACGGGATACAACGGTAGTAAACTATGCCCTTCTCTCCATAGATTCCAATATTGTCTCTCTGAAAAACCAAGATAACTACCACATTTTAAAGATAATCACAATTGGCTTGCAACGTAAGTACCCATCGCAAAGCGGCCCGTAAAAAAAATTGCAGCGCTCGTTGAGTTGGGCGCAAAAAATCCAGCATTTGCGCTCCGTCTCCACTATAACCAGATTTTATAAGAAAACACGAGATTGGCCCTGCGAACCTTCATCCTCAGTGGTCAATTCTGAATTTTCAATAGCTTTGACCAACATAATGGATAAGAAGAATAAAAAGCAAATCTGAAAGGAAAATATTTGATGGCCAAATTTAGAGCTTGCCAACCTTGTTCATCCTTGGGTGACGATGAAATGACTTTTATTCTTCAAAATGCACGCGTTTTTATTTTTCATAATTTCACGGGGTGACTATTCAACGCTGCCAAAGTCGGAAGTGCGGAACGGGTGCAAAATGGCCGCTAAAAGGGTTCCGTTTTGCGGCCTTTCAATTTTTTCAATTTCAATTTGTTTATTTTTCGCAACATCGGGATAGTATGGTGATGTTGCAGGGAGGGAAAAAGACCACTAGGTGGATTTACTAACCCCACCTGTGAAGAAAAAAAAAAGTTTTTTGTCTAAGAAAAGAAACATAGAACCATAATAAGTAGATATTTAAAACCGAGTTGATTATTGGGCCTTTCTTTTTTGGTGTGCTAAAAAGGCTCAAAAAGGGTGAAATAGGGAATGGGTGTGGAGCAGCGCAAGTGCGCTTGCATACAGTTTTGATATCGCGGGTTCGATCCTCGCAGCGGCCATTTTTTTATTTTTCAAGAAAAAAATAGCTTTTCTCTTCAAACTTGTGGTTTTATACTGCTTCAATGACTTATTATGACTTTGAAAACCGAAATAAACTATTAAAAAAATTTAAATCCGATATGAAAAAAATGAACGACCAAAAGTGTAAAAATCTAAACTTTCAGTACTAAATTTCGCGACTTTTTTTCACTATTGTTTTGACCATAACTTTTTTTGTTTTTCAACCTTTTTTTGAAAAAAACTAAATTGTTTTTGAATAGTGAATCGAAGCAGCTATCCAACCATAGTGATATTGAAGCTCGAAAAAGTTTTTTGAAGATTTGGTTGCGGTCCCTACGTTTAGGAACAATTAATGGAAACCTTTTGATCCACAACAAATTCTGAAGGGCCTGTAAATGTTCCTCCCAACGTTGCCTATGTAACCCGTTTTTCTTGACTCGAAACTGCTGTTTTCTCTGCGCCCTCTTCGCCTCTCGACGACCCTCTCATTCCATCGTGCTGTTTTCAGGTTTCACTAACCTCTCAGGCGATGGAGCAGACGCAGACATTCCTTAAGTCGCGGTGAATGGACTATATAATTAATTTCGGTCTTCAATAAAGAATTTCACTGCATTCCGATGAACATGGCACATTTTTATTCAAAAAAAATTAAATTTCAAAAAATGAATCATCGACAGGCGTAGACGTAGGTTTTAGTCGACCATTTGTACCTTCCATAATTTCTCTGAAAAAAGGGAATAAAATTATTGAAAGGTTGAAAATTCAGAAACTCACAACTTGCGTGCATTCCGTCCCCAGCATACAATAAGGGCCAAAAACATCGCAGGGTTCATCGTAGGCCGAACACCAAATGCACCATTTACGTTCGATGACTTCTAGAAATCTATATATCTTTTTGAAATCTTGCTATCTTCTTTCAATCATCCAGTTTTGGTAGCATACTAGAAACGATTTTTGAAATGCCTGATACTAAATAAACAGTCTGACCTGTCTGGGCTCTCTGTTCCCTCACAGATACGATCATAGAAGAGAATTTGAAGTTTTAAAGTTAATGAAAGAAAATAGCCGAAAAAAAAGACGCAAAGAAGTCTTTTTTATTAGTTAACCTCTTTTCTGTAACTCGACAGGATCGGTCGAAAGTATATCGGCCACCATAATTGACACCAGAATCAGAAGGGAAAGCTGAAAATGAGCTTAAAAGGCGAAATTCTATTTTGCTGACCTTGGAGTTCATTTGCAAAAGCTTCCGCGAACAGAATGATTTCTCAGAAGTTTAAATGAATCGATACACGCAATCTATAAATTAATAATATCATAAAAAGGATCGATGATCATTCTTTCTGGTTCGAAAAGTCATCAGAACATCGACGATCTATAGCCGAATCCTGGCTTGCATGGGAGGGGCGTGGCCTGTCTGCGCTCTCCACCAACCAGGCACTGTCTCTTTTCTTATCTTGCCATTTTCGATTGCTCAAGCCAGCCGTGAATCAACTATACTGGCTGCGTTGCGGTCGCGAAGCGGCAAACCCTGGATAAATTAACCGCTTGGAGAGTTACTGTCGATAACTTTCAATTCAACAAACAGAGAAATTGGCAGAATCATTTATTTATATCACGAATTATCTGCAGACATGTACGTATCGCTCTGAGCTCCACTGGAACTGTCCATCGTTTCTCTGAGAAAATCGCATGAAAAAGTCTTAAAGTCTTCGAAACTCACAACTTTCATGCATTCTGTGCCCAGCATACAGAAGGGGCCGAAAATGAAACACCGTTAGGCTGCGCACCAGATGCACCATTTACGTTGCCCTTGTTCAGAAAATACATCAGGTTTGTTTCAAGTTTGCATTTATACATAACGCTTAATCAATGAAGGAACATAGTAGCGCAACAGGTTGTGTGATTGTCTACCGTTCACAGGGTCAAAAAGAAAAACAAAAAGGGAAAAAATGTCTCAATGACCAGATATAGTCAATGTTTCCCGACTTGAAAGGCGAGGGAGGCGTGGCGAGGGGCGGGACGCGTAGCGTGTGCGTGCGCGGTTCTTGGCACGAGTTCAATTAAATAGCCTCCGACTATTTAAAAAGCTCGGCAACCGATCTTTTTCAATGTTTTCTGCTATTTTTAATGAATACATGAACATAATCAATAAATAATTGAAAAAGGAATGAAAAGAGCGAAAAACAAGATTTTCAAAGAGTCGAGGGTGGTTGAATTGAACACGTGCCAAGGACCGCGTACGCACACGCTACGAAAGAGAAACTGAAGAAAAATGACTAGAAGAGCGGATTTCGAGCTAATCAACCTTTAAATCCATTCCCAAAAGCCTTGGCTACGATCTCCAACAAAAATTGAACTGAATGTAATACACTGAATTTGTTTTTCTTAGATTTTCATGAGTTCTTCGATTTCCCACGCTTGCTCCCGCCTCCGATTTTGGTACGGTGCTTCCCTTTTTTTGATTTATTGATGAGAACTACGGTACTTCGTTCACGTCACCCAGAAGAGCTTGAAGGTCTCGAAATATAGTAACTTTGAGTTTGGAAGCTCTTCTCGTTGGTAGACTCAAAAGATGAATAGTTTTCTATTGCAATTGGGGTTCATTATGTCATTTTTACCTCCCGAGTGATCGGTATCAACTTCCGCTCTCGTCTGAGATTTATGACCGATTTTTGGCTGGCTCGAGGCATCGGAAAAAGGATCCTGACGCGATGAGAAACGAGATAGTGTCTGATTGATAGATAACGCAGACAAGCCACTCCTTTTTCCATCTCAAGCTAGCCGTGAATCGACTATATTCCGGCCAGCCCTGCACAAGTTGGGCGTCGTACTCTTTCCACATGGTGTAGAAGCTGATCTTGAAAATTTCAAAGTTTATCAACCACTATCTCAATAAAGGCGCCGTTCTTGATCAACGACAGTTTCTTGAACCGACAAACAACTTTTTAGATTCTCTCTAAATACTGAATAAAAAAGTGAAATGTGCACATAAAGAGCGACATGACAAAAGCTTTATTCTGCTGCAACGTCTAGCTGAATTCACTCCGTTCGCACCGTTTGCCTTTCTGAAATATTGGTTTCAGTTTGAATCTCATTTTCTGAATACTTACCGGTGTCATTGTGCAAACGTACATGGATTGGCAGAACGGCCCGAAATAGCCGCATTCACGGCCGTAGTCGGCGCAAAAAATGCACCATTTTCGTTCCTCTGAAGCATCAACAAAAAAATTAATAATTCTGAAAGGATATACCCTTCTGCGCTGCCACAAAACAGGTTGAAAGAGAGAGAAGAACAAGGAGGAGAAACTAAAAAAAAATTATTGTGCATCAAAATAATGGCCCAAAGTTTGGAATGGCTATGTATCGTATGTCATCGACCGCAAAGCGCTTTGAGCCTATCTACACTTGAAAAATAAGAGAATACTCACTTTGACTTGCATTTCCAGTTCACTCGACCTCTGAAAAATCCCTTTTAAAAAATTGAAAATATAAGTTCCAAGGGTTTCCCAAGCCCGAATGATTGGGAAATGGGAATGTCTAATAAACTGTTTGGAGGCAGATTTTTGAATTTCATATGTTGATTGAGTTTCCCAAACACAATACAATGCCTCATCGAGTCATGAGAAACCGTTTTTCGTTTCAAAGAAAATGAAAAACATGTGCAAAAAGGGAAGAATTATTCAGTAAGACCTGCATATCAGAAATTTCAATGTAAAAATATGGTTCAGTTTTTTTTTCATAACTGTGTACTCGATCTTTACTGTCAATGCTTGCCATTCTTGCAAAAATAACTGAAAACCAAGCTTGTTCGAACTTTGAACGGGAACGGCTCGATGCGTCACGGTTGGGTTGAGGTCCTTGAACCATTCCAAACGCGACCAGAAACTTTACGGAAAATGCAGGAGAGCGCAAATGGTGTTTTGTTCGCGCCGTATTGTACCCTGACTTTCACTGCAAGTTCTTGAAAAATAATAATTTGCACTTTATTCCCCAGGTTCAAAATTACAGGAAAATCATCTATATAGTGAAAATTTCACTAAACGGAGTGTCACGGAGTTTGTGAACAAATGATTTTTTTAATTTCTCAATTTCATCGTTCAAGGTTTATTTTTTAAGCCTTCAGTCATTCTCACTACGGTCGGGAGCTTTAGGAGATCAAATAATCTTCTTCGGAGTAATAGAGATTTTAATTGCGACAATCTCTGGAAAAAAATGGCCCAGCTTGAAAAAAAGATTTTATCGACGAACAAAATTCAAAGACGATTTTAGTATGCTAGACAAACTATGATTTAAAAAAAAACCGTTTCTCCGTGGTAATACTGCCGTCACCGCGATGTATTGAGTAAAAACGCGCAAGCCGGCGCGAGTCGGTTGCACGCCGTTTTGGAGTACATATAGGAGACCTCTTACCATTTCAAACTTAGAAATTTTTTTCCCTTAAGTCATCTATTTTTCCATTATTCATGTATAAATAGAAATAAGGATGTTAAAACAACGGGAAGATTAATAATTTTATTCGATTGTAGATCTGTCAAATCGAAAAGTCAAATTCGTAAATTCGTCTGCAGTTGGTCCTGCGTTCCCACTGTAAATGAACGCCTTCTGAATCACATGAAAATGAAGTTTTTACCGAGCATAATGGTATGTAGTCCCCTAAGACGAGTGGCATCAGAGTCGAGAGGAGAAAAATAAGCAAAATCTGGAAAAGAAGATGACCAAAACCATAATTATCACTAACCTTGACTTCCATTTACGTAAGGTATTTGGGAATTTACTCATTCGACCCGTTTTTATATCAGAAAAAAAAAAATTGTGGACAGCAAATTTCTCAGAAAATCGTTAAAAGACATGATTGCGCGTTGAGAAAGCATTACCAGGAAGATTTTTGATCAGTTAAATTTTTTTTTTTGAGATTGAAGCTTCATCCTACCTTGAGAAGCTGACGTCAAGGTTCACAGTTTTCAATTCGCAATTCAGAATCTATGGTTCAAATTGAAATTACTTATCAAGTGAGAGGGGGAGTTTACAAATCTTCAATGAGAAGGCTTTATGTTGGGACCCACAACTCTCCGTCAATTCCTCTCCCACAGGAACAGGTTTTTTGGACACGGAAACTTCGACAGGAAGACCAAAATTTTTTATTCATATCAAAATTTGATCCCTTTAGTTATAAGATTTCACTCTTCGGTTCGCTCTCAATTTGATTTCGTGACTTTTTTCGAAACATTGCGAGGTGCTATATAGATTGGGTGCACGTATTCCCCGTATGGAGAGTGAGGCTTCTTAGGAGGAGCCCCGCCAGGAGAGTCCTTTGGAGGAGCCTTGCGAGCTGAAAATGGAGAATATTAGAAAAGAAGCGTTTTTTGTTCGAAAAACTCACGCAACACTCTGACGACGCCTTCACTGATTAGAATCCTCCTCGCACCGGCTTTACTTGGTTTACCGGTTTCGGGTGGGCAAGCGCTTGAATTTCAAAATCTGTTAGAGTTAATTCTCGGTCTTGAAAGAGACCTTTATAGGGGCAAAGTTTAGGAGGTCCCTGAAGGAGCAAACCCCGAACCCCTGAAGCTCAAGGGGTCCCTATAGGGTCCTTCAGTAATTTTTCGTTTACAGAGACCATCCCCTACAGAGGGACCACTTTCGCAGCCTCTAATGACCCTTGAAAAGATAGTTCAAGTGGTCCCTAGAGGGGAGCCTTCAAGAGCCCCTAAAGTTGCACCTTTCAGCACCACTCTGGAGTTTTTTTTAGTTTCAAGTTAGTTTCATCAATATTTCAACCGGTGGTTTTTAAGAAAATCTGCAGTTTTTGAACTATAGTCTGTGCGCGACGGCTTGATATTTAATTTTACAAAATTCCGCTGTTCCGCTGCGTGCGGTCGCGACGCGGTTTTGTCTTTCCGATTCTTCAGTTTTTTCCCTTTTATTCCAGTGTTCGAGTTTCACATGTTTAAAGCAATGATAAGTGAAAATAAGCGTGACCGAGTTTTCGCAAAGGAAAAAAACGCTTCGCGACCGCACGCAGCGGAATGGCGGATTGTCGTTTGGTGGAACAATCTAATCTTACATCTTGTTCTTGAAGTAGAATCCTTGAAATCCAATCGTCTGAACGTTTTGATCATCTTCGGAGCGATCTGTGTATTCGTAGGAACGCCTTCCGATTTTAATCCTGTAAGCTCGATGGAGAACTCTAAAATCACAAATTTTGATTTCGAACTTTCATTTGGAAACTACCTTATCTCGACTTTCACGTCCGAACCCCGTTTGATGGAAGTTTGTTCTTTCCAATCTTTGTTCCAACCATTTTCCTGCAAAATTTCGAAATCTCAATTTGAAACTTGTAAATTTTCCAAGAGGAAAACATTTTTTTTGCGATATTACACTGTCAATGCCGGAAGTGCGGAAAACGGTTGCAAAATGGCCGCTAAAAGGGTTCCGTTTTGCTGCCTTTATCGAGCCTTTCTTTCTCGGTGGGCTATGCAGCCCAAAAAAAAAATGCAAAAAGGTGCTGAAAGGCTCGGCCATTGATATTTTACGATTTCATTACTGTAGCACATTTTGGTTGATACACAGTCCCTGGTAAAGATCATTCTCAATTTGAAAAAATGTTGTGTTTCTCAAAAGGGTCCAAAAAGGGTGGATAAAGGACGATGAACGGACGCAAAAAGGCAATAAAAAGGAAATTGTTGCCATCCGTTCAGGAACAATTAATGGAAACACACGGATCCGTAACGGACGCTCAAAGGGCCCGTGAAGGGTCCTTCCGACTTTGCCTATGCCAAGAATGAAAAGTAAAAGGGGACCCTTTTAACGGCCATTTTGTAGTCACTCCCTTTTTGCACCCGTTTTCCGCACTTTCGACTTTGGCAGTGGCTGCTCATCTCCATGATAATTGGTTTTAAAGCGCAAAGATCTCAAGGAAAAAAAATGTTTGTGTGGGGAAGTTTTCCTTGAAGTTCTCGTGCACCTCTATACCGTATAATCTCGAATTTTATCAACACACCATCAATGAATTGAAGGAGACGGTGCCTTTGACAAAGTTGAAGCGGATGTAAAGAGGAATGACGAATCTTCGGTCCGTCTCATTGGCTGACCCTTTGGCAAAGTAGAGGACAGCGCTGTAGAACAACAATCTCGGCTTCAGAATCATTCTGGTTAAGATAAGGGGGGTGCTCAGATTCAAAAATCGAAAAAACCGCGACTGGATAATTTTTGAGTGTCTGCGTCTCTCTGTTCCCTCACCGGCGAGGTTAGAGAAACATGGAAATAGCATGTAAAAATGAGAGGGACGTCGAGAGACGAGGAGGGCGCAGAGAAGTCTTACCCTTAAATCGGGAGTAACGGACTATAACTTTAAAAGGTATTTTAGGACTTTCTGATTCCGAATAAATCGCAATTTTTCGCCATAGTCTTTTCCAACGTCTGGTGTTACTGTAGTATTACGGTAGCTTTGGATTCTGTAGTAGTATTGTAGTCTTCCAATCTGTAGTTTGGAGGGGCTACACACTACTAGGAGGGATCAAAGCCCTAAATTAGCTTTTTTTAATGGACTTCAAGGGTTTTCCTTGAATTTGAGTAGTCCTTTTTTGAAAAATAGGAAGTTGAAACCTTCTAAAAAATGCAGAGTGTAAAAAAATCAACGGTCCGGAAATTTAGAATTTTAAAACTTGTAGTTTTTTTTGTAGACTTCCAGCCTCGCCGAATCTAGTCAAAATGAATCTAGAAAAAAACCTACCCTACAAAAATTCCAGGCTACAGTGTACCTAATCTAACTATCATTTTTCCTGACCGATTAAATTTAAAAAATATAAAAAAATGAAAAAAAAAAGTTTACTTTCGAGTATTGGGTCCGGGAGTAGCCTGGAAGGTAACGAGATCGCCGATTCGCAGTGGTAATGAAACTTTGACAGTTCTTTCTTCGTCGAAGACTCTCCCGCTTTTCTGAATAAAAGTCGATTCGTCGACGTTTGGGAGCTGAGTGGCCACTAGAGGGGCAAGACAGTATCTACAGCCCTCAGAGGGGTCACTAGAGGGGCTAAACAGCATCTAGAGCTCTCAGGGGGTCACTAGAGGGGAAAAAATGGTGACTCCCATTGGGTACAGTTTGGGTGTTCTTTAGAGGGGGTTTAGCGTTTGACTTTCAAACCCCTGACTTTTTAATGATCCCTATAGAGTTTTTTCAAATTTTTTGTGATGATTTGAACATGAAAAAAAAACTCGATCAAGTTGATTTTTCATTGAAATGTCGCTCATTTGTTGAGGACTTAAATCACTCTAGGGACCACTAGCGTGCTCCCACTATAGGGGCTACTAACTAAGAATCATATAGGGTCGAAACGCTTGAAAAGTGGTTTCTAGAGGGGAGCCTTCTAAGGCCTTTAGGTCGCCCCTCTAGGGACCACTCTGGAGTTCCCAGGCAAACTATTTTTTTAGTTTTTCATGCTTAATTGAAAATTTCTAATGCATTTCAAGTGTACGAAACGAAAATATCAAGAATTCTATAGCCGTTTTTTTTTTCTTATTTCATTAATACTTCATCTGATTGGTTGAAAAATATGAATACACTTTGAAAAAAAAAAATCAAAACCCAAAAATAAATCACCAGAACTGAACATTGGGAGGCGAAAGCGTCGACCAGTGGGAAAAGGCCTACAAAGGCCAAGAAGAATTTCATTTTGATGCAATGAGGAAGCCTATGTTCTTTTATTCCCATCTTCACATAAAAAACTAATAAAAAGACATTTTGAAAATTTCACAACACCTCAATAAATTCGTCTTCCTGTTTTATTTTGGGCTTTTCAGTCTTTTTGACGTCGAAAAACCAAAATTTTATCTTCCTTGACCAAAAATTATTCAATTAACGCGAAAGGACCTAGAAATTAGTTAAGCCTGATTTATAGTCAGTTCTGGTTTTCAATTTCATGCGCAAATACCTCGGCGTTTTTTTAATAACGCTCTTTTCCGTAAAGTGTAGTGTGTAGTGTGCATGCACTGCGGCGCTTTCGTACATGCCCTCATCTCTGAATTTCGGAAATTCAGTTTTTTCACGTTCTGCCGGCTGTTTTGAACTTCGAGGATTTACGAACACGACAAAAGAAAAATGTGTTTTTTTAAATTAAAAAAATTCGTCTCATGACTTCTTTTTTCTACAAATGTTTTGTGATGCATGTTAATGTCATTCCGTGTAAAATCTTCACTCGAAGTGGTCGCTCTCATTCTGAGGCTTCCACCTAGAGCACGGTCTCCGGGCTCCAGCTACACCACCTACTACATTCAGAGCTCGTCAAGGCGCAACTGGATGGACTATGCGCAGAAGGACGAGGCGAAGGACCGTAAGACCATGCTTTCAACTCTTTCGACTACACGTTTGGACTTCTAGTTCGCCAAAGGCGGTTGTTCGTTATAGCTTTGAAAGTTCTTGTTCACCGCCTAGTCGACTACATCAGACTAAAACAACAAAATAAATGATTTGATTGATTTGATGACCCATTGAACATGCGCCTTTAATATCTTCTGTTGTTGACGCTTGTTTCCGATGAAGTCACATGGGAACTGTGGAGGTTTTGACTCCGCCCCTTCATTTTTGGTTTCGCATTTTCTTCCACTAACAAACACGACGTGTTATAGTCTGTTCAAATTTTTAATGTCAAGTGCAATGACGTCATTCAAAAACACTCTGTGGATGTCTCGCTCTCTGATTGGTTTATCGCACCATTAGGGGCGGAGCTTGAGCGACGACTTGACATTCAAAATCTGAACAGACTATACGTCATTCGAGAAAGCTCTGTGGATGGCTCGCTCTCTAATTGGTTCGTCGCGCCATTAGGGGCGGAGCTTCAAGCGACGACTTGAAAAACCTGAACAGACTAGAAAAATTCTAAATACTCTTTCTTGCGATTGAACAAATGAAATTTTGATTTTTCGACCAAAAATTATCGAAATATTTATTCCAGCTCCAATTAAGGTCATGGTTAAAGTTATCGCGGCTTATCACAGACAGCATAATTCGGGTTCCAATCGAGAGTGTAGCACTTGAGGCCGTAGTCGCACCATTTCCCATGTCCTCCTCCGCAAGGTTGGCCCTTCTTCCGGCAGTTCCAGATGCACGGCAATTCCGGCAACGAGAAGGAGAATTTTCGTTGGGTTTCCACTGAAACTTATGCCGTGTTCAAAGTGATTCCGCGAAATTCAAAATAGCCGTCAGAGAAAGAGAAAGATAACTAAATTTTGGAGGGTCAGAGACAATTTCGCATTCCGCGGAAATTACTTTGAACACGGCATTATGAGTGAGAGCTTCTTGTAGTTGAGGGAGGATCAAGAAATTTTTTATTTCGAAAAAAAACCATTCAAATTATAGCCCTTTTTGCGTAAAAATCACAACTTTCCTCGAAATTTGTTTAATTTTCTGCTTCGGAACTCCAGAGTGGTCTCTATTGGGTTACTGGAAAAAAACGACTCAAAATAGGCAACCTATAAATTAAGGTGGTCCCTATAGGGGTTCAGGGTCTGACTTCTAATCCCCTAAATCTCAAGAGGCCCCTATAGGGCCTTTGGGGGCGCATATAGGATCTTAAAACTTAAAGGCATAGGGGCAGTAAAAAATGGGTTTTCGGGTGAAAGAAGTATCTTATACAGTTTTTCTTTGCGAATCGAATGGTGTACTCAAAAAAATTACAGATGTGACAACTTTAGAAGAAAAACGCGATTTTACTTTCCCGCCATTAATTTTGAAAAAAAGCTTTGGATCGGTATGCAGACAACTGTTTACAGTAGTCGTGCACGCGATGTTGCGGACGTCTCATTAGACTCGCATTTTGGGAGATATAACCGGCTATCTGCTTCAAATTAAGGGTTTCTTCTCTGAAAAATCGATTAAGAAAACAGAAAACACACATTGATAATAAAGAAAACACAAATAATCGCTATCCCAATCGAAACCTGTGTAAAATCATCAATGTTCACCAGAAAAGCATTTTTGCAATCAAAGTTTGCAAATTATACATGAATAGAAAGCTGTTGTGACGAAAAGAACTTTGGTGACAACAGAAAAAAATATGAAAATTGAAAGAAACGAAGAAAAAAGCGAATATCCGGAAGATGGCGACGCCTGTTGTCCATAGAGCAAATTTACTGCAAAGCGCCCTTTTCGCGGGAACTCAAACTTTCCTCTCTCCGACTTTGAATTATTTTTTCCCCAAAACTAGGAAGTTCTGGGCATTTCCAAGTTCACCGTTCGATTCGCAATGAAAAGCTCTACAAAGTACTGCTTTGAACTAAAACACCGTTTTTTTACTGCCCCTATGCCTTCAAATATTTTTTTCATATTTACAAAAATACTTTGAACGAAAGTATATTTTTCTAATTTAATTTGAATTTTTCAAACCTCCAGCTTTTTTTCTTCCGTTACTGGAGCCGCGCTGGCCAAAACGACCGACAGCAGAAATACCAAAAAGAATCTAAAAAAACAGGGAAAAAAATCTTTAAAGTGCGAACGTTTCTTACCTTATCAACCATTGTCGGAACAACACGAAAAAGCCGAAAAATTCTTCGATTTGAAGACATTTTCATTTCTCATGATCCAATCAACAAGTTGATTGGAAAAATAACAGTGGGAATCAGTCTTTTTTTTAAATAGGATAATTGCGAAAAATATTTGCTTCGGAATGATTTTACATTTTGTCTGAGCGTCAAAGAACTAACCCGAAGAAGTTTTGGCACAATTGTGAGACATTAAGTGATCACTTAAGTGGGGCTTAGTGATCAGTTTGAAAAAGGAGGACGCCTGTCAGAAAAAAGGCCTTTTTCATATTTTTTTGAATTTCCTGGCCAGCAAAGTTGTTTTACCGGAACTTCGTGTAAATTTTAAAAATATTGGAAGTTTTTTTGAATAAAAATACGGTGAAATGCTTTTTCACTAAGCCTTTGAAGGTCAGGTTTCGTTATTTACCCCGAAAATCGCCTTTTTTTAAAGTTTTGATGAACGTTCTCAATATGTTTCCACTTAAAAACAAAACAAATCATCCCTCATTTCGCAAAAAAATTATTCTCAATTTCCAAATAATTAAAACCGAGAGAGAAATGCTGCTAAAGGTGAGGTTTTCCTAGCTTTCTTACAACTTTTTTTTTCCAGATTTTGGCTATAATCCTACTTTTGGCAACTTTTATACAAGCCCATGATGAAGGTGATTTTTTTGATTATGAGAAAATGTAGTAAAAGTATTAAATTTAGACATCTATCTTCCACTTGGACACCTCTGTCCGGCTAAGAAACCCTGTGCGCCGGGGCTCATTTGCGGCCGCGACTGGATTTTCCGAAGATGTGTTCGAGAAACGAGAAGCTCTTGATACTGATTATTGGTGATAAAAGTTTTTGATGACATCCGGTGAAAAACAGTACGAAAAGAAAAAAATGGCGGCAGAAAAAAAAAACTTCATTCAGCGCAAAAATAAAAAAAAATACAAAAACTGCCGCCTTCTTATGCAAATTTCAACACCGGAGGAGTATTCATGGTTTTTTAAAAAGGCTGGAGAATGAATACTCCTTCGGTGTTGAAATTATTTGTGATATTTTTTGATTTTGCGCTGAAAAAAGTTTGTTAGGTTAGTGGGCGTGGCTTAGCGCAACTGTCGCGCAGTTATAGGAGACGTTTCTCCGCGTAGATTTACGCTATTATGTACACGTTTTTTTACTTCAAAAAAACAGTTTTTTTGAGAGAATCTTACGTGGAAATGTTCATCTCACGAAAAAAAACAAGATGACACGCAAAAAAAAAATGTGAGCTTATAAAGATTAAAAAATTAACGACTTTCTTAAAATCAATTTTTGCTTTAAAACATTGAAAACTGTTTTTTTCTGAAAAAGGAACACAGCGGACTTTTAATCAAGCAATTGAGAATAAGATAAAAAGAAAGAAATTATTTTGAATGAAGGTTAAAATAAAGAAATTAGAGCTTTTATTGAAAAAGCTGTTTTTCGTCACTAAATTTCTAAAAATTTATCTTGATTCGGAATATTTTCACGGAGAACTATCAATCAAACGATATAGAACACAATAAAACCATGTTCTTGAATACCCAAAAAACTATTAAAAACTTTGAACTCATTTATTAGCGACAAAAAAAAAATAAAAGCAATTAAAGTGAATAAAATGACACCGAGTGACCGGCGGAGCGCAATTGCAACACGGAAATATTTTAATATTGCACAAGTATGAAAAGATACAGATTCAAATTTACAGACAAGAAATAAAGAGGATTGTGAACCCGCAGTACTGACTGAAGAAAGTTAGGTTTTTGAGTATAAAAATGTACGAAATTCGCCGAAAATTAATAAAAATAGAGTGAGACTTTTGGAAGCGTATTAAAAAAAAACCAAAAACCTACTTTTCACAACCAGTTTCAGATCAATATTGCATACAAAAACGATAGTAATTTTCAAAAAAATCGATCACCAAAGACCATTATGATCATAATCGTCCATGTGGTTCCATGAGGCGGTGTAATTCTGTCTTTGAACTTCTTCCGGGGTCATCGGCCTCGAATTTTCCTGGTCCAACGTGTAGGGAACAGGCGTCGCGTACACCAGAATGCTCTGAAAAATCGATCGATTTTCTGAATTTTGTCCAAAACTTTTCTTCTAGTCACCTTTCCATTAAGTGTCCTCCGTTGGCAGAAAAGCTCTCCTCTGTAGTGAGTTCTGTGGAACAAATTGCTGCTGCCGATGATGCCTTCGAAACTGCGGCCGTACTTGTTTTGAATTCGCCCCTGAAAACGTTTTAAAATTTTCCTTATTGAAGTTTTAAAAAAACCGCAACAGCGTTGGCAAGACGTTGCAAATTACACCCAGTGAAACGGTTATTGAAAGGATTGTCGACGGCGACGTGCTCCTGAAGAATTTGGTCCAATTCCGGGTTGCAGCACTTGAACCCTGAAAATGTTTATTCAAATTAGGTTTGAGACATGCAAAGTACTCAATGAACAGTTGAAAACGGAACGGAAAAAAAAGGAAAAGTTTAAATGAAACTCAAAAAACGAAAAAAAAATAATTTAACAAACTTCTGTAGGTGCGAGTTACGCGATCACGCAACATATTCTTTCCACCGAAAACATTTACTTTACGCCTTTTTTGTAAATTTATTTTTTCAATTGTTTTAATTAGCGTTTTCATCGGAGAAACAGAACATGTTTTAAAATGCGAAAACTTGTTCATAGGCGCACAAAAAATTCTTTAAAAAAGTACTAAATTTTTGTTGTGGAGCAATTTTCTTTTGTTTCGAAACATTTTACGTTTTTTTGATGAACACGTCAATAATTAGTGTTTTTCATTGTTTTTATCCTGCTTTAATTTCATTCGAGGCTGAACAATTGATTACCACTGGGTGTGTCGGAAAATATGTTTTAAATTAGCGTAATAAACTTTTTTTCAGACTTAACGTTTTAAAAAATAATTTTGTCGTTTTTTTATCGCTTGAAACGTTTTTCATAGGTTTTTACCGGTCCTAATGACTTTTCTATTTGAGAAAGTTTGGAAAAGCAAGTCCGGGCCTGTCTACAGAGTCGGCCTTATTTTCATGACAAGAAGCTGAAAAAAACTGACCGTCCATATTTCGGAAGCATTTTGGGGGAGGTGGCGTTGTAGTCGTCGTAGTCGTCGTAGTAGTAGTTGTAGTGGTGGTCGTGGGAATCGTGACGTAGGGAGTGACGTAAGGAGTTACGTAAGGAGTCACGTAAGGAGTAACGTAGGCTGTCGGGTACTTCGGAGCCGGAGTGGCGTACATCGGGGGCGCGATTTGGTACATTGGCAGCGGTTGAGCGTACATTGGAGCTGGGGGAGGTGGCGGAAGGGCATATTGGTTCGGAGGCATCATCGGGTACATTGGTGGCTGGTAGTATGTCTGTTGAGATCTGCATTGAGGTAGAGGGCAGCATTGAGGACAGACGAACTGAAATTTGAAGGAGTTGGTCGTTTTGATGGGGCTTTTTTGAAGCTTCTACTTTTCTAGAAGGTCTGAGGAGTTTTAAAAAAACTCATAAAGCTCCTACAAGCTTTAAAAATTACACTTCTTTACCTAGAGCTCTACAATCGAAAAAAAAAACACACAGTTAAAATACCGTCTCTGAAGAATTCCCAAAAATATGGTGAGTCAAGAAAAAGATACACAACAGCCAGATTTTAGTAGAACGCAATATTTTATAATTTTTATGGTAGTAAAAAAAAATGAAACAAACCGATCCAAAAAACCAAGCATCTGTGGAACGTTGGAAGCTGATCAGAAGTACCAAAAAGGAGAAATGGTGCATATGAGCCTGCAAATTTTTTTCCTACTTTAGAAATGTATAGGTGTTGAAAATAAAGGAGACGTGGTAAAAAGAAGAATTAAACCTCAGGAAATATAACTTCCAAGAAGGAATGAAAATAACGTAGAACACACCTAACTATAATTTTTTCAAGTCTAATATGGTTTTGAGCATTTTTAAGATTGAAAAAAGGTTATGGATTTCACTAGCCGTGGGATAGAAGCAGAGAATATCGCAACTGACATTGGTGCTAAACTTCCTAAAAATGTGAATAGGGCATCGTTCAAACTTTGTCCGGTTAAAACCCCCTAAGATTTTGGAACGGTATAGGAATTTATCAAAAAATTAGCTACAGAAAAGGTTCTTCAAACTGAGAAAATAAAAAAGTGAAGCTTAAAAAACCAAAACAGCGTTTTCAACCGCATCTCAGCTCATCAAGTTCAAAAGTGGCCAAAAAAACCGAGCTTGGGAAGCCTAGGCGGTGACACAAAGAAAATAGTGCGCCAGGCCAAAAATTAAAAAACCTCAAAAGAAAAAAGCTAAAAAATAGCCAGAGAAGCTTTTTAAGCGGTCTTAAGATCAAGAAATGGAAGAAATGGCGAAGAAATCTTTGGTTTAGTTTAAGAAAATTCTAGGAAAGGAATCGAGATCAAAAAAATGCCAGGATCAGAGAGAAGTTTGAAAAGTTCTTGTTGAAGCGCTTTCCTGAAAAAAAAAAAAATGAAAAATAGCCAAAGAATGGCCGAGATTGGAACGCCCAGGTGGTAAATCAAAGCAAAAAACTTTCGGCACTACAATTTTATTCCAAAAAGTGACCTCTAAAGGGCAAAAATCAGAGCAAAAAGCTTCTCGACCGCTCTTCAACTCAAAGGCTTGGAAAATGGCCAAGGAATGATCAAGATTGGAACGCCCAGGCGGTAAATCAAAGCAAAAAAGTTGCGCCACCGCAATCCAAATCATTTCGGGAATGGCTTTTGCCGCAGGTGGTGACTGACAGGAGAAAGGGCGGTTCTGACCGACGAAATACGATCCCCGGCTTCTCCTTATCGGATTAGCCGTCGCATCGTTTCATCACCTTCAGTTGTTTCTTAACTCATCAATCAAGCGGGATTTCACCTGCCCTTTTTCGACAGGAGAAAAAAGCTGGACCGTTTCCTTATATCGTTTTTTGATGATTCCAAGGAAATATTTGAAGACATTTTGTCGATCCTTCAGTTTTGGATTATCTTTTGAAGATCTATCGAAAAAATTACTGACAAGGGAGCTCATTTCACTATGCGGTTGAGAGTTTCCTGAAATTTGGCCAGAATATTTCTTGATGTCTCAGAGGAAGATCCTGTAAGTCTCAACACATAACTTCATAATTTTCGAAAAAACTTTAGAAGTCAAAAAAAGCCCTGAAAACCAATTGAAGTAATTTTGGGCTTTCAGACCTTTTTTTCTCGAAAATTAATAATTTTTGCAAGTTGGAACTTCCCGAACCTTTTTCCGGTACAAAAAGAAATATTCTGCTCGATTTTCAGAAAATTCCCAATTTAGATGACCTTCCTCTCTTCAAGTTAGAAAAAGTATGAAAAAAGTGAAAAATCTACGAAATTGGTTCGAGACGAGGTTTATTGAATTTTCAAACGATAAGTTCGAGAAAATTTTCCTGGGACTTTTGAGAATCAGAAAGTTGTTTAAGGTCATTTTTGGGTCATCTATAGGTTTTTCTCTGTTACAGAAGCCAAAAAAATTTCCCAAAAAAATTTTTGTTACTTTCAAGAAAAAAATTTTGAAAAATTTTGATTTTATTACCTAGTTTTTGAAGTGGTTTTTTTATCGCTCTTCCATTAAAAATTTTCATTGAAAAAAATATTTTTTTCGAAAAAAACCACCTGAAAGTTTATCTGAACTTCAGAAGCTTTTTGCAAAGATCATAAAAACTTTGAAGAAAAAAATTTAGAAGTTTTTTTGCTTTTCTTACATCATTTTTTTAGGTGGTTTTTGTCGCTTTTTTTCATTATTTTCAAAAAAATCTATTTTTTTCTCTATAGCGACCTGTTTTTCTGAACAACAAAAGTGCGAATGGTACGCGACCAGAAAAATGAACGGGAAAAAAAAGATCAGGGTCGTAAAAGCCACACGCTGAAAAGAATAGAGAAAGCGTTTCTTCAATGGGGCAAGGAAAGGAAAATCGAAAAGGATCGGGAAAAAATTTCAGAGATAGATATATAAAAGATCCAACCGGTGGGGATCCATGTGAAAATGCCTAATTTGAATTGCCGCATCGTTGGGCATTTTTGAAGCCAGACCTTCGGGATTCCCGTCCTGACTGGGGGAAGACGAGAAAAATCCAATTCGATTATGTAATTGGATGAATTCGATGCGGGTTTTGGATCTTTTTTGGCTGGTTTTTGGGTTTACATTGAATAGGAATGTGGACGAAACATAGGCGAATCGAGAAAAGGTACCGCGAGACCCTCTGAGGTATATCGAAGGATCTGAAGTCTCACGATGGTACCTCGAGTATACCTCTGAGGATTTTGAGAAAAAAGAGAGGGATATGAGAGAGACTCTGAAGTACCTCCGAGATGGCTCAGGTATAGCTAAAAGGTATGCTGCAGGTCTCACGATGGACACATTATGGGGTCTTCATGATCCATTTTGAGAGGTACCTTGTTGGACATTATGGTACCCTCTTGATTCGCCTGTGGAGGTACCTTTGTGGGCACATCATGGTACTCTCTTGATTCGCCTGTGGAGTTACTTTTGTGGACACATTACAGTACCCTCTTGATTCGCAAGTGAAGGACCTTGTATACAAGGGGGGTTATTTCAATCTGAACTTGGGATCTCCTTGAAATCTGGCCAGAAAACTCCTTGATGTGCCAGAAAATGACCCTGAAACTTTCAATCTGCCCAACTTCTTAGTTTTCGAGAAATGAGATCCAAGGTCCCGAAACAGCCATTTCAAAATATTTTCAAGGTTTTCTTTGACTTTAAGGTGTCTTTTCTCAAAAACTAGAAAGCTGTACAGGCATGGGAAAATTCGGAAAGGGTGGAAAAAGGCTGCATAGAAAGGTTCCTTCTCTCTGCCTTTTTGCGCTATTTCATCGGCTCTTATGAACCATTTTTGCTGCTTCTCCCTTTTTCCACCATTTCTTGAGCCTTTGAAATCACAGAAAAATGGGAAGCTCGAAATAGGGACCCTTTTTTCTGCCGTTTTGCGACCTTTTGGCTGCTTTTTTGCTACCTTTTTGTTACCTTTTTGCTGCCTTTCTGCGGCTTTTTTTTGAGCCTCTCCCTTTCAGCGGCCATATACCACCGAGGGTCATTTTCATTTTCTGGTACATTAAAAAGTTTTCTGGTCAAGATTTAGAAAAATTCCTGTCTCAAATTGGAATGACCTTCCTTGCTAGACGTTTCTGAGTGTTTAAAAACTGTTTAATTTTAAATATTTTTCTAACATTGTTAAAAAAACAAATTCAGTTAGTCTACTGGCCCGTAAATGCTAAATATGGAAAAATATGGGAAAAAATGACCGTGAAGTGTTTGAAAAAATTGCGTTTGAAAGCATTGAATGAATAAAAAATCTTTAGAAACTGAACTAGATTTTTTTTTCAAAAGGGCTTTTTTGAGATTTTCTTGAGCCTCTCTTCACAATCAGCGTAAATTTACGAGATCGTTGATTTTTCGGCGAAAGTCGTGTCGAGAAAATCGGGTGCTAATCGGAATCCTCGTATCGGCTAACCAAATTTGTTCCACACCGGTGTCACCGTTTATCAAATTAAGGTGTCTGAGAGGCAAATTTTTTTGATTCCGATGATCGAAATTCGGGAATGATTCATTTCTTGAGAGGTGGCCAATGTACTTTGGACCCGGGACTTTTTCTTTGAATGGGCTCACAATTTCAAGATTCTGGACGATTTTAAGGGAATATAGTCTGTTCAGATTTCAAATGTCAAGTCCTTGCTGAAGCTCCGCCCCCTAATGACGCGATAAACCAATCAAAGAGCGAGCCATCCACAGAGCGTTTTCGAATGACGTCATTCTACTTGACATTCAAAATCTGAACAGACTATATTTTTGTCAAAATGAGAAGATTTGAACGGTTTTTTTAAACATAATGACACACTTTTTGCTCCATTTAATCCTTTTTTTTTGTTGACCTTATGACTTTGAAATGAAAATTTACGAAACGTGATGATAAAATAATCCAACTCAACAATCCGTGAAGCTCAAGTCATTTCACAGCTCTGACCGAACCCCGAACAGCATCCAAGAATGACGTCTCTTCGATCGAAGGGGGCCAAAGGAAACGCCTCGAAGATGGTTCCTGCGAAGCTCCCGAATAGCAAGACCCTTTCGATGCGCGAGAAAAAGAAGGATCTGGTTAGTTTTCAGGAGCCATCAAATCAGTATAAAACTTCTCGGAGCTTACTATTTCAAGTTCAAAAAGTAAAATTATTATAAAATATCTTATTATTTTCAAGCTTGTTCCCTTGTTTCCAAGACGTTATAGTCTGTTCAGTTTTCAAATGTCAAGTCCTCGCTGAAGCTCCGCCCCCTAATGACGCGATAAACCAATCAAAGAGCGAGCCATCCACTGAGCGTTTTCGAATGACGTCATTCTACTTGACATTCAAAATCTGAACAGACTATAGATGACGTCATTTAGCCGCGTGCGGTCGCGTCGCGGCCTCAATCCTTTTCATATTAGTGATAACTCAAAAAACTTCAGATAATCCCTCCAGTGGCTACTATAACGCCCTTTATTATCTTAGGGTCTTGATTAAGGCTTTATAGCGAATTTTGTTTTTTATAGCAGAATTTTTTTGGTTTTCTTTTCAAGTTTTTGAGCTTTTTAGTCCATTCATAAAATATTTCGAAATCGATTGGATTACCTTTTGTTAGTTCTGAAATATCAGAATAGGAATCAAAAAATTATTGTTGAAAAGACTGATTTTGCACAAAGAGACAGGCTCAAAAAAGGCTGCAGAAAGGCAGCAAAAAGGCTGCAAAAAGGCCGTAAAAAGGCCGTAAAAAGGCTGCAAAAATGCCGTTAAAAGGTAGCAAAGAAAGTCCCTCTATCGAGCTTTCCGTTTCTCCTGGAATTTCAGAGGCTCAAGAAATGGTGGAAAAGGGAGAGGCAGCAAAAATGGTGCATAATGGCCAAGAAATTGGTGCAAAAGGGCAGTAAAAGTGGGGCCTTTTTCCATCTTTTCCGACTTCGCCTATGTATATATCATACCATATTCTATCAGAATTCTTTGAAAAAAAATTTCTTCCTTTTCGAGAGTGTTGAGAGAAATTTTCAAACAGTGAAATGATCCCTTTTATCAGACGAGCGCAATGGCCGAGGGCGAAAAATTGGAAGACTTCATCCAAAGAAACCTCACACTGCAACCCAACACGAAAAAGTCCATTTTCGAGCATCTCGTCTCGTCGAGAATCGTCGCCGACGGCTTTCTTCAGTACCGTGTGAGTTTCAAAATTGTCTTACTAGTCGAAAAACGGAGCTTCCAAAATAGCATCAGAACTGGTCAATAGTCTTTATGAGGACTTCCATTCCAAAGCTTTTATAGTCCATTTTCCGCGACTTGTAAGACACTTCTCTGCGCCCTCCTCGTCTCTCGGCGACCCTCTCATGTGGCCCTGCTGTTTTCACGTTTCTCTGACCTCTCCGGCGAGAGAACAGAGACGCAGACACTATAGAAAACTTTCAAGACGCGGCGGATGAACTATAATTCAGTTACTTTGAATATGTTTTTCTATTAATGATGATTGATTTGCTTGACTTCTTTGTAAATCATTGAGATTCAGGATAGAAACACCCGACTCCCAGTGCCGATCCCAGAGAAACGACGCGTCAAACTCGCCAAAGTGAGCCGTTTTTTGAAGATTTCTCAACCCTTTTCTTTTCAAAAATTTTATGGAGGAAACTGGAAAGTTTGATGATTTTGTACCAAGGTTCAGCTTAAAAAATCGATCCGGAAGAGGAAAAAAAAAATTTTTTTTGCTAGGACTTTGTTAACGCAAACGGGGCGCGGCCTGGAAAGTTCTAGGGATCACTTAAGAGTACTAAGGCTACTGAAGTGGTCCCTAGAAAAGCTCAGGATGGTTCGTGTTACCGCTCGGACATTTGTAACGCAGACCGGACGTGCCCCGGACGTTTCTGAACAGTTCTAGGGATCACTTAAGAGTACTGACGCCGCTTAAGTGGTCCCTAGAAAAGCTCAGGATGGTTCGTGTTACCGCTCGGACATTGGTAACGCGGAACGGACGCGAATCGGAAGATTCTGAACAGTTCTAGGGACCACTTATGAGTACTGACGCCGCTTAAATGGTCCCTAAAAAAGCTCAGTCCGGTTCGTGTTACTGCTCGGACATTAGCAACGCAAACGATGCGCACCCCGGACGTTTCTGAAAACTTCTAGGGTACTGACGCCTTTCTAGTGACCACTTTAGTCACGTCAGCTCTCTTATATGATCCCTAGAATGCTCAGAAACGTCCGGTTTCCGTTACCAAGGTCCGAGCGAGCTCCGAGTGATTCCAGTTTGAACGCTGGAGCGCATTTACCCGTCAAAAGTCTGAATTTCGTTCAGGATGACAAAGAAACAAAGGAAGACTACGTACCCGGGCAATATTTGAAGTTGGACAACTCAGAGTACGTTTTCCTGCAGGCGCCGACAAAAGACGACTATCAGAATCTGTGGCGTCTCGCCTGGATTGTCAGTTTCTCGGAGTTTTCCAGGGAAAGCTGAACATTTTGACAAAAAAAAATTAAAGAGAATTTCAAGTTGAAAACGTGACATTCATAGCTTTTTTTCTTCAAAGTGCTCAGGAATTCCAGAGTGGGCTCTATAAGGGCAACCTTAGGGGCTCTTGGAAGGATCCCTCTAGGGACCACTTTACCGACCTCTATAGGCGCCCTTAAAGATTGCAAAAATGGTCCCGATAGGGGTTTCAGTTAGTGGCCTGACTCTAAACCCCTATAGGGATCACCTTGATTTTCCCACTCTAGGAACCACTTTTGCGACCCCTATAGGGGTTTTATTAAAGTTTGCTTGTCATGTACCTGATTTGATGATGAATAATTGAAATTTTGTAACCCTTCAGAATCTCAAATTTTCAGCTTCAACTTCGGGTCATCATCTGCCTGAGCGACAAGCTCAGCGCCACGGATGCGACATTGTGCTACCCCTACTTCCCGATTGACTCCAAGTCGCCGGTTCAAGTTGAAGTGAGGGCAAGAAACTTAAAACCCCACCAGATTGAGCAAAGTGCGCTCCATGGACAAAAATCACTTTTGAGCTGTTTTTTGTCATGTCATGCTGTGGGGGACATTGAATATATGCCGGAAAAAAGTTTTCTGAAACACGCTCTAGATAGACGCTCTGACGCACAACAGAGTCCTTCATTTTCAATTTTCCTATAGGGGACACGCTTGCCGATAATTGGTATGAATTCAAAGCGAAGAAGCATTTCCATATGAAAAACGGAATTAACAAGCGTTTTTGAAGAAAATCAAAGACTCCTATAGGTTCCACCTGAGCTTCAGGGGCTAAGGGATCATACCTTAAGCCTATTGGGACCACCTTAGTTTTACCACTAAAGGGACCACTTTTTGGACCTCTATAGGGGTTGTTGAACCACTTTTTTTTATAAGATGTTCATAATTTGTCAATGTTGAGCCATTCCCAGTGCGACCAGGATGACTAGGGAAAATAGAGAAAAGTAAAGAGATTAAGAAAAACGAATATTACATGGCCCAAAGCGATTCTGGACGACATTTCGTTGAAATCTTTAGAATTTGTTATACTTGAGCCATTCCAAATGCGGCCAGGAAGATTAAGAATGACCGATTCTGCAAAAAAAAAAATAGAAAAGTGGAGAGAATAGGAAAAAAAAAACTACTCTAACATAGCCCCAAGACGGTTCTTGACCATTTTTTCAAGTTTTTCTGGAATTTATCAAACTTGAGCCATTCCAAGTGCGACCAGAAAGATTAACAATGACCTATTTTGCAAAAAAAATTTAGAGAAAAGTAGAGAAAAAAGGAAAAACTACGATAACATGGCCCCAAGCGGTTCTTCACGACTTTTTCGAAAATTACTGAAATTGATCGTATCTGAGCCATTCCAAATGCGGCCAGGAAGATTAAGGATGACCTATTCTGCAAAAAAAAAAATTCTGAGAAAAATAGAGAAAATATGAAAAACTACTCTAACATGGCCCCAAGACGGTTCTTGACGATTTTTCGAGACTTCTGAAAATTTATCCTACTTGAGCCATTCCAAATGCGGCCAGGAATACTGTAGACATTACAGAGTGGCAAAATGACGGTTGTCTACCAATCGAAGACGGTGAACAAGGGCTACACTGTCTACAAGGTTCAGCTCAGAAACAACGAATTGAAGCCGGAGGAGACTGTCAAGGAAGGGGTTCGTCGGCAAATTATTGATTGATATCGATTTTTTTCAGGAGAAAGAGGAGGAGACCACTCTTCCGAAAAACTCCAATTGCGAGGTTTTTTTTAATTTTTCGAAAATTTTGACCTGAGATGCGAAATAACACTTCCTTTCGCCTTTTCTGTTATCACTCTGGTCTTTTCTTTCTTGAAAGTACTCTAGTGACTACTTAGAAGGCTCCTCAAGGACTACTTGAAGGGAACACTATAGTGCCCCTAGAATCATTTATATAGAAGCCGCTACTTTGCTTCTTAGTGGCCACTATACTAGTTTTAGTGACTTCTGAACAGCCTAGCCCCTCAAGTGGCCACTAATTCGACCGCTATAGTGGCCACTAAAATGTGAAAACCCTAAATTGGCCACTAACTCGACTGCTCTAGTAGCCACTAAAACTTCAAAACCCTAAAGTGGCCACTAAAAGTTCCCCTGTGATGCGTTTAGCTTGATAAGTTAAATCTGACGTTTGAATATTAAGTTTCCCGCCAAAAACCGCACCGCGACCGTAACCGTAACGCGTTGCTACAGTAAATTTGCGCCTACCTACCCTTCATTATTGGAAAAAAGGAGACTTCGAAAGTATTATTTAACATTAATTTTAGATGTTGATAGGTATCTCATTTTAAAGGCCCATACCCAGTTATTTTAAAGGCGCATAACCAGTTATTTTAAAGGCGCATACCGAGTAATTTTAAAGGCGCATACCCAGTAATTTTAAAGGCGCATACCCAATAATTTTAAAGGCACATTCCCAGTAATTTTAAAGGCGCATATCCAGTAATTTTAAAGGCGCATATCCAGTAATTTTAAAGGCGCGTAACCAGTTGTTTTAAAGGCGCACACCCAGTTATTTTGAAGGCGCATACCCAGTAATTTTAAAGGCGCATACCCAGTTATTTTAAAGGCGCATATCCAGTATTTTAAAAGAGCATACCCAGTTATTTTTTAGTTATTTCAAAGGCGCATATCCAGTAATTTCAAAGGCGCATAACTAGTTATTTTAAAGGCGCATACCCATTTATTTTAAAGGCGCATACCCAGTTATTTTTAAGGCGCGTTTCCAATTATTTTAAAGGGCGCATACCTTGTTTGGAAGCGCAGTTTTCACTTACCATTTTTCCTCTAGTTTGAAGGTGCATCAGCGAGTATTCCAAGCTCAAATCGCCATAAAGAAACTGCAGAAATTCCAGAACAACATCACCTTATTCCACCTGGAAAGCTGGCCGCAAAATACCTGGCCCGATTTGGATTGTCTGACCAATTTGTTGAATGACGTTTTCAAGCTCGAAATGGGGGTTCGTTAAAGAAAAAAAAAATCAATAAATCAGAATCATTTCTAGCTTCTACGCGAGTCTCTGGACAACTACACGGCGCCGGTCCTCATCCAAAGTCATGACGCGGTCGGGAGGTTTATCGATCGATTTATTGATTGAAAAATTAATTGACAAATTTTGAGAGCCGCCGTCGCCTGGGTCGGCTGCATGATTTACAAGGACACCGAGAAACGCGACTGCTTTGACGTCGAGGAATACGTCAGGAAAATTGCAAAGTGAGCACGGAAAAGTGGGCGGGGCTGTGATTATAAAAAATGGGGACTGTAAAAGTATCATAAGAGGCACAGTAAAAGAGGCGTGGCCTCTGTGCAAAATACGTATGGATAGGTCGCGGATTTTCTGGAAAGCATCTCCAATCTGTAAAAGTTAATTTTTTCGCATTTGAGTAGTGGGCGTGGCCAGTTTGCAATGTGGGCACACTTTCTTCCGCGTACAGCATAAAATGATTTTTTATTATTATTGCAATTCTTGGCTAACTCAAGAGGAAATTAAAGAACCTGGAAAAACCTGAGTAGACACTTGAGTGGTTTTCAAGCCGATCAGGTAAGCGTGGCCTATTTGCAACTTGGGCACACTTTCTAGTATTGAACTTTGAAAGATTACTATTTGAAATCGAAAAACCCAAAAGAAGCCAAGTGGACACTTGAGTGGCTTTGATTTCTTCACTTTTGGATTGTGGGCGTGGCCTGTTTGCATTGTGGGCGCACTTTCTAAGGCGGGCAGATTCTAATGGGCTTTGGTAGAATTGAACTTTTAAACTTTAACTATTTGAAATTGAAGATCCTGAAAGAAGCCAAGTGGACACTTCAGTGGCTTTTGAGATTAGTTCTCATTTTAAAGCTTGTTTGAGCAAAGGCGTGTCTTAAATGCATTTGGTGCGCATTTTTTTCTGCAATTTTTTTAACTTTCTCAGGATGCGTCCTGGCGCGTTTACTTCCTACCAAATGGTGTGCAGCGCCTTCTGCTTGGCTCTGAAAATCGCCGAAAAAAGCGGCTGGACCAATACCCCAGCGGTGATTTTCATTCCAACCTTTTTTGTAAAATCATCGAAATTCCAGGACACGAAACAAAGGATTGCCGAAATCGAGAAAGGATGCAAGGACCGAAAATTGCCCTGAAAACGGAGAGAAGAACTCCCTTTTTATTCTGTACGTGCGAGTATTTTTCGAATATGTCGCTTCAAATTTCTTCTTTTCTCATTAAATTTTTTGTGATTTTTGTTTTATTTTCTGGGTTCCTATCAGTTGATTCTTAGAAGTCTGGTTCTTCTCTTGAAGTACTATTTTCATGCTTCTCAGGCGAAAGACAAGAGAGCGCAGACAGGTCAGATTGTTGAGTGCAAGAGGTGGTGGGTTGAGAATTTGACAAAACTTGGTGAGGAAAATATAAGAAAAAATTTTCAAAAGGACAGAAAACCGTGAATTTTAACACTTTGAACAGTATCCTCAAAATTTCATCAATTTTTTCGAAAGAAAAATTGGCAAAAATAAATTTTACGAATAAGGGATCGAACCTACATCATAGGCTCCACAGCGCAAGGCCGCTAGCCATTACGCCACGCCACGTGCTGGCGGTAGAGGTTTGCCGCCGCAAGACAATGCCTCCTTCCATCCAATGTGCGAAATTTGAGATGCCATAACTCGACTAGAACCAAAAAGGCGAATATTTTTTTCAACTTTATTGGAATCGGGGTGTCCTAAAGTACCTATATACCAAGTTTCATCAAATTCTCAAACCACCAATTTTTTCACTTCCCGGGTAAACACAGAATAAAATGGGACTTGAAAACACTTTCTGGTTAGGTCGTGCAAACCATATAGTCTGTGTGCCACGACTTGAAATTTTACCGAACGACATTCCGCTGTTTCGCTGCGTGCGTTCGCGAAACGTCTTTCGAATCTAGGCCACGCTTTCAATTCATTTTTATTGCTGTGGGACCACATGAAAGTAGAGTACCTTAATAAAAGAAAAAAAAAATTAAAAGCGCGACCGAGGTTTGCAAAGGCGCGCAACGGCACAGCGGAATGTCGTTCCGTGAAATTCCAAGCCCTGGTACACAGGCTATTCATGGACAGACCGTTTTTCAAGATCCTTCCTCCCAAACTTTCTCCAAAGTCATCACCACCTCCCTGAAGTTGAAAATCCCCCTGAGCTTTGAAATCACAGTTTTGATGATAATCCCGTCGACTCCTCCTCCTGGACTAATAAGGTTCTGTACTTTCCCATGAATCGTTTAATTAGTTGATTAATTAATTGATGAGAATCTAGTAGTCATACTACTTGTCAGAGCCTCATGGGACCTTTTTTTTCAATTGCTCATCACTAAAATCGAGAAAAAGGTGTTTATCAGGAGTAAAGTTCACTCTGAAACGTGAGCTTTTCCGGGTTGAGCTTCAGTTTCTAGGAATCTCAAGGCCTTTTTAATTTTATAATCCTCATTTTTCTGAATCTGAGGTCGTTTTTGTCCTCTGGAATCCTGAAAAATTGAACTAACTAGGAAAATGTTTAGTAGCCACTTTAGGGTTATGACGTTTTAGTGGCCACTGTAGTAGTCGAATTAGTGACCACTTAGGTGGCTAAAACTTATGGCCTTTCAGAAGTCTAATTGGTACTATTAGAGCAGTAAAACTACTATAATGGCTTCTATAGAAGTGGTATTAGTGGCCCCTGGAGTGACCTTTTCAAGTAGTCGTTGAGAGGTTTTATGGGGGGCTCAACATTTTTCAGTAATATTTCAAGAAGTTTTCGAAAAAAAGGGAGTTTTTTTCCTCTTCTTCTGACTGGGTAACGCTTTTTACCCCCTCTTTCTTGCAATTTTTGGAGCCCCCCCCCTTTAGCAATTTTTTTCTACTTCCTCGTATAGTTTAAGACTAAAAAATCATGCTCCATTTCCCACGGAACTCTCAATTTTTCCAATAAAACCAAAAAGTTTGCAGAAAATCATTTTTATTTAGTCTATTCTTTCCCCTAAAAGTGCTTTCCCACGACTCCTTTTTTAAATAGCTAGCCATTTTTTTGTGGCTTTTGGTGGCTTCTTGGTATTTCGATGGGAAAATCGGCAAATTTTTCTCATAAGCTTTCGGTCTGTTTCCCACCTTCTCTGGGGCTCACAAATTTCGGGTTTATTTCTAGAAATGATGTCGGCCAACGACAGAAGACGCTGGCAATCGACCGTCGATCTGGCGCCTCAGAAGACGTCGGAGATTCAGGAGACGGTCAACATCCCTGGAGTCGTCCCGTGTGAGTTTGTGAGGAGAAATATAGGTTTATGGGCTTCAAAATCGACCGAAAAAGGGCATGAAACGTTGAAAAATGACCTTCATGTTGAATTTAATTGACGCCTTCTGAGTCAATGAAAAATTAGATTAAAATTAGGCTGAAATTCAGTTTTCTGTCTTCAGTATAAATTAGAGCAAAAGGCGAAAAAGAACTTATTAACCCGAAATTTTTTTTACGATGTTTTGAATTTAAATAATCTTGAAAGTTTGGCATTTTTTGAGTACGATGCTCCGTTTTGACGCTTGAAAATTTTTATATCCCTTTATAAGGATTTTTTTAAGATAAAAAAATTGAAATTTTTCTCCATTTTTTTACTTCGACTTTTTCTATCAAAAATGTTTCTTTTGACGGATTAAAAATTTTTTTTTCCTTACGGCGCTCAATTTAGACGCCAGACGATAGAAGATTCTTCAAGAAAAAAATTATTAGACGGTTTTCCTGATTCACTCCTGATTTTTTTCTTATAGTGATCCTATTGAAAAAAATAGATTCATTTTTTTCCATATTTTCAGTAGTTCAATCAAAGAAATGGTCGAGTTCTGCGCAACTTAACGTCGGCGAGCCGCCAAACGCCCCAAAAATCGTTCCGATGCCTCCGGTAATTTTTACAACGTTTTTATTGATTCATTGATTTTTAGAAAATTGATCGAAGCCGCAGACAAAGTGTCGTCGACCTGTTTAGACGCAAATCGTCTTTCAAGCAGGAGATCAAGGTTTTTTTCAATGGCAAAAACCAGGAGGGGAGTCGAACCCGCGATGCTTTTTTTGAGTTGGATTCCCTTGTCAAATGAGCCTTGTTTCAGATTCTGAAAAAAAAAAAATATTACCTCTCTGTTACATTTTTAAATTGCGACCGGGTTTACCAAATCATGAGGCCTTGTTTTGCAAATATATCATACCGTGGCCTAGTTTTCCAAATGTGCTAATCCGTGGTCGAGTTTTCCAAATACAATTTCAAGATTAGACTATTTGCTTGAAGAATTGAAGACCGTGGTTGAATATACAACAAGTTTTAAATAGCGTCCTCAAGGCCTTGCTTTACAAATATCCCTGGCCTAAAACTCCAAATGTTGATCTTCAGCGTATTTGGGAACGTCGGCCGTCGCTGACTGCCATCCGGACATCACTAAAACTCAAATTCGAGCAGAGTGACCAGCCCTCAAGTGATCGGAGTTCGGATAACGAAATGTGAGCTTCTATGAGCTAACGTGAGCAATACTGATCCTCAGGGGCGTTCCTGACTATTTCTTCGTCGACAGAACCGCTTGGGTCAAGGGGAGCGACGTCAAGACTGGAGATAAAAGTCAAATGTGGTCATTCTAAGTTAACATGAGCAATAAACGGTTTACAATGTTCGCTATTACATTTCCATATAGAAACAATGAGAAAAATGAATTGAAAAACAGAAAAATTTTATCAAAAGTTCTGAGCTTTGAATATTCGTCCGAAAAAAAAATTTGCATGGTCTTTTGTATTCAATTCATGTTGACGAAATGTTCTTTTTGAACTTGTTATTGTTTGAATTCGATTGAAAAACGCTACACAATAGGTTTTACATGCAAATATGGACGGAAAATGAGTATTTAAGCGAAAAATGAAATATCATATTCAACCAACAGCTCTTCTAACCATGGTGAGTGTAGTTTTACTTTTTCAAAAATTTTTTTCAAATTTCAGAATTTTTTTATTCATTCTCGCCACCTTTGCCATCATTTTTCGCCGCCGTTCAAGGTAGGTTCCGAGAAAAAAACTTTAGAAATCAGTCGTTTTCAGCCCAATTTGGCAACCTGGAGCCGGAAATTTACCGAGGTAAATTTTTTTCCCCTTCGTGATTATTCCGAAAAAAATAAGTTATCAGCTTAATAAACCTATACAAAAAAAGCTAATTTTCTCTTCAATTCTTCCTTTTTCATATAAAATGAAACTTTTTCAGCCCGTTCGGCTCGCGGCCTTCCGACCTGTCAATCGAAGCCTTGCCCCAGAGGCTTCATGTGCCTTTCCAACAAACGATGCAAACCAATCTAATCGTCTGAAACTTCAACCCCTCAGAATTAAATGTAAATGCGTGTCAATAAACTTTTGAATGTGCTTATTTGAAGTTATACAGTTTTAGCCGAAGGACGCAAAAAAAAACGTAAATTTTCAGCCAATTTGAAGATTTTAGTAGTTCTGGACGTTGAATTTATCACAAAGGGGCTAAATCTATCCGCTCTGGTGAAGTCGGAATGGTGGATAAGGGCCGCTAAAAGGGAGCGGCTCGAAAAAGGCACCTTAAAGGCCGCAAAAAAGCCGCAAAAAGGGTCTCTTTATCGAGCCTTCCATTTTTCTAAAATTCTAAAGACTCCAGAAATGGTGGAAAAGGGAGAGACAGCAGAAATGGTGGACAAAAGCCGATGAAATGGCGCAAAAAGGCAGCAAAAAAGGAACCTTTGTCTCCCTGAAAGGAGCATTTCTAAGGAGCCTTCTAGCAGCCTTAATGGACACTCGGAGGGCCTTTACGAAATTTCCTATGTTTGATTCCAATGACATACTTAGAATTTTGAGAAGAAGCTTGAAAGAAGGGCTTCAAACTGGAAGGAAATTCATAAATCGATTTTTCTCGTTCTTCAAAACAATCGGGGCAATCAATCAATACATTTATTTTGTTGTTTTAGTTTAAGGTAATCGACTAGGCGTTGAACAAAAACTTTCAAAGCAATAATAAAAAACTGCCTTTGGCGAACCAGAAGCTCAAACGTGTAGTTGATCAAGTTGAAAGAGTGGTGTTACGGTTCTTCGCCTCGTTTTTCTAGTTCATCCAGTTGCGTCATGACGAGCTCAAAATGTTGCTTATGTCGCTGGAGCAGATCTTACGGCTCTTCGCTTCGTTCTTCTAAGCGTAGTCCATCCAGTTGCGCCGTGACGCTCAGAGTGCAGCTGATGTCGTGCTACAGATGATCTTAGGGTCTTTCTACTCGTTCTTCTAGTCCATCCAATTGCGCCTTGACGAGCTCAGAATGTTGCTGGACATGATCTTACGGTCCTCCGCCTCGTTCTTCTGTGCGTAATCCATCCAGTTGCTCCGTCACAAGCTCAGAATGTAGCTGATCTTGTGATGGAGCCCGGAAACCTTGCTCTAGGCGCAAGCAATGAGAGCGGCCACTTCGAGTCAAGACTTTACACGGAATGAAGATGGTCTGAAAAAATTATTACATGCCGTTGATAACTACATTCATGTTCATTCTGGAGCATTGTGAAAGCCTATTCTATTAGCACCAAGATAAAATATTAAAGAAAAACAATCTTTTAAGTTCCAAGAGACACCTAAGAGCGTCCTCAAGAAAAACATTTGGAAAACAATTGATCTGTGGCTACTTTAAGCTGTTTTCGAAGTGATAATTCGAAATTTCGATGTCATTCAAAACACGACATAAAAGAGCAAGCAAAATATTACGCGTCATATACTATAAGGGATATCCCCTTCTATGGAATCCAGAATATTTTGGATTTCCAATCACCAATGATCACTCCGAGTTCAATAGATATAGCCGTTCCCATTCAAAAACCGGAAAACATTTACACGTTTTGTAACTGTTTATTTGCTCACAAAAGTCTGCAGCCTTGTATAAAAGGCGGCTCGGATCAATTTGAAACCATCCGGTTTTGGGATTCTCCTTCTTTATCGAATATGGTGGGTTCTCAGAATTCTTAATTATTTCGTAAGTTTGATTTCAGGCTAAATTACTCGTTCTCATCGTTCTTTCAACCGTCGTTGTTGCCTCTCAAGGTATTTGATTTTGATTTTTTAAATTGAATAATTGACGGTGGACTTTCAGCGATTAAGCTGATGAAGCCTCAAAGATGCGGAGAGAATGAAGTTTTCAAGACTTGTGGGTCCGCTTGTGAGCCGAATTGCAATGATCGGCGCCCGGTTTGTAAAACTTCTGATGTGAAAGTTGAGAATTCAGTTTCAGAGACCCTGTACCAAAAATTGTGTTCCAAACGTGTGTCAATGTGAGGAAGGCTTCGTCCGCGATTCGGACAACAAAACTTGCGTCCTTCGTTCGGAATGCCGTCGAGTTCTGCTTCCAGGAACAGGAAACACCTCGGAGTCTCCGATTGTGCCCGACATTGGTGAGTTAGAAAGTTCTTCGATTTCTGAATTCTTCCCAATTGTTCAGTCCGTGGGCGTCGCCAAGCCCCCGTCTGCGGTCCTAACGAAGAGTTCAAGACCTGCGGCTCGACCTGCGAGCCTCGCTGTAGCCTTCCTCTCGTCGGAGTTAGATCTGAAGCTTCAGAAGCCCTGATAATTGTTGATTTCAGCAAATCTGCACGTACCAATGCAACCTGAACAAGTGCATGTGCATGACCGGATTCCAGAGAAACTCCGAAAATCAATGTGTCCCAGCCGGCCAGTGCTCAGCCGCATCAGGTGATTTTAAAATCCATCATATCACTCAGAACTTTTAACGGAACATTATTGATAATTTCCGCTTTACAGCACGATAATTACTTAAAGAAAACTCGTTTTGTTTCAGCTCGTGCGGCTCGTTCTCTTCCAACTTGCGAGACTGAACCTTGTCCCAGAGGCTTCATGTGCCTGTCGAACTACCGCTGCAAGCCCATGTAAAAAACTTATCAACTGACCTCACACCACTGTATTTATTGTATCAATAAATTATTGCATATTCATGTTCAGTGGTTCGAGTCGTACTTGAAGATTAAGAAACTTTAACTTCCACGAAAAACACATCATAATTTTATTCCGTCTTCTGACTCCAAAGTTAGTCCACTTTTCGCTAGGTTTACATTGGTCGTGGGGTACGCATAGATTCGACTCCTTGTCTCTCGAGAATCTAGAAATGCACTCAATTTCATCGCGGGCTTTCTGTAAGTCAACTTTTTGCAAAGACAAAGTGGTTGTTTTATTTATGGAGGATTCGAAACGCAGTTGCAGACTAATATGCGTTCGAAATCAACCGAGAAAGGCCTCTAATGAAAATGAGGGTGTACTGTACCCCAAAGTGAGCCCCAAAAAAGTGAACCTTTCGATAATGCTTCGGTGCACCCCGCGTTGGACCTGGATGACGTGCACCCCTAGGGCTTTTAGCGGAAATGAGGTTGTACCCCCCAGTGAGCCCCGTAAAAAGTGAACTTTTCATTGATGTTTTTGGTGCACACCAGCCTGGATGGCTTGCACCCTTGTGGCAACCGGTCGGAAATCTCGGTGCACCTCTGCTCAAACTGTGGGGTGCACCGAGAGCTCGACGCGGGGTGCACTGCAACTTTTGTTACAGGTGTGAAAATAATAGATGTTCGTTCACAGCTCACTGCGAATAGAACTACCGTTTTTCTCAACCTGCGATTCAAAAAATCGTGAGAATTACTCCAATAAAGTCTCACAACGATTCGCAGGCCTCTTTGCCCCGTTTATCCCAAACTTTTGATTTTCATCAAGCGACGACAAATGGGAAGAGCTCTTCTCGGCACCACCCGCTACCAACAATGGGACCGAAACCAGCGAAGCACAGACCTCCGACAAACATCGCAAATCAGGGATATTGAAGCCCTGCCAAAGATCGACGTCATCAGAAGACAGACGACCTTTGGAGCACAAGAGTAACGACTTGGATTCCCAAAAAAAAACGAGGCGCACCCGATGGGCACGCAGAAGAACATCAGACTCCATGGAGGTCATTGGATGACCGTCGTCAGAGATCGGGACTCATGGGGACGTGTGTCTCGCACTGAAACGGGGAAAACTGGACCCTAGTAAGAAGACCATCAGCGTAGACGCACCATTTAAGTATCAAGGTAAAAGTAAGCAGAGAAACGGCTTGAGAAGCCACGAAAAAGGCAAAGAATAGGAACAGCGTCATGAGTCGGACCTGATAAGAGCAAGTTTGAAAGGAATGAAAAAAAAAGCCCGATGAAGCCGCCGTTTTTCTTAGGCGGTATGATCGCTTCAAAATGAGAAGTTCCGTTAATAATTCAGATCGTAAAAATTTTTATGAATCGACTCCCATGATAAAAGATAACGATATCTTTGGTCGTGAAATATTGAATAATTTTAAATGATTAGTATTCTGTTGAAAATGCATCCCATTTTTATCTCTATTGAAAAAAAAAGAGTGATAATTTTATCCGTATATACGTAATTTCTCATTCGGTAAAAATCTTCATATTGACAAAAAGATCGCACAAAATTGATTTCGGATGAGTCATTTTTGGGAATCGAAGTATACGTCCCGACTAGGGATTCCCCATCCAAAAAATGTGCCAGACACGTCATTCATCACAAAAATATCTTTTTCCGTTGAATCCAATAACTTTTTCGCATCCAAACATCGATCCAAATTCGATAAATAGAGCCGTTCCTATTCAAAACCGGAAAACATTCACACGTTTTGTAACTGTTTATTTGCACACAAAAGTCTGCAACCTTGTATAAAAGGCCGCTCTGATCAATTTGAAATCATCCGGTTTTGGGATTCTCCTTCTAAATCGAATATGGTGGGTCCTTAAAATCCAAATTATTGCGTAAGCTTGATTTCAGGCTAAAATACTCGTTATTATTCTTCTTTTAACCTTCGTCGCTACTTCTCAAGGTATTTGATTTTGATTTTTTAAATTGAATAATTGACGGTGGGCTTTCAGCGATTAAGCTGATGAAGCCTCAAAGATGCGGGGAGAATGAAGTTTTCAAGACTTGTGGATCCGCTTGTGAGCCAAATTGCAATGATCGACGCCCGGTTTGTCAAACTTCTGATGTGAAAGTTGAAAAAAAGGTTTCAGAGAGCATGCCCCGCTGTTTGCGTTAACAACGTGTGTCAATGTGAGGAAGGATTCGTCCGCGATTCGGACAACAAAACTTGCGTCCGTCGTTCAGAATGTCGTCGAGTTCAGCTTCCAGAAACAGGAAACACCTCGGAGTCTCCTATTGTGCCCGACATTGGTAAGTTGAAACGTTCCTCGATTTCTGAATTCCTCCAATTTGTTTCAGTCCGTGGACGCCGCCAAGCCCCCGCCTGCGGTCCTAACGAAGAATTCAAGACCTGTGGTTCGACCTGCGAGCCTCGTTGCGGCCTTCCTCTCGTCGGAGTAAGACCTGAAGCTTCAGAATCCTTGATAATTGATGTTGATAGCAAATCTGCACGTACCAGTGCAACCTGAACAAATGCATGTGCATGGCCGGATTCCAGAGGAACTCCGAAAATCAATGTGTCCCGGCCGGCCAGTGTTCTGGTTAGTTTAAAATAATTCAAGGAGGATCTGGTTGAATTTTTGAATGGAAAAAGTACTCCAGCCTAAATAGTTCAACCGGTTGATAAGAAAAGCTTCCTAGAAACAAAAAGACGACCTTCCAGGTCGCAAGAAGCGCGCCATCATTGACGACGGTTCTGTCTTCTGCAATGGCCAAAAGTGTCCCCGTGGCTGGACGTGTCGATCCCCTCTCCAATGTATCCGTCCTCCCTGCCCTGGCAGTGAGCCTCGCTGCACACCTACTTCCCACATCAGCCCGACTCTCCGACCTCAGCCAGTCCCCTTGTAAAGAACCCCACTTGTACATTTCCACCCTGTAATTAATGATTAATAAACCACTTGCATCTTCATGAATTTTTCTCAGAAGCACAACAACTAGCCTTTTATAATTTTTTCAGACTTTGAATGTCAAGTCATCGCTCAAGCTCCGCCCCTAATGGCGCGATAAACCAATCAGAGAGCGAACCATCCACAGAGCATTTTCGAATGACGTCATCCTACTTGACATTCAAAATGTTAACGGACTATATCTATACGTGCTTTATTACAGATAGCGGCTTGGCTTATTTGTACTTTTGTAAAGAAATGTCAACTTTAAGAGCCATAAATCAAAAAAACTCGTACTAGGAATTTCAGAATGGTACCTATAGGGATTAGAGGGAAAACAGCCCCTAGGCTATAGAGAACGAAAAAATGGGCCCTATAGGGATAGATACAAGGTAAAACCTTTAGGGGTTTTGAGCCTGAACCCTTAGACCCCAAAGCTCAAAGGGTCCCTATGGGGGTCGCTCAATTTTATCCAAAATGGTTTTTTTTAGATTTTCGGATAGCGTTCATGAAACTATAGCTGACAAAGTTTGAGTTTTTCTTTCTCTTTTCAATGGTTCCCATTCCAAGATTAGGGAAATTGAAAAATAAACCATGAGAAATTATCCGTTTTTCCTTATAAAGGGTCTTGAAAGGCAGAAACTATATCATATTACGGTTTCCATGAAGTTACTATACATTCTTATTCTTTCTTTCGCAATTTCCTCAGGTTTACAATAAAAACTTCCCTTTTTTAACTTTAACCCAGTTTCTTCTGTATACTTCCCGAAATGTGGACCCAACGAAGCAATCTGCGGCCGACTCACCCCGGTTTGCGCCTTTTCACAACTAATCAAGCTGTTACTTGCAGAAAAATTGTTCGAAATGCTTCTTTTTCAACTGCCGCTGTCGTCCTGGCTATGCGAGAACAGGAAGAGACAATAATACCTGCGTTCCGATTTCCGACTGCGACTTCCACAAAATATTCTTTGATTTTGATGAATAAGTGTTTTGATGCATTGGGGGTTACTGTGGAATGACATTTCACGGCAGTTTTGTTAGTGGAAGAAAATGCGAAACCAAAAAACGAAGAGGGCGGAGTCAAAACCTCCACCGTACTCCTGTGACGTCATGGGAACCAAGCGTGAACGACAAGGAGCATTAAAGGCGCATGTTCAATGGGTCATGAGACGAATAGATTTGACTTTTGTAAAAACGCAATTTTTCTGTTGCCGTGTTCGAAGTGATTGTTTTCTCAAAAGGGTCCAAAAAGGGAGGATATAGGTCGATGAAAGGACGGAAAAAGGCAGTAAAATGGAAAATGTTGCCCCCGGATGGAAACTTTTTGATCCATAACGGAAGCTCAAGGGGGTCCTAAAGAATCCTTCCGACATTGCCTATGCTAATTGATATGAATACCAAATCTGTCCAGAATGTCAATTTTTTCAGAAGTCGAGCTCAATTTCATCTGAAACCAAAAAAATGTGACGTCACCGTACAAATTTCTCTGTTTCAATCGATAAATCCGAAGTAAGGGTCTAGCTTGTTCAGATTTTTTCCCTGATTCCAAATCTGTTATCAGTTTTCCAAGAAGTTGAGATTGTAGCTTCATTTCATCAGAAGACCTGAAAATGTGAAGTCACCGTACAAAATTCTCCATTTCAATAGATAAATCCGAAGTAAAGGAACTAGCTTGTTCAGAATTTTCCGCTGATTCCAAATCTGTTATCAGTTTTCCAAGAAGTTGAGATTGTAGCTTCATTTCATCAGAAGACCTGAAACGATGACGTCGACTATATGCTCCTTTGAGGGGCCACTTTCGCAAGCTTCAGTGGCCCCTGCAGAGGAGGTAAAGTGGTTCTTAAAGGGGAACCTTAAGGGGCCCTGAGATTGCCCTATAGGGAACATTATGAAGCTCCAAGGCATTTTTAAAAATGAGTTATAATATTAAAAATAATCTGAAAAGTTCACGACTCCTTGGTCACGAAATATTCGATTAGTGGAAAACTTGAAATAGTTCATTTTTTTCTCTTTGGCACTTCTCAATTTTTTTCCAAGCTTTTTTTGTCGCTAGCAAGACCTTCACATGAAGTTCCAGGCTAAATCTTTTTCTCCCATTTTTTTTTGTTCGAGGGTTCCATTATCCGTCTCCTTCCTCACTTTTCTTGAGTGCTTCTCTGTTTGGAAACACTAATCTGCAGTCCTTTTTTCCAGCTTTTTCCTTGTTTCTTCTGAAGTTTCTTTTTTTTCCTTTTTTGGCTGTGGTTTTTCGAGTAATTCACTCAGAAAAGGTCCCAAGGATCATTGAAAAAGCTCATATTTTTGGGAAAGGATAATTTGCAGAGGGGATTTCCTGAAATTGAGAGGTTTGCTCAATTTCCTGCCTCGTTTTCTCTACGAGACGTATCCCAGAGTTCTTTATTTTATCGAATAAACTTGGGAATTCTAGAGCGGTCCCTGTAGGGGTTAGGGAAGAAAACAACCCCTGTGGGCGTCGAAAAAGTGGTCCCTATAGGGGTGAGATGAAGGTGGTCCCTATAGGGTTCAGGGTCTGACCTCACATCCCCTAAAGCTCTAGTGGTCCCTCTAGGGGTCTTTCAACTTCATTTATTCCGTTTTTCCCATGGAAATGCTTCTCCGCCTTGAGTTCATAACAATTGTCCACTAGCATGTCCCTTAAAGGACCACTTTTTCAAGCCTAAGTGGCCCCTATAGGTGTTTATAAAGGAGACCCTCCAAGAACCCCTTAAATTGTCCCTATAGGGACCACTCTGAAGCTCCCAAAAAGCTCCGTTTTCCTTCACTAAAAAAGGCCTCTGACCATGAAAAAAGGAGAAAAATGGGCGGCGGTCATTCCAAACCGCATTTTTGGCCGGCCAACAATTCAATTAAGCATTTCGACTCGTTTTTCTCGGACGCCTTCTGTTCGTTTTCTAAAGATTTTGATTTGAGCTTTTCAAATATTATTTGGAAAAATATTGGTTCTATTCCGTACTTGAGCTATAGATCTTTTTCTCCTCTTTTAGAATTCTCGTGTTGAAAATCAGTTCCTCTACGCGATTAAAAAACGTCAAGTTTGACCAACTTTAAGAACATCTTTGCGCAAGTCGTTTTGAGTCGGGTGCAAATTAAAAATGCCAATTTTCTCCTATCGAATTCGAGAACTTTTCTTCTGAAAGTCAGAGCCACCTCTACGCGATTAACAAACGTCAAACTTCATCAATTTATCAAGAACATCCTTGCGCAAGTCGTTTCAAGTCGGGTGCAGTTAAAAATTGTTGATTTCCTCTTGTCATTTTTGGGTCTCATATTCCGAAGTTCAAAACTTTTACGCAATTGAATTTGATCAACTTTTATAAGCATCTTTCCGCAAGTCGTTTTGGGTCGGCTGCAGCTTGAGTTTGCCGATTTTCTCTTATCATTTTCGAGAACTCTACTTTTGAAAATCAGAACTTTTACGCGATAAGAAAATGTCAAATTTGACCAACTTTTAGAAAGCATCTTTGCGCAAGTCGTTTTGAGTCGGGTGCAAATTAAAAATGCAAATTTTCTCCTATCCATTCCGAGAACTTTCCATATGAGAATCAGAACTTCTACGCTATTACCAAATGCCAAATTTGAACAAATTTTTGAAAACGTTAACCTGCAAGTCGTTTCAAGTCGGGTGCAGTTTCAAATTTGTCGATTTCTCAAGAAAATTTGCCCGCCGCAAGTCGTTTCAAGGCGGGCGCAGTTTCAAACTTGCTGATTCAACTTATCATTTTCTCCTCTAGGATCTCTTCTTCTGAAACTAAGAACATCAGTGCGATTACCAATTGTCAAATTTGATCAACTTCTCGAGAACATCCGCCTAACCTTGAAATTCCCACGGAGCGCAGATGGTCAGACGGCCCTTTTTTCCCACTCTTTCCATTTTGCAACAATGGACAGCCTCTATTGATGGATGGAAAAGGCAAAAAAAAAAATGAAAATATCATTGCGGAACCGGTGTTTCTTCCACCCCAATAGTGTACAGTGCGGTCGAATCGCCGCACCTTCTGAATCGCTTTTTTCGTTTTCTCCCGTACCCTCGCCGTTCAAAATAAGGTTTCCCATTGATTTCTTATCAGCCTAGTCGCAAATAAGTGCGTCGAAATGAGAAAATTCGCTGATTTTTTGCGAATTTTTCATTTCCGGCGTCTATGTAATTCTTAAAATCAAAGGTACGGAAAAAATTTTTTTTTTGATTTTGATGAAATTTCAACTAGGTCTGGATTACGGACACAACTTTTTGAGCCATTCCCTCTTACTGTAGCCGGGTTACGGTATGCCTGCGTATCTAAGCTTTAACGAGTTTTTTTCTAAGCAAGTGATATATCAATCGATAGGTTATGGAATTTTAAAAATTTTTTCAGTACATATCATCTCGGGTTACTGTAGAAATTCTCGAGATACGGTTTCTTTTTTGTGTTTGAAAAGTTGGTTTTTTGGTCACCATGTTCACAATAGTTATTTCCCGTTGAAGTTACCTCTCTAGAAGATTTTTTTTCTGAAGCTAGAAATTTCAAATCGATTTTTTTTTTTGCTTGGAAAAGAAACTATTCTCAATTTTTCAAATTTTGAACTATAAAATTATCTAAATCAATATTTTTCCTGCCAATTTATCCCATAAACCTTCAACAATCCAACGTCTTCCATCAATTTCTGAAACATCTGGCCTTTGAAAAATTACACTTTCGCCTTTCCGATGGGCTGTAAACCGCCCGAAATTTATTTTTCCATACTCCCAAAGGTTCTTTCAGATTGGATATATTTTATTTATTCCTTTTTTCCTGGAAAAAACCCGTTTTTCGGACATTTTATATGATACCTATGCCCTTTCTGCTTCTGAAAAAAACCCTTTTTTTGAAAAATATTTGAAGTATTGGAAAACCAATTATCTCATTTTTGAGGTAATGCGACTGTTCGTGTTACTGACGTGCTTGGGCCAGATCGCTTGGGCCTCCGTTTGTCCCGGGAAATGCAAATGTTCCGAAGAAACCGTCGATTGTTCTAAATCAGGTGGAAAAATCTTTGAAATCTTCCAAATTATATAATTTATTTAGGGCTCACCCATCTACCCACGGAGCTTCCAGACAATGCCAAAACTTTGATTTTCCGCTGGAATCCCCTGAAAAATTTGAGGAAAACGGATGTTGAAGGCTTGAAAAACCTCCACACGTTGATTCTATCCCACAATCGGATTTCCAGGATCGAGGAGGTTTGGACATTTTTTTTTGCCTGGGAATAACTTCAGTGGCCACTTAAGAGGTTCCTCAAGGAGTGGACGCTAGAGTGGCCACTATAGTAGTTTTTTTGGTCTAAAAGTCCCACTTAGACTCCTAAAGGGGCTACTAAACTTTGGCCACTTAAGGGACCACTAATCCGACTACTATAGTGGCCACTAGAATTTCAAAACCCTAAAGTGGCCCCTAGAACGTCAAAACCCTAAAGTGGCCACTAGAATTTCAAAACCCTAAAGTGGCCCCTAGAACGTCAAAACCCTAAAGTGGCCACTAGAATCTCAAAACCCTAAAGTGGCCCCTAGAACGTCAAAACCCTAAAGTGGCCACTAGAACGTCAAAACCCCCAAAGAGGCCCCTAGAACGTCAAAACCCTAAAGTGGCCACTAGAATTTCAAAACCCTAAAGTGGCCCCTACAACGTCAAAACCCTGAAGTTGCCGCTAGAATGTCAAAACCCTAAAGTGGCCACTAGAACGTCAAAACCCTAAAGTGGCCACTAGAAACATTCCCAGATAATGCAGAAATGGCGTAGAAATTTATTTTTACTCAAAATTTCAAATTTGGCCGTTTTTGGTAATTTTTTAGTTCAAGCTAACCCTTTTTCGGAAAGTTATAGTCCGGCGCGATTTGACATTTTTTGCGTGTCTGCGTCTCTCTGTTCCCTCACCGGCGAGGTCAGAGAAACGTGAAAATAGCATGTCAACATGAGAGCGTCGCCTAGAGACGTGGAGGGTGCAGAAAAAAACAGAATCTCGAAAGAACGAGTATAACTGTTTGAAACTGTTCGCACTTTAAAGGAATACACATTTTTTTGAAACTTTAGAATATCCTCGACGCACTGCCCGACCTGAAACGGCTTTCGCTCACCAACAATCGCCTGAAATTCCTTCCACCGATGACGTCATCAATCGTTCCATCAAACTTGGTCTCCTTGGATCTTCGCAACAATCGCATTGAGCGGATCGAAGCGCAGGTTTTCACTCTAGAATGAGACATTTTGAGCTAACATGAGGAATTTTGAGGCGTTGAAGTCGCTCCGGTCGTTGGTTCAACTCGACCTGGCCCATAACCACATTCAATCGATCCCGACGACGACTTTTGATGAGCTGAAGAATATTTCGCTTCTGAGGATCCATGGGAATCCCTGGAATTGCGATTGCAGGTGGGAAAATGACCGGGAAAGGTCAGAGTGGTCCCTATAGGGGTTTAAAGTCTGCCGCTTATACTCAAGGGGCCACTATAGGGGCCTTTGATTTTTGTTCAGACTCAAGTGGCCCCTACAGGGGAGGTGAAGTGGTCCCTATAGGACAGCCTACATTCCCTAAGGCATTTTAGAGCTGAATTGATCATTTTAAGATTTCAAACAAAAATAAAATTGATTAAAAATGAAAAAATTCAGGTGGAAATTATTTTTTTACTGATTTTAATAAAGAAATAGCGATAGCGGACGCTTTTTTGGATTGAAATTGTTCAATTTTAAAATTTTTTTCAAAGTAAAATGGTGATTTGATAACCCATAGTGTTTAGAATCAACAAACTGAGCAGCCTGATCCAAAAACTGGAACCGGAATCGAAGGAAGCGATTTGTATGAACCCGGAGCAGCTTCGGGGCGTTCCGGTTCATGAGGTTCAGTTTTTTTCGAAAATAAAATGATTTCATACGTATTTAAGGTCAACGACGGCTATTGTATACAACCCGAAGTACAGATTGACAACTCGGACTCAAGTCCCAAGCAACGACTGAAGTGTCCCGAGCAGCCACTTTCTTATCGTCGACCCGTTTGGCTTTACAGGTGAGTTGGACGCGATAATCCTGAAAAATTGTTGTTTTTGAATAAAAAACGGATTCAAAAAAACGCAAAATTGCACTGAAAAATTAATAAATATCATTTTTTTAAACATAGAAAATTTAGATATAACGGATTTCAAAGCTTGAAATTTCCCGAAAATCTTTTTTTGGACAAAATTAGACATCAAGAGCTTCTAAAGAAGTAAAAATTATGAGCAGAATCTTTAAAAAAATTAGAAAAATACATTTAAAAAAATAAAAAAAAAAAAATAGAAATTTTAAGAAAAAAATTTAACTTGCGCGTAAGTGTGCAAAGTTACGTGATTCTGCAACTCCGTGCATTTTACTCTCGAGAATTTCGAAAAATTTTAAATTTTTTTTTTCACATTTTTTCTTATGAGATTATTAAAGTCATTATTTGATTTCCTTTCAATATATCGGTTTGAAAATACTTTTCTAAACGTATTTTTGTATAGAACCAACTTTCTTGTGAATCAATTCAATAAATTCGAAACTTTGTAATTTTTATTTTCGAGACATGTCCGTTTTATATTTTGTTTTTCAATTATTCACGCTAGATGTCGCGGGAAAAAAAGATTAAAGATTGAAAATTACAGAAATATTGAACTGCCGTACTCGGAATTGGAGGACTTTTCGATTCACGATGATGGGGACTTGATAGTCGATGAAAAAGAGAAGATTTCTTTGATTTCCTGTGCCATCGACTATGCTTTTATCATTCATTCAAGGTTTTTATGTTTATTTTTAAGATTTATAAGGCCATTTTCAAGAGCTTCATTTAATTTATTTGCTATTTTGACATATTTTTCCAAAGTTTTCTGGTTTTTAAGCATGAAATTCATTTTTTTCAGGCATATAAAGCTTTGAAAAAGTCTTCAAATGAATATTTTTTCTTGAATATTTTTTAGGACAAGCTAAAATTTTCAGGAAGGTTCGAAAAACGAGATATTTGAGACAAGAGCCGCCCAGCTTCACCTACAAGCCCAAGGATAATTCTTATAGGTTTTTTTTTCTCTAGTGACCACTTAAGAGGTTCCTCAAGGAGAGGACACTAAAGTGGCCACCAAAAATATCTCTATAGAAGCCACTATTTCGTCTTAGTGGCCACTATAGTAGTTTCCAGTGGTCTAGTAGTACCAGCTGGGCTTCCAAAGCAGCCACTGAGTTTTATTCACTTAAGGGGCCGCTTATGAGACCACTATAGTGGCCACTAGACCGTCAAAACCCTAAAGTGGCCACTGACATATTTTTTTCTTGTTTCAGAGAAGGATCAGAAGTGAAGCTCAACTGTGAAGTGATGGGATCTCCGAAACCGGCCATCACCTGGTATTATAATGGACAGGTAAGTAATTAGTGATATAGTGATCACTTTAGTGGCTTTAGACAGTTTTAGAGGAATCACTTGGAAGTCTGTATAAAATAGTTCTTTATTGAAAATTCGTATGGCAGTAGAAGAGCTGCAAGTAGTCACTTAAGGGGTTAGGCTTTTCATTTTAGTAGCCTCTGAGTGGAAGTAGATCGGTCGAGAATCAAGAAGACTTAAGTGACCCCTATAGGGTTCCAGAGCACCATAAATATGATAAAAAGAAGCCACTTAAGGGGGCACTAACTTTATAAGCACTCAAGGGATCACTCGAAAAATCTCTTGAAAATCTGTATAAAATAGTTCTTTATTGAAAATTCGTGTGACAGTAGAAGAGCTGCAAGTAGTCACTTAAGGGGTTAGGTTTTTTCACTTTAGTTGCCCTTAATGGAAGAACTTGGTCGAGATTGAAGAAGACTTAAGTGACCCCTAGAGGGTTCCAGAGCACCAGAAGAAGCCACTTAAGAGGACACTAAATTTATAAGCCCTCAAGTGATCACTTGAACCCGATTTTCAGCGTCTCACCTCAAATCGGAAACACGAAATGAGTCTGGCCAATAATGTGCTCAGAATTTATCCTTTCTTGGAATCTGATGTTGGAAGGTAAATTACCTGATTAATCAGGTGATTATTGATTAATTACAGGTACACCTGTGCGGCTTCCAATCCTCTCGGTCGGGTGGAACACACGGCGGTCATTGAACTAATCACCAGGTAATTTTTTGATTATTTACCTTTAAAAAAAAACTTCCAGCATACCACCCAACATCTACGATGATCCGCGCTCGCAGACCGTCCATGTTGGAGGACAGGTCGGTTGTTTGGCTCAGTTGGGGAAGAGATAGGCTGGCACATTGGGGGTTTTTGGTTCGATCCCTGTTGGGAGTTGATTTTTTGCCTTTTTTAATGTCTGGTGCAAGTTCTGCTGTATTTGTTTTCGCAAGATTAGAAGAGATGTTCATGGCTCAACTGGTAGTGCTCTAGAGCCAAAGGCAGAGGGTTGCAAGTTCTGATCCTGATAGCAGCAGATAGATTTTTGCCTTTTTTTCAAGTTGTGATTCACTGATTTATGGACTTTCTAAAGTAAAATGTGTACATGGCTCAATTGGTAGAGCTTAAAAATCATGCTAAAATGGTCAAAAGTTCGAATCCTTTGATTAATTGGTGATTTTTGCCATTATCCTTTCAATTTCAATGAAGTTACGTTCATGGCTCAACTGGTAGTGCTCTAGAGCCAAAGGCAGAGGGTTGCAAGTTCTGATCCTGATAGCAGCAGATAGATTTTTGCTTTTTTTCGATTAGTGATTTACTGAAATCTAGGCTTTCTAAAGTTAGATGTGTACATGGCTCGATTGGTATAGCTTAAAAATCATGCTAGAATGGTCCATAGGCAGAGAGTTGCAAGTTCGGATCCTAAGAGCAGTAGATTCTTTTTTGCCTTTTTTTCAAGGCATTCTCTGAAGTTTGATGTGTACATGGCTCAATTGTAAACCTCAAAAATCATGCTAAAATGGTCAAAAGTTCGAACCCTTCAAGTAGTTGATGATTTTTGCCTTTATCCGTTCAATTTCAATGAAGTTACGCCAATGGCTCAACTGGTAGTGCTCTAGATCTAGAGGCAGAGGGTCGCAAGTTCGGATCCTCAGTGCAGTAGATTTTTTTGCCATTTCCCAAAGCCTCAGTTTTGAAAATTCAGATGACCTTCTTTGCCGTAAAGACCTTGTTTTTGAAGTCATAAGTTCAATTCCTCCCCTCGTCATTAGATTTTTGCCATTTTCTTCGATTTTCAGGCAAAGTTCGTCTGCAAGGCGCGTGGAACGCCAACTCCCGGCTACACCTGGTCGTTTGACGGATCGATAATTGCTCATATTAAAGGACGAGTCATGGTCATTTTCTGACTGATTTTTGATGATTAATCAAGGAATTTTGAAGGTGTCAGACGATGAATCCGAACTGACGATCAATAACGTGGAAAAAGCGGACGAAGGCGTTTATTCTTGTATGGCTGGAAATCCGGTCGGAGCTATGACCGCCGAAGCGAAATTGACCGTCATTGGAGGGAATAAGGACAATGTTAGTGACTTTTTGGGTGGTTTTAATGTTGTTTCGAGACTTTGGAGACTTCTTAAGGGACTCTTTAGGTAGTTTTGAGACGTGGGGACCCCTAAAGAGACTTCTTAATTTTTTCGAGACTTTGTAGACTTCTCAAGAGCCTTGTAGGTATTATTAAGCCTTGAGGGACTTCTAGAGACTTTCAAGTTCATTTTGAGACTTTGGAGGCTTTTTTAGGGAGTTTCAAGACTTTAGGGACCCTTAGACGGACTTTTTAGAGTTTTTTGAGACTTAAGGGATTTTTAGTGAGACTTCTTTGGTTGTTTCAAGACTTCAGAGTCTTCTCAAGAGACTCTATAAGTAGTTTTAAGTTTTTGGGTTTTTTTTACCAGAAATTTTTTCAGGACTTAGAGACTTTTCTTTCTTCTTTTAGTTTTGTGGTGTGAGGGACTCCTAGAGTGACTTCTTAGTATCTCTTGAGGTTTTAGAGACTTTTTAGGTAATTTTGAAGTTTGAGGAACCCTTGAGACTTCTTAGGCTGTTTCGAGACTTTGGAGACCTCTTAAGGAACTTTTTAGGTAGTTTCAAGCCTCGAGGGACTCATTAAGACTTCTTAGGTTTTTAGGAGGCCTTGGAGATTTTTTAAAAGACTTTTAGGTAATATCATTTCCAGGAAAACTTCTTAGTTTGTCTTGAGATTTTAAAAACCTTTTAAGAGACTTTTAGGTGATTTTGAAGCTTGAAAACTTTTAAAGAGACTTTTTTAGTTTGTTCTGAAACTTTAGAGACTTCTCAAAAGACTTTTCTGGTATTTTTGAGCCTCGAGGGACCTCTAGAGACTTCTTAGTTTTTTCGAGACTTGAGAGACTTTTTAATGGACTTTTTAGGTAGTTTTAAGGTTGGAGAGACCCCCAGAGTGACTTCTTAGGTTGTTTCGAGACTTCAGAGACTTCTTAAGGGTCTTTTTAAGGTTGTTTTTGGCCTTAAGAGACTCCTAGGGACTTTTTAGGTAGTTTCAAAGTTTGAGGAATCCCTAGAGTGACTTCTAAATTTCTTTTGAGACTTTAGAGAATTTTTATGTTGTTTTAGGCCTTAAGGGACCCTAGAGAGACTTTTTAGGTAATTTTGAAGTTTGAGGGGCTCCTAAAAAAATGTATAGACTGATATTTTTGACAGTTTTCAGTTAGGTAAGCTGAGAATCATCAAAATAATTTTGAAAACTGCTGAAGGTGCCTTTCAAAGATCCCTGGAAAGTCGTCGGAACGATTCAAATCGTGAAGAATTTAGAAAAGCATTACCGGTTGTCCATTTATCTTCTAAACATCAAAACCCTTTTCCTGAAACAACCTAACTCCAGAAGCCCGTGATCGACGAGGCCCTTCTCCACAGAATCGCCCAAAAAGCCAGGGAAAACGTGGAGAAAGCCGTCGCCAAAACTAGAACTCAACTTTCGCAGGACCGCGTTAACAATACCAACGACCTGAAGCGGCTTTTCCGATTCACTGTACCTGCTCAGGTGCTCCATTTGGACAGTTTCGAGCACCCTTCCCACCTTTTCAGGCTGTTGAACTGAGCAAGGCCAGGGAAATCTACGAGGAATCGGTCCGACTCGTCCACGAGCACGTCGAGAAGGGCATGACGTTGAACGTCAACGAACTCCACCCGAAGAACGTCTCCTACGAGGCGCTCCTCCACGTCACCCACATGCAGACCTTGATGGGCTTGTCCGGCTGCGCCAGCGGACAGTTCAAGAATCCCTGCACCGACACCTGCTTCCACAATAAGTACAGGTAGGTCAAAGGTGAAAAAAGGGGATTTATAAGACAGTAGAAAGTAGAATGGAGGGTTCAAAATGGCCATTTTAATGAACCTTTTTTTTTGGGGTTAGGTCCAATCAGTATGAAGTACAAGAACCCCTGCACCGACACCTGCTTCCACAATAAGTACAGGTAGGTCAAAGAAAAAATAAAGGATGAGTACAGGTAAATCAAAGGTGAAAAAAAGGAGAAATTCGGGGGATTTATAAGACAGTAGAAAGCAGTATGAAAAGATCAAAATGGCCATTTTATTGGACCTTTTTGAGATTAGGTTCAATCAATAGATAGTTAGAAAATTCATGTACCGACACCTGCTTCTATAAGGAGTACAGTAAGTACAGGTGAATCAAGGAGGTTAAATACAGGTAAATCAAGGTGAAAAAAAAAGGGAAAATCGGGAATTTATAAGACAGTAGAAAGTAGGATGGAGGGTTCAAAATGGCCATTTTAATGAACCTTTTTTTTTGGGGTTAGGTCCAATCAGTATGAAGTACAAGAACCCCTGCACCGACACCTGCTTCCACAATAAGTACAGGTAGGTCAAAGAAAAAATAAAGGATGAGTACAGGTAAATCAAAGGTGAAAAAAAGGAGAAATTCGGGGGATTTATAAGACAGTAGAAAGCAGTATGAAAAGATCAAAATGGCCATTTTATTGGACCTTTTTGAGATTAGGTTCAATCAATAGATAGTTAGAAAATTCATGTACCGACACCTGCTTCTATAAGGAGTACAGTAAGTACAGGTGAATCAAGGAGGTTAAATACAGGTAAATCAAGGTGAAAAAAAAAGGGAAAATCGGGAATTTATAAAACAGTAGAAAGTAGGATGGAGGGTTCAAAATGGCCATTTTACGATACCTTTTTTGGGATTAGGCTCATATTTCAAAAATCTATCTACCAAAACCTTGTTCCAAAATAAGTGCAGGTGAGTCAAAGGTGAAAAAAAGGGAAAAATCCGGGGATTTATAAGACAGTAGAAAGTAGAATGGAGGGTTCAAAATGGCCATTTTATGATACCTTTTTGGGATTAGGTTCAATCAGTAGATAGATATAAAATTCGTGCACCGACACCAGCTCCTATAATGACTACAGTAAATACAGGTGAATCAAGGAGGATGAATACAGAAAAATCAAAGAACAAAACATTCAAAAACTTATCATTCATTCTTGTAAGAGTAAAATAAGATTGAGAGGTCGAAATATCCGTCTTATTTAGTTTTTTTCTGCGATTTAGGTCTGATCAGTAGATATTTATCAAACCCCTGCACCTTCTACAATAAGTACAGTAAGCACAGGTGAATCAAGCAGGTTAAATACAGGTAAAGCAAAGAGAAGAAGAAGCAAAAACTTGGGAGTCAGCCTGGTAAGAGGGAATGATTATTGGAAGTTCGAAAAATCTATCTTATTGAGTTTTTTTTTTTGCGGTTTAGGTCTGATTAGTAGATAGTTACAGTATCCATGTACCGACACCTGTTTTCATAATGAGTACAGGTAAAAAAAATCAGCAAAAAAATGCGAAAAATCGAGGGATTTCGTCTATTAGGCAATGGGAATTGAAGGTTCAAATAAGCTGTTTTGTTGACTTTTTGGCGATCGGGTCTAGTTCAAATAAGTGAAAAATTTCAGTCACGACACCTATAAGTGCAATGAGAACAAGTAAATTGAACCTGAAAAATGCAAAAAGTCAATTTAGTTCATTCAGTAAACAGTAAGATTGAGAGTTGAAAATAGCCGTCTTTTTGAGCTTTTTTTTGGGATCGGGTCTAATTTGAGGCAGTAGATAGTTCAAGAAGAACTGTTCCGATACCTGCTCCCACAATAATCACAGGTAAACGAAAGAGGAATTAATGCAAAAACTTTTTTGTCTTGCCGAAATCAACTTTTCGCCCATAGGTTTTCAAAAAGGTGTCATGGTCTTCAATCTTACTTTTTTGGGTTTCAGATTCCTCTCAGAAATTTTTGCTCTAAATAATTAGTACAGTAGGCTAAAAATCACTTATCTCGCTTGAAAAAGGAGGTACCAATCAATAAATAGATTTCTGGTTCTTTGAGGTTATAAAATAATCAAGAATGGATCAAAGATGGTTCGAAAATTCATGGGATTTTTTTCGATCCAGAAAAGGTGTGTTTTGTACTTCTGTATGAAAATTGAGCATTAATCGATTCAAAACATCGTGTTTTTCAAGAAAAAGTTCGATTTTTTAAATCTCTAATAAGATGAAGGTGATTGTGAGTTTTTTAACGGCACCTTTCAGCCTTTTTTGAGATCAAAACTATCCTGTTCAACTCACCCCTCAGATCAAACTACATACTTTTTTTCTGAAGGTCCTTCGACGGCCAGTGCAACAACCTGCGACACCACATGTGGGGCGTCTCTCAGATGCCCCTGGCTCGACTTCTGCCGCCCGTTTATGAAAATGGCTTCAACACGCCGGTTGGCTGGGAGAAGGGCCGATTGTACAACGGATTTCCCTTGCCCAATGTTCGGGAGGTGAAGAATGAATAGTTTTTGATAGGAAGAAGGATCTATTGAAGGTATCCCGCCAATTGGTCGCCACTGAAACCATCACCCCTCACACTTCCCTTTCGTCGATGGTCATGCAGTGGGGGCAGTTTTTGGGTGAGTGAAGCTCTTTAGAACGACAGAATGGTCCCTAGAGAGGCCCTTAGAGATAGCCCCTCTAGGGACCACCTTATCCCCCCTTGTAGGAACCACTTTATCCTCCCTCGTAAGGGCCACTGAAGCTTGCCTAAGTTACCACTCTAGGGAAGCAGAATAGTGATCTCCAAACGTCATTTTAAGTTTATAAGGGTCACTAGAGGGACCACTTTAGGGCTTAGGGATCAGATTCAAAATCCCTATAGGAACCGCCTCAATAATGGCTCTGTAAAGACCCCTTTTTTGATCTCCAAACGTCATTTTAAGTTTATAAGAGCCACTATAGGGACCACTTTAGGGGCTTAGGGATCAGATTCAATAATGGATCTGTAAAGACCCCTTTTTTATCTCCACGCTTTTTTTTAGGTTTATAAGAGCCAATAGAGGGACCACTTTAGGGCTTAGCGATCAGATTCAAAATCCCTATAGGAACCGCCTGGCTCTGTAAAGACCCCTTTTTTGTTCCCTATAGGGGCCGTTTTTCTCTAACCCCTTTAGGGATAACTCTGGCGTTCCAAAGATACACGAATCACTTCAAAGTGACTTAGAAAAAATCTCAAGGGACCACTTAAGAAACTGGAATGTTCATGATTTTTCTCTAAAAGCTTCTGGTGCTTGATCTTGATCAAAAGTCTAAATATTATTTTATCCGAAAGGCCCTGGTCGCATTGAGAATATATCGAAGCGACGCGGTCGCGTGGCGGTTAGAAACAATACTAAAAATGACTTGAAGTCTTTCTTTAACGGTTTCCGATGTCTCTACGCGCAAGTTGTTTGGGGTCGGGCGCACCCAGAGAAACTTGTTTAAATGAAGCCATTCTATGTGCGACCGAAATTCGCGGGGATCAGAGTATACATTAATTTTAAAAGAACCAAAACAAACTTGTAAGTTTCAAAGATTTTTCTCAAAATCGTAATCCCTCGAGTGACCACTTTTTTAATATATGACCCTTTTTTTAAGAATTGTTTTAGAACATGCCTTATGACATTGAGTGACCTTAGGAAACTCAAAAAACACTTAAGTAGTGGCTTCAGTAACCTTAAATCACTTAAGCAACCTCTTCAAACGTTCTCATTCAGATCACGACCTGACGCATACTGCAACGGCTCTCTCGCGACACAGTTACGCGACTGGAGCGTTCTGTAATCGAACCTGCGATAATTTGGATCCCTGTTTCAATATTCCGCTCTCTCCGAATGATCCCCGCATGCGTTCCGGAGTGTTAGTTTTTTTTTTTTCAGCGTGGGAAAAATTAGCCGCGAGAGGCTTTGACATGCGCGCTCCATGGAAATAAAGAAGCTTGTGCGCTCCATGGCGAATTTTAGAGTTTCCAAGTCGAATTTAGGGTCCAGAACTTCAAAAAGTTGATTTCCTTGAAGAAAGTTTGCTCTCTGTCCAAATTCTGAGTTGAGATCTTCAACAAAATGTTAATTTTCAGAAAAAAAAACCTGCGCATACTTTTATCATGTGAAACTTGAGAAAAGGATTGCTGATTTTTTTTAAATCGAATAAAGTTTGCTCCATGGAAAATTGTTATTCTCTTAGAGCTCTCTGAAGAAAACTGCACGCTTCCGGATAGATTTAATGATCCCTTTAGCGGTGTCAGACCTCTTAAGTGATCACTTGAAAAGCTTAGAATCGTTAGCGGCGTCAGTCCTCTTAAGTGATCACTTGAAAAGCTTAGAATCGTTAGCGGCGTCAGTCCTCTTAAGTGATCACTTGGGAAGCTCACAATCGTTAGCCGCCTCAGCCCTCTTAAGAGATCACTTGAAAAGCTCAGGATCGTTATCGACGTCAGCCCACTTAAGTGATTTTTTGAGATGCGCAGAATCGTTAGCGGCATCCGCCCTCTTAAGTGATCACTTAAAAACCGGTTTTCGGCTCCAGTCATAGGAAAAATCGTTTCCAGACACGTCAAGTTCCCCTGCATCGAGTTTGAACGAAGCGCGGCGGTTTGCGGAAGCGGCGAGACTTCTTTGGTCTTCCAGAGGGTCACCTACAGGGAACAGATGAATATCGTCAGTTTCCCTACAAAATCCCAATGATTTTTGCGCCTTTTTCCAGCTCACTTCCTACATCGACGCTTCGAATGTCTACGGGAGCAACGAGGTTCAAGCTCAGGAGTTGAGGGAACGATATAATGATAGAGGTCTTCTGCGGTACGACATCCTGTCGGAGTGAGTTATGGGTGGATCTTACATGGGCTGACCATTTTTAAAGGCCCCTGTTTTTGTAAATCAAAGTTTATATAGTCCTAAATAGTGAGGCTCAAAAAAGGGCCGAAAAAGACTGCAAAAAGACCCCAGAAAGGCAGCAAAAGGGCCTCAGAAAAGCTGCAAAATAGTCCCTTTTTCGAGCCTTACATTTTTCAGTCCAAATATTGTGTGTTCAAATATTGATTGTCAAGTCCAATGACGTCATTCAAAAACACTCTGTGGATGGCTCGCTCTCTGATTGGTTTATCGCACCATTAGGGGCGGAGCTTGAGCGACGACTTGACATTCAAAATCTGAACAGACTATAGTCGTTTTTTGTAACAACAAGATAAAAAAACTACTCTCCATAAATGTTTGATCTCCAGGTGCCCCTAACTTTACCCACAGAAATCTAAGACAATTTTTGAGACCAGATTCAGAATTAACGTAAAAAATCATATCTAGTGAACCTGGTCTCGTTTGAACGTCTGTTAAAAAAAGCCAAAAAATCGATTATCCAAAAGACAGCTTTTCAAAGTTTATGTAGCGAAACTGTAGTAAAACTCGAAAATAACTAAAATGAAGCGCTCAGAATCGTATTTTGCCAAATTAAAATTTTAAAACTGAAAGGGATTTATTGACGCTATTTTTACAAAATTGAACTTTGGATTCAGCGGAAAATGTGCATAAGCTTTGAAATTCAAAAAAACGTGGAAAATTTTCCATTTTTCAAAAATGTGATATAACTTTGTTCTGTGTGATATAACTTTGTTCGCTTTGCGAATTTCTCCATGAAAAGTTTAGTTTTGAATCCAGCGGGAAATTCTGAACAAGGAACAGCTTTACGGACTTTGAAAAAAACAAAAAAATGAGAATTTTTTTAATTTTCCATAGACTTCTAGGACCTGTCCAACTATTGGTTTGAAAAATGATCGATTTTTTCGGATTTCCAAGTCAGATTTATAATTTTAAAAAGACACATGTGTTTTTTTGGAAAAATTCTGGACTGTAAAAAAAAAAAAAAATGAGGGTTTTGAAAAAAATTTTCCCTAGACTTCTTGGACCAGTCCAACTAATGGTTTGAAAATTATCGATTTTTGTTTTTTGGATTTCCGAGTAAAACTCATAATTTTAAGAGACACATGTACTATGAGAAAAATCTGGTCTGTAAAAAAAAAAAAATGAGGGTTTTCGAAAAAAATTTTTCCCTAGACTTCTTGGACCAGTCCAACTAGTGGTCTGAAAATGATCGATTTTTTTGTTTTTGGGGGGGTTTTTAAGTCAGATTTATACTTTTAAAAGACACATGTATTTTTGGGAAACTCTGGTTTACAAAACTGTAAAAAAAGACAAAAATGAGGGTTTCGAAAAATTTTCCAAGAAAGAGACCAGAACCACGATTCCAGAGCCGGCAAGCCGTACCTACCCTTCGAGAAAGACTCCAAAATGGACTGCCGCCGGAATTTCTCCGAAGAGAATCCGATCCGATGCTTTTTGGCCGGCGACCTCCGGGCAAACGAGCAATTGGCCCTGACCGCTGTCCACACGATCTTCCTCCGGGAACACAATCGAATCGCCGGAAAACTACTCGCCATGAACCAGAACTGGGACGGCGAGGTCATCTACCACGGTGGGTGGAGCTTTTGGAGGGAGAAGCTGTAATATTATCATTTTTTCAGTGATTAGTGGTTTTAGGGTATCTTTAGATGGGTCTCAAGGAATAGAGATATAGGCCATTCCGCGCCAGTTTGTCATGATTTTAATTTTCCTCGGAGCTACAGAACTCCTTTCGGCGCTTCGCTTCGATGCTCTCGGTGTTCCCCCCTGCGTGCGCATTCAATAAAACATCATTTCTGATTAAGATATTGCTCCAATTTACAAGATTTTTTTCAATGGAATGATTTCATTTTTCGCTTGAACTATACACACTCAGATTCTGTGCTGGATTTGTAAGAAAAACGAAAAATACTATTTTTTTAATTTTTATTAATGAAACCGGCTGTTTTTTTTGCATATAATTTTTTGGTTAGTTTGATATAAAATTTGATGTTACAACTGTTTTTCTAGAATAAGAAAATCCCAAAGTTCGGAAATAATGAGTTTCATTGAAGGCGCACGCAAGGGGGCACACCGAGAGCATCGAAGCGAAGCACCGAAAAGGCTACTGTATCTCCAAATAAACTGGAAATCGTGACAAGCTGGCGCGGAATGACCTATACATTAAGGAAAATTGGGGCTTCTTTTTCAGGAAAATCCTAATTTTATAGTACTTCAACCATGAACATCGGGAACCATTAGGGAAAGAAGCCATGAATTTTCAAAGGTTTCGGAAAAGTTCTAGTCAAAATTTGGCCTCAAAAGGTCTTGGAGGAATAGCTTTTTTGGTCTTACCACGTTATTTTTCGAAAAATAATTGGTTTTTTATTAATCGAAGGAGAGCCAAGCATTCTTAGGAAAACCAGAGGGGTCTCTAAAGGGGTTAGGGGCTAAAACAACCCCTGTAGGGGCCGAAAAAATGGTCCCTATAGGGTCAAAGTCAAGGTGGTCTCTATAGGGATTAAGGGTCGGACCCCTTGGCCCTTAAAGCTCAAGTGGACCCTATAGGGGTCTTTCAATTCCATTCAAAAACGCTTATTTATTCAGTTTTTTGCATGGAAATGCTTCTTTGCTTAGGGTTCATAACAATTATCGACTAGCTTGTCCCCTATAGGGACCACTTTTGCAAGGGCCTTTAAGGTTGCCCCTATAGGGACCTCTTGGAAGTTCATATGCTCGGAGTTGGTTGAATTAAAGGAAAAAAAATCGACTTCTCAAGATTTTATCAATTTTCTTCAGTTTTCAGATTTTTTTTTCTTATTTTTTAGTACCTGAACCGTTCAATTTTTTCAAAAAATCAAAAAAATCTGCGATGATAATTTTGAGGCTGAGGATCCGAAAATTTTCAGAAACGCGAAAAATCATCGGCGCCGTAATGCAACATATCACCTACAATCAATGGTTACCCATTGTTTTTGGAGGAAAAGTTGGTTTTTTTTTTTCTGGTTTCTTAAGAGTTTTTCTCGCTTAAAAGTCACCTTTAACAAGGCCGTATGGAGAATGGCTGAAAAATCTCAATTTTTAAAGGCGTCCGACCTGAAACGGCTTGCGCGCTGAAGCATGGAGAAGTGTTAGGTCAGGCTGATAACAAGGAGAAACCTTACATGTCAATTTTTGACAGGAAAAATTGGTCTGGGTAGTTTTTGAAGTAGAGTTTCTTAATGTCCCGGCCTGGAGATTCAATAGTTTTCTCAAAAAACGACTTTTTACAGGAAAAGAAAACCACCAAAACAGGCTATTTCGAGAACTTGAACCTTGATTTTTTTTTAAAAATATTTCAAATTGAAACTCACAGAACCTTAATCTCGAACATTATCTAGGAGACTTTCAACGAATTTTGAAATTTTGAGTATTAGAGCATTTATTTTGAACCCCAACGCGACCGCGACGCGTTTGAGCCATTCCAAGTGCGGCCACAGAAATTCAAGCTGCAAAGAACAAAAGATCCCTTATTTTTCTCAAGAGTTTTTACAGTCTTCAAAAAAGTTTCAAAGTTCGAGTATTATAACTTTTTTTTGAAGCGCAACGCGACCGCGACGCGTTTGAGCCATTCCAATTGCGGCCACATCTTTTTGAACACCGTAAAAGGAAAAATTAAACGTTTAGGACCAACTGAGAAAATATATCGGCGATTATAAAGGCTACGATCCATCCGTCGACGCTTCGGTTACGAATTCCTTCGCGACGGCTGCTTTTAGGTGATTTTATTCACATAATCATTAACACGCTGTCTCCGTTATTCTAAAAAATTTCTAAAAGCAACGGGTACAATAAAAAAAAATATGTTTTGATTTGGATGAAACTTCACCCAGTGTGATACCCCATCATCAGAAATGCGGACCCAACTTTTTGAGCCATTTCCTCTTACTGTAGCCGGGTTACGGTAGGCAGGTGGGCACCTGCGTATCTCAGTATTGAAGAGTTTTTACTAGGCGAGTGATATATCAATCGATAGGTAATCCAATTTCAAGAACTTTTACAGTACATACCATCTTGGGTTACGGTCGAAAAATTTTGAGTTACGGTACTTTTTGTGTCTGCCGAGTCAGTTTTTCGACCACCATGAGCTTGAGCCAGGAGATCCATTCTTCCTAACTTCTCAAAAGATACCTTATGAGAAGCTGTACAAGCTGGTACTAGTTTGAAAAAATCCTAGGTGGACCATCATTTCGTAAAAATCGCCCCGAAGGCGCGCAATCGTGGTCTTGCGGCGGCCAAGTGGGTGAAGTCCATGATGCCGGACGGCTCATTTTTTTCACAGATCCATTCCAATCTTTGTTTCCATTTCACTCATAGATGTCTATTATTGATTTTTTTATTTCAATTTGAGATGTTTTCGGGTTGACCATCATTTCGAAATTTCATTTTGAACCCAAATTTGGCCTGAAATGGCCGACTCGGCCTTTTTCACGGGATCCCTGACCCCGTATGTGACCGTTCTCAACTTTTTTCTTTCTTAAACATGAACAAGAGTGCCTGAACAACAGTTTTATAACAATCGGAAACCCTTTTGAGAGGACCATCATCTCGAAATTCCATTTTGAACTCAAATATCGGCTTAGTTTCCCCATTTGAAGTTTTTATCATTTACAGCAAAATCTATTCTGCCAATTTATTTTCAAAACAGGTAATCAAAAATGAGAAATGTGAAATACCAAGTAATTTTTTTCATGAAAGAGAAAACCCGACACTCTGACCACCGGTGAGGTTGAAACTTAACTTTCAAGGTGATTTTTTATAAATGTTTTTATTATAACCTAAATAGTAGTTCTAAATCTTCAAAATTTTTCATACCTAAAAAACAAGACATTCGTCATGTGACTATTTTTGTGAAAAAATAACCAAAAAAAAATTGGGTTCAAAATGGAATTTCGAGATGATGGTCCTCTCAAAAGGGTTTCCGATTGTTATAAAACTGTTGTTCAGGCACTCTTGTTCATGTTTAAGAAAGAAAAAAGTTGAGAACGGTCACATACGGGGTCAGGGATCCCGTGAAAAAGGCCGAGTCGGCCATTTCAGGCCAAATTTGGGTTCAAAATGAAATTTCGAAATGATGGTCAACCCGAAAACATCTCAAATTGAAATAAAAATCAATAATAGACATCTATGAGTGAAATGGAAACAAAGATTGGAATGGATCTGTGAAAAATGAGCCGTCCGGCATCATGGACTTCACCCACTTGGCCGCCGCAAGACCACGATTGCGCGCCTTCGGGGCGATTTTACGAAATGATGGTCCACCTAGGATTTTTTCAAACTAGTACCAGCTTGTACAGCTTCTCATAAGGTATCTTTTGAGAAGTTAGGAAGAATGGATCTCCTGGCTCAAGCTCATGGTGGTCGAAAAACTGACTCGGCAGACACAAAAAAAGTACCGTAACTCAAAAATTTTTTTCGACCGTAACCCAAGATGGTATGTACTGTAAAAAGTTCTTGAAATTGGATTACCTATCGATTGATATATCACTCGCCTAGTAAAAAAACTCTTCAATACTGAGATACGCAGGTGCCCACCTGCCTACCGTAACCCGGCTACAGTAAGAGGAAATGGCTCAAAAAAAGTTGGGTCCGCATTTCTGATGATGGGGTATCACACTGGGTGAAGTTTCATCCAAATCAAAAAAATATTTTTTTTATTGTACCCGTTGTTTTTTTGAGAATAACGGAGACAGCGTGTTAAAAAAATGTTTATTTAATTAACACAAATGACTAGCATTGAAGAACGGGTTAAAATAGACTACAGGAAAAAACGAAGGAAAATGTTTTTCTATGTAACTTTTTTATGACGCGGACGAAATATCCAAACATTTTCCTTCAGATTCGGCCACACGATCATCAATCCTCTGCTTTTCCGCCTCGACAAAACTTTCCAACCCATCCAACATGGCCATATTTCTCTTCACAGGGTTATTATTTTTATATTAATTACGTCTGATTTTGTGAAACTTTGAAAGATGGTGGTTAATGGCTGCTAAAAAGGAGCGGCCCAAAAAAGAGCAAAAAAAAAGCGAAAAAAAAACAAAAAAAAAATGCAGAAAGGTAGCAAAAAGACTGCAAAATGGCAGCAAAAAGGCCGCCAAAAGGCTGCAAAAAGGTAGCAAAAAGACTGCAAAATGGCAGCAAAAAGGCAGCAAAAAGGCCGCTAAAAGGCTGCAAAAAGGCTGCAAAAAGGTAGCAAAAAGACTGCAAAATGGCAGCAAAAAGGCAGCAGAAAGGTAGCAAAAAGGCCCCTAAAAGGCTGCAAAAAGGCCGCTAAAAGGTTGCAAAAAGGCTGCAAAAAGGCTGCAAAAAGGCTGCAAAAAGGCTGCAGAAAGGTAGCGAAAGGGCTGCAAAAAGGCCGCAAAATGGCAGCAAAATGGCAGCAAAAATGGTCCCTTTATCGAGCTTTCTATTTTTCTAGAATTTCGAAAGCTCCAGAAATGAAAAAGCAGCAAAAATGGTGCATAAGGGCTGAGAAAATGGCGCAAAAAGGCTGAAAAAAGGAAAATTTCTACGGAGCCTTTTTCCACCCTTTCCGACTTTTTCTATGCTTGGGAAAAATGAAAAATCCATGAAAAAAAGAAAAAAAGTTCATTCAAGGCCTTCTTCACCCCCGAACTGGTGCTGAAAGAAGGCGGCGTCGATCCGCTCCTCCGCGGCCTCTTTGCCTCGCCCCTTAAGCACCCCCTTCCGACCCAACTCCTCAATATGGAGCTCATCGAGAAGCTCTTCCACAAGGGCCATGAAGTGAGTGGGAAAATTTTTGAAAAAAATGAATTTTTTGTGTTTAGGTTGCCTTGGACCTGGCTGTCATGAATATCCAACGGTCCAGGGACCATGGATTGCCCAGGTGAGAAATGCTTCCTATAAAAGCTTGGGAAAGCCAGAGTGGTACCTTTAGGGGTTAGGGGAAAAAAGTCCCTATAGGGGTTAAAAAGCTGTAGGAGGTCAAGGGTCAGACCCTTCTTCTTTACTTGTTATTGCTAAAGTGGTCCCTATAGGGGTCTTTTAACTTTTTTCGATGAACGACTGGAATTTCCCCCTAAAGCAGCCCCTAACTGAAACCCCCATAGGGTCCATTTTTGCAAGCTCTAGTGGCCCCTCTAGGGAGAGTTGAAGTGATTCCTACTTGGGACTTCCAGAGTGGTCGCTACAGGGGTTTGAGGAAAAACAGCCCATATAAGGGCCGAAAAGGGGACCCCTATAGGGGTAAAATCAAGGTGGTCCCTATAGGGGTTCAGAGTCTGACCCATCAGTCACTGAAGCTTAAGTGGTCCCTATAGGGGTCTTTCAATTTTATTCAGAAAAGCCTATTTATTCAGTTTTTCCCATGGAAACGCGTCTTCGCATAGACTACATAAAACTTATCGACTAGCATGCCCCCTATAGGGACCACTTTTGCAAGTTTAGTGACCTCTATAGGGATAGGTGATGCCTAGTGGCCATTTTTGCAAGCTCTAGTGGCCCTTATAGGGTGAGATGAAGTGATTCCTACTCGGCAATTCCAGAGTGGTCCCTATAGGGTTTTGGGAAAAAACAGCCCATAGAAAGGCCGAAAAAGTGGTCTCTATAGGGTTGAAATCAAAGTGGTCCCTATAGGGGTTCAGGGGCTGACTCATTAGCCACTGAAGCTCAAGTGGTCCCTATAGGGGTCTTTCAATTTTATTCAGTTTTTCCTATGGAAACGCGTCTTCGCATAGACTACATAAAACTTATCGACTAGCATGCCCCCTATTGGGACCACTTTTGCAAGCTTCAGTGACCCCTATAGAGGTCGGTAAAGTGGTCCCTAGAGGTGTCCCTACAGGGACCATTTTGGCGTTTCGAAAAAAATGTTGGTTTTTATAGTTTTTTTCTCGTGGTTTTTTTGAAGCATTGTATTCAAATTTTTTTTATTTTTTTATATTTTTTAACATTTATATCGAAGCTTCTTCTTGATTCATTATACTTTCCAGTTACACCGAGTACCGAAAATATTGTCGTTTATCGGTCCCGAAGACTTGGGACGACATGAGAGGATACATACCGGATGATAAGATTCGGATGAAGATGAAGGCCTTGTATGGAGATCCTGGTGGGTTTTTTTGTCTTCCAGTGACCACTATAGGGTTTTGACATTCTAGTGGCCACTGTAGTAGTCGAATTGGTGGCCACTTAAGGGGTTCAAATTTACTGGCCACTATAGAGGTCTAAGTGGTACTAATAGGGCACTAAAACTTTTAAAAATTAGTGGCTTCTATAGAGTTTATTCTAGTGGCCACTCTAGTGTTTTTTCCAAGTAGTTGCCCACTAAATTTTTTCTCAGGAAGTTGAAAATTTTGGTTTTGAAAAGGATAAAATTCAGTTTTCAAGGTCAAAAAAGAGGTTGAAGGCCTCGAAAATCAATTGAAACTTTTTAAATATCGAGTTTTTTGGACTTGTCTTCTGATTTTCAGCTTTTGACACGCATTTAGAAGTTGAAAAGTTGGATATTTTGGTACAAAACGCGCGAAATTTCATTTTAACATCGAAAAATATGGTTAAATCGGAACGAAAAACATCGATTTTGGGAGTTTTTTGATGATTTTTAGTCGTTCCTTGAATCACTGAGTTGATTTTGAAGATTCAATATATAAAAATACTGGATTTCGAAGTGTTTCAACAAAAATTTGACTTTTCTCGATACTCCCCAATTTTTCTAGGTTTTCTCCTTGATTTCGTTTCAATTTCTTATTTTTTGGTAAAAATTCAGAATCCTGAGCTTAAAAACTAGTAGGAAAAGCGAAAATCCGAAAAAAAAGAAGTAGAAATGAAGTAGAAAAGAGCCAGGAGAAAAACGACGCATTAGAGTGCAAGGACGCGCAAGCCGCGGCGAGTCGGTTGCACCACTAACGGGGGGGTATATAATCGCCTCGGCGCCCTCAGCAAAGATGTTGCGCGCGATGAAGGTGAATAACCATCTTTCGGCTGAAGTCTCTTGATGCCAATACCCCATTCCTTGCTGAGCGCTTGTATTTCAATACATTTTTTGCGCATTTTTTGGTAATTTCGATACAAATGACATTTTTCCAGCCAATATTGACCTTTGGGTCGGCGGAATCGTCGAAGAAAAACTGCCCAACGCGTTGTTTGGACCGGTTTTCGCGTGTATTATCGGCGAACAGTTCAAAAGACTTCGTGATGGCGATCGATTCTGGTCGGTTTTCATGATGGCTCATCATTGCTCAGAGTAGCGATTTGTTGCTGATATTGAATATTTCGGCGAAAAATAGCATTTTTTTCAGTTTTTCATGCTTCTCAATATATTCTTTCTGTTGTATGGAGTTTTTCCACAATTTCAGAATTTAAAAAATGTTTAGTCCCGTTTTTAATAAAGCTTCCCTTTCCGATAAATCTCATTGGAAGCTCAAAACCCAGTTTCTCAATTTCTTCCACCTGCTAACACCAAAGTTTACCTTTGATCTTGAGTAAATGACACGAAATCACCTGCTTTTTAAGGATATAAAACTTTTTCTGAAAGGTCACCTTTTTCAGGCACGAGAACACAGGTGTTTTCACGGCTTCTCAACTCGCCGAAATCAGAAAAGTGAACCTGCCCCGGTTACTCTGTGACAATGGAGATGATATCGATCGGGTGCAGGTGAAATTTGAATATTTATAGGATTTTTCTAGGCTCCTTTAGAACAAGATTTTCAAATTCGACATATCGAAACACCTTTGGAGAAGATTGAAGTTCATAAATTTTCGTTTTAAGTTGCAAAAAACATGGAAAATGGTCTTGTTCAGGCGTTTTTAGCTTCAGAATAGCAGTTTTTAACGAATTGGAGCCTCAAAAAAAATATGAAAAACTATTTTTTCCTCATGAATTGGCCTGCTCAGAAGGTTGAATAAGACCAAAAAATGATGTGAAAAATACAAATTTCCAGCAGTTTTTTCTATTTTAGTTACTTATTAATAATCTTTGTACCTTTGAGTTTCTCAGGAGAAGAAAATGATGTGAAAAGCCGAATTTTTGCAACTTTGTACATGATTTATGGTAGGAAAACCGTTTCCATGGGAAAATAATCGAGAAAAAAAAAGATATTTTACACGTTCCTAGAATAAATTCAGGCTCAAACAAGAGTTCTAACAATCTTTGTACCTTTAAAGTTTCCGGAGAAGTTCACAGCAGGATTTATAATGAGTTCAAGTTCGTGAGAAACCTTAGGTTCTTGAAAGATGATGAAAGTATCTGCTTATTGGTTCGTTTAGTCTGGAACATGATTGGAGAAGGAAAAGTGGCTTTTTAAGTGCAGGAACCCGGAAAATCAATTTTCGTTTTAAATCCGGAACTCTTTCCAACTTGAAGTTTGAAAAAGTCACGGAAAAGACCTCAAAAAGCAGTTTTTAAAATCTTTCTACACTTATTACTTTTGAAAAATACTCGGGAAAAGTCGGATTAGTAGATAATGGCGGCTAAAAAAGAGAGGCTCAAAAAAGGGCTGCAGAAAGGCAGCAAAAAGGCTCCAGAAAGGCCCCAAAAAGGCAGCAAAAAGGCAGCAAAAAGGTAGCAAAAAGGCCACAGGAAGGCCGCAGAAAGGTCCCAGAAAGGCCCCAGAGAGGCCGCAGAAAAGCCCCAGATAGGCAGCAAAAAGGTCGCAGAAAGGCAGCAAAAAAGGCCGCAGAAAAGCAGCAAAAAGGTCCCAGAAAGGCCGCAGAAAGGCAGCAAAAAGGTCCCAGAAAGGCCACAGGAAGGTCGCAGGAAGGCTCCAGGAAGGTCGCAGAAAGGCCGCAGAAAGGTTCAAAAAAAGGCCGCGTAATGGCAGCAAAAAGGGTGCAGAAAGGCAGCAAAAAGGCCCCAAAAAGGCCCCAGAAAAGCTGCAAAAACAGTGCCTTTTGCGAGCCCTCCATTTTTTCTAAGATTTTGAAGGCTCAAGAAATGGTGGAAATAGGAAGAGGCTGCAAAAAGGGTGCAAAACAGCCGATGAAATGGCGCAAAAAAGGCAGCAAAAAAGGAACATTCCTATGGAGACTTTGCCTATGTATGAGGTCTAATACTTTACTCTAGAATGCAAAAATTCCGTCACAAAAATTACCGATACTTATTTTCAGAAGGACATTTTTGCCTACCCTGGAACCAACATCCTGGCTTACGAACGGTGCTCGGCGCACGTCGAAATGAGCCTCGACCCGTGGAGAAATTGTTGCGATACGATTTGTCCGACCATGCGGGACAACGTCTTGAGAAGGTTTGTTTCACATCGAAATTGAAAAAAGGGTTGGAAAAGGGCAGCAAAATGGTGTAAAAAGGTTTGAAAATGGTTTGGAGAAATGACCAGGGTTCGAATCCCGCTCACGCCAAAACCTTTTTTGCCATTTTTTGAAGCATTAGAACCGTGATTTTCAGCACTTCAATCGGCAGAAATGAATATGAAATTTATGAAAAATGAAAAAAGACACGAAAATAGGCTATAAATCACTCCTTTGAGGCATTTTTGTACGCTAGCCTGTTGATTTTGGGACCCGGGTTCGAATCCCCCTCACGCCAAAACCTTTTTCGCCGTTTTTAAAATAACGTTACCGTGGTTTTAAAGACTTGATTATGTAGAATTTTGACTGGGGATATCAAAAATAACACGAAAAAAATGCGACAAACCACTCATTTGAGGCATTTAGCCGGTCAATCCTCAAACCAGGGTTCGAATCCGGCTCACGACAAAACCTTTTTGCCATTTTTCAAAATAACGTTACCGTGGTTTTAAGGACTTGATTATGTAGAATTTTCATTGGGGAGTGATGGAAATCAGATGTATCAATGGTGACACAAGAACAAAATGCTACAACCACTCCTTTGAGGCATTTAGCCGGTCAATCCTGGGACCCGGGTTCGAATCCCGCTCACGCCAAAACCTTTTTGCCATTTTAAAAATGTGATTTCTCAGTCGCCACCGTGGCTCACGTCTTCATGGATGCACGAACGAAGGAATCTGGCGTCCGGAAGGCGCCAAATGGTCCCCACGAGGCGAATTCTGCACCGAATGCATCTGCACGGTTCTTGTTTTCTTTTTCTGGCTTTTTCCTCAGATTGTTGGTGTTTAATCCATTTTGCAAATTACAGGGAAGCCGTGTTTGGTGTTCGATGAAAGAAGACTGCACCAATCCTTTCTCTCTCTGAAATCGCCCCAAACCTTTGCCGATTCCAACGGGTTCACCTGCCATTTTCCCACAATAATAAACTACCTTTCGCACAGAATGTATCGAAATGCTTCAGAAATATTCCAAAGAAGACAACTTGATCAGAGGCCGCAATAATGACAAGAATGACATGAAAAAAGCGTCAAAAATCAAGCAGATTTCCTAGAAAAGAGCTATGATCCGAGAGGAGTCTGAAGCTTCTGCATGAAGCTCAATCGGATGATATTTAGTATCATTAAAAAGCTGACGACGAGACAAATCGAATGATATAATCAGATAAGCTGTAACTGCTCTAGGAGCCTAGATATAAGCCATCAAAGTTACCCATTAAATTTTGAATAGGCGTCAGATAAAATGCATTTGGTGGGCTGCACCGCGATGTACTTTTCTTGCGAAAAAGGAAAAGCTGAGAAAAAATTTCGTATTTTTGAAGTTTTAACTATATGAATCGATAGCTCAGCTTTCATATAGTAATGTTATCATATCACTTTGGAGGATAAAGCTCAAAAGTGGTGTAAAAAAGGGGTCTGAAAAATCGCGTTTCTCTCATTTTGAAGTTTCATAACTTTGTTCATTTTGAAGATACAAAGGAACTGATTATATCAATCGATTCGGCTCGTTATCAGCTTTCTAATGAAGTGGGACTTCAAGAGTTTCCATCAACGTGGATGACGTCATAGATTTTTCCAGCTTACATCTCAGCTTTCCCTTCAAACCGAATGTTATGATCATCAAGAGATAGAGCATCCCTAGACGGACAAATCTGTGTATTTTAATCACTGATAACTTATCAGAACACCGAAATAAAAGATGAAGCATGCCTGAAGATTTTGGGTGAAGCTCAATTTGTAGACAACCTTCATCATTGGAAAGCTGATAAAAAGACGAATCGACTGATATAATTAATTTTCCTGTAACTTCAAAATGAACAAAGTTATGAAGCTCGAAAGTCCAAAAAAGGCGACTTTTTCGGACCCGTTTTTTATCCGATTTTTGAGCTTTTCTTTCCAAGGTGATATGATAACAGTACTATATGAAAGCTGCTCTATCGATTACACTGGAAAAAACTTGAAAAGGTCGAACTTTTTTTCGAGCTTTTCCTTTTCCGCGAGGAAACCACACCGATGAAAGCCTCAGACGGACACTTGACCCGACGCGCGACCTCAGTCAAGACGCATCATCAGACGCGCAATTTTGATTTTTTAAAAAATCTTTGGAGGCTTATATCTCGGCTCTCAGAACAGCTACACCTTATCTGATTATATCATCCGATTCATCTGATTTTCAGCTTTCTAGTGATATAATAATCAATTCAACTGCAAAGATATCAAAGAATTTCGCAGCTTACATCTCAGCTTCTACTTCAAATTGAAAGTAGTAATTATCAATCGATAGGGCGACTTGAGACCAATCGATTGGTATAATCAGATCTTTGATAACTCATCATAACGCAGAAATGAGAGCTGAGACAAGTCTGAAACCACTGGATCAAGCCAAACCAGTTCATAACGTATATCAGTGAAAAGCTGACAACGAGGCGAATCGAGTGATATAATCAGATAAACTGTAGCTGCTCTGGGAGCCGAGATATAAGCTTCCAAAGATTTATTAAAAATTAAATTTGCGCGTCGGATGAAACGCTTTGACTGAGGTTGCGCGTCGGGTCAAGTGTCCGTCTGAGGCTCTCATCGGTGTGGTTTCCTCGCGAAAAAGGAAAAGCTTGAAAAAAAGTTTGACCTTTTCAAGTTTTTTTCAGTTTAATCGATAGAGCAGCTTCCATATAGTACTGTTATCTTATCACTTTGGAGGAAAAAGCTCAAAAATCGGATGAAAAATAGGTCCGAAGAAGTCACCTTTTTCGGACTTTAAAGCTTCATAACTTTGTTCATTTCGAAGCTACAGAAGAATTGGTTATATCAATCGATTTGTCTCGTTATCAGCTTTTTAATGATATGGGCTGTCAACTGATTAAGCTTCATGGCAAAGCTTCAGGCATTCTTCATCTTTTATTTCGGTGTTCTGACAAGTTATCAATGAATGAAATACACAGATTTGTCTGTCTAGGAATGCTCTATCTATTGATAATTCTACCATCCGGTTTTATGGAGAAGCTGAGATGTAAGCTAGAAAAGTCTATGACGTCATCCGCGTTTATGAAAACTCTTGAAGTCCTACATTATTAGAAAGCTGATAACGAGACGAATCGAATGATGTAATCAGTTCCTCTGTATGTTCAAAATGAACGAAGCTATGAAGCTTCAAAATGAGAGAAACGCGATTTTTCAAACCCATTTCTACTTTATTTTCGAGCTTTTCCGTCAAACTTGATATGATAACATCACTATATAAAAGCTGCTCTATCGATTCATATAGTTTAAAACTCGAAAATACAATTTTTTTTTTTGAGCTTTTCCTTTTTCGCGAGAAAAGTACACCGCGGTGCTGCCCATCAAATGCATTTTATCTGACGCCTATTCAAATTTTACTGGTAAACTTTGAAGCCTCATATCTCGGCTCCCAGAGCAGCTACAGCTTATCTGATTATATCATTCGATTTGTCTCGTCGTCAGCTTTTCAATGATATAAGTTTTGATCCGATTGAGCTCCATCCAGAAGCTTCAGACTCGCCTCGGCTTGTAACACGGTGTTCTGATAAGTTATCAGTTAAAAAAATACACAAATTTGTCCGTCTATGAATGCTCTATCGATTGATGATCATAACATCTGGATTGAGGGAAAAGCTGAGATGAAAGCTGGAAAAGTCTATGACGTCATCCACGTTGATGGAAACTTTTGAAATTATAAATCATTAGAAAGCTGATAACGAGACGAATCGATTGATATAATCAAGTCTTCTGTAGCTTCAAAATGAACAAAGTTATGAGGCTTTCAATCTTGAAAAATGCGATTTCACAGATCCGTTTCTCATCTTATTTTTGAGCTTTTCCCTCCAAAGCGATATGATAAAGTACTATATGGAAGCTAGCTCTATCGATTACACTAGAAGAAAGTTGAAAAAGCTGAACTTTTTTTTGAGCTTCTCCTTTTTCGCGAGAAAAGTACACCGTGGTGCTGCCCACCAAATGCATTCTATCTGACGCCTATTCAAATTTTACTGGTAAACTTTGATGCTTCATATCTCGGCTTCCAGAGCAGCTACAGCTTATCTAATTATACCATTCGATTTGTCTCGTCGTCAGCTTTTCAATGATATAACTGACCATTTGATTGAGCTCCATCCAGAAGCTTCAGACTTGCTGTAGCTTTTAACTTAATTTTTTGGAAACGCTTGAGATAAAGGCATCTCATAGCTCGATTTTACTCAGAAAAATCAATAACAAAAAGTTTTTTCCTTTTCTGGATCTGGACTTTTTCCCCATAACGGGTCAAAGTGACTAAACCATTTTTATCTTTTAAATTTTCATTAAAATAATATCAAAAACACGTAAAATTATCTGTACAGAGTTTTAACACAGTCAGTGGGATGATAAGCTCAAAAATGTACAAAATTAAAAATGGCAAAAATAAAGGTGTGGCGACGGGGATTGAACCGACGACCCTTTGATTGGAGAGATTGGGATATTTAGAGAGGTAGAAAGCTCTCACTTATGATTATTGGGATGGGGATAAATTCATGCTATCATCAAAGCTCCGCCCAAAAATGTAAGATGAGAACCAAGAGATCACTGAAGGGGAAAGTGAAAGAAACATAAAAATCTGAGCGCAAAGTGGCCTCTTAAGTGGTCTTGAGGGTCTCTTTGAATTTTCGGAGCTCCTCCTGGGTTCGGCTCCACGGACGCATCGTGCACGTCTTCTTCTCTCCAGATGACGTCTTGTTGTCGAGAGACGGCAGTTTGCACGTTGAAGAGAAGAGAGTCGAGGTTTCCGAGCGGACTCTGAAAATTTTTACTTGTTAAAAAGGCATCGATCATGTTTCATGTAAAAACTTTCTTCAAAAAAAACTTTTCAACTTAAAGAAAACCCTTGAATGATGGCTTCAGCTCACATTCTTATTGGGGGGGGGAGGGTCAAGTGTCTGAAGATAGCCCTCAAGAAGTCCCTTAAGGGATAGATATTTGCTATATTGCTTAGAAGCTCAACCATAGGGACCTGGGAGGGTATACTCTAGAGACCACTTTACTAACCCCTATAGGGGCCCCTAAGCTTGCAAAAAGTGACCCCTATAGGGTACAAGTTATCCAATAATTGTTATGCGAAGAAGAATTTACATGCAAAAAACTAAAAAATTAACCTCTTTTGAATAAAATTGAAAAGAAACTCTTAAAGGGCCCACCTTGATTTGACCCCTGTAGGGATCGCTTTTTTGGCCCCTATGGAGACTGTCTTTCCCCCTAACCCCTATAGGGACCACTATGAAATTCCTAAGTGAATTCTTCAAAAATTTCCAAGTTATGTAGGGTCCGCAAGCCATTTCTTCAGAATGATTCAAAACATATGTTTTTCACATTGTTCGATAGAGGAGACTGTCCATTTTCATAATCCGTTTAGTTTTTGAAAAAAGGTTCACTAAGAAAAAAGTTATGGCCAAAAAACGAGCGCGCGCGGCGTACAACTGGAGGCAAAATCTCACGGTTTACCCGCTGCCGCACGCTTTCTTTTTAAATGTTTTTTTGCGCGTTTCTGAACCGTTTTTTTAAATCGGTTTTTCTGTTCTGAGAGGTTGTCCGAAATGAGCCTCATGTTTTTGGTATGAATCTTTTGTACAATCCTCATAAGAATTTTTTTGATACAATATCAAAAAAACTACCTAGAAAAAAAGGTCAAAGGGATTTTTTTAGCTTATTTTTTTCTTTTTTTCTACTCAGAAAAAAATTATTATCATTCGATTTGGAAAAAAAGAAAAAAAGGAAAAAAATAATGTTATTTCGAAATAAAACAGGAAAAAAAGTACAATTTGACTCCGAAAAAAACGGCTCCTGCGACATTTAAAAGGGGCGCATCGGTGTGTTTGACGCAAACACTGCTACGGACACTTGCACGAAATCTTCCGAAATTTCAAAAAAAATTGCCATTTTTACGAGGTTTTCAAAGCCGTTATTTTTTTCGCGTCGATCGATTTTTTTCATAATTTTTTCATTGGTAGAGTTTTGAACGCTTAATAACATAAACAAAAAGTATAGACGCGATCCTATTCTCTCATGCGTCAACGAGGCAGGCGAAAAAAAGGAGGTTTTGGTAAAACTCAAATATAATTTGATTCGCTGTCCCAATAATTATTTTCATTTTGAATTTTTTTATTTTTTTGGACACACTGTTAGTTTTTCAAATCAAATAAAAAAAGTATACCATGTCGCTGAAATTTTTTTCGCATTTCAGCTTCAAAGTTTGGTGTCACTTTACAAGCTTCGATTTTTTCGCGTCGTTAGATTTTTTTAAAAATTTTCACTCAAAAAAATAAAGAAAGTGTTAATGTATAACATACTAAAAAAATTTAGAAGCGTTCCTCACTTGGTTTTCTGAAACGCGACGATTTTTGTGAAACTTGTCAGTTTTTTTCGTGTTAAATCTTACTTTTTCGCTTATTTTTTTGAAAAAAATACATAGTTTTAAAAAAATATTCAGTCTTGTAGAGCGTTGTCGATTACAGAGGTTTTCAGAAACAGTTGATTTTTAAAGTGGGACTTTAGCTAGTATAAACGCCTCAAAACCGTTTTTGCAACAAAAAAAATCGTCATTTTGGAGACGCCATTATAGATAGCACTCCCAAAAGTCTCCTCTTGGCGCATTCCGCGTGCGTGCGCGCCAATTCAAATTTTGTCTCTTGAACTAGATTTACAGGCTTCCAGTATATGGTTCTTTTTTTGTATAATTTTTTTCTTGCATTAAAAAAACTTCCAATTAATTTTACCCGGGTATCATATCTATGATAACTGGATATACGGGCAGAGTACCTGAAATTTTTTTGATTGCTACCGAGTAGCCTGGAAATGCTTCCCAGGTTTTTTTATTATTATTATTTTTTTAGTCACTTCCGTTTTCTAATTTTTTTATTCATTCTGTTTTTCAGACTTCCTTTGAAATTTGTATAAGCTGTACACGTTGTTCTCCATTCGCTCATGAGAAACGAAAAAATGAATTTTCAGCAGCACATTTCCTTATCATGCGAGGAGCTTTGAAAAAAATCGTGTCTCCGCTCAAAAAAACTTTTCCAAAAACTTTTTTTCACGGACCTGCGCGGCATTTTTTTGAGAACAGATTCGGAAATAGCATGAAAAAAACTTCATTTAGTGAACTGGGTCTCATTCTGAAATCCAACCGCGACCAGACACCATTCCCTGGGCAGCTAGAGCTAAAATTTATGCTCGACGTCTCATGATGGACACGTTATGGAATATTCAAGATTCATTTTAAGAGGTATATTTGTGGGCACATTATGGTACCTTCCCCATTTGCCTGTGCAAGTGAGTGAAGGCGAAAAATTTGAATGTGCGCTAAAACAAGAAAAAAACTTTCTTAAATAAAGTTAGATTCCCTAAATGAGTCAATATTAAATAAAAAGAAAAACTGGAAATGAATAAGTAAGAAAAAAATTATACAAAAAGAACAATATACTGGAAGCCTGTAAATCTAGTCCAAGAGACGAAATTTGAATTGGCGCGCGCACGCACGCGGAATGCGCCAAGAGGAGACTTTTGGGAGTGCTATCTATAATGGCGTCTTCATTTTGGTGGCGTGAAGGGGCGGGGCTTTGCGCCTCCTAAAGTTATGTCAGAAAATAACAGGAAAGACTGTCAATATTTCTGGTCTCTAAGGAATTCTAGAGTGGTCCCTCTAGGGGTGAGAGGGAAAAAACCGAATAGGGACCGGACAAGTGGTCACTTTAGGGGTTTAGGGTGTGATCCCTTGAACCCCAAAGCTTGAGTGGTCCCTGTAGAGGTTTTTCAATTTTTTCAAGGTTCTAGAATGGGGACAACAATAATAGAACTTGTACTAAAATTCAATTTATTTTCTATTGTCTATATTTAGTGTTAGGGATCAAATGATATTCATAATAGACCAATCTCTGCCATCGGCCTTTGGAAAGCCGGCACCGTAACTCTTCCTACGACCTCTCTTGTACCTGATGTTCTACGAGCGAAATTCACAACTTCTCTGCCTAAGCCACAGCTCCTGCCGCCGTTTAAACACAGTTGAAATCAATGAAAGTCGTTTGCACATGTATTCTTACATTGAAGATGCAATAAACAGTTAAACAGTTAATAGACCAATGAACATTTGAAAAAAATGAAAGGGTAAATATGCCTAAAATCTCCAAAAAACTCACAACTTGGGCCGATTTTTCACCGCCGACTGGTCCATTTGAGCGAGGGGAAAAAGGCGTTTGTGAGCAAAATCGTAGTCAAAAAGGGTGTGTGTGAAACGGGCAATTTCCCGCCTTTTTCAGGGGTTTCATTAGACACGAAAAATGTCAAGTTTAGGGCCAGTCTGTTATCAACCTTTTTGACATCATTTTTTTGAGACTTTCGGAGATTTCTAATTAGTAATTAGCATAAAGAGGAAGGAAATTTGGAAATAAGGGCGGAAAAAGCAAAAATAACGAGAAAAAATGTCAAGATTTCTAGCTACAACTATCTAAGGGATTCCAGAGTGGTCCCTATAGGGGCTAGGGGCCGAAAAAGTGGTCCTTATAGGGGTAAACTTGAAGTGGTCCCTATAGGGGTTTAGGATCTGTTCCCTTAGCTCCTAAAGCTCAAGTGGGCCCTATATGGGATAAGAGTTCATACCAATCATCGAATAGCATCTCCTCTATAAGAGCCACTAACTGAAATCCCTATAGAGACCACTTTTGCAAGCTTTAGTGGCCCCTATAGGGGTTTAAATAGTGGTTCCTAAGTTTGCCCCTATAGGGACCACTCTGGAGTTCCTAAGATATTATGAACCAGCCTTTTTTCACTGCAGCGCACTTTCTGCAGCTCACATTAGCTATTTCTTCAAAATCAAAGCTTCTTTAAACTTTTAAGCTGTTCTTTCAGTCAAAATTGACGCAAAAACTTCGGAAAAATCCCAAAAAATGAGCTTATTGCGAAAACCCAATAAATTCTTACAGTAATCGATCTTCTACCGTAACCCTAGTTTTCCTAAGAAGAAAATTCCAACCTTAAATCATCCATTTAATTCTTAAAAACGTCAAAAAAAACAAGCTTTTTACAAGAACTTCATGGCAAAACCAATAAAATCTTACTGTAATCAACTTTCTACCGTAACCCTAGTTGTCCTAAGAGGAAATTCAAACCTTAAATCATCCATTTCATTCCCAAAAACGTCAAAAAACCAAGCGAAAACCTGCCATTTTCTCCCATTTTCCCCGGCCGCCATTTGTCTGTTTCAAGAGATTCGTATTAAACTTGCGATTTCTCGGATTATTTGGGCGTGGGACGCATGGGCAGAAAGTTTCGGCTTTCTACCCGTAAACCCCCGCCTCAATAAAAAAAAATCAAAAGCTAAATGCGCTAACATGAGCAATGTTGTGTAATAAAGTCAAATATAAAATTTTTTTGGTAAATTTCCCGAATCTTCCACACAGCCTAAAATAGTCAATTCAATGCTGATTTGATTTTTTTTTGGATGCAGGAAATTTGAATTTTTTTTTTAGGTGTTCAAAGCTTTTCCCTAGAATTTCCGATCGAGAAGGTCAATTTACTTCAAAACGGATGGATTTTGGTAATTTTCAAAGCTTGGTAAACTTTTTAGAATATATTGGCTTTGAAAAAAGGCTTTTCTTCAAATTTTGGTACAAATAAAGCTGGATATGCCTTAAAATGGCGCGATTTGGACATTTGGACATTTTTTTTTTGAAAAATTTCCCGTTTTCTTGTAGTTGAAGGCCTTCAAATTCCAACTGAACACTCTATTTTTGGAAAATAGTCCATTTCTCGAAAACCTTCCAAATTTTCATTTCAGAAAGTTCATTTACCTCAAAAATAGCTCAAATCGAACCAAATTTGTCAAATTTTCTTTCTGAATTTTGCCAGAAGCATGGAAATTTTTCTTAAAAAGACTATTCAAAACTCTAATCGGTTCTTTGAAAATTGGAGATTTTCTTAAAAACTTCTCAGATTCATTGACCTCAAATATGGCTCAAAATGCATTAAAAGAGATTTTTTTCAAATTTTTCCGATGAAATAACTTCAATTGACCCCAAAAGGCTCAAAGTGGACCAATTTCAACAAATTTCACATTTTCTTGAAGCTTGAAGCTTGGAGAACTTGAAAATTCATACCTTCTGACGTTCTCGTCGCCGCGGAAAGATCGCCGAGGGCCGCTGCTGCGGGCGCGCGGGACGAATCCCCGAATCGCGTCTGAAGCATCCAGTAGATTGGGTTGCCCTTCTGTGAGGAGCACTATTTTTTTTTTCTTTTTTCCAGTTTTTGTTTTTCATTTTTTTTCAATCAGGTTTTGTGGCCTGATTTATAGTTATATAGCCTGGCTTGAGCCATCGTAAAAATGGTCCTGACACGATAAAAGACGAGATAGTATATGGTTCGAGGAGAGCGCAGACAGCCATGAGACCGCTCAGACTTGGTTTTATTTAAAAGAAAAAGAAGTTTACCGTTTCAAAAATCGAAAATGAACCTTTTTTGGACTTTTAAAAAAATATGGTCGCACTTGGAATGGCTCAAGGCGTCGCGGTCGCATTACGGTTTCTCGAAAACTGCGTCCGACCACGAAACGACTTGCGCGCGACGGATTTTGAAAACTTACGGACCGCGACGCGTTCTAAGCCATTCCCCATGCGGCAAGAAAAAAAAATTCCCAACCTTCAATGGAGCGAAATTCGGTCAATCGCTGATTTTTGTTGGTATCCAGTGTGAACGTCTGGCTCATGAACGATTTTTCCTGCTCTGCCAGCTTGTTTTTTTGAACCTGAAATTGTCATTTCGAAACGTTTCACGAAATTAAACTTTTTTTAAGAAAATCAAGACATCATTTTCTAGGACTATCAGAAAAAAAAATCTCGCGGAAAAAATAACTTCTTGGAATAAAAAAACGACTTTTCTCATAGGAAAGCGCACGTTTGTAGTCGGGAAATCTTGGAGATTTGCTCGGAAAATTGGTTTTTTGGCTTCTTTGACGTTTTTGGGTTATTTTTGGAGTCGGAAAATCGGTTTTTTTTAACCTCAAGAAACCGTTTCAAGTCGGGCGCACTTTTTGACCTAACCATGACTCTTTGAGCCATTCCCAGTGCGACCAGAAGCTTCACAAGTCTTCTCTACCGGTCAGAAAATCGGTTATTTTCTCCTTACTTAAAGAAGATCAGATTTAAAAGCCGTTTCAAGTCGGGCGCACTTTGAGAGCTCTCCGAGCCATTCTCAATGCGACCAGAAGCTTTACGAGTCTTTTCTGTCAGTCGCAGGATCGGTTATTATCTCCTTTCTTAGAGAAGCTCAAAGTCGTTTCAAGTCGGACGCACTTTTTGACCTAACCATGACTCTTTGAGCCATTCCAAGTGCGACCAGAAGCTTCACAAGACTTTTCTGTCCGTCAGAAAATCGGTATTTTCCTCCTTACTCAAAGAAGCTCAGCTTCCCAAGTCGTTTCAAGTCGGGCGCACTTTCAAAGCTGACTGCGACTCTTTGAGCCATTCTCAGTGCGACCAGAAGCTTCACAAGCCTCTGTCAGTCGCAAAAACGAGCAAAATTCAGATTTTCCCGACTACAAATAAGCTTTTTCCGGTGAGAAACCCTTTTTCCAAAAAAAAATTCCCGAAGGCCTCAAAAACCTCCGGAAGCACCGGAAAAAGGCCAATTTCCATGAAAAATATTTTTTTGAACTGTCTAGGATTTTTTTTCTGTTTATCTTTATAATGATTGGGATTTGAAGGGAAATGAAAAAAAAAAGGAAAAAATACGTTTCAAGGAGTTTATAAATGTAAAACAATTCACATGTCACTTATTGCGCCTTTTCCTAATTACAAAATAATTTTAGCGCTTCCCCTTCAAAACTTGAAATAAATTAATAAATTGCGGACGTTTCCCTAATGATCAATCATCATTAGTCTGAGCAAAACTAATCAGCTAAAACCTTGGAAATTTCAGATCTTTGATGTCTTTTTCGGTATCAAAGTGAAACGATGGCTAGTCTAGTGGTTAAGAGTGTTAGATCATGATCGAAAGGTCACAGGTTCGAGCCCTCTGGGCGGCGGACTTTTTTTTGCCATTTTTTTTCCAATTTTTCACCTGTATGTGAGTAAATCAGCTCCTGGAAATTAAGATCTTTGATGCCTTTTTCGGTATCAAAGTGAAACGATGGCTAGTCTAGTGGTAAAGTGTGTTAGAACATGATCGAAAGGTCACTGGTTCGAGTCCTATGGGCGGCGGATCGTTTTTTCCATTTTTCAAAAGTTTTTTTAAGCTTCAAAGATGATTTCAAGCTCAAATATGCTTAGAAAACTTTTTGAAATTCGAAAAAAATTTTAAAAAAACTGACGGCGCCGGCTCAATGGACGTCTCTCGTTGAACAGTGACTGCTGGGCTGTCTTTCATTCTTGGAAGCTGAAAAATAGAAAAATTATAGGTTGAAATCGAAATTCTGCAGAACAAATGACCGATTTCCTCTCGGGAAATGGCAAAAATAGAGCTTCGAATGAGCAAAAACAGACCGAAAAGAGCAAATTTGAATCAAATTTTCAAAACTCCAAAAAGGAAACTTGGGCCAAAAACAATTTTTCAAGTCCCAATTAGTCTATTTTTTCTTAGTATTCGACATTCTTTGTGACGTACCAGGAAATTCGGGCGGGACGGAAAACAAAAAGGGAGAAAGGAGGGCAGAAGAAGCCCGAAAAAAATAATAATTGTCGGGGATTTTCTGGACTGGATTAATATCTCATGTTATTTTGACTATAATCTTTAAGGAAAATGCCTTTTTTTGGCTTCAAATCGATGTAATCTTGGGGATCGAAAGGTCACGAGTTCGAGTCCTCTCGGCGACGGGAATATTTTTGCCATTTATTTGGAGACAGAGGCTTAAAAATAATGAAAAGAACAGTTTTTTCCAGGAAATTCACTGCTTTGGTAGTAAAGAAGTCACGAGTTCGAGTCCGCTCGGCGGCGAGAACTTTTTGCCATTTTTTTAGAAGCGTAAATAGTACAAAAAAATTAGCATTAAAATGATTTCTGATTCAAAAAAAGTAAAAAAATTTCATTTTTTTCCTCAGAAAATTCTCACTATTGATAGTAAAAAAACGGTCACGAGTTCGAGTCCTCTCGGCGGCGGTAGTATTTTTGCCATTTTTTGAAGCGTAATTAGAACAAAAGTTAACATGAATAAGATATTTAATTGAGAAGAAAAAAAGTAAAAAAATTTCATTTTTTTCTTCAGAAAAATTCCTTCACTTGGTAATAACAAGGTCACGAGTTCGAGTCCTCTCCGCGCCGAGAAATTTTTTTGCCATTTTTTTAGGAGTGTAAAAAAATGCAATAACTAGCCTTAATATGATTTCTAATTTGGAAAAAAAGAAAAAATTTAATTTTTTTAACAGTCTAACAACTGAAAATGTTGGTTGATGAGCTGGAGGTTTCTAGTTCGAATCCTCTAGGCGCCGAGAAACTTTTTTGCCATTTTTTTCGAGCCGAAACTGTTTCAAAAATGAAAAGAAAAACTTTTTTGTAGCCGAAAGGCTGAAACCTAAATGGAAATTCGATCAAATTTCTCAGATATCTGCCATTTTAACCTCAAAAATAATTTCTCAACAGCTGAAAGACATTCTGAAACGGGGAGGGGAGGGGAAAAGCTTCAGGTGGAAAATTATCACCTGCACTCTCGACATTAGACATTGTGAATCACGATTATTAACGTAATCAGTGGGTGGAAGAGGAACTTGGTGGGAGAAAAAAGTGGCGAGAATGAGCAATTAAACGAGAAAAAAGTGAAAAGATGACGATGGTGTTTCTAGTTCAATGGATAGAGGTGATGAATCATGATCCAAAGATCACTGGTTCGGATCCTATCGGCGAAAATCAGATTTTTGCCATTTTTGAAAAAAACTTTTGAGCCTATTTTCTAATGAGTCTGGTCCAAAGATCACTGGTTCGGATCCTACCGGCGAAAATCAGATTTTTGCCATTTTTTATGGATTTTTTAAATCTCAACTGTGTACTCAACTAGTAAAATAACTGAAAAGCTCATTAGGAATCAGAAAAATTGCAATAAAATCCCAAAGACCTCGAAGCTCCTAAGGAAAAGCTCCACCCACTTATTCAGCTCAAAAAAAGGCGGAGCTTAATCTTTATCCAATAATGGTTAGTGAATGAACTTTAAAAAAAGTAGTAACTTTGAAATTCTCAGTAAAAAAATTGAGGGTGTATTGAAAAAAATAAAGTTCGCTATACTACAAAACATGTAATTAGATTTTTGATTATAGGGTTTTGATACAAAATCTAATGTTTTGGAACTAGTTAATTGTCAGGTGAAGGGGTATTTGTACGGAAAAACAGGGATTTTTTGACGAGGAGATCAAGGAAAATGAAGAAAACAATCATAAAAATGAAGGACCTTAAGAGGTTTCTCAGTTGTCTGAAGAGTTCACTAGAGGGTTTTGAGACCCCAAAGTCATCTTTTCACCTACTGAAATGACTGATTTTCTGCTTCAAAGAAACCTGTAGAAGCTCAAAATTGTCAGATTTAAGTGTCATGTTGAAAAGACAGAAACCCTCTTAAGTGATCCCTTGAGAGCTCAAGAGTCTCCTGGAGGGTTCGAAAACACTTAAGTGATCTCTTCACTCATAAAATGACTGATTTTCTGTTTTAAAAACCTGTAGAAACTCAAAATTGTGTCAGATTTAATGAATGCTTAAGTGACCTCTTGGCAGACAGAAATCCTCCTAAGTGATCCCTTGGGAGCTCAAGAGATCTCTGGAGGGCTCGAAAACCCTTAAGTGATCTCTTCACTGATTAATTGACTGATTCTCTGCTTTAAAAAACCTGTAGAAACTCAAAATTGTGTCAGATTACATGAATGCTTAAGTGACCTCTTGGAAGACATAAATCCTCCTAAGTGATCCCTTCAGAAGTCAATTAAACTATACTGACAATGAAGAGGCTTCTTCTGAAAGCGGAGCCACAAGAGTTCACTTGAGGGTTTGAAAACCCTTAAGTGATCTCTTCGATTGTCAGAAAGATTCATTTTTTGTCACAAAATAGCCTGAAGAAGCTCAAAATAGCGTCAGATTCTTGTGAAGCGTTAAAGAAAGAGAAACTCTCTTACGTGATCCCTTCAAAAGTCTAGAAGCTTCTCAAGAGGCCACTAAAGTGTTTAATAACCTTCAAGTGTCCTCTTAAGCAATTTAGGGGGCTCATTGAACATTAAGAAGCCTCCAAAAGCTCAGAATCGGTCCAAAATGTTGAGCAAGTGACCCCTCTAGGGATTTAGGAGTTTTTAAAAAATTTTCTACAAGCCAGTTTGAAATAAAAAAACAAAAAAAAATTTAATGATTTTCCAGAAAAACTGAGCAATATCAAATTTCCTAGAAGTCAATGATTGTGGATGAAAAAACAAGGATTTTTCAGATGACAAGATTTTTTTTTTCCTGAGGAAGTGTTTATTGCCGGTGGCGGTTGCCATAGCAAGTGGTGTGGGAAAAGTTTGATTGGATTTTTTTTTCCCCGCCTTTTTGTCGTCGGATTAAGCTTCAAATTGCGTCGTAGTTGGGGAGAGGGAATGAGATTAGGTCGGGCTCCGAAATGAGCTTTTTCCGGGTACCTTGAGTCATTTTTGGTGTAAAGAAAGTTATTTTGGGGTTTCTGGAGGAGTTTCTAGATTGATTTTTAAGTTAAAAGCTGGAGGAATTCTCATTTTTTCCAAGAAAAAATGGCAAAAATAAAATTCACTGAAAGGGATTCGAACCTGGATCGTGAGTTACAAAGCACTAGACTGTTAGCCACTACACCATGCCACCTGATGGGCGATGAAGTGAGCCGCAGTACTGGAAAAAATTTTAGAGGCCACTATAGGGTTTTGACGTTTTAGTGGTCACTATAGTAGTCAAATTACTGGCCGCTTAAGGGGTTAAAAATTAGTGGCCACTATAGAGGTCTAAGTGCTACTACTAGACCACTTAGTGGCCACTTTAGGGGTCAATGGATCAACATAACTGGTCCAATATGTTTGTTTTGTAAATATCAGAGTTTCTGGAAGGAATACTGGATAAAAAACTACTGAAGTGGCCGCTAAAACGGAAAATAGTGGCCACTGTAGAAGTGAGTTTAGTGGCCACTTTAGTGTCCTCTCCAGGTAGTCCTTGGCGAGCCTCTATAGTGGCCACTAGAAATTTTCCCAGTAAGACATTCCCTCCTTCCATCCAATGCATTTTTCCAAACTTTGAGGCGCCATAACTCTACTAGAACCATAAAAGCCCACTTTTTTGCAGCTTTTTTGAATCCAGGGTGTCCGAAAGTACGTATATACCAAGTTTCATCAAATTTCAATATTTCAAATTTTTGCACTTCCGGTGTAAGATTGATCAATTCAAAAAAGAATTACGGATTTCTTGACTCAGTTTTTTCCTTTTAAAGACGGTTGCAAACTTTCTCAGAGATATTGCTCAGATTAGAAGATCTTGAGAGCTTTATTCGACTAGATATAATGAATTAAGCTTCTTTAGAATTTTCCTTTTCTGATCAAAAAAGACAAATTTTTGAATTTTTCTGATCTCAATTTGTTAATAGGTCCATAATCATCAAAATTGGTTGAAAATTATCAAATTTCAGACTCTTAGATGGTAATAATTCGTTGAAACTTTAGAAAAATGGACTTTCCCAAAAATTCACTATGTTTCTAGTGTCATTATGAAGCTCTCCTCTTAATTTTCTCAAAATCTGAATCAAAAAATGTCAATTTTCGAGGACCCTTCTTTCGAAATTGTCAAACTGCCCTTCCAAAAGAACTCGGTTCAGGAAAACGTGGCAAAGTCTCAGAAAACGACTGACAGTTGTTGCCAACTGACCCCCCTTGTCAGTTGCTTTTTTCTCTCGGCGTAACGCGGAAATGTTCGCGATTTCGAGTTGTTTGCGACGAATCGCTCATAAACGACGGCTCGAAGCTTTCAAATTGCTTCTTGATTGAATGGGACTTTGTCCGAGAGCAGGAAAACAAGAAAACTTGCCGCGAATCGGAAATCAGAGCAAAACGATATTGGCAAAAACGCCGTGAGGACTCGAACCTGGGTCGCTAGAGTCATGCGTACGAGCTTTACCCACTAGGCTAAAGTGATTAAAAATTCATAATAACTTTTTAATATAGGGTAATACGACAAGGAGCTCTTTGAAAAAGCAGTACTCGGTCTTAAATCGGAGAAATCGAAAAAATAACAGCAAAAACGCCGTGAGGATCCGAACCTAGGTCGCTAGAGTCATGAACTAAAGCTTCAACCGTTAGGCTAGAGTGACTTAAAGTTCATAATGATTCATTTTACGGACTATGAGAAACGTCTTTAAAGTGCAGTACTGTCTAAAATGAGAGAAGACGAAAAAATGGCAAAAACGCCGTGAGGACTCGAACCTGGGTCGCTAGAGTCATGAACTAAAGCTTCAACCGTTAGGCTAGAGTGACTTAAAATTCATAATAACTTTTTAATATAGGGTAGTACGACAAGAAGCTCTTTGAAAAAGCAGTACTCGGTCTTGAATCAGAGAAATGAGAAGTAAACGGCAAAAAACGCCGTGAGGACTCGAACCTGGGTCGCTAGAGCCATGCGTACGAGCTTTACCCACTAGGCTAGATGACTTAAAGTCTATATTGATTCATTTTACGGACTATGAGAACTATTTTCAAAGAACAGTACTGTCTAAAATCAGAGAAAAATAAAAAGAATGGCAAAAACGCCGGCAGGATCCGAACCTGGGTCGCTAGGATCCTGTCTACGAGCTTCAACCGCTAGGCTAGATGACTTAAAGTTCATAATGACCCATTTTATGGACTATGACAAACGTCTCTTTGAAGTGCAGTACTATCTAAAATCAGAGAAGACTAAAAAAATGGCAAAAACGCCGGCAGGATCCGAACCTGGGTCGCTAGGATCCTGTCTACGAGCTTCAACCGCTAGGCTAGAGCGAATTAATATTCATAATGACCCTTTTAACGGAGGAATACGACAGGAAGCTCCTTTGAAAAACAGTATCTAGGCTTAAATCAGATAAAATGAGAGGAAAACGGCAAAAAACGCCGTGCGGACTCGAACCTGTGATGCTCCAGTTATGAACAATAGCTTTAACCACCCGGCTAATGGTCGTCTGATGTTATAGTGATGGTTATAATGGATATCAGTGAAGGGAACGATGACTTATAAGTTCAAAAATGTTTTCTAGGGTCAAAAAAAAATTAAAAATTACCTAGCTCTCTTAAAAACACATGGTCGCACTTAGAATGGCTCGCTCCAAGTGCACCCGACCAAAACTACTTGCGCCCTGACGCATTTGAAACTATCAAAGCGAGACCTTCAGAAGCTCTGAGCCATTCCAAGTGCGGCCACTTTTTTTTTTCTTCATTTCAACTCACCAATGCTTCCGAAAAGGCCAGGATCAGCTTTTACGAACTATTTCGAGCTGAAAAATGTGAAAAAAAAAATGAATTTTTTGAAGCTCCAAGTACTTCCGATGCAAAGAACGTCAAGAAATTGATACAAGGAAAAAGCCAAATATTTATAAGTACCTGTACACGAGAAAGCAATAGAAATTTACATAGAGACGTGGATAATATACAAGATTGGTGCATAGAAATAAAATTTCACTAAAGCTGTTTCTTGGCCAAGATCATGAACATGCCGTTGATCTCGTAGAGGACGCAGGTCCTGTCTTTCTCGACGAAAAGTCCGACTTCTTCGAGGGCCGAGAGCATCATCTCCTTGGTTATGTAGAGACAGGTGAACTTTCGGCCTCCGAAGGAGCACCAGGTCTCTTCCAGGATTCCGCCCATCACCAGGTAGCCTGAAAAAGTTTCAGGTAACTTTCTGAGCTTTGAAACTGTCGCACAACTTCTTAGAGACCCTGAGGACTACTAGGAACTTTTCCAGGTAGCCTAAACGAGTTTCAGGTAATTTCTTCAGCTTCAAAATTGCCACACAACTTCTTAGAAAAATTGAGAACTTCTACTTAACTTGGAAAAACCTACAGAGCTACTAGGAACTCCTCCAGGTAGCCTGAACAATTTCAAAGTAGCGTTTAGAGCTTCGAACTTGTCCTACAGCTTCTTGGAGACCATCAGATCTTCTAGGAGATCAAAGGAAACTATAGAGCTACTGAAACCTTTCCCAGGTAGCCTGAACCAGTTTTAGGTAACTTTTAGAGCTTCAAAATTGTCCCACAACTTCTTAGAGACCATCAGATCTTCTAGGAGATCAAAGGAAACTATAGAGCTTCTAGAAACTTTCCCAGATAGCCTAAACAAGTTTCAGGTAACTTCTTGAGCTTCAAAGGTATCGCACAACTTCTTAGAGACCTTATGGACTTCTAGGAGGCTTGATAAAATATATAAATCTACTAGAAAAATTTTTTTAGACAGCCTGAAAAAGTTTAATGTAACTTTTAGAGCTTCAAAACGGTCAGAACAACTTCTTGAAGACCATCAAAACCTCTAAGAAGCTTGAAAAAATCTACAGAGCTCCTAGAAACTTTTTAAGTTGCCTGAACAGATTTTGGTAGCTTTTTGAGCATTCAAAAGGTCCCACAACTTCTCGGAGACCTTCAGAATTTCTAGGAAGCTTAGGAAAATTTATAGGCTTCTGAAAGATTTCCAGGTGGTCTGAACTAGTTTTTGGTAACTTTTAGAGCTAAAAAAAATAGTCACAAAACGTCTTAGAGACCTTGAGAGCTTCTAGGAGACTCGGAAAAGGCTTTGAAGCTACTAAAAACTTCCCCGAAACGCTCCCCATCTTCAGGGGGCTGAAAAACATTCAGGTAACTTTCAGAGCTTTCAGAAGGTCCCACGACTTTTTGAAGACCTTCAAAATATCTGAGAGATCTGGGGAAATCTACAGAGCTTCTTGAAGCTCTCTAGGTAGCCTGAACAAGTTTTGACAGCTTTTTGAACTTTCAGAAGGTCCCACAGCTTCTTGGAGACCTTCAGAACTTCTAGGAGTTCTAAAGAAACCCATAAAGCTTCTAAAAACTTTCTCAGCTACCCTGAACTACTCTTAGGTAACTTTTTGAGCTCTGAAAGGTTCACAAAACTTCTTGGAGGCCTTCAGAACATCTAGCAAAATCTAGAAAGCTTCTAAAAAATTCTCCAAGTTTCCGGTAGCCTAAACAAGTTTTAAGGAGCTTTTTGAACCTTCAGAAGGTCCCACAGCTTCTTGGAGACCTACATAACTTCTAGAGAGCTTAGAAAAATGAATAAACTTCTGAAAAATTTCCAGGCAGCCAGAACAAGTTTTAAGTGACTTTTCAAGCTTTGAAATCGCTTCACAACTTCTTGAAGACTTGGGAAAAACTACAGAGCTTCTAAAATTTTTCTCAGGTAGCTTGAATATGTTTTAGGTAACTTTGTAAGCTTTCAAAAGGTCTCAAAACTTCTTGGAGACCTTCAGATCTACTAGGAGACTTGAGAAAACCTATAGAGCTACTAAAAGGCTTTCAGGACTTATTTAAAACTTTTGGAAGGGCTCAGAGCTGCGCAAAAGCTTCTAGAAGCTTCAAATCGTGATAAATCCACGATAAAGGTTCTGAAAAATCCATAGAGCAAAATTATGGCGTGGCCTAGTTTTCCAAATCGACCGACCGACTTTTCCAGCATGATCAATGAAACTAGAGAGGAAAACGATCAAATTTGAGTTACCAGCAATTAATCATATCTCTGAAACGGGAAAAAAGTCTAAAGGCCCACCTCCCGGCTTGATCTGCTCGGCAATGTTCTTGATCGACAATTTGTACTCTTCGTAGGTGTTGCAGCAGTACTCGACGCAGAAAATCGTCACGACCATCTGAAAATATCGATTAATCAGTCATAATTTGATTGGATCAATAAAAACGGACGTCAAAAGTCTTCTGAAGTTCTTTGGGACATTCGACGGAGGGGTCGGCGAAGCAGTCGCAGTGGAAAATGCCTCGGACCTGGAAAAATCTTATTCTTACTATTTTTTTTCAATGAATCAACCAGGAAATTTCTTAATTTTCATCATTTTATCTACAAAACTTCCCCTAGTCTTAAGTTATCCTTTTCCCAAAAGTCGCTATTTTAATAAAAACCCTGGAAGTTAGTATGGTAGCACCTCGGTAACGCGCCCTGGGCATTTCTAGTGACCACTTAAGCGGTTTCATCCCTCTTAAGTGATCCCTAGAGTCTCTCAGATACGTCCTGTTTTCGTTACCGAGGTCCGACTATAAAGAAATTAGAAAAGGCTAGATCTTTTGAACTTTTCTCAGATTTAAACAAGCTTTTAGGAATCTTAGAGCGGTCCCTATAGGGGTTAGAGGGAAAACAACCACTCTAGGGGACGAAAAGGTGGTCCCTATAGGTGTTAGAGGAAGAAGCAGCCACTATAGGGAACAAAAAAGTGGTCCCTATAGGGCTAGATGAAACACTTTTCATACGGTACCAAACAGTGGCCCCTATAGGGGTAAAACTTAGATGGATCCAATAGGGGTTCAGAGATGGATTCGTTCACTCTCAAGCTCAAGTGGTCCCTATAGGGCTTAAGTGGAGAAGCAGCTCCTATAGGGGAGGAAAAAGTGGTCCCTATAAGAGTAAAGCTTAAGTAGTTCCCGTGGGGGTGAAGGGTCGACCCCTTAGCCTTTAAATCTCAAGGGATCCCTTTAGAGGTCAGGAAGAAAACAGCCCCTGCAGGGGACGTAAAGGTGGTTACTATAGGGGTTAGAGGAGACCCTATAGGGAACGAAAAGTGCCCCCTATAGAGGTGAAGTTCAGGTAGTTCCTATATGAGCTTAGGGTCCGACTCCTTAGTCCCTAAAGCTCAAGTGGTCCCTAGAGGGGTCAGGGGAAAAAAGCCCCTTTTTGACTTTAAATCGCACAAACAGAACTTCCCGACGTAGCTGAACACAGAGAAAAGTCGAAAAAAAAATCCTGGTACCTTTTTTTGTCAAACTGTGGCACTAACTTGGACATTGACACGCTTAATTTCAGCCTTAGGACATGAAAAATGATAAAAATAAGAGACCTTTTCCCTAGTGGCGGGCTGAACCCGTTCCAATTCGGACCAGTCGATTCCCTCCCTGGTCAGGATCGTTTTCAGGGGGACGGACCAGTCGAATCGCGATTTTCCGTCGAACCAATTCTGGAGCTCGACCCGGTTCTGTGGCAGGTAATCGGCCAGGTAGATCTGAAAATGTTCGAATTTTTTTCAAAAAATTTTTTTCAGTCGGTATTTCTGGCTCAACTCTCAGAAAAAACTTCAAGAAAAATTCCCGAGATACAGTTTTTCACGCAGATTTTGAATTTTAGCTTTAAAAATTCCTAAAATAACGTTGGAGGAAGTTATAAGCCCTAAGATCTGAAAAATCCGGCTCATCTTTTTTTTTCTGATGAGACTGACCTCAAAAAAAAATCGATCTAAGACTATTCTTGAAAAAATTCCATAATCAAAACTACCTAGGAACGCCAGAGTGGTCCCTACAGGATTAGAGCAAAAAATAACCCTTATAGGGGAACAAAAAGTGCTCCCTATAGGGATAAAATTTAAGTAATACTTATAGGAGTAAGAGCAGGAAGACATGACTAGTAGGGGACGAAAAATGGCCACTATAGTGGTAAAATTTGAGTATTCCCTATAGTGAGCTTGACTCCAAAGCCCCTAAAGCTTAAGTGATCCCTAGAACGGTCTTGGGGTCTTCCACAGGGGACAAAAAATGGCCCCTATAGTGGTAAAAATTGAGTAGTCCCTATAGTGATTTATAGTTTGACTCCTAGGCCTCTGAATCTTAAGTGATCCCTACAGGGATCTTTTTATTCCTTGTTGAGGTTTGAAAATTAAGAGGTGAAGTGGTCCCTAAAGGGTCCAAAAGGTTACCCTTATAGGGACCACTCTAGAGTTTTTTTTTAGTAAGTTAGCCCTCTTCAAATTTCAGTTTAACTAACTTCTCAGGTCCCTTTTTGAAATTCTTCTGGAATCTGCTATAATTTTTTTTTCCAAATTCCAAACCTCATCGGCCTGATTGCGATAGGCGGCGGCGATGTGGATAGTTGGTCCAGCTCCAAAATCGAGAAGGCGATGGATTTTGCCGACTCGGGCGACAATGTTCGGGAAGAACGTGAGGACCATTTGCATGGCCGGATCATCGACTTTTGTGTAGAAGTCCTGGAAAAAAAATGACAGTTCTTGGAGCTGTAGATGATCAGTGACGTCTGGCAAGAACATCAGTGAAGAAAAAAAAATTTGAAGAGACTTAGCAGCGCCAGAGTGGCCCCTATAGGGTCATTGAAGGGTCCTCTCTATATACCACTTTAATTTCCCTATAGGGGCCACTAAGGATTGCAAAAGTGGTCCCTATAGGGGCCCTTGAAAAGTCCTCTCTAGATACCACTTTAACAACCCCTATAGTGGCCACTAAGGTTTGCGAAAATGGTCCCTATAGGGGCCCTTGAAGGGTCCTCTCTAGATACCAACCCCTATAGTGGCCACTAAGGCTTGCAAAAGTGTTCCCTATAGGGGTCATGCTAGTCGATAACTGTTACCCCTCTAGGGTCCACTTGAGTTTTAGGGGCTAAGGGGCCAGGCCTTAAACCCCTATAGGGACCAGGAAGTTGCTGATTATGAGACATATCAAGAATTTAGAGAGGTTAGAGAAATTCCGAGAGAGCACAAAAATCCTCGAGAATCCAGAGAAGCTAGAGAAAAACCCACATCCAGATAGGCATTCGTGGAGAATTCCGTGAAGAAACTCGTCCGGTCGAGCAATTTCTCGCCGTATTGCTGTTTTTCGGCTTCTTCGACCTCAAAGTGATCCCTTAAGGGGCGAAAAATCGGAAAAATTTACCTGATTATTAGTTTCAATCGTCATTGTTTGTAGTGTAGTTCTGCTCACTCAGGAACCGGAGCTCCTGAAAAATCATGATATTTCCCTCAAGGGATCCCTATAAAATCTCAAGGGACCACTTGAGCATTTTCAGTGACCATTGAAATGATCCGAAAATCAACATTGAACTGGATTTTTTTCTGATTTCTCTATGCTCTCTGTTTGATTGAAGGTTCTAGCTTGGGTTCAAACTAGAGACATTTTCTTTTTCTCTAGAGCTCTCCTCGATCTGCACACTGTCTCGTCTTCAATTTAAAAAGGTAAGCTCAAAACTAAGAATTTGGAAATACAAAAAATGATTTTTTTTTTTCAGGTCATCTCTCTCTGATTTCAAAACTCTGAAAAAATAATCAAAATTTGAAAAGTGAACATTTTTTTCTGCATCATGTAGTATTTCTACAAAAAATCTTGATCTCAAGGTTATTTTTTCTATGTTCCTCTGACCTCTCCTCGATCTGCATGTTCTTTATCCGTTTCGAATATTTTCTGCCCAATTTGCTAGTCAACAATTTCAAAGCAATCAAATTTTTCCTATTTCTCTAAACTCTCATCGATCTACCCGCTCTTTACAAACTCTAACGACCTCAAAAAATACAGGATTTTTCTTAGCTTCTCTCTACCCTCTTCAGTATCCTCTCTATCTCACTTTGAACTGAATAAAAGTGCAATAGAAACCTGAACGATCGTAAAGCAGCGGAAAGATGTGTTGCGGAAAGATGCAGCTGCAAGTTGCGTTCGTAGGTCCGACGAGAGCCGCTGAGCCGGTGACTCGGTGGGCTCCTAGGGAGAGATTTTGCTCGGCTCAGCCTCTCGGCCGCCTTCTCGAACGTTCCGATCGCCACGCCCAGCTTTTTTCTCCCCACAGGGATTTCGAGGTCCAGAGAAAGAAACAGACAATAAAACCTCGTCAGCTGTGCACTAATAACCTGAAAGAAAAGTACAAATTGGCTATAGTTATGGTGTAAAATAATGCCATTGAACCTAAAACAAGTCGACAGCAAAATCAATTTCTTCAAAAATATTAAGCGCATTCTTCAAAATAGAAAAAAAACAGGAAAGAAAAACAATGAAAGAAAAATTCGGGAAAGAAAAAATGCTCGAAATTTATCAAAATATACATAAATTGGCTTCAAAACCAAATATTTACCAGAAAAGTTCAAAATACATCATTTCTCAAATTTCGCTGTTTCTTTGAAATAAAAGTTCAAAACGAAGATAATTTGGATATTTCAATTCTATTCTCCTCCATAAAAAAATATTCAAAAAAAGAAGGAAATGCCTTGAAAATGATGAATTTAGCTTAAAAACCATGTAAAATTCATTTTTTGCGATTCAATGATGAAAAGTTCAAAATAAATCATTTTTACCTTTATTCACCCAGACGACAAAAATTGAATATGAGTTAAGTGTTCCTCATAAAGTGTTCAAATTTAATCCAAAGTTGAAAAAAATAAAATAAAATCAACAAACAAATACTTTTAAAATTTCGTATCATGCATTTGTACGTCTCAGTGTCTACACCATCGGTATTTAATCCCACGCCACTTGGTCAAAACAGTTGCCATGGCAAAAAAAAAAGAGATGCCACGTGGCATCTCATTTTTTTTTAAATGACCTCGATCAAACTTTCATTCATTTTTCACTTATTTCGCGAGTGGTTGTGCTCAATTAGCTCCAGAAGATGAGTTGTTTTATCAATAATTTTCGTATTAGAATAATTAAAAATGACCTAAGATAGTAAGCGCTAGTAGATTAGGCCCGTGGGACTCCCGGAGTGCCGATCCTCCTGCGCTTTTCAGTGCATTTGAATACGCAAAGTCACGCTGAAGCCCATTCCAGTGGCCGAAGCAGAAACTGTTGACAGCGCGATGCTGGCAAAGCGATGATGGGACCCCCACGGAAAATGCCGTTACGGTCTTCGGCGTGTAGGTATTTTATCTTGACAAAGCCGAGTGGAGCTCTAGCGCACCGCCTAGTTTGTTCTCCTAACTTTACTTAGTTCTCCTAAATAACTTTGACTTGAATACAGACTAGCTTTATTAAATCAAAAATATTCATGTTAAAATGAAAGAAACTCTATTTTCTCTACTAATTTGATAATTTTGCAGAAATCTTTGGATTCGTTCAATCGAAAGCTTTTGAATTGCGACTGCTGCGGAACTTCACTAATCTCTTCTAACTGTAGAGTTTGTATTTTCTTTTAAAATGTGGTTTAATTGTTTTTCAGAAAAAAAGACTCAACCGCGAAACAAGGATCAAATAAGTCTGGAAAAAGATACGCTTGAAGCAAAAAAAAGAGCGTTAAATTGTCGATTGAATGAAATGGGATTTCGGTGAGTAATTACTCGGTTTTTTTTTTATGAAAAAAATATATTTCCATTCGTTTTATTCAAAAATTTGTCATCAGATTCGATTAAAAGGTCCGCTTCCCTCAATTTTACATTTTTCTCGGCCTAAAACCCTTTGAATTTCAGTTTGAAAGCTTGTACAAACAATTGTTTTGATATTGGAAAATTTCAAACAACTTTTAAAGTTTATTTAAAAAATGATGAAGCCCCGTGGCATTTTTTGCACTCAATTTTTTATTTAAATATTTTCCCATGATTTTTATTGATTAACCGAATGGAAGGATTGTTATCTCAATGTTACTATTCGAAAATCCTTCTTGGGGGTATTTGAAACTTATATTCAAGATTCTTAATTATTTTAAGGTGACCTTTTTGATCACGCGAAAAAAAGTGCTTTGTCAAATACTCCAACAAGGAAAAAAATAAATTAATATTTTTGTATAGTTATGAATTTTTTTCATTTTGCAAACAGCCTTTCAGGGCATTTTTTTATAAATTCGTCAATTTTTTTCAACTTAAAAAGGAAGATGCCACGTGGCTTTTTCAAGTTAGCCTGCCACGTGTTAAAAAAATTGTTCCCATTCATTTTTTTAGTCTCATTAGTTTATTAAAAATTCTAGAAAAAAATATTTTTTTAACGAACCAATTTACGCTCTGTGAACCTGCAGAAATATGGTTTTTTTGAGAAATAGCCAGAAGAAAAAAATGGATTTTTTTCGCAGTTGCGACTTTAAAACATTATTTTTGAAGTAGAACTAAAAATGGTTTTTTTAAAAATTCGTTTATCTTACAGTTCAATAATTATTTTTATGTTCAGTTTGAGAATAAGTCTGAAAAAAAAAAATCAATGAATCGGTTGAAAAAAATGATACTCCAAAAATATGTTATGTTATGTAATTTTTTTCTTTTTTTAAACTCAATGATTTTTTTAGTTAATGAACACCAAAGCTCAAACTGATCTTCTCCAGACGGAACTATACAATTGTATACAATCTCACAAGAAGAAACAGGTATGCACTGGAAGTTCTTAAAAGCAACTGAAGGTGTCTTTTTTTCCTGTTCATGATTGACTTGTATATTGTATGCTATATGAAACGTGAAAAGAAGTACAAAATAACAAAAATAGAAGCACAAATATGTAAATAGAAGAGAGTTGTGCCGAAATAAAACCCTTCAAAAATGGCAAAAAGTTTCAAGCCACCTAGGGGACTCGAACCCCTGACCGTTAGATTAAAAGTCTAACGCTCTACCAACTGAGCTAAGGAGGCTCCGGAGGTGTTCGCAGCGCGAGGGAGACATATTGCGGGGGGCGTGAAGGTTATTATAGTCAGTGGGATATGTGAGAGTTAATTTTTGCCTGTATTTTTTGTTTTCACTGCATTTTGAGGTTTTTTTTGTTGATAAAGTGAGAATTATTGTTGAAATTTTTTTTTTTCAATCTGTTTAAAGCTTTGTAAGGATGTTTACGATTCGAAATGAACGGGGGAAAATTGCAAAAAGTCACGTAGCGCTAGAGCACAATTGTTATTTACAACGTGAAAGAGCAAAAAAACGAAAAAGAGAAGAAAAAAGAAGACGACGAAGAACGAGTTGCAACGCGTCAAGTGGGCGCCGATTTCAACGAGAAAACGATCCCCCTCCAGAGCCTCCAAAACGACTTTTGCCACTCTTTAACTGCTTCCTGATCGCTTTCGAATGTTTATATAAACACGGGGTCACACACTCACAGCTAACATTAATCAAATAAAAGTCAGAGGAAAAAAAATTTGGCAAATAGACGAAGAACACTAGATTTTTGATTGGAAAGGAGCTTTTGGAAGGGATCTTTAGGTTAGGGTTTTTGAAATTTTGAAAGTTGGTATTGGCTGAACGACCTTGAAAGTCTGATGGTCAGGGGATTTCACTTTGATTATTTTTTTTCTGTAGAAAATACTGATTGATAGTTTTTTTTTCTTGAAACGCCGCTATTTCTGTAAAATCCTTAAAATGTGCTATTTATAACGTTTGAAGTATTATCTTTTTGAAAATATGCTACAAAATTAATTGCGAAGTGGCTAGAAACGTATAACTGAAAATCTGAAAATCCCAAGCCCCCCTTAAAAAATTCAAAAGATTTACATTTACCATGCTTTCTTTCCCCTTCCACTTCGACCTTTTTTCAATTTTCTATGTACTTTTAACCAAGACTAATCTGCAAATAGTGTTCTCAAAAGTACTTGTGAGAGAAAGTTCGAGAGAAAAGGTCAGAAAAAAAAGTGATCGATGACGTCATCACTCATAAGTTGGCTCGTGCTCTCGTTTGTGTGTATGAGCTCATCGTTCCGCGTGGCAGTTTAAACTGTGGAAATTTGAGAAGATTTCCAGGTTAAAGATCCTCTCGGAGCTTCCAAGTTCAAACGTGCAACAAAAAAAAGCATTTACTAAAAAAAAAAAATCGAGTAAAAGTTTACACGTGCTGCGAAACCCGTCAGTAAGATCATTTTAAATGTGAAAATTCAATATTATGAGATCGTATGAAGCAAATCTTGAACTAAAAGGTCATATGGCACAGGATTCCTTATTTCACAGTTGAAAAAGCAATGGAAAAAACATGCTGTTGATGATGCTTAAAGTTCTTAACATGAGCAATAATTTACATGGGTGACGTCATCACTTCTTGGCATCGTTCCCGTACTGACAGTCGAAGAGTACGCGGGAGATTTCGATTCTCGCCAGGGCGAATGTTCTCGCGTCCATGGCTTCCAGCGATTTGGCGATGGAGCGAACATACAGTGAGACCTGGAAAATGGGTTTGGCTGAAAATCTGTTCATCTGGAAAATATCCCAAGATCTAGAGGCAAAATGTCAAAAATCAGCTTTTCTTGACAGGGATTGAACCTGCGCCTCTAACTTTATATTTCATCTCAAGTTCGATTCTGAAGCGGATCACGAGAAATCGAGAAAGTTTTCCAAAAATTTATTTTTAAATGGCAAAAATTGGGATTCCCTCCATAGGGCTCGAACTTTGGTAGCAATAAATACAGTTGAAACATTCAGCCAGTACGCTATCAGGGCTCTGAGTCATCCGGCTTGAACTTTCAGTTCATATAAAATAACATGAAAGCTCAGCTCAAACTTATTTTTTCAAAATGGCAAAAAAATGTTTTTTTCCTAAGCAGGATTCGAACCTTGATCTTAATATTCACAGTCCAAAGCTCTAACCATTACGCTAAGCAACCTCAGCAAGGCTCTTTCACGGCAAAAATCAAATTTCCCTCGACAGGACTCGAACTTGCGTCATAACTCTCAAAACCTAGATCCTCAACCACTAAACCACGATCCTCACCTCAGTATCCTCCTCATCGGCTTCAGAAGACACGTCGTCGAACTTTCTCTTCCTGCCCGACGTCATCGGCTGCGATGACGTCACCGGATTTGAGCAGCTCTCACCAGAACCCTGGAAGAGTGGCTAAGTAAACGAAATCAGACTAAAAAGGTCGTTGGATCGATTCCTATCGGTGTTTTTTTTTTTGCTAACCTGAATCGGAGAAGCCGTCACATTGGCTACCGTCGCGTTGCTAATAATACTGGCGTAGAATTTCTGGAGGGTGTCCTCATCTCCGGAATCGCTTTCGTTGTCGAGCTTTCCAGGGCAGATTTCGTTGTCTTTAAGAATTTTTTCAAGTTGGAAAAATATTTAAAAGTGAGCTAAAAATGAAAATTTTCTCTGGAAATCCATAGCTTTCCCAGAGAAATTTCAAAATCCAGCTTAAAAATCTTCATTTTTCTCGACATCCCTTTCAAAAGATCCGTACAAAAGCATGATTTTCTCAAATTTCCTTAGGATTTTTCCTCAAAAAACTTTATTTTCGTCAATTTTTGAGAAAAATCTTCTAAAATTAGCTCAATTTTCCACTCCTTTACCATTCTTCGTTTCATTTTCCGGCTCATTGCGCTTTTTCCGGTTCCGATGCTCGACAAACGGGTCCAAAAAGGACATTTTCTTGTAGTAGTCATACCTGAAAAAAGGTAAAGTTAGGAGAAAAAAAAATGTGAAGGACCCTCTAAGATTGCCCTCTAGGGACCTCTTAATAACCAGTGAAGCTTGAAAAAGTGGTCTCTATAGGGGTTTCTAGGAGAGCATGTCTGTGTCTCGGTCAAGTTCACCTTTTCACATACTTCAGATAATTAGAAGACTCCTATAGGGACCACTTTTCCGGCTCTAATAGTGACTGTCCTTCCTCTAATCCCTAAAGGGATCTCTTGAGAGTCAGTCAGGCCCTGAACCCTATAGGGACCACTTTTCCGCCTCTAATAGTGACTGTCCTTCCTCTAATCCCTAAAGGGATCTCTTGAGAGTCAGTCAGGCCCTGAACCCTATAGGGACCACTTTTCCGTCCCTGATAATAACTGTTCTTTTCCTAACCCCTAAAGGGATCTCTTGAGAGTCAGTCAGGCCCTGAACTCTAGAGGGACCACTTTTCGTTCCTAATATGGACTGTTCTTTCATTAACCCCTATAAGGATCCCTTAAGCTTCAGTCAGACCCTGAACCCTATAGGGACCACTTTTCGTTCCTATTATGAACTGTTTTATCCCTAACCCCTATAAGGATCCTTGAGCTACAGTCGCACCCTGGTTCCTATAGGGACTACTTTTCCGGCTCTAATAGTGACTGTCCTCCCTTCAATCCCTACAAGGATCCCTTGAGCTTAAGTCAGACCCTGAACCCTATAGGGACCACTTTTCCGGCCCTAATAGTGACTGTCCTTCCTCTAATCCCTATAAGGATCCCTTGAGCTTCAGTCAGACCCTAAGCCCTCTAGGGACCACTTTTCCGTCCCCTGTGCCCTAACCCTTATAGAGACCACTCTGGAGTTTCTAAGAAATGCTCGAGGAGGCATATAATTTTTGCGAAAACTCTAAAAATTGGAAAAATCAGCCCCTCCCTTCCCCTTACCATCGATCCCCGACTTTGATCGGATTCGAGGTTTTGTTCTGTTTCCTGAGGCGGACGTAGCGGTCGCGCATGTGACGCCATTTGCGCTCCAACTCGACTGGCTCACCGGCGAAACCCGTTTCTGTCGCGATTTCCTGCCAGACGTGGTTACGGTAGTCGGTCACCTTGTGCAGCGGATGGCATCTGGAAGATAATCGTTGTAATTAGGCAGAAAAAAGGGTAAAGAAATTCATATTTTTAATCAAAAAAACACGTTTTTTTTTGATACAGTGTTCACAGGGAAGGTAATTTTACCTCTTAGAAATACTAGAGTGGTCCCTTTAGGGGTTAGGGAGAAAAAAACAGCCCCTATAGAAGCCAAAAAAAGTGGTCCCTCTAGAAGTTTGGGGGTCTGACCCCTTAGTCCCCAAAGTCTAAGTGGTCCCTATAGGGGTGAAATCAAGGTGGTCCCTCTAGGGGTTTGCGGTCTGACCCCTTAGCCCCTAAAGCTCAACTGGTCCCTATAGGAATTTCGCAATTTTTTATAATCTATCTGGCAAGGTAACAAGAAAAGTCAGATCATAAAAAAAAATAGTAAAATCCACACTTTTTTAAAATACAGTACTTTCTAAACTACCGTATACCAGCCGCCTAGAACAGGGGCGAAAGGGGCTCTTCCTTTGATTTTCTTTAATAAAAAAATTTTTTTTCTCAAAAATTTCATTCGAGAAAAATCGCCGTAATGGCACAATTACTGAAAAAAACAAGAAGCAGTTTTTGAAAAAAATTTTTTTGGCGGGAAAAGGAAAAAAATTCAAAAAAACGAGCCGAAAATTGGCAAAAAAAATTTTTTTATCCTATTTTTTTCGTGTAATGTAACTTTATCATTACTGTCTCTCTTTCATTTTTTTTTTTCTAATAACTTTAAAAAATCCAGGACTTTTTCAAAAACAAAAATCAATCAGAAACCATAATTTGAGTTTTCAATCCCACTATCTTGCTTTCTCATAAACTGGACCAGCTTCTGAGGATACTGTAACCGTAATTGAGAGATACAGTAACACAACAAATCAACTCCAAATAAACCTGTTATAAACACTTTGGTGGCTTTCAACGACGCCGATCAGCATCATTTCGAATTGTTCTTCAGGAGTCATTGGGTACGTCTGAAAGCTGGTGATACTCAGCAATCATCGGTTATCCTGAGCAATACCCCAGCCCAGCCGGAGAACTGATCCTTGTCTTTGTGGTCGCCTGAACCGGCCAGAACTTCGTCGTTCTCTTCTTCCTTCACTTTCTGACCCTTTTCTTTCATCATTCGTGCTGTTTTCTGAAATAAAAATGTTTTTCAATAAATTTCAAAGTTAAGAGACCTCTGGGACGTTTGAAAAATAATTTTAAAAATTTAAAAATTTGAGAAGGAACAATTTTAAAATGAGTCATTTGAACACTTCCCATGACAAAGAAAGCTTCAGGAATTCGAATAAAGTTTAGAACGCACTGAACTTTTAATTAATCATAAACTTATCAAAAATATGGTTCCAAGAACACACAAAAACTATGCGAAAAAAATATAAACCTAAATAATTTTTTTAATATTGACCGGAAAATCGCCTAAAAAAAGTTGGATTTTTCAAGAAAAATTTTTGACTCGGATGAATTATTTCAAGCCCCTATACACATAAATGCTATTAAAACGCAAAAAAATTTTGCAGAAAATCATAGAAAAACAAAAAAAGAACAACAAAATCAAAAAAATGGTTTCAAAAAAATTCTGCGTAAAAACCCAGGAAAAAAACAGTACACCGCGACGCAATATTGCGTACACACTACCCTACGACAAATTTTAAAACTTTCTTGCTTGCTTCTCTTCTTTGCATTAATTCTTTTTCTAATTGCTCAATTTGAATGATTATTATATTTTTTTGGGAACAAAAACCTTTGAAGACATGAGACAAGAAACGGAATGATGAAGAAATGAGAAATTGTGAAATTAACGTTTCACTTTGAAAAAAATGTCTTTTTATTTGAAAAAAACGTAAATTCTCTGATTCTTTTTTTCTTGAATCTGGCAAAAAAATTTGGTGAAAAAAATGAAAAAGGATGAATGCGGGAAATTTTAAGAATTTCGAATATTGGAAAAGCAATTGATGAAGCTCATTTTTTTCCTCAGTTTTGTTATTTTTGGGAAATGATCGGATTAAAAAAAAATCGGATAGCTGTTTTAAAAATAGAGTGTATAATTCAAAAATTTGAAAAAAAGAGCTTCAAAAACCCGAAAAAAAGTGAAGAAGAACATTAAAAAAACTCGAAAAAAAGCCTTCAAGGACAAAAAAATATTGCTTGCCAATGAGATTATTCTAATAAAAAAACTCAAAAAAGTGAGAAAAAAACCTTTTGAATTTCTTCAACTTCAAAAAGAATAAGTTCAAGACGACTCCTTCAAATTTTCAGCTTTCCTTGCCAAGAAATGAGAGCTAATTATGTGAATTTGGAGCATTTTGGAGCATTAAAAATCGGTAAAAGCCGCAAATTTGGATCCATTTGCATTACCTACAAAGAAAAGACGGAGAAGAGGAGGAAAATGAGGGAAATTGTGGCGCAGAGAGTAAGAGTAACGAATCGATGGCGTTGCTGGAACGCAGGGGATACGCAAGCGACAACTGCGGAGAACTACGAGCGGCGAGGCAGTGTGCTTTTCTCGGAGAGCACCAGAAAAATCGGCGAGAGAGCGTGCGGCGTTTGGAGACGCAGATGCACTCGCTCCGCCTTCGATTCGTAGCGTTTTGCGCGATTTTCGAGCGTTTCGCGGTGATATTAATGCTGAGGGTCGTACTGAGGGGTCACTTAAGGGATTTATAATTGACATTTTGAAAAAAAGCACTGAGAAGGAAAATCTAGAGCTCAAAGGCTTAACTTTTTTTTTCATTTTTTTTTTTCAATTTTTCAAATAATGAAGTTTAAAGCTTGGAAGGGGGCACTTAAGTGACGCTTTAGGAACTTTTTGGATGAAATCATAGCTATTAAAATCGCTTTAATCTCAAAAAAATCAAAAAAAAACTCCTTGAGCTTGAATTTTTGTGATTCCTGCCGTCATAAATGCCTTCAAACCCTTGAAGTGGTCACTTAAGGGCTTTCGAACCCTATAGGGATCTTTTAAACTTGAAAAGAGTTTGAAATCGGTAGCAATCCATCGTAAATCAAAAAAAAAACCTTAATGATCTTGAAAATAAGGATTTTCAAACGCTCTGCGGTTTTGAAAACTGAAAATACTTAAAGTAGCCACTAAAGGGTTCTTGAACCCTCTAGTGGCCTCTTGGGATAAGTCAACGCCTTGAAAAATCTATTTTCTTTCATCTTTATTAGAAAAAAACCTTTTTTTCGAGCTCAAATTTTGGCATTTTTTTCAAAAAAATAACCTTGATCTGAACCGCTTGAAGATTCCCCCTTAAGTGACCTCTTGAAAAAAAGCAAAAAAATTTACTTTTTTTCCGCCAATGACCCAAGAACCGTTATGCGAACTCCGAAAAGCCATTTTTCAGATTCACCTTCAAATCCAAAACTCTTCCTGAAACAATTTTTTAAATGAACTGTGGAAAAAGCCAACAAACTCGAGTAATACATTCAAAAAAAGCCTATTAACACTTTATTTGCTAGGATGAGATCACGAACCGAATGAGAATTATTGCCACACAGAGGAAGGTACAAGGAAAAAGTCAATAAATTATAATAAATAAATATATTTGAAAAAAATCTATTATGACATAAGTGACTGTTTGGAATGAAATGCAGCGGGACAAAAAAATTATAGCCTTGCTATGAAGGGATAAAATATGATAAAGCTTGGCAATGGGGACAAAAAAAAGCAGAAAAAAAAGTCTGATTAAATTTGGAAGATAAAAATTCAAAAAACAAGCATTGAAGCAATGAAAAGTGAATGGAGTTTGTTCAGAAAACGAAAAATTTGGTTAAGAGGCCACTTTGAAACTGATAACTTCAAAAAACTGGAAATTTCCCTAGAGGGACAACTTTAACACTCCTCTGGTGTTTGTGAGCGCTCTTTAGCAAAAGCTATAGCTACAATTTAACTTTAGGGACCACTTGAGTGCTCCGAGCTGAGATTGAAGCAATGAAAAGTGAATGGAGTTTGTTCGAAAAACGAAAATTTTGGTTAAGAAATCACTTTGAAACTGATACCTTCCAAAAATTGTAAATTTCCCTAGAGGGACCACTTAAAACACTCCTTTGGAGTTTGTGAGCGCTCTTTAGCAAAATCTATAGCTGAAAATTCACTTTAGGGACCACTTGAGCAATGCGAGCTGAGAGCTGAGGCCTTCTAGGACGTCTAGAAAACTTCAAAGCTCTTCAAATCGCTCTGAAAAATTTCTCAGTGCCCTTAAGTGTCCACTAAACGACATTTTGACCTCTTAACCCTCAGAAAAAAGACTAATATCCGTAGTTCTTCATGTCGATCTGAATGACGGGCATTTTGTGGCTGTCGACTTCATCATCCGAAGACGAATCGTCGTCTTTCCGGCCATGACGGCCCATCTCCGACTCGTCAAAGTCGATTCGGTACCTGCAAGTTGGCAATTTATACTATTGCACAGGTGGCTCAGAGGCTAGGGCTCTTATATATCAATCCTAAGGTCGCGGGTTCGAGTCCTGTCAAGGTTTTTGTTGAAGAAAGCTGGGAAAAGCTCAATTTTTTGTCAAGCGTCATTGAAAAACTACAGATGATCAATCAAACTCGATACGCAAAGAAAAATGAGACCTTTTCAAAAAATCTCAAACGACCGACGGTTCAAATCCCGGCAGAATTTTTGGTCTACAAGCTCGAAATTAAAAATGAAGATAGCTCAGAGGCTAAGATCTTTGCCTAGCACTGACCAATGGCAGGTTCAAGCCCCACGCAGGTTTTCGTTCGGCGAAAATCCGTAAAAATCAAATTTGAACTCGAAAAACATCTGCCACTCATGATACAGGAGCCAGCAAAAAGAAAACGCAAAGTTCAGATTAATTAAATTGAGAATTCGGTCCGACGGATCTTAACTAGTTGATACCGACACAGATAGCTCAGAGGCTAACAACCTTGTCTAACAATCTGAGGGTGCAAGGTTCGAATCCTGTCAAAAACTGAGAAAAGTCGGTCTGAAAGAGCCGAACTAGCGGATGCCGCCACAGTTTTTACAAATTTCAAGGTAGCTCAGAGGCTAACAATCTCGTCTAGCAATCTAGGGGTTCCGAGTTCAAATCCTGTCAAGGACGGAAAAGTTCGGTCTGAAAGAAGTTATCTAGCTGGTGCCGACACAGGGATAGTCCATTCAAAGTTTCAAAAATTTCAAGGTAGCTCAGAGCCTAATAACCTTGCCTAGCAATCTGAAGGTTCCGAGTTCAAATCCTGTCAAAGACTGAGCAAAAAGTCGGCCTGTAAGAGCCGAACTACGTGATGCCGGCACAGTTTTTGAACTGCAAGGTAGCTCAGAGGCTAACAATCTCGTCTATCATTCTAAGGGTTCCGAGTTCAAATCCTGTCAAGAACTGAAAAAAAAAATCGGTCTGTAAGATTCGAACTAGCTGATGCCGAAACAGTACCTAATATTTCAAGCTAGCTCAGCGGCTAATAACCTTGTCTAACAATCTAGGGGTTCCGAGTTCAAATCCCGTCAAGGACTGAGAAAAGTCGGTCTGAAAGATTCGAACTAGCTGATGCCGACACAGTTTTAGTCAAATCAAGTTGTTTTTAAAATTTCAAGGTAGCTCAGAGGCTAGTAACCTTGTCTAGCATTCTAAGGGTTCCGAGTTCAAATCCTGTCAAGGGCTAAAAAGAGTCGGTGAAAGGGCCGAACTAGTCGATGCCGACACAGTTTCTAAAATCTCAAGATAGCTCAGCGGCTAATAACCTTGTCTAACAATCTAAGGGTTCCGAGTTCAAATTCTGTCAAGGTCCCTTACCCTTCGTGCATCTTGGAGACGCCGTCGGGATGAATCTGTGGAGCATGAAGGTCCGGGACGGGAGCCGCAGCAGCTTCTGGGTTGACTGAAGGATCGGCCGTGTCGATGTCGAGGTTGGCGCATTGGATATAGTCGATTTCAACCTGAGATGTCCTTTTTGAAATATAATCTCTTGTGAAGTTGTACCTTGTACTGGTACTTGGCGACGTAGCGGACGAATTTCTCCACGCGGTCGCTGTCCTCGTGTTGTTCCACGGAGACCGATCTGACGACGGTGTTGGAGACGGTAGCCAGGGGCATCGTGAAGTCGACCTCACACCTGGGGAGGAATTCCTCCGGCATCAGGTCGAAGGAGGACAGTTCGAAGCGACATCTGAATCGATCAATACAGAATATCCTTCTATAAGCTGTTTCTCAAGAAGTCCAGGTGCTCTTTTTTAGTTTTGTCGACAATTTTCACCCCCTAAGCACAAGTTCTCTATTCAGACTTACGATTTATCATTCAGATTTCCTCATTTCTCTAGTTTCTGAACGTTTCAGAGTCCTCAGAAATCCTATCTCTTTTCCTACAGTTCCAGAAGTCTCTTCTGAACCTCCATCACTTTCCTCACCCCAAAAGGTCTAACATAAACAGCTTGAAGCTTCTTGAAGACCCTAAACTTCCTTTATTAAAATTTTACAGCTTTTCACTCTATTCTTCGAGCTTCTTCCAATTATAAGCGTTTCAGAAGCTCCATTAAACTCCTGGAACTTCCCTCATGGTTTCAGAACATTTTTATTGATCAAGCTTCTCCTTAGACTCAACAGGTAACTAATAAGCATCGATTTTTCTCAGGTAGCTTAAGCATGATTCATTCAAACTTGTACAACTTCTTTCCATTATTTATCTGAACTTCTACCTTTCAAGCTGCTCAAAAGCCTCAGAAAGTTCTTATATTTTATCCTACAGTCCTAGTATATTTCAATTTTCAACCGCTCTCTTCACCTCCAGAGGGGCGTCTTTTACGCGGCACGTTCTCAGAAAACTCATATATCTAATAGTCAAACTTCCATGACTCCTTTTTACTATTCATCTGAATTTCTAGCAATTATGCTGTCGAGAAGCATTGTAAAATACCTATAAATTATCCTAGAGTTCCCGAAATATCTCCTATCGATCCAGTTCCTCCCTCACCTCAACCGATGTGACTTAAGCAGCACGATGTTTTTCAGTTAGCCTAGTTCTCCTTCATTCAAACTTCTAAAGCCCTTTCTTACAATATACCGGACTCCCTAGGTTCTAAGCGCTTCCAAACTTCCAAAAGACAACCAAAAGTTCTCCTACAGTTTCATAACATTTTTTAAAAGATCAAGCTTCTCTCTCACCTCAACAGGTGCGACTTCTACGCGGCATATTCTCAGGAAACTTTTATATCCGCTATTCAGACTTCTTCAATTTTTCATTTACGATACATCTGACTTTTTAGCTTCTAAACGGCTTCAAACCCTTCAAAAACCTTCTACAGTTCCAGAACATCAATTTATCAATCGAGCTTCGCCCTCACCTCAACAGGCTACAACTTATGAGCGGCATATTCTTAGGAAACTAAGACAACTCCGCCGAACTCCCTAGGTTCTAAGAGCTTCCTAACTTTCAATTGACTTACATCTTCTTCTATAATTCCAGAACATGCTTTGAGAATTTTCCACCATTTCTAGGTTCGAAACTATCCAGGAGCTTTGTAATCTTCTCTCTCAGTTTTCCTAATTATCCAGCTTCACCCTCACCTCAACAGGTGCGACTTATACGCGGCATGATGTTTCTCAGAAAGCCTAGGTATTTTCTTTTGGAACTTCTACGATTCTTCTCGACTATTTTTCTGGATTTCCAGCTTCTAAACGGCTTCCAAACTTCCTAAAGACAACTGAATCTTCTCCTACACTTCCAGAACCCTTTTTCCTCAATCCAGCTCCTCCCTCACCTTCACAGGTACGACTACTTCTCAGAAAACTTACATATCCGCTTTTCAGAGTTCTTCAACTTTTCTCTTACGATTTATCTGAATTTCTAGCTTCTAAGCTTCTCAGAAGCCTCATAAAGTTCCTACACCTTCCAGAACATTAATTAATCAATCCAGCTTCTCCCTCACCTCAACAGGTGCGAATTCTTCTCAGAAAACTTACATATCCGCTATTCCGAGTTTTTCAACTTTTCTCTTACGATTCATTAGAATTTCTAGCTTCTAAGCTTCTCAGAAGCCTCATAAAGTTCCTACACCTTCACCTACAGCTCCACAATGTATAATAATCAATCCAGCTCCTCCCTCACCTCAACAGGTGCGACTTGTACGCGGCATGATGCTTCTCAGGTAGCCTAGGTATCCGCCAAACGAGACTCCGGTAGACGTGTTCGTATTTGGCCTCTCCGATCGCGCATTCTATCAGATTGGCTTCATGGGTTTGAACGGCGCCAAGGAGTCGATCTTTGAGGTTCTGGAAATCAAAAAATTGGAGATTCTTACAGAATATAGAACTGGTACCTTGACTTTTCCGGGCCTCAACTTTTTGGAATGCACCGATCCGACTCCCCAATGTCGCTCTTCTCTGAAAAAGGGCATATCTTGATTGAAAATATCATTTTTCTCGAAATTATTGAGTTCTCTGTTCTAAAAAAGACAAGATAAACTATTTTTTTTCGAAAATAAGTTCACAAAAGCCTTGTTAAAGTTTCAAGCCTCTTTTCATTATTTTGACTTGGGTAACGTCTAAATGGTGTGATAATGGCTGCCAAAAGAGAAAGGCTCAAAAAAAGCTCAAAAAAGGCTGCAAAAAGGCCGCATAAAGGCTGCAAAAATGCATCAAAAAGGCATCAAAAAGGCTCAAAAAAGGCCGTAGGAAGGCATCAAAAAGGTCGCAAAAAGGCAGCTAAAAGGCATCAAAAAGGCATCAAAAAGGCAGCAAAAAGGCAGCAAAAAGGTCGCAAGAAGGTCGCAAAAAGGCAGCAAAAAGGCATCAAAAAGGCAGTAAAAAGGCTCCAAAAAGGCGTCAAAAAGGCATCAAAATGGTGCATAAGAGCCGATGAAATGGCGCAAAAAGGTAGCAAAAAAGGAACCTAAAAGGAAAATTTCTATGGAGCCTTTGCCTATGGAAGGTTCCCTTTAGATTTTCTAAACTGTCTAGATAATAATTATCAATTTTAACTGTCTTAAAAGCTCCTAGAAGCTATGAAAACCTTTATAAGCCAGCAGGAAGATTTTTAAAAGACCTATTTTTTTTATGAACCTTAAAGACTCTAGAGGCTCTAAAGACCCCCTAAACCCTACTCATCCGACAAAATGATAGTAAAAATTCTAGAATATTCTTAGAATCCTTTCAACCTAAAAATGTAGATCCAAGCTTCGGGAATCGGGAATCTGATGGCGATATCTTCACAGGGGATGTTCCGTCGTTCTTCGGCCCCTCGGGTTCTTTGGATTTGCGCCGCCGCCATCGCTTCGATCCGGATTTCCACCTTTAGAACTCAAAAATAGGTTGAAAATTTATTGATTAGTCACCTTGGATCCGGCAATCTTCATGATCGACTTGACAGTCATCGCCTTTTCGCGATTTCTTGGGGGCCTTATTCGGAATCTCATGATCTTCAAGTTGATTTTAGACTTTTTGAACTTTTGGATAATCTAGAAACCTCGAAGAAACAGCCATCAGGAGGGCTGAATCTGATAACTTGTTCCTTATCAAACTCGTTCCGATCAACGATCGAATGGAATTCCAAGGCTTCGAATCGGATCCACCTTTCCGTGTGCATTGGGAGGATGTCTTTCCGGCGGACGATTTCCTGAAAAATCGATTTTTTAAAGACCGAAAATCCAGTTTGGATTCAGATAATAAATCAAATTACGACTTAAAACAGTCAGAGTTCATTTTTAACGTTTAGTAGCTATCAAAGTCAATGAAAAATTTGCACAAAAAGCCATTGAAATTCAATTTTTACACTGAGGAATGAAAAAGACCGAAAAAGGCGTCTTTTTAAGACTCCGTCACCTTTAAAAAAATTCAAAAAAACACAGCCAAGCCCCTGAAAAATTTTTTTCTACGGTTTTTGCCAAACCCACCCCCTGTCATGTTCTCGTTTTTTTTGCCAAGTCCCCTCTTTTTTTCAGGTCCCACCGAGACTATTCGATGTATGCTATCATTGAAGCTCTACTAGCTCAAAATATGCTAAAAATGCTCAAAAAAAAAACTTCAGAGGCTCCGGGACCAAAAGGGCCTCAAAAGGGTTCCAAAAAAGGTTCAAAACTGTTTCATTCAAGTTCACTTCGAAATTTTCTGAATATACCTCGAGGAACTGATAAGTTACCTTTCCCTGTCGTCTCCTGTCATTCAAGCCGATCTCCAAGAAGGGCGTTCCGGTCAGGAAAGCCAGGCAGAACATTCGAACTCGCGCTTTTTGATCCGACAAAACGCCATCCTTGTCGACAAACGCCGAGTATTCGTCATAGCAATGGATCTGAAAAATTTCAGTTTTCTGGTTTTCTTCAAGTTGAACAAACTTGAACTTCATCCTGCTTGTAGACGGGTTTGGTAGTCCTCGAGATGTGGCATTTGAACAGAATGTCCTCGACGGTCGTCACGAACGACTGCAGTTCCGGGGCGTTCAAGGATCCGAATTTCAGGAGGACGGTGCATTGGGCCGAGTGTTCCAAGGGCAGGCCGTATTTGGTAACGTGGCCTTCGACGAGCCGGCTAATTTGGCCTGAAAACTTGACTGAATTCGTGGAGAGCGGGCAATTCTACCCGGCCGAATCCCGACTTTCTCCTTGTAGACGACGAATTGGAGCTTGACCGTGTGGATCTTCCCATAGACGTCGTAGGCTTGAAGAGTAGTGTCGGATAGAGAATAGGTGGCTTGGAGGAGGAGCTCCTGGAAAGTGCGGACAGTTTTGAGGTGTCAAGTATGTACTATGAACTTTTCTGAAGTTTTTGAAGCAAAATTTTGCAGTTTCCCTATAATATAGTCTATTCAGATTTTAAATGTCAAGTCGTCGCTCAAGCTCCGCCCCTAATGGCGCGATAAACCAATCAGAGAGCAAGCCATCCACAGAGTGTTTTTGAATGACGTCATTGCACTTGACATTCAAAATCTGAACAGACTATAGTCGATTCAAAATCGCTTACAGATCCTTGTATCTAGTTTGAAACCTTCTGAGGCCTTAGAAGCCGAATTTTTGATATTTTTTGCAATTTGAGCTTCATATTACATTCACAACCGCTTATCAAGCCTTGACAGTAATTTCATTAATTTTTCGCGCCAAAACTTCTTATGCTGCTCCTTTAAACACTTCAGAAGCAGTAGGAAATATTCCCAAAGCGTATTTTTGAATTAAATCCTCAGTTTCCACATCAAAATTCATTCATAACCGCTCAAATTTTAGCAATACCTCAACTTTTCATTCTTTGAATAACTTCAAAAAATCATAACGCAATCAGTAGGTTCTCTAAATTCAATTATTTGGTACCAAATTTCACCTAGTGGATTTGAATCGCCTCTTACATCCTCACTGTGCAAAAAAATCATTAGAATTTCGAAAAAAATTGAAAAATGAGAATTTTCCATTTCTCGAAAATAGCTTTTCGGCCCAGTCATTATCGGTCTTAAAAGCGACATAACTTTTTTCGTGTTGCAAATTTTTCAATAAAAATCATATTTTTGAATTCAGCGGGAAATTCTGAACAAGAAAAAAACAAAAGTAAGGGGTTTTCAAATTTTCAGAAGACTCCTTGGACCGTCCAACTAGTAGCCTCAAAAATGATCAAACCCCTTTTTTTTTTGGATTTTCAAGTCAAAGTAGTTTTTCGATACGTAAATGTCAAAGGAACACTGCAAAAAATTCTTATAAAAAAATTGAATTTTTCTCGAGGACCAGTCCAATTAAGAATACAAAAACCTTTTAAATACGGTAAGTTTTTCTCTTTCTGTGAAGAAAGTGTACTTTCGTAAATGGTTTACAATGGTTTGATAGACAAGAAAACCTTCTCAGAACTCAAAAAAAGCCGGATCTTGTTGAGACATTTTCGAGGAAGTACCCTATGCTCCTTTAAATTTTGAAGCTTTTGAGGTCATCGATTGGACCAACTAAATTATTCAACAGGTTCATCTTTAACTGGGACTTCTAGGAGGCCTCTGGATCAACTACATTTCTGAACGCTTGAGGCTTCATCTTCAACTGGGACTTCTAGGAAGCCTCTGGATCAACTACATTTCTGAACGCTTGAGGCTTCATCTTCAACTGGGACTTCTAGGAAGCCTCTGGATCAACTACATTTCTGAACGCTTGAGGCTTCATCTTCAACTGGGACTTCTAGGAAGCCTCTGGATCAACTACATTTCTGAACGCTTGACCCTTCATCTTAATCTGAGACTTTCAGGAAAATTCTGGATCATCTACATTTCTGAAATCTTGACGCTTCATCCTAATCTGAGACTTTCAGGAAGCCTCTGGATCATCTACATTTCTGAACGCTTGACGCTTCATCTTCAACTGGGACTTCTAGGAAGCCTCTGGATCAACTACATTTCTGAACGCTTGAGGCTTCATCTTCAACTGGGACTTCTAGGAAGCCTCTGGATCAACTACATTTCTGAACGCTTGAGGCTTCATCTTCAACTGGGACTTCTAGGAAGCCTCTGGATCAACTACATTTCTGAACGCTTGAGGCTTCATCTTCAACTGGGACTTCTAGGAAGCCTCTGGATCAACTACATTTCTGAACGCTTGACCCTTCATCTTAATCTGAGACTTTCAGGAAAATTCTGGATCATCTACATTTCTGAAATCTTGACGCTTCATCCTAATCTGAGACTTTCAGGAAGCCTCTGGATCATCTACATTTCTGAACGCTTGACGCTTCATCTTCAACTGGGACTTCTAGGAAGCCTCTGGATCAACTACATTTCTGAACGCTTGACCCTTCATCTTAATCTGAGACTTTCAGGAAAATTCTGGATCATCTACATTTCTGAAATCTTGACGCTTCATCCTAATCTGAGACTTTCAGGAAGCCTCTGGATCATCTACATTTCTGAACGCTTGACGCTTCATCTTCAACTGGGACTTCTAGGAAGCCTATGGATCAACTACATTCCTGAAATCTTGACGCTTCATCTTCACCTGGTACTCTTAGTAAACCTCTGGATCAACTACATTTCTGAAATCTTGACGCTTCATCCTAATCTGAGACTTTCAGGAAGCCTCTGGATCATCTACATTTCTGAACGCTTGACGCTTCATCTTCAACTGGGACTTCTAGGAAGCCTATGGATCAACTACATTTCTGAACGCTTGAGGCTTCATCTTCACCTGGTACTCTTAGAAAACCTCTGGATCAACTACATTTCTGAAATCTTGACGCTTCATCCTAATCTGAGACTTTCAGGAAGCCTATGGATCAACTACATCTCTGAAAATCCCCACCTGGATCGGGGAAGAATCCTTCCGGTCGTTATAAACCAACAAAGTGGTGCCGTGTAACCGCACGAAGCAGGGTTTCCAGTACCTCTCCGCCATGAAGGACTTCTTCTTGATCGGATGACTGGAAATGCTACAGTAATCAGGATATACAGTAGGTCTACCGTATCATCAAGTCCCAGCCGTCGCCGGAGAACCTTGGGAGGTACTCTGTGAGAGGTTCGGTGTCGTCCTCGTCGTAGAGAGGCGTCGGCGTGTCGAGACCCATCCCCTCGCATTTGAAGTCGTCCTCGAAGCGGTTGGGTCGTTGGCTGAGGGGACTACCGCCTTCTGGAGTCGGGGTGGAGAGGGCCGGAGAATGTCGGTCGCCGACGAAGAAGTCGTCGTCGTCCGCCGCAGCCGCCGCCGCTTCTTCCGCCTTCGCCTTGGCCATCGCCACGACGTCTTCTACTGGTCGTACTGCGAAGGGGTCGTAGCTCTGGAAAAAGTCCAGAAATCTTCTGAGTCTGTACTGATTACTAAGTAGCATCATGAAAATTAGAATCCGTCGAACATTTTTTAAATTTTCATTTGGCATAACTCAAATCGCCACTTCAAACGTCACTCAATAATAAATATAGCCCATCCGCCGCAACTTGAAATTTCTCGATTGTCTGCGTCTCTCTGTTCCCTCACCGGCGAGGTCAGCGAAACATAAAAACAGCACGGGAGTTCGAGAGACGTGGAGAGAAAAAGAGAAATTTCAAGTCGCGATTGTATGATGTCATAGATAAAAAATAAAAACCAAAAGTTCAAGGAACCACTTTTTCGTGTGCAAAAAGACTCTGAAAAAATTGGAAAACGGTTCAAATTACGTCATTTTCAGGTTCTTGACGTCATTATCAAGTTTTTGTCTAGCCTATGACGTCATAAATTCCAGCTCCATCAAAAAAACTTTTGTAAAGTTTTCAAACTAAATAGGCGTTTTTCAAAAATGACGTCATTCCAAACCAAAGTGACGTCATTCCTAATCAAAATGACGTCATTCCAAATCAAACTCACGTCATCGATCAAACTCGGCGCAACCGGCGCAAACGGATCGGAACTTCCATTGGTGGTTACTGTAGAGGTCGCAGTTTGGAATGGGTCCGCAATATCGTTCGACGTGTCGTTTGCATTGTCCTACAGTAATCATCCCATGCTACAGTAGCCTGTAAAAATAACCTTATTTGAGAAGAACCCTGATTCGCTTGGCGGTAGTACAGGATCGGTTGATTCAAAATCGGCCCAGGCGGGGGCTGATAAAATCGGATCGTCAGGTGCACTGAAAATACCTTGATTACCTGAAATTGATAAAAATCAAAATTCTAAGTTTTCACCCAATTCCTCCACACACTAGCTTCAACCTGCCGCGGCGGTATCTCGGCGACGCGCCTTTGCAACGTCAGCTGGGGGTATAGCTCAGTGGTAGAGCGCTCCCTTAGCATGGGAGAGGGCTGGGGTTCAATTCCCCATACCTCCATAACGTTTTTGCCGTTTTGCAGTTGTATTTACTAGACGTTTGTGACTTACAAATCGCCTTTCGGGCTGATTGAATCCTGTTTTTGAGCGGATAAGTGCATGGGGAGTTCCAGGGAGCCGCCCGAGTCTTGATGAACGTCTTTTATCGAGCTCCTGAGGAAAAATTAAACAAGGAAGAAGGGAGGAAAATTCACTTTTTTCTTGGTGGAATCGCTGAAATCGAATCTTCTTCTCTAGCTGGTTTTTCTGGGGCTTTTTTGATTTCTTCAGCGACTCCCGGAGGCGGTTTCCAGTCCTAAAATGAGCCATGAGTCGTCAAAATATATTTGAAAATAATAGTTTTACCCCAATATCGGTCCTATTATTCGCCATTTTCATAGCCAATTCTTGAGCTGCCCTGTCCATGGCGTCTTCTTCATCAGGGTCGTACGTCGGTGATTGGACTTTTTTGCCTGAAATAATTTTAAATGAAAACTTGGCCAAGTGGATAAAAGTTAATGAGCGGAAGGCCAAAGGTTCAAGTCCACAAGGGGTTTTTTTTTGAATTTTAATTTTTCTCAAGTTCCAAGCACGTGTATTACTCTACATATTTCATTTTTACAAGACTTTTTTTGTCTAATATTAAAATATGAAATGTTTAAGAATGGTGGAAGACATAGAAAAGATAGAAGATCAAAGGCTCAATTCCTTTGGTCATTTTTATAATTTTTGCCTTTTTCCATGATTTTTTTCTACATCTTCGATTCTTCATGACTTCCTTCTGCCACGAAAAAAATTAACAAATTTCGGTTTTTTTTTTTGAAAAGTCAACCTTGCTGTTTCAGCTTCTTCTTCAAGAGCTTCTCATTCTTCTTCTCCTCCGTCAATCTTTGGATTTCCCGCTGCGTCGACTCATTCACAAAACCTTGCGAACCTCTTCAATTTCAAAATAAATCAATTTTCCGAAATTTTCCAACCCAATCTCGGCCAAATAGCTTTCATCTTTAATATCCTTCGTGGCCGACGTCTCCGAGAGGTTCTTTAGCGTACTTTCCGTGTTTTTCACCACATCGGAGACCTGGAAAATGTTAAAATTGCAAAAAAGGCTCATGATAGCTGTTTCATCAAGTACTATTATGAACAGGTCTGTGCTACACAATTCATCGCCACGCGTGGGACTCGATCCAGCGACCCGCGCAGTGGCAGGCAAACGTGCTCGCCACTACGCCACGCACACTAGGCGGCGTGCATAGCGCTGGCGCCGCCATACCTTCTCGGTCATCTTCTTGAACTGCGTCCAGGCGTCTTCCTCGGGAGCTGGCTCAGGCTCTTTCGGCTTGGGGGCAGCTGCGGGAGCTGGACGAGGTGGTGGTGGTCGTGCAGCGGGAGGAGGTCGGGGTGGAGCTGGGGCTAAACGTTTTCTTTTGCCTTCAAGACACTTTTTCAACATTTGCCTCATCGGCCAATTTCCCACATTTCAGCACAAAAATTAGAAATTATACATTCCAGAACACACTTTTCAATCAGAATTTCATACAGAAACAAAAAAAAGAGGAAAAAATCAATTTTTATTTCAGAAAACTTTGGAAGAAGCTTCCTTTTTCGAGTAACAGAGAACGAGTCCTTGGAAGAAACATCGCTATATTTCAACGGATGAAGAAAAATTGGAGCGGCGGAGTTGGATAAACTGAACAAAAGGAGAAAACAACATAAAAACACAAAACCACGAAATGAAAACCAACCGTCATAAGTCGTTTCGTGAGGCTTTGGCGGTTCAGGTCTCGAAGGAGCGGCGGGTCGGACCGGAGCTTGGGCGGGCGCTTGGGCCACTGCTGAAGAGTCCCAGGCGTATGGATCTTGCACGTTTTGTTGTCTAAAAATCATTTTATTTTTTTCGTAGTCAGAAATTTTTATTTCGCGTGAATCGGCTTTTTAATCAACTAAAATTCATGACGTCACTCAAATTAGTTTTTATGACGAACGATGACGTCACCATCACAGAATGGGCTAATTTTACCAAACTTTATCTCAAAAATCTGACTTTTTCAAAAAAAAAAAACACCCTATGACGTCACTAATTTTATTGGCTCAGTCTCAGGAGCTCTAGAGTGGTCCCTAGAGAGGTTAGGGGACATAATAGTGGTCCCTACAGGGCTTAGGATCTGACCCCAAAGTCCTTAAAACTCAAGTGGTCCCTATAGGTGTCTTTAACTTTTCGTTGTGGTTTGAAAGTTAAAAAACCAAAGTTGCTCATTCAGATAACGCTTGTTGAAAACTGAAACCCCTCTAGAGACCACTAGAATACTCCCCCTATAGAGGGCACTAAAGCTTGCGTGGTCAGGTTTTTTTTTCAGGCCCTAAGGTCGCCCCTATAGTGACCACTCCACTAGACTTCAAAAATGAACGAACTGTTTGAAAAGGGGCTCGGTGAAGACGGGAACAGCTGGACGAGGCGGCGGATGATGTTCCTCAGGTTGGTCATAGCCGGCATGGTAGGCGGGATCTTGATAATATTGTTGTGCAGTACCATTCGGATCGGGATAGTACTGGCTAGAAGGATCCGGCACAGCTTGCGGATCTTGATAGTACTGCTGCGCAACGTCAGGATTCTGGTAGTACTGGGTTGATGCATCTGGTACAGCCTGAGGATCTTGGTAATACTGGTGGGAAGCTTGAGGATCCTCGTAGTATTGTCCAGAAGCGTCAGGGACTGCTTGAGGGTCTTGGTAGTACTGCTGAGCGGCGTCAGAGGTCCCATTGGGGTCCGGATAGTACTGTTGGTCTTGATAGTACTGTCCGGAAGCGTCTGGTACAGCTTGGGAGGCTTGGTAATAATCCACAGCTCCATTCGGATCTTGGTAGTACTGTCCCGCGGTGTCTGGTACGGCTTGGGGGTCTTGGTAGTACTGATCCGGGTAGTACTGGCTCGACTGGGGGTCTTGATAGTACTGACTATAATCAGCCGGGGAGGCTTCCGCAGCTCCCACAGCTTCAGTTGTGTACTGTCCCTGGTCATATCCGGCATGGTAGGGATCCTCATAGTTAGGATAACTGTACGAGCCGGTGACGTCATCGTAGACGTAGCCGTGCGCGGCCATGTAGGCGTGGTAGCCGCCGTATTCCGTGTAGTCGTAGTCGTACTCGCCAGGAATCGCTTCTGGGGCCGCTTGTGGGGCTTCTAAAGTCGTCGGCGCTTCTTCGCTGAAATCAAAATTTTCAATCAGAAGACGTCGACTCTGAACTCACTTCTGAGCTTGAGCTTGACCTTGACTGTGATCATAGTTCAGATCGACGTCCCACTGTTGAGTGTCGTAATTCCAGATGTATCCTGCAAATTTATATATGACATCATCTTAAAGCTAAGTGACGTCATTAAAAGTCAAACCAGTTTAAAACATAACTTCCAAGTTTCATAAAGAGCATTTTCGAATACCCCTTCTTCATAAACGAGGTATAGTTGATTCACGGCCAACTTGAGCCATCGAAAAAAGGGTCCTGACACGATAATAAAAGAGATAGCGCCTGGCTGGTGGAGAGCGCAGACAGGCCACGCCCCCTTAGCGTCCCAAGCTAACCGTGAATCGGCTATAGCTTGGGAAGCAAAAAGAGGAGATCTGTCTGCGCCCTCCATCAACCAGGCAATATTTTCTTATCGTGTCAAGACCCATTTTTCGATGGCTAGCCGTGAATCAGCTATAAGCGGCTTCTACGAGACATTTTTCACCATTCACTGTGATGATCCTTGGGGTCGTCAGAGGTTGAGGATTCCGAAAGCATCCCAGGGCACGACAGCAATGCCAAGCCATTTAACGATAGAAATGAGCGATTAAGTCACGTCGTCTATAGGTCAAGTACGTGACGGTGAACTAATCATTTTCAATTATTTTCGCTTTGCAAGTTTATTTCCATGTTTGTGAAGTGTTGCTACAGAAATTTCAGCAATCCTCACTGAAACGGATTTTTGTGGTTCATTTTTTGAAATTTTCAAGGTTTATAATGACGTCATCAAGTTGACAATGACGTCATTCAAGAGGATAAGCATCGGGGCCGTTCTCCTGCACCAATACTTTCAAACTCTCCAAAAATGACGTCAAACTCACTTCTATGTCAGAAAATGACGTCACCATTCTAATAATGACGTCATCACATTTTACAGCTTCTCAACATTATCTAATTTCTCAAAAATGACGTCACCATCCTAATAATGACGTCATTCTTCTCATCACTCACAAGAATATGCATTGGGGTCCTAATTTTGCTCCAATATTTTCCATTTCTCCAAAAATGACGTCAAACCCCCTTCTAAGACTAAAAATGACGTCACCATTCTGATAATGACGTCATCTCTTTCTCACCACTCAACATGATAAGCAATAAGGTCCTAATTTTGCTCCAATATTCTCTAACTCTCCAAAAATGACGTCACAATTCTGACAATGACGTCATCTTTTGGATAAGCATTAGAGTTCTACTTTTGCTCCAATATTTTCAAATTATTCAAAATGACGTCACCATCCTAATAATGACGTCATCCCTTCTTATCAGTCATCAGGATAACCATTATGGTTCCACTTTTGCTCCAATATTTTCTGAATCTCCAAAAATGACGTCAAACTCCCTTCTAAGACGCACAATGACGTCACCATTCTAATAATGACGTCATCCCTCCTCATCACTCACAAGGATATGCATTAGGGCCCTAATTTTGCTACAATATTTTCTAACTTTTCAAAAATGACGTCATCCTTTCTCATCACTCACCAGGATAACCATTAGGGTTCTACTTTTGATCCAATATTTTCAAATTCTTCAAAAATGACGTCACTTTTCTAATAATGACGTCATTCCTTCCCATCACTCACCGTGATAAACATTGAGGTTCTACTTATGCCTCAATATTTTTAACTCTCCAAAAAGACGTCACCATTGTAATAATGACGTCATCACCATTCACCAGGATAAGCATTGGGATCACACTCCTGCTCCTGTTCCTGTTGCTGCTCTTGCTGGACCTCCTGCCCTTCTCCAGACTCCTGCTCGACGGGGATCTGCCCCTGGTCAGTGACCATGACGTCAGTCGTGTGCGGGACGACGTCGACTTCTTCCTCTTCTGGAACCGGCGACGGCTTCTCGTCGACGACGCCGTCGTTCGGCTTCTTCTTCGTCGCCTTCTTCAGCCGCTTCCGTTCCTCGACCATGTCTTCCGAAAAAGTCGGTTCCTCGTCGTTGTCTTCAGCCACGGGGTCGTGGAAGGCCTGGAAGACTATTTTTGGAACCAAATGAGACTCTGTGGCCACTATAGGGTTTTGACGTTTTAGTGACCACTATAGTAGTCAAATTAGTGACCACTTGAGGGGTTGAAAAATAAGTGACCACTATAGGGGTTCAAGTGCTACTACTAGACCACTAAAATTTTAAGTGGCCACTTTAGGGGTCAATGGATTAACATAACTGGTCCAATCTGTATAAGAGTTACTGGAAGAAATACTGGATGAAAAACTACTGAAGTGGCCACTGAAACGGAAAATAGTGGCCATTATAGAGATACGCTTAGTGGCCACTTTAGTGTCCTCTTCAAGTAGTCCTTGGCGAGCCACTATAGTGGCCACTACAAATTTCCGCAGAAATTTTTTTTTTTCAGCACAGTACATCCTTTGAGATAATTTTCAAAAAAGGGGAAAAGTATGGGTTTCGAATAGAACCTTCAGAATACATAGAAAAAAATTTCAGCTCTTCAAATTTAAATCAGACGTTTTTTTTCGTACTTCTAAGCAACCACATACTATTTTTTTCTTCAGAAAAAAAGCCCAAAGTATTCAAAAATTCATGAATTTCTACCTTTTTTTCACTGCATAAAACGAACTTTTTGAATGCAAAATGTACTATGAAATTTCGAGATATTTGAAAAAAATCGAACCAAAAAAAGCTTCAAAACTGAAAAAAATATAGAAAAAAAGAAACAAAAAGGGAAGAGAAAAAAATGACGAAAAATGCATGTCTAGCCGGAGCTGGAGGATCAAATTTCCTTGGGGGAAAAAAATCGAAAAAAATGTTCTTTCCACCTTTTTGATAATTTCAAGACTAATGAAAAACTTTTTAGGCGAGTTAAAAAATTTTAAAAATCAAAAAAATCACCCCCGAATGAGGAGCATCTGGCGATGTGATTTTCCACGGTTGGAGGCTGAAAAAAATCATTTTTTTCTAAAAAAATCCAACCTTCGCATGGAATCCCAGCTTCTTCGTTTTTGGTTTTACCTCCACATTGGCCGCTTTTTTTCCAACTTTTCCTCGACTTTTTCCGATTCCTCAGCGACGTCCATTTTTTTCTGTAGAAGTCCAATCATTAATTCTTCAAAAAAATCAAATCAAAAAAAGAAAAAAATTGGCTGAAAAATTCAAGATTTCTCATTTTTTTCAAAAAAATTGAAAAATCGCAAAAAAATAGAGTTTTCAAAGATTATAAGTGTAGTAAAGTCTGAAAAAAATCCGATATTTCAAAATGAGAAAGTTCCGAATTTCCAAAAAAATTCAGGTCACCAGAGCTTTTCTAACAGAGATTCACCTTTAAAAAAAATTTTTTTGTGAGAAAATAATGGATAAAATATACGCATAGCTAATTTTTTTCTATTCCCAGGAAAGAGAAATATTGTTATTCCAGCAAAAATGACAAGATATTTATGAGGAAGACAATATTTATATGTTGGAAAATTTATCAATGGAGCGCGATTTCCAGGAAAAAAAAATATACATATATGGCTTTTTCGAAAGAGTGCTTCATTAGACAAAAAAAAATTCCAAAAATTCTAATTTTGACAAAAAAAAAATAAAAAAACGGCTCTTTTTACAAAGGATATGCGCTCCATTGATAATTTACTCAAACTGATAGAAAGAGTATTTTGTTCGAAAAAGTGTATTATTAGCGTGAAAATATTGAAAAGAAGGACAAAAACAAGCAAAAAAAAATTCATCGATTTTCAGAGAGACGGCTCTTTTTCAGTAGAGATATGTGCTCCATTGATAATTTACTCAAACTGCTAGAAAGAGTATTTTGTTCGAAAAATGTATTATTAGCGTGAAAATATTAAAAAGAAAGACAAGAACAAGCAAAAAAAATTCATCGACTTTTCAGAGAGACGGCTTTTTTCAGTAAAGATATGTGCTCCATTGACAATTTACTCAAATTAACCACTTTGGTGAATTTTCCAATGAAACTTCTCATTATAAACCACCTTTTCTGGATGGAAGAGCCACTTAAAAGTTTCCCAATCGAGGAAAATTTCCAGAAGAAGAAAGGAAAGTGTAAAGTAAAGGGGGGAAAAAGCCGCGTGGAGAAAATTGCTCGGCGCGCTGCTATTTTGAATAATTTAGGCGTTTTTCGCTCCTGCTGACCTCTTAAGTGTCCCCTTGTTGAACTGCTAGGGGAGAGAAAAAACCAAACGAAGCTATTTAGGAGCATCGGCTTCTTTGAATTAGATGCTATGGATAAGAATCTAGAGATTTGAAAAATTTTTTTTTTTTTGGAAAAATCAAATCTCAGCTCGAAGAGCATTCTTAATGGGGTGAGGGAAGATGAGCGACGCGTCAAAGTTTCTGAATTTATGAAAAAAAAAGAATCTTTGCAATTTAAACTTATTCAACGGCATGAAGAATACATTTGGCTGCGTACTTGAGATTTCAAATTTCGCGCTAAAATTTTTTTGACGTCTTCCAACCCCGTTTGGGAACGCCGTGAAGGTTTGAAAGTTATAGACGATTCACGGCTAGCTTGGGACGCAAAAAGGCGTGGCCTGTCTGCACTCTCCACCAACCAGGGCACTGTCTCGTCTCTTTTCGTGGCAGGACCCTTTTCTCGATGGCTCAAGCCATCCGTGAATCAGCTATACATGGAAAGTCATTTTTACGTAGAGTTTGGAATTATCTATAACTTTGCTCAAAAATCTTTGATCAATTGAGAATCGATCCCCCACTGTCGCTATCTGCGCAAACTTCTCGTTTTGGAGATATGAATTTTTCAATTTTTTGTCCTGAATCATGTGACGCCGTTTGGAAGGAATCTATGCGCGCTATCAGCTATTGCACGACAGCTAAGAGCGTGGTGCAAAGGCTAGCGCGCTAACATGCGAAGCCTATGACGAACGTTCGAATCTTTTGGCCGCTAACTTTTTTTTGTCATTATTTTTTTGACGGATCATGTTGAAAATATTGAAATTTTATGATTGAAAACGTTCCAAAGCCATTCAATAGCCATGTTTTTTCAAAAATTAATTTTTTCACAGAGTTGCGGGATGCTTCATGTTAAATATTAAAAAGGTAAGAAAAAGGCTGATTTTGGCTGATAAGATACCTCAAAAAATCTTTTTAAAAGGTTGAGAAGAAAAATCAATTTCCATGAAATTGAGAAAGCGTGAAAATTTGAAGAAGCACAAAATTCAAGAATAAAAACCGTATTAAATTGTCAAAAGCCCATCAAAAGCTTAATCCCGCCGCTAGAAATCGAAAAATTAGCTTTGAAGATCTGTTTAAGCCTTGTAGGAGGACAAAATGGACAGGAAAAGCTCGAAACTCGATGAAAATGCTCAAAAAAAGTGCCGAAATCCAAATCCAAGCCTTGAAGCTCAATAGAACTGCTCAAAAAAGACATAAAAACGCAAATCCAAGGCTCAAAACTCAGGTAAACTGCTCAAAATGAATGTGGAAATCCATATCCAAGTCTTAAAACTTAATGAAACTATTAAGAAAATGTAGAAACCCAAATCGAAGGCTAAAAATTCAATAAAACTGTTAAAAATGAATGTAGAAATCTGAATTTAAGGCTCAAAATTCAGTGAAACCGCTGAAAAAAGTGTTGAAAACCAAGTTTAAGGCCTAAAACTCGATAAAACTACTCAAAAAAGTTGTGAAATCCCAATCTAAGGCTCAAAACTCAAAGAATCTGTTCAAAAAATGTGTTGAAATCCAAAATCGCTCATAATAAATGTAAAAAATCAAATCCAAGGTCTAAAACTCGTCAAAACTGCTCAAAAGAAGTGTAGAAATCCATTCGAAGACTTAAAGTTCAGTAAAACTATAAAAAATGAATGTAAAAATCCAAATCCAAAGCTTGAAAATTCAGTAAAACTGCTCAAAATGAATGTGGAAATCCATATCCAAGGCTTCAAACATAAGAAATCCAAATCCAAGGCTCAAAATTCAGTAAAACTGCTCAAAAAGAGTGTAGAAAACCAAATCCAAGGCTCAAAACTCGATGAAACTGCTCAAAAGAAGTGCAGAAAACCAAATGCAAGTCGCAAAACCGAGTGCAAGGACCAAAATCCGCGCTCTTTTCCCCTCCCTCCCGATGACATCATCATCGACATCATGGAAGACATTAAAAGTGTATTTGTGTGTGAAGAATGAACGTGTGCACTGCAGGAAATAAGCCCCAAGGAGTAGCCAAAGGCGAGGAAAAAAGGAAGAAGAAGAAGAAGAAGAAAAAGTAGGCGAAAAAAAAAGTAATCAATCGAACGAGGGGCCTCGGCTTTTCCCCCTACTTCTTCTTCTTCTTCCCTTGCCGAGGCCAAAAATTGAAAAGCTCGACGAAAGCAAAAATAGAGGGTTTTCTCGTGTGTCTACACTTCAATGGGTTTCTCGGCGGATAAGCCTTTTTCAGGGGCGCCAAATTTGAATATTTGGACCTTTGGTGCTGTTCTCGGCAAAAATTGGGTCTCGCAACGATTTTTGGTAAGATTACGGTAAGCTTAGAGTGATCAGTCTTCCCAAAAGATATACTAGAAATTTCTGATGAATTATTCAAAAATTCGGAATTTCATGGTTTTCTTGACAAAAATTGGGTCTCGCAACGATTTTCGGTAGGATTACGGTACGCCTGGAGTGATTAAGCTTCATATAAGATATACTAGAAATTTCCAATGAATTTTTCGAAAATAGGGCTCTTTTAAGGCGCCAAACTTGAATATTTGGACTTCTGGTGCTGTTTTTGACGAAAATGGGTCTCGCAACGATTTTCGGTGAGATTACGGTACGCTTGGAGTGATTAGGCTTCATATTAGATGAATGTTTGAATGAATGAATGTTTATTTCGCTCACAGACAGATCTGTGGCGTGGAGGAAGAGAACCATGGAAGTTATATTTGCCTCCACTTCGATAAAGTTCCACTTTAATCTAAAAAAATATTTTTAGGTCGAAATCGAAGAGAATCAAAAAGAAAAAGTAATCTATAAACGAGTTGAATCATTTTGTGAAATTTGCAGCTTCCTTATCAAAAAAACCAATTTTTTTCAAACAACTTTTTAAATCTTCTTTGGTCATCCTCAAAAAAACCATAACTCTGTTTAAGCCGTTCCAGTATTTATACACGCGTTGCGTAATAAAGTTATAGTGAACATGATGGATTGGTGGTGGTTCGAGTTTAAGGCCGTTGCCTCTCAGTTGGTTTCGTCTATTTGATATCGTTTGTAATTTGAATGGAGATGGACACCAATAATAGCCATATATGAACTGATGTGTAATTAGGATATCTTTTCGCAGACGTCTTGTCCATAGAGTGTCTAGAGAAAGGGATTTTAGTCTTACAGCATAGGTTTCTTTTGGGAGAAGCCGTTTGGTGAATTTTCTTTGAACCGATTCTAGCCTGTTTATGTCAGATTGGGTTAGTGGAGAGAATAGCTCCGATCCATACTCTAAAATTGGTAGAATTTTGGCTTTATAACAGTTCATAAAGTTTTTAACGGAAAAAGTGAAGCAACGGAAAAGATTATTGATTATACGAATGCTTTTTTTGAGTATTATGTCAATATGATGATGCATTTTCAGATCGGAACTGAAATTAACTCCTAAATCTCTAATCACCTCTTGTTTGGGGATGGATTCCTCTCCTATTCTATAGTCGTTCCAGATTCCCCTTCTTTTTACCATACCGCACATAGACGCTTTTAGAGCTAGAAATAGATAGTTGCCTTTCTAAAAAGCCAGTATCTTATTGAGTTAATATCTGATTGCAGCTTGAGGTTATAATTATCAGTTTCTGAGCTTATGAATAATTTTACGTCATCTGCATAAATGAGCATTTTGCTATGTTTTTACGACACTAGTTATATCATTTATGTATATCAAGAAAAAAACAACGGTCCTAAGCAGCTTCCTTGTGGAACCCCAGACAACACCTCGGTTTCGTTGGATACCTCATCATTGAGGCGGACAAATTGAGTTCTATTTGTTAAGTACTGTGAAAAACCATTTGTGTAAGCGACCTACACACCCATAAGCTTTTTAACATTTTAATGAGCCTCCTATGTGTGACTGAATCGAAAGCTTTACTAATATCTAAATATACAACGTCCACATTCTGATTTCTACTGGCGCACTCGATTAAAAAAACTTCTGTTTTTTTGAAGAAGTTGCGTCGTTGTATTTCTATTGTTGAGAAAAGCCGTACTGTGAATCAGAGAGTATATTGTTGCTCCATAAGTGATTTCTTAAAGCTCGGACAGTAATAGATTCGAAAACACGACATGGAACGCATGTTAGGCTCACAGGTCTGTAGTTTTCCGCTTTTTGAGGGCTATTTTTTTTGAAAATTGGTCTAACTATTGATTTCTTCCAAAGAGAAGGCAATATTGAGGTATCCAATGACTTCTGGAATATTAATGATAAAGGCAACGCTAGGGGAAGGGCAAGTTTTTTACATAAAATTGATGATAAGTTATCTGGTCCGGATGAGTAAAGAGGTTTTAATTTTTTCAATGCTCCATATACAACATGAGGTTCTACGCTCACGTTGTCTATAGTGAATTGAGGTTTGAAAACTGGATCGAAAGATTTTTCATCATCAACTGTATATACGCTGCTGAAGTAATCATTAAATACATTTGCTTTGGCCCTGTCATTTGTGATCAGTTCATCGTTCAAAAAAGTAATGCAGGAGACTCTTTGATTACACGTGTTTTTTTGATTTGACGTAATTCCAGAATTGTTTACTCGAATTCGATTTTTTTCAAGAATGTTTTTTTTCTTGATTTATTTTATATTCTTTTTATGGAATTCCGATAAGATCTCATGCTGGCTTTGTAAATTTTTTTAAATTTTTTTCTCGGTACAAGACTTTTTATATTTTATATAATTCTTCTCAGTTTTTCTTTTGAGCCTAATGAGGTACGGAGGGAATTTAAAAGGTTTTATGATTTTTTGTGGAACAAATTCCGCTATAAGTGGGTTGAGTATGTCTAAAAAAAGTTGGTACATAGCCTCCGGAGAACAACAAGTACTAAACCGATAATTCCAATCTATGTATGACAACTTTAGTTCAAGAGCTTCGAAATTTGCTTTTGCATAGTCATAAACCAATTTTGAAGAATTTTTGTTAAAACTGGATTTTTCGATGTTCAAAGTGCATTCAACCGTGTTATGGTCTGACAGGGGCTTTCCTATATCAACAGTACTGATAAGGCTTTTGTCCGATACGAAAACCAAGTCCAAAATATTGTCACCTCTTGTACATTCTCTAACCTTCTGTGTAAGACCATAATCACAAACTATTCTAAGAAAACTTTTTGAGATTGAGTCGGTTGCACTCAAATTGTTCCAGTTTATGTTCGGAAAAATTGAAATCTCCGGCAATTATGTGGCGCCCGTCTCCAATTGATTCGTAAATATGAAACATATATGATGAAAAATTCTGATATGAAATGCGGATTCCAACCGGGAGGCCTGTATAAAACTGACAAATACCATGAATTTTTGCTATTGATGTTTGTAATTTTGATGGTAATGGATTCGAGTGCTTCGGAAATGTTCTGACGGACTTGAAATGTATATAGTTTTTTGGATAAAGAATGAGTAGACCACCACCTTTTTTATGATTGGGACGACATATGTAAACAGAATTAAAATTATAAAGCTGTTCTTGGCGAAATTGGGTCTCGCAACGATTTTCGGAAAGATTACGGTACGCTTCGAGTGATTAGTCTTCCCAAAAGATAAACTAGAAATTTCTAATGGATTTTTAAAAAATGGGCCTTTTTCACGGCGCCAAATTTGAATATTTGGACTTCTGGTGCTGTTCTTGGCGAAATTGGGTCTCGCAACAATTTTCGGTAGGATTACGGTACGTTCAAAGTGACTAAGGCTTTTCGAAAGATATCATATAAAATTCTGATGGGTTTCCTCGAGAATGAGCTTGGCGCCAAATTCGAATATTTGAACTTTAGTGGTTTTCTTGACAAAAATTGGGTCTCGCAACGATTTTTGGCGAGTCTACAGTACAAGGGGAAAAAAGTAATAAATCTGTATTTTTGAGAAAAATAGATGTCACAACGATTTCGGACCTACTGGAACATGTTTTTATTTGACACAAGAAGCAGGAAGTCGAATTAAATTTTAAGAAGCTTACCATCAATAAACAGGTCTTTAGACGATTTTTGGATGAGACTACGGTAGGTTCGAAATTATCAACAAAAATTAGATTCCAAAAAATATTTTGCAAAGTTTTGGGTCAAATCCAATATTTTGAAACTTTCATGTGGCTCTTTAGAAAAATTAGGGTCCTGCAACGATTTTTATTGAGGTTACGGTAGCTCAAACTTCTTTCAATTTTCAGGTTTATATAGTTGATAGTAGCCCTCCGAAAAAATCTATCAGAAAACAAAATAGCGTATAAAAGTGTTTTTTTTTTGTGGTCAAGTGGTTCAAAACTTCGACTGCCGTTCAAAATGTCGCGGGTTCGATTCCCAAGAGATTTTTCCCAGCTTTTTCTCATCAATTATCAAGTTTTCCGTCTCCAAACTGATAAAAAGCTATACGAAAATAAGAAAAAAAGGAAAAAATGTCGGCTGCATCCTTTTTTTTCTTTTTTGATTGCGTGTTATTGGCTTTGTAACCCATAGAAACGAAACGATTTCCGGCGGAAAAATAGGAAAAAAATAATAGGGTTTTTTTCTGAAGGAAGAAAAAAAGTTGAATGTGATATAGGAAATGGCAAATTTATATTATAAGGGATCGAACCAAGGACCTTTCTAGTGTTAATGAAGTCTCTAAGCCACTGAATTATGACTGAAAAAAGAAAAAGGCTCAAAAATTTACCGAACAAAAAATTCAGCTTGATCCAAAAATGGCAAAAAAAGTTTTTCTTGGTAGGAATTGAACTTTTGACGTTGAATTCTATTTTTTAAACTTTCAGCCACTTCAAGATTTTCCTAACTCATGCGCAATGTACTTAACTTTCTGAAAAAAATCTCGAAAATGGCAAAAAAAACCTCGCTCTGGTCGGGAGTCGAACCTGCGACCTTCCGATCCACAGTTTATGTCATTTTTTCACGTTTTCTACACCTCCTAGTTGAATTAGAGTTCCACGTTTGACTCAAAAAGCTCTTATTGCTCATATTAGCTTAGCCTAGCTCACCACCAGTAGTTTTACATCAAATAATGACTTTGAAATTCGAAAATGGCTTATTAAAAAATGGCAAAAAAAATCTCCCTGGTCAGGGATCGAACCTGCGACCTTCCAATCCACAGTTTCTGTCATTTTTTCACGTTTTCTACACCTCCTAGTTGAATTAGAGTTCCATGTTTCACCCAAAACAGCTCTTATTGCTCATATTAGCTTAGCCTAGCTCACCACCAGTAGTTTTACATCAAATAATGACTTTGAAATTCGAAAATGGCTTATTAAAAAATGGCAAAAAACAATTCTCCCTGGTCAGGGATCGAACCTGCGACCTTCCGATCCACAGTTTATGTCATTTTTTTCACGTTTTCTACACCTCCTAGTTGAATTAGAGTTCCATGTTTCACCCAAAACAGCTCTTATTGCTCATATTAGCTTAGCCTAGCTCACCACCAGTAGTTTTACATCAAATAATGACTTTGAAATTCGAAAATGGCTTATTAAAAAATGGCAAAAAACAATTCTCCCTGGTCAGGGATCGAACCTGCGACCTTCCGATCCACAGTTTATGTCATTTTTTTCACGTTTTCTACACCTCCTAGTTGAATTAGAGTTCCATGTTTCACCCAAAACAGCTCTTATTGCTCATATTAGCTTAGCCTAGCTCACCACCAGTAGTTTTACATCAAATAATGACTTTGAAATTCGAAAAATGGCTTATTAAAAAAATGGCAAAAAACAATTCTCCCTGGTCAGGGATCGAACCTGCGACCTTCCGATCCACAGTTTATGTCATTTTTTTCACGTTTTCTACACCTCCTAGTTGAATTAGAGTTCCACGTTTGACTCAAAAAGCTCTTATTGCTCATATTAGCTTAGCCTAGCTCACCACCAGTAGTTTTACATCAAATAATGACTTTGAAATTCGAAAATGGCTTATTAAAAAATGGCAAAAAACAATTCTCCCTGGTCAGGGATCGAACCTGCGACCTTCCGATCCACAGTTTATGTCATTTTTTTCACGTTTTCTACACCTCCTAGTTGAATTAGAGTTCCACGTTTGACTCAAAAAGCTCTTATTGCTCATATTAGCTTAGCCTAGCTCACCACCAGTAGTTTTACATCAAATAATGACTTTGAAATTCGAAAATGGCTTATTAAAAAATGGCAAAAAACAATTCTCCCTGGTCAGGGATCGAACCTGCGACCTTCCGATCCACAGTTTATGTCATTTTTTCACGTTTTCTACACCTCCTAGTTGAATTAGAGTTCCACGTTTGACTCAAAAAGCTCTTATTGCTCATATTAGCTTAGCCTAGCTCACCACCAGTAGTTTTACATCAAATAATGACTTTGAAATTCGAAAATGGCTTATTAAAAAATGGCAAAAAAAATCTCCCTGGTCAGGGATCGAACCTGCGACCTTCCAATCCACAGTTTCTGTCATTTTTTCACGTTTTCTACACCTCCTAGTTGAATTAGAGTTCCATTTTTCAGTCAAAGCAGCTATTATTGCTCATAATAGCTCAATCTGACTCACCTTGCATGTCCTCAAAGTTCTCCCACTCGACGCTGGATCTCCTGTGGATCACAGGAGCTGGAGGAACCTGAAAATTGTAATTTTTAGACTTTGAAAGGTTCAAGAAACCGACTTTATCTTTATAATTCGGATTTTCCTCCAAAATATCGCCATCGTAATCGTTCAACGGCGTGGTTCGACCGGAATTACTGGCTCTTTTGATCTGAAATCCAAAAATCTTGGTAAAAATCTTGTTAAAAATGACCTGATTTGGCATTTGGGCGGCCATTTGGTCGTAGAAATCCGAGTAGGTCATGTCGGAGCGGCGGCGAGTTCGGGAGCCTGGAAAAATGGCAAAAATTCATCGAATCTTAAAGGGATTGAACCAGGGACCGTGGTTACAGCTAATTTTCAAAGAAGTTTTACATTTCAGACCCTGAACCCCTATAGGGACCACTTTTCGGCTCTTACCCCTACAGGGACCACTCTAAGATTCCTAAGTATTTCAAAGTCTCTTATAAAAAAAGTTATATCCTTGGAAAAAAATGGCAAAAAAATCATCGAATCTTGGAAGGATTGAACCAGGGACCTTTTCGGTGTGGTTAAAACTGATTTTTTTCAATTTTTTTGAGGCTGTAGAAACTTTTAAAAACACTATGAAAAAAATAGTTCAGATTGAATTTTTTTCAATAATATTAGATAGATTTTTTTCAACTTCTGCGGTTTTCCAAACTTTTTAAAAAGCGTGAATCAATGAGGAGCCTTCAAAAAAATTTTAGGATTTTTTTAAAAATTTTCTATCAAAGTATCTCAAAATTCCAATGATCCGAATGCGTATGAAAAAAATTATATATCTGAAAAAAATGGCAAAAAAATTCATAGGAACTTGAAAGGGATTGAACCAGGGACCATTTTTTTGGTTAGTTTTTCGAAAAAAATTGCTCTAATATGGAGGCTGTAGAAACTCCAGACTCCTACTAAAAAAATAATTCAGATTCATTTTTTTCTAGTAATTTTATCAATTTTTTTGCATATCCTGAAGCTTCTGGAAGCTCATTAAAAAGCCTTCAGAAGACTCCGAACTTTTTAAAAATTTCTCTATCATTTTTAAAAAAACTTTTTCTCAAAACTTCCAGGATTCTAAATTCCCCTAATAAAAAAATCTGATTTTTTTCAAAAATCCTTAATATGATGAACCTTTTTTTCAGAAGCTTCTTGTATCTCATAGGCTCATGGAAACTTTCAAAAACCTGAAAAAATTCATATTCAGCCCTCATTTTTTCTATCCTTCTTCTGACGATATTTTTAAACCTTCTGATTAAAAAAATGTTGAAAATTCAAGATTTTCTCAACTTTTCCAAAACTTCCAGGCTTCTGAATCTCTCTGAAAAAATCCTAAACTCTTAAAAAAAACCATTTCCAGAAGCTTCTAGGACCTCATAGGATCATGAAAATTCTCAAAAACCTGAAAAAATTCATATTCAGCCCTCATTTTCTCTATGCTTCTTCTGACCATATTTTACACTTTCTGATTTAAAAAATGTTGATAATCTAAGCTTTTTTAAAGTTTTCAAATCTTCCAGCGCTTAAAAATTTTGTTCTTACCACCATATTAGGCTTTGAAAGGTTTTTTTCTTGGTACCAAATTTTTCAAAAGTAAAATTTATGGTTTTTCGTGTCCAGAGGGTCAAGGAGACAGTGAAAATTTGGGACTTTTGAGGGTCCATAACTTTTTTCACAGACTTATTAGACAACTTTTGAGGACAGATTTGAAATCAGCGTGGAAAACTGAATCTGGGAAAGCTGGTCCCACTGTGTCCAAAGATTATACCCTGGTTAATCTACCCAAGCTTCTCGGAGAGGTTCCAAAAACAAAATCCCTTTTAGAATCTTCAGAAGAACTTTTAATTTAACCCCCTCACCTGCCGGGATCGAGACCTTGATCTTCTCCTCCTTGGGCACGTCGGGAAGCTCGTCGCCGCCGAAGAAGGCGATTCCGTCCAGGACGCAGCCGGAAGTCGGCGTCGTGGGTCGACGTCGCTGAACGGCCGCGGCGCTGTACTCGCGTCGGAGTTGTTCATGTGTGGGCGGCTCTTCGAAGGGGAGGCTGGTCGGCGGCGCGATGTCGCCCTTGCCGAATAAGGCTTCGACTTCGGCGTCGTTGTCGTCGTCGTTGTCGCGGATGAGGCTTTTGTGGAGTTCCTGCTCCTGTTCCGAGTGTCCGGGACCAGGGACGGCCATCTTGTATTTTTGAGTCTCTCCCAGTTGAGGGTCTACTTTGGGCTTCTGGAAAATCGCCGAGTTGTCAAATTTTCGACCAGTTTCTAGTGTACAAGTTGAGTTATGGGTTTTTGCAAAAATTCAACATTTTTCGAAATTTCTTTTTGGTGAAGCGAATAAAGGTGAGCCATTCCAAATGCGACCAGGAAGTTTCAGATGAAGAATCGAGGATGTAAAAGTGAAAAATATTTTTCTTCCGCATTTTTAAAAATTATCTGTTTTCGATATTTCTTCTCTATGCAAAGCGGAAGTTAGAGCCATTTGAAATTGGTTTCAGCTATTTTTGAAGTTTTTCAATTTTGAAGCTCTTTTTTCCTAGCTCCTATTGAAGCTCTTCAAATTCAGCCATTTTCAGGCGGCTAAAAATATTCTCTATGGAGCGCACAAGCTCAGTTTTTCCTGCCCCTTTTTAGCGGCTATTTTTTCCCTACTCTTTCCCAATAGAGCTCCTTCCGAAGCTCAGTTCTTCGAGCTAATTTCAAAGCGGCTAAAAATATTCTCTATGGAGCGCACAAGCTTTTCGTTAGGCTAAATTTCAGAGCTCAGTTTCTCCAGTCAACTTTAAACGGCTATTTTTTCCTCACTAGTTATCAAATAGAGCATCTCTTGAAGGCTCAGTTCTTCGAGCTATTTTCAGGCGGCTGAAATTTTCTCTATGAAGCGCACAAGCTCTTCGTTTGGCGACCTGCGAAGCTCAGCTTCTCCAGTCCCTTTTAGGCTGCTAGTTTTTCCTTACTAGTTATTAATAAAGCACCTTTTGAAGGCTCAGTTCTTCAAGCTATTTTTAAGAAGGCTAAAAATATTCGCTATGGAGCGCACAAGCTCTTTGTTTGGCTAGTTGTTAAAGCTCAGTTTTTTTCCGGTTTTCTTAAGCAGCTACATTTTCCTCACTAGTTATCAATAGAGCACGTTTTGAAGCTCAGTTCTTCAAGCTAATTTCAGGCGGCTAAAATATTTCTCTATGGAGCGCACAAGCTCAGTTTTTCCGGTCACATTTAGACGGCTGTTTTTTCCCAACTCGCTCTCAATAGAGCACCTTTTAAAGCTCAGTTTTTCCGGTCACTTTTAAGCGGGTATTTTTTCTTAAATCGTTCTCAATAGAGCTCCTATTGAAGCTCAGTTCTTCAAGCTATTTTCAAGCGGCCATTTTTTCTTCACGCTCCAAAGTAAACTCTATTATGCCTTTCTTCTTCATAAAACTTAAGCGGATATATTTTTCGCACAGCTCCTTGAAAAAGCGCCTCTAAATTACCTTCGACGGCCGATTTTTATCCGAAGACGTGGATGACGTCATCGGGTCCGCTCCAGTGGCCACTTCAATGATGGTGTCCGTGGTGTTGGAGGCGCTCATGCCCGACGTCGAGCATCCGATGACGTCTATGTCGAGATGAGGCGGCAATTCTGGAGGTCCGACGTCGTCTTCGATCGACTCAGTGAACGATCTCATCGCTCGAAGGGAAGCCGCTCTTTCTGAAAAAATAAAATAAAATCAACTTTCTTAAAAAATTGAAAATTTTCCTGGTTTCCTAATCTTTAGCCTTTTATTGGCTTTTTCCAAACCATACGATCCAAGTTCGAACTTTGAAATGGCAAAAAAAAAGTTCCGCTATCAGGGATCGAACCTCTGACCTTCAAATTTATAGTCTGAGCTTCTAGCCACTTTACCATGCTCTCTATTTTTGGCTTGCTATTACTTTTACATGATAATCAAGCTGATTTTGAAAAAAACTTGAAGGAGTCCCCTCGAAAATCATAAATTTTATAAATATATCATTTACAGCCCCTAAAATTGTCTCTAGCTTAATCTAAACCTCGAAAATGAGCAATTTCTAAAAAGGACCCTAAATGAACTAAAAAATCGCGAAAATGCTCCAATGCAGATACAGTACCTGTGGAGGTGAGATTGACGTCATCGGCGGCGTTGCGAAACGCGTTGCGGCCGCCGTGCTTGTCGAACTCGCCGTCCTGGCGCGACATTCCGTCGCGCGCGGCAGATCTGAGATAAAAACCCTTGTTTTTTGTGTCATTTTTCTATTTCAGAGAGACTTGATAGCGAAAAGATGTCCTGTTCATTCATTGTAGCCAAATCAAGACAAATCATACTGTTAACTTCGAATTTGATGAAAAAACTGACGCGGTTTTTTTTGGTGGGAAAGGATGCTCCATTGACAAAATCAGTTCATTCATCTAATTTCGCATTTCGAAACGTCAAATTCAACACAGAAACAAATTTTCAACATGATGAGGCTTCTCTCGCAAAGGCAAAGTCGGAAAAATGGAAAAAGGCTCTATAAAAATAATCCTTTTTGCTACCTTTTTGCGCCCTTTCATCGGCCCTTATGCACCAATTTTGCTGCCTCTCTCTTTTTCCACCATTTCTTGAGAATCCCAGAAAAACGGAAGGCTCGATAAAGGGACTTTTTTGTTGCTTTTCTGTTACCTTTTTGCAGCCTTTTTGCAGCCTTTTTTGAGCCCTTTATTGAGCCAACCAACTCAAATTTTGATCATGGTTCTTCCAGGCCTTCCATGATAAGAAAACGTTTTTTTCGCACCATTGATTGGCTCATAAATTTTAGAAACAAGGCTTTTTTGGCATGAAAGTTTATACTTCAGTGACGAATTTAATAAAATTATAAGGGTAAAAACCAAGAAATATGACTCGGGAAAAGTCAGATTGGTGGATAATGGACGCTAAAAGGAAGAGGCTCAAAAAAGGCAGCAAAAAGGCAGTAAAAAGGTCGCAAAAAGGCTGCAAAAAGGCCCCAGAAAGGCTGCAAAAAGGCAGCAAAAAGACTCCCTTCATCGAGCTTTCCATTTCTGGGATTTCAAAGGCTCAAGGAATGGTTAAAAGGTGCATAAAAGCTTATGAAAAGGCGCAAAAAGGTAGCAAAAAAGTGCCTTTTTTCCATCTTTTTTTCACACTGCATATGGAGGTTAATATGACGAAAATTCCTCAAAAATCCCAATATTTCTCCAAAAAAAAAGAAACTAAAAAGCCGGGAACACCAAGTGCATATCATATAAAAGAAAAGAAACGGGCTGGAAACGAGAAAAAGGAGCTCGTCAAGGGGCGAATGAAAAATGATCTCGAGGCCCTCTGGAGTGGGTCTCGGCGGCAGAAAAAAGGGAAAAATATATGCAAATTCAGTGGATTCCTATTTCCGGATTACTCTTTTTCTTGTTTTTAGTGAGAGGACGCTTTATAGGTAGAGTGAATTAAAAGGTAAAAAAACGGATTTTCGGCACATTTTTATGGGAAAATTAATTTTCTGATGAGTTGCAGAGCTTATTTTTCATGACAAAAAGCGCTCCATTGATAAAAATTCCTTTATATAGCCAATTTTTACGATTTTCGAAAAATCTTTTTTTTTTCATTCAAGTTGAAGCGTTTCTAAGAGATACATAAGCTTCTACAGATTATTTCTAAAAATTGAAAAAAAATTTTTCAATTGCAGAACTCTTTTTTCACGCCAAAAAGCGCTCCGATGATAAAAACGCCTTCATTTAACCATTTTTTTTTCTATTCAAATCATTTTTCTCGTTAGAGCTTCTTGGAGCAATACATAAGCTTCTACAGCTCATTTTTTTAAAAAAATGAAAAAAATTTGAAAAATTCTCTGTCGAAATCACTTATAGTCGGCCAAGAAAATCGTTTCAAAATCTCAAAATTATCTAAAAATCTGCTAAAGTTCCCTAGAAAAGACACTTCGGAACCTCATTGAAGTTCTATAAAAACACTTATTTCCCAAATTATCTATCCCGAAAGATATTTTCGGCCTCGAAAAATGAAAAATGAGTATTTTATCATCTCTAACTGTCCTTTCTATAACAAAAGATCAATTGCGGGATCAAATTTACATAAAATCGCTACGCGTTGCGGTCGCGTCGCGGTCTCCCCTATCTGAACAAGAAAATCTCGGGGAAAAACAACGACGAAACGTCTGTCAATCACCGCAGTGAAAGGTCTGCACTTGGCGCGCAAAAGGACGTGTCATTTCCAGGCAATTATTGGGGACGGCAATGATTGCTCCGCGGCTAAAAATTCAGCTTTTCGAGCTTCAAATCCTTGCTGTATGAAGAAAAACTGTGTTCAATTAGAATCCTAAATAAAAAGCTACAATTATCGGTGGAGCAGACTTTGAGAGCTTGAAAAGATAGAAAAAGCTAAATGTGTCAATGGAGCACGTTTGAGCCGAAATAAAACGCCTCTTTTTTGAGTTCGAGCAGAAAAAGTAATGTAACATGAATCCAAGCATTTTTTTTATCGATAGAGCAGAATTAACCTTCAGAAAAAGCTATAATTAGCAGTGGAGCAACCTTTGAGCGCTTGAAAAATCATGAAATCGAAGAAAAATCAAAATTTATCAATGGAGCACATTTAAGCCCCAAAAAAAGCCTCTCATTTTCAGCCGGAGCAGAAAAAGTAATGTAACATGAATCCAAGCATTTTTTTATCGATAGAGCACAATTAACCTTCAGAAAAAGCTTTGAACCCATTTTTTTCATTTTTTTTTTATCAATGGAGCACACTTTCAAGCTCCAACTGGCCTCAATAAGTTCTCAAGTCTCAAATTAATCCATCAACCTTGGAAAAAAGCTGCAAAAAAATTCAAAGATCCATTCCTGGCCGTCATTATTAACACATAGATTTTCTCAAGACCTTCAAAAATTGAGGCAATTTTCATAAAATCGTACTTTTGAGCTGAAGATCTTCTAGACGCCTACAGATCTTGCGAAGAAAATTATAAAATTCTTATTTTTCTCATAAAATATGAATATAAAGCAAAATAAACCCTGAAATTTGATCAAAAAAATTTTGAGCTATAATTATCAATGGAGCATACTTTCAAGCAAGAAATCGCCTCTGAAAACTCGAAATTCACCACAAAAATCAAAAATGAGCCGTTATTATCAATGGAGCATACTTTCAAGGAAGAAATCGCCTTGGGAAACTCAAAATTCACCCCGAAAATGAAAAATGAGGCATTATTATCAATGGAGCATACTTTTAGGCATGAAATTGCCTCTGAAAACTAAAAATTCACTCCAAAAATTGTAAATGAGCCATTATTATCAATGGAGCATAATTTTGAGCAATAAATCGCCGTTGAAAACAAAAATGAACCATAATTATCAATGGAGCGAACTTTCGAGCCCAAAATAGCCTTGCAGCCATCAATGGAGCTTAAATGAAATTTTCAGAAGCAAACAAATTTTTCTCTCTTTTCAAATTTGATCCATTCTCATCATTGGAACACTTTTAAATCTGGTTTTAAAACTACAAAATCAACATTTTATGATGAAAAAAATGACAAGAAAAGGGACAAAAAAGACAAAAAATCCAAAAAAAGAAATCTCAACTCCTAAAATCATTAATAAATCGCACTTCAAAGCCCCAAATCTCGCCCCAAAGGCCAAAAAATTAAGCTTTCACGATGAAAAAATGACGAGAAAAGGGACAAAAAAGACAAAAAATCCAAAAAGGCTATCTCCACTCCAAAAATCATCACTAAATCGCCCTTTAAAGCCCCAAATCTCGCCCTAAAGACCAAAAAAATTAAGCTTTCACGATGAAAAAATGACGAGAAAAGGGACAAAAAAGACAAAAAATCCAAAAAGGCTATCTCCACTCCAAAAATCATCACTAAATCGCCCTTTAAAGCCCCAAATCTCGCCCTAAAGACCAAAAAAATTAAGCTTTCACGATGAAAAAATGACGAGAAAAGGGATAAAAGAAGACGGGGGAAAAAGCAGGGGCTGGCCAATACACACGGGCGGGAGAAAAGACGCCGTTGTGTGGGCCTCGCGGCTTCGTCAGATCGATAGACGGGAAGGCCTCGGCTTTCCGATGGCGGAGCCTCTGGTGGTGGCGGCGAATTTCGGAGGCCTCCCAAGGCGTTTTGACCAACTCCGCTAACGGGATTTGCATCGGACACCGAGGTTTGGTTGGCTTGGGGGGTTTGAGTCATTCGGAGGGTCTAGGGATCTTCTTTGAAAGGTTCTGCCTGCCTTATGAGCTGAACTGAGCAATATTGAACATTTCCAAGAATAGATGATGTCATTTTGAGCGTCAAATATTTCTCAGAAGTTCCTGCTGGTGAGCAAAATCGAGCCTTTAGAGAAATATGAAACGGTTAATTTCCTTATGTGGACAATTTTTAAAATTTCTGTTCCATATTTGGAGTCATTTAGAACTTCAAGGGGTTTCTCAGAAGCTAGATTGAACAAATTTGAACTTTTGAAAAAGTTCGTAACGATAAATTCCCTTATCTAGACAGTTTAGAACTTCTTTTGAATAGTTGGTGTCATTTAAAACGTCAAGAAGTTCCTTAAAAGCTAGATTAAGCAAAACTGAACATTTTGAAGGGACATGAGACGATCGAAATTCCTTGAAAAGTTATTTAGACAATTCAAAAACTTTATTTGAAAGTTCTGAGAACTTCGATGTCCTTTAGAACGTCTACGGTTTCTCAGAACCTAGATTGAGCAAATTTCAACATTTCAAGTCATTTTCCTCGGGATTTGATAGAATTTTCCTTATAACCGAGAGTTGCTTCTTTTAAAAGATGTTAAGAATGATTGAGGCTGCAAACTTGAGCCGTTTGAAGAATCGAGGGTTTTCCGAAACGTTCTACCCATCTTAAAAGCAAGATTTAAGACATTTGAACATATACAAAATTTTCAGACTTCTCCCAAAAATTTCTGAGATTCATCAGCTAGTTTTTTAAAGCCTGAGAGTTCTAAGACTCTTTTGAAGTTGTACAAGCCTTAGAAGCTAAATACTGACCCATTCTGAGCCATCTGGAGAAACTAAAGCTCATCAGAACCTTTTCGAACGCCGTAAAAGCTATCGTGAGCAATACTGAGCCTTACTAAGCCTTCTGGAATGACTATGATTCATCAAAAGCTTAATGCTTTACTCACTAGCTGAATTGAGATACACTACCAACTTTCGAGAGCATTCAGAGACATTTGAAGCTTGGAGCCTTTTAAAATGAGCAATACTGAGAAGTTTAAAGTAATATTAAGCAATTATGGACTAAGAAGCTCCTAGTGTTCCTGAGCATGAGTAGTAGGATCAAAAGAAGCATGAAGTCTCTGAAAAAAACTTCTGCAGTTATTGAAAGCTAAAATGAGCAACACTGAGAAGTTCTCGAAGTTCAGGAGCAGCAGTAGTGAACTATAGAGAAGCATGAGATTTCAAAAATCTTCTACAATCATTAGATGAACTAAAATGAGCAATACTGAGAAGTTATTAGTGACCAGAATGCGCTGTAGTGAACTCAAGGGAAGCATGAGTTCTCAAAAATCTTCTAAACTTATTGAAAGCTAAAATGAGCAACACTGAGAAGTTCTTCGCGTTCAGGAGCAGCTCGAGTGGATTCAAAAGAAGCATGAAGTCTCTACTTCTGTACTTGCTAAAATGAGCAACACTGAGAAGTTCTCGAAGTTCAGGAGCAGCAGTAGCAAATTGTAGAGAAGCATGAGATCTTAAAAATCTTCTACAAACATTAAAAGAACTAAAATGAGCAACACTGAGAAGTTATTAGTGACCAGGATGTGCTGTAGTGAGCTCAAAGGAAGCATGAAGTATCTAATAAAACTTCTGCACTTATCAAACGCTAAAATGAGCAACACTGAGAAGTTCTCGAAGTTCAAGAGCACCAGTGGCGGCAGTAGCAAATTGTAGAGAAGCATGAAATCTGAAAAATCTTCTACAATCATTAGATGAACTAAAATGAGCAACACTGAGAAATACATTGTACCCAGGAGCCGCTGTAGTGAACTCAAGAGAAGCAAGAGTTCTCAAAAAAACACTTATCAAATGAGCTGACATGAGCAACACTGAGGAGTTCTCGAAGTTCAGGGTAGGCAGTAGTGAATTATGGAGAAGCATGACTTCTCAAAAAAACTTCTACACTTATCAATAGCTAAAATGAGCAACACTGAGAAGTTCTCGAAACTCAGGAGCGGTGAATTCAATAACAGCAAGAAATCTCTGGGCTTAGAAATGAGCTAGAATGAGCAACACTGAGAAGTTCCTAGGGCTCTTTTTTTCAGTAATAAGCTCTCAAAAAAACTTCGAAACTTATTAAATGAGCTAAAATGAGCAACACTGAGAAATTCTTAGGGTTTCCGAGCAGCAGCAGTAGTGAATTCAAGAGAAGCCTGAGCAATAAAAAAAAAAGTTGGAGGTCATTCGGAGCGTTAATTAGAGCTTCTGCACTCTTTGGGGGAATCGAGTCTTTTTTTGAGTTTAAAATGGCGGAACTAAGTTTTTCAAAGCTTAAAACGGCGGGAAAAGCTAGAGTGAGCGATAATGAGAAGATAGGAGTTATTTCGGGCAGCTATAATCCGTTTTTGGGAGCTTTCCGGGCAGCCTTTAAAATATTCTGAAACCTCCGAACTTCTTCAGAAGCTTCAACGCGTCAAAAAATAGGATTTAAAAAATTTTGGGACTTCAAATCTACATAAAAACGGCCAACTTCAAAAGTGCAAAAATTAAAAATTAAAGCGGGAAGATCCCGTCCTTTCTTTCTAGCATGAGCAATAATGAGAAATTTTCCGTCATTTAAATGCATGAGGGGCTTCCAAATGCTTCACAAGCTCTAAAATTCATTACAGAGTTGCAAAAAAGACCAGTAAGCCTATCCTAACCTGAGCAATATTTAGAAAAACTGTAAATTATCGACGTCAATGTTAGGTAACATGAGCAATATAGCATGTAAAATGAGCAAGACTAAGGCGTCCAGAGCTGCGAAAAAGGTCAGTTGGCCTATTTTAACATGAGCAATAGTTAGAAAATCTGTTATACCTGGAAATGATCGACGTTAATGTTAGGTAACATGAGCAATAATTATTTTAACATGAGCAAGACTAAGGCGTCTAGAGCTGCTAAAAAGTTCAATTGGCCTATCTTAACATGAGCAATATTTTCAGAAACCGAATTATTTTTAATATTTATACCTAGATCGATGCCAACTCCAGGTAACATGAGCAATGCTGAGACGTTCCTGCAACACTAAAAAGGCCGAGAAGAGTGCTCTGGAAACCACAAATATCAATTTCAAGCGACTTTGGAGCATTTCGAAACGTTTCCCGAAGCTAAAACAATGATTCATTTCAAACTGAACAATCAATAAAGTGCACAAAAATGGGAATTTAACAACGGAGACCGGCAAAATTCGAGAACATCTGAAGATAACAAGGGGGTGAGTGGAAAGGAAATTGTAACAAAAAAAGCGGATAAATACTCAACAATATGAAGTTAAGAAGCTGAAACTCAGTGTTTGGCTTGTTTTTCGAGGGCTTTTTTCGTTGAGACCGTGCGATCCATGAACAAATCAACACAGCGGGCGATGTCGGCGGCCTCAAAAATTATTTTTATTCGAATTTTGAGAGTTTTCTGGTTGAAAATTCTTGATTTTTAATTGATTTATATACCTCGATCTGTCCAATACAAGCTGGTTTCCTAATAAATTTCAAAGAGAGCCGTTATTCAAGTTCAAGCATTAAAAATTCTTGAATCAAAAGTTGTGAAATAAAAATCAAAGTTTCCAAATTAATTTCAAGCTGGAAAAGCGTGCCATTTTAGCCTTAAAGGGCCCCCTTTAGGGACCAATTTACCTCCACCAAAGCTTTGAAAAGTGGTCCCTATAAGGATTTCAGTTCGTGGCCCCTATAGGGGACATGATAATCAGTCGTGATTTGATCGAACTTGTCTTTTTAATTTTCAAATTTAATCAAAAAATGGAAAGACCCTTTAGAGATCATTGAGCTTTAAGGGTCAGACCCCTAGAGGGACCACCTAAATTTTACCCTTATAGGGTGGGCCCCCTAGCCCCTATAGGGACCCCTCTAGAGTTCTTAAGATAAGCCGAAACAGCTGGAATGTCAACGGATCCTTAAAATTCCATTTTGAAAATTTTGAAAATTAAAAAATAACTTCTACCTTAGTAAAAATTTCAAAACAAGGTCCAGCTTGAACCGGAAAAATTCAAAAAGTCACAAGAAAAACATCATTTTTTTGAGGTCCTTTTTTCTAAATCATTTCTGACTTTCAGAGTGATCCCTATAGAGGTTCAGGGGAAGAACAGCCCATATAGGAGCCGAAAAAGTGATCCCTATAAGGTTAAAATCAAGGTGCTCCCTTTAGGAGTTTAGGGTCTGCCCCCTTAGCCCCTGAAGCTTAAGTGGACCCTATAGGGGCCTTTCCATTTCATTTAAAAACGCTTATTTATACCGTTTTTCGCATGGAAAGGCTTCCTCGCATAGAGTTCATGAAAATCTAAAATGTCCTCTATAGGGGCCACTTTTTCAAGCGTTAGAGGCCCCTATAGGGGTTAATAAAAGTGGTCCCTAGAGCGGACCCCTATAGGGACCTCTCTGGAGCTTCTAAGACCACTAAAACTGAATTTTTGGTTCAAATTTGTCCTAAATATATATTTTTCCAAAAACCAACATTGATCGTTTCGCGACCACTGCACTGCGCCGACAGCTTGGCTGGGGCGATAATTTGAAGGGAATATCTGAAAAAAATCTTGTAAAATCCTACGAAAAACTCAAGGTCCACCTCAAAGACCGTTCAGAGGCCACACGAGTCATGGCTTCCAAAGCATCCGGCTCCATTTTAACGTTTTCTGCTTCAGCTCGGAGGGCCAGAATCTAAAAAAAAAACTGATTGTTTTTCAGAAAAATGAAAGAAATTATCACCGATCTCATCTCATCAGGAGTGTACTTCATCGTAATGATGATCAACAGCCGATCGAGCATTTCAGTTGGGATTCCATGTGGCGATTTCGTGTCGAGACCTCTTTAAGGGAACAAATTATCAACTCAATCGTCTTGATTCTATAGAAAATGTGAAGAAAATATTTTTCGAACATTGGAAAAAAATCTTTAAAGGGAAATTTTCATTCATGAAACCTCTCTGAATGTTTTGCAAAGCGTTGCAAAAATGGGTAAAAGCTGTTTTTTTGATTTTTTAGGAGGCTTTATCACTAATTATATGCTTTACATTATAATAAATCACAGCCTTGAGCTAATCGAACCTTTATTTTTCAAATAAAAGATCCTTTTACACTTCTCGGACCTCTCTAACGCGCCCCGGCCTATTCCAAGCATTTCTAGTGATCCCTTAAGCGGCGTCAGCACTCTTTAAGTGATTAATTGACTTCGAGACGCGTTATCAATTTCCAAGTTTTTGAGAAAACGGCCACGCCCCCAAGAAAAGGCTCAAAAGATTTTTTCTATTCATTCTTCATACATTTTCGAAGCCAAGGATTCAGATTCTAATGAAAGAGCACATTTTCAGTATTTTGAAGCTCTGAAACTGATTTTACATATTTTTCTTTTTCGAAATTCCAAAAATTGATAAATATCTGTTCAACTTCTAGGACATGGTCGAAAAAAATTTCTTCAGTTCAATTTTTTTAGAACTTTTTCATAGGCAATAATTTTGAGGACAATTTAAAAATTTATCGAGTCAATAAGAACATTTTCAGTAATCTAAAGGCCTAAAGCTGAATTTACTCGGTTCTTTTTTTTTCCCAATATCCGAAAAATCAGTCACAATCTGTTCAAGTTTTAAAAAAGGAACGAAAAACCTCTTCAGTTCAAATTTTTAGGTCTCCTCAAAGCCAAAGATTTTGGGTACATTTAAAAAATTTATTGAGTCAATAAAAACCTTTTCAGTATTCCCAAAGCTCAATTTACTCGGTCCTTTTTTTTTGAATCAACAGAAAATCGGTCTTTGTTTAATTTCGGAGAAAACGCTCGAAAACATATTTTCCTTACATCTATTTTGTAAAAATTGATTTTTGAGGTCACGGATTTTGGAGAAATTCAAGATTTATCAAGTCTAAAGAAGCATTTTAAAGCCCTGAAACTGAATCGGATCTCCACTTACCTAACAGCACTGACACCACGGTTGGTGGCGAAGACAACGATGGGACTGATGGGCGATTCCAAGGCTCTGTGGAGGTAGGTGAAGCACTCGACGTCGAGCATGTGGACCTCGTCGATGAACAGGACGCCGGGCATGAGTTCGGCGACGCCGCTGTCGATGTACTCGTTGACGACCTTGTTGATCTCCGCTCGAAGACGATCTGGAAGAGTCAAGGGGGCTGATTGTTGCTGAACGACGTGTGCAAACCGGTCACTTCCGTCTTCTTGGGGGCCATCAACTGGGAGACGATGCTGCTGACGTCGCCCTGGCGGCCTTGGGGCCGGGCGTTCGCGATGTCCAAATCGTGGAGGGTGACGTCCTGGACGACGTCTTTCGACTTCCTGACTTCTCCTTTCGGCATCGGGACGTATTCGTCGGCTTCCAGGTCGAATTCTGAAGCGTAGACGTCGCAACGGCCGACTCTCTGGAAACATTGAATTTTCAGCAAGCGGGAACAACTAAAAATCTAAGGTATTGCAAATTTTTTTTCACGTCAAACAAAAATATTTTAAGAAAAAAATTCACTCGTTAAACTGAAAAATGAAGCACGACTTAACAGAAATTTTTTTGATTAAAAAAATTCACGAAATATGAAAAAATAAGTGGAAAATTCGAGAATCTAAGATTATGAAAGACTTTTCCCGTCTCAAATCGGAGAAAAATGTCTTTTCTAACGAGATTCAGTATAAATATCATTAAAGAACAGCCAAAAAAAATTTTTCACAGCTTTTGGAACTGAAATACATGGAAAATTTATGTACACTTAAGGGATCACTTACTGGAAAATATTGTAAAAACCATCCTTTTTTTTAAACGAAAAGATCTTTATTCTAACGAGATTTTTCACAGCTTTTCACAAAAATCTAACAAGATTCAGTGAAAATTCTCTTCAAATACTGCCAAGAAAAAAGATTTTTCAGCCTATATTTTACAGAAATACGCAATTTTCAGAACCTTTAAGGTGTACTCACTGAAAAAAATCTAAAAAAAGAAACCAATCTTTTTTTAACTTAATACCAAAAAAAGCCTCTTTTTCTAAAAAGATTCAGTGAAAAATCCTCTTGAAAAAAATGCCTGGAAATTTTTTTTTTATTTTTAACAGAATTATATAAAAATTTCAGCACCCTTCAGGGATCACTTACTGGAAAAAGATTGAAGTAAAAAGTCGAAAAAAAGTATCTTTTCTAATAAAAATTCTTGAAAAAAACCTTTCAAAAAAACTGCACAGAAAAAAATTTTTTTCTAGCCTTTTTTTACAGCAATATATGAAAAATTTCAATACCCTTACGGTGGTATGAAAAAAACATCAGCGAAAATTCAAACGGCGACTTTTCCGATTTTTACATATCACTAGGGAACTTTCCGATGGCCACCTTTCCGACGGATCTCTTTCCGACTTTTTTCCCTTATGTTTTTCGGTTTATAAAACTTCTATAAACATTTTTTTTTCCTACTTCTTTGTGTTTTAATCATGAACCAACTACCTACATTATATAGGAAGATTTAAAACGAAGACTTTATCGAGAAAAAAGACGGAAAAAGATTCGTCGGAAAGTTCCCTAGCGATATGAAAAAATCGGAAAAGTCGCCGTTTGAATTTTCGATGATGTTTTTTTCATACCACCACCCTTACGGGATAAATTCCTAAAAAAATATTGAAAATCTAAAAATCGAAAAAAAGGCCTCTTTTTCTAACGAAATTAAGCGAAAATTCTCTTCAAAAACTGCCCAGAAAAAAATGTTACAAATTTCAAACAGAAATATATTAAAACCTCAGTACCCTTAAGGAATAACTTCCTGCAAAATATTGAAGGAAAACCAACCTTGACGGCTCCAGAATTCGCCTCAATGTAGATGACGTCGCCGACTTCGATTCTTTGCTTCAGAATCGAATCGTAGATACTGGGGTCCAATTTCAGCTGTTTGCTGCCTTTTGCGGTTTTCATCGAAACGACAACGTGGGAAATTGTTTTTCCTGGAAAAAATTGATGAAAAATTGAAATTTTGAGTTTTATGATGTAAAAATAACATGGAAAAGGGTGAAGGAAAAATTTTGAATGATAAAAAATTTCATGGATTTCAATGAAGAACATGGAAAAAGCACAGAAAACGTGGATAAAAAATTTTGCAACGGACTTTTTATCTATAAAGTTTTTTTTAGCCCTTTTTCTCTTTATCAACAGTTCCCCCAGGCGAAAAACCGTTCCTAGTCGGCTGCACTCACCGATTCCGGTCAACTGAGTGCTGGTCGTCTCGACAGGCGTCAATTCTGTCACTTCTCCTTCATAAACGTCTTTCTTTTCTTTTACTCTCAAGCCTAAAATCCATAAAATTCTAGGAAAATCAAGTAATATTGCTACCAATGGCTCTTCTGAAGTTGCGCATGAGGATTTCCGTCTTTTTCACCTCCGCTGAGTACACCTGGAAAATTTAAAGGTCATAAAAAAGATGGCAAATTTCAAAAAAGGCTTTCCGAAGGTTCAAATCTGAAGTTCTGATAGGTGAATTCCACTACTTCTTATGAATATTTTTTTCATTTCGAGAAATGCCAAAAAAATTTTTAAAGGAACAAACACAGGAAAGAATAAAAAAATAAAACTCAAAAGCAAAAAAATTTCAACCTCTGAAAGTTTGCAAGCGTTCAAATTTGATAGGAAAAACACAATTTGCGGTCTTTAAAATCATTATTTTAAAAAAACTCTTTCAAGAACGTGAAAAAAAGAACCTATTCACCTTCAAAAATGACCGAAAAACTAAAAAAAAGGGCGTTAAACTTATAGGATTTGTCATAAAACTGGAAAAATAGGCATAATGATGGCTTCGGCGATGGAATTTCAAAAAAAAATCCCACATTCCCTGATAAAAAAAGCCATGAAATTAAAGTAAAAATCCATAAAAAAACAATTTTTCAAGAAAAATGTGCAAATTTTCATCTTTCTAGTTAATTTCTATCATATTATATTCAAAAACTCCACCTCACTGGCCACGATCGGCACGAAAGGCACACTGTCGCCCAACTCCTGGGCCATGGCCAAGGCGATCGCCGTTTTTCCAGTTCCAGGAGGCCCGGCAAGCAGTACAGCTCTTCCGGCCATACTTTTTCCTCTAATCATATCAACGACAACAGCGGCAGCGGTACGTGCGTCTTGCTGACCGACGAAGCCGGCGGCCTGAATGCAAAAATATATAAAAATACTCTATTTTATGATATTTTTTCACAGATAAAAAAAAACTTACCTTAGGCAAAGCTTCCTTCGTATCCTGATCAAGTCCCAAGCCTTTCACATGACTGTGAGCAGCGATTCGTTTACTTTGACGAGCACTCGATTTAACCTAGAGCATTGAAATTTCAGTGAAAATTATGATTATAATTCAAAACCTCCTCGATTGGAGCCAAACGAGTTGAAGTGGCGGCCACTTGTGGCTCATCAACTTCCATTTCGATCGACATTTCTTAATTTAAACAATTTATAAATAATATTAAAAACTGAAACCGAACGAAATATCAAAGCGAAATGAAAGAAATTCTCAAAGATCATTGTTAATAAAGAAGTTTTTTTCAAAAATAAAGGATCACGGAGAGAATTCAGAGAAAAAAGAACAAAAAGAAGAAGCAACGAAAAATTTGAATTACCTCAAGCGCCTCCGTAAATCGACACACAGAATCGCGGCAAAGTTTTCAGGACACTAGGGAGCCTGCGCCTTTAAAAATATAGCTTTGTTCGCGCCTCTTGAGTCTCAAAGCTCTAGTCTTCAAAATTAGTAATAAGTATGAATTTGAAAAAAAAAATAAGAAATAAGAAATTAAAAAAAAACGAAAATTCACAAATTACGAAATTGAAAAAAGTGAGTTTTCCCTAAAAATCTTTTTTTAATGCGTGAACCTTTTGCACATTTCTTAAACAAGTATAATACGTCCTTGAAAATTCTGAAAATTAAGAATTCGTATCAAAAATAAAAAAATAGAAAGCGAAATAGAAAAAAAAGTTCCTAATTAAAGGGTGTTTATAGTTGGTCGAGCGATTGTCCTGCAACGAAGAGATTAAAGCTACTTTTACGCAATTCTTTTTTTCATTTTTTGCTTCATTTTTTTTTTCAGGTTTAATTTTAATATGGCACCGCACTTACTGCCAGTTTTACACGACAGCGACGACGATGACCAGGTAAAAGTGAAAAGTGGATTATCAAAACAGACTGCCAATTTTTCAGTATTCAGACGACGACGAACAATTGGATATATATTTAAATCGAGATTTTGGTAATTTTCAAAGACTTTCGTTAATTAAAGAACTTTTAGGCTTTAATTCTGACTCTGACAATGAGAACGTAATAATTGGCAGCGACGATGAGGAAATCGGAGACGGATGGGGTCCGACACGTAAATAAATTATTCAATCGTATCGTTTGTTGGTTTCTGATTACAGAGGATAGTACCGCCGATCAAGAAGAGAAAAGCGAGGAAAAAGCTGTTGAAATTGAAGAAAAGATTGATAACTTCTTGGATTCACTGTTAAATGAAATAAAATTGGATTTGAATTCGTGAGGGTATGAAATAAGATAAATGATAACTTCGAAGTTTCAGAGAGCCCGCCTTAATTCAAGAGGATAATGTCACAAGTGAACAAGTCGAAGAAGAACATGTAAATGAAGAAATAAAAGAAGATGAGGAACTTAGTGACGAATCTGACGCTGAAACCGTGATTTGCACGAGTTCTGAAGTCGGGAATCACGCTGATTTTGAGGATGAAGTGATAAATTTTGAGGAGAGCACGGAAAATGAAGAGATTTCAGCTTGATGAAATTGCACAAATTGAGAAAATCACGGCGATGGAAGAAGAATGTGTGAATCGCGATGATTTGCCTCAGTTTACGACGAGAAGGTTAGTTTTGCAGCTAAAACATTCGAAATTTTTGGTTCTTGACTTACTCAAAATTTCAAATCTTCGAAAAAAGAGACAAAAATTGAATTTTAGAACCGTCTACGGGCTCGCCTACAACGTGATGAACGGCGGACCACTCAAACCTCTTCGAGTTTCCAAAAGTCTATAAAAATCAATAATTTTCCAAGTTTTCAGGATGACGCCGTGACGAAATCCGAGTGCTGGGTGGACTATGCAAAAGTGGCTGTCAGTTTTAGGAAGAAAAAGCATTTTTTTTTTATTTTAATCAATTTTCAGTTGAAAAAAGTGAAACAAACTGAAGCGTTCCCTAAAAAAGTTGAGATGAGGTCTCCGATTCAATTCGGAACCAAATTGAAGGTTCTTTTCAATAATTTCAATGCAAATTGTATGATTTTCAGTTTCCAAACATGGAAAATACGACTATTATCACCAGGGGAAGCGAGAAAATCGCAAATTTGGAGACGATCGACTTGCAGCGAATTATTCGCAACGCATTTAACGCTAGGAAATTCTGTGTTGTACTTTTTGGCGTGGAAGATGATGGAACGGTTAGTTAAAAAAATAAAAAGTGGTTTGCCCAGGATTTCTATGTAAAATGGATAGAAAGTTGTAAAAAAAGCCAACGTTTGATTTTGGTTCATTTTTGAAGTCCCTACCTTAATTTTCAGAACTGTAAGTTGAAAACTAGTCGAAATCAATTATATTGATCAAATTATTCAAGCTTTAGCTTCAAATAATCGATTTTTTTGCAAAAAAATTTAGAAAAATCGTGTAAGAAACTGTTTTTTTGTTATTTTTCATGCCTTATTTCTCACTAGGATAAGATGAAAAACATTTTTTTAGAAATTGGATTTGAAAGTTTTATTATAACTGCTTCGCGGCTGGCTTGAGACATCGAAAAAAATGGGTCCTGACACGATAATGCGCGAGATAGTGTCTGGTTGCTGGAGAGCGCAGACAGGCCACGCCCTCTTTTTGTCCCAACTGTGAATACAGTGGTGTCACTGAAGTTAGGAATCAGAATCCCCTTAAGGGATTTTTTGTATCTTCTAGTGACCACTTGAGTATTTTTTTCCGTACCTGGGAATTTTTACCTGTGACTAGGTTTCTCATAAATCCAGGTAACAGGGGAAGAAAAAAAAATGAGTCTGCAGTAAAAATTTTTCGAGAAAAAGATGCTTCCTAAAAGCGTATTCCTGGATTTTTCATCATTTCGATCTGATTTTTCTGGAATTCCAGGTCACCGGAAATGATCTGGACGCTGTCAAACGCGACAATATTCGTCTTGCTTTGGACACGGCGGTCCAAAATGACTTTATTCCCTCGATTGAAAATGTTCTGGACGTTTGTGACGCAAATTTCGTCCCGGTTTTGGGAGCACCTACAGATTCTACATATGTCACGATCATTCGGGTGAAGCAACGGAGAAATCAGGTAAAAAATGAATCAAAAAAGATTTGCCAAGTGCCCTTTCTAGGGTTCCTGACAACTTTAGGGCCATTTATTTTTGATTTTAAACGTTTAGAATGCTGAACGAGTAAGATATTTTGAGAGAAACGACTAAATAAAAAAATCAAATTAGAAAAATAATTTCTGAAAAACAAGAAAGTTCAGAAATCCTATAGACAAGGTGCTGAAAAAAGCCATCAAAAATCACTTTCCTTTGAAAAAATTCAAATTTTGAGACTCAGTTTGCCAAAAACCGTTATTTCCTGTTAGTTTTTCACCATAATGTTCCTTGCAGGTGTTAAGAGTGGTCCCTATAGGGGTCAGGGGTATAAACAGTCATTATAGGGACCGAAAAAGTATTCCCCATAGGGGTAAAATCAAGGTGGTCTCTATAAGAGTTCAGGGTTCGACTCCTTAGCCCCAAAAGCTTAAGTAGACCCTATAGGGGTCTTTCAACTTCTTTGAAATAACGCTTATTTTTATTGGACCCTGTAAGGGTTGGTAAAATGGAAGGAACTCTTTAAGGGCCCCTAAGGTTGCCCCTATAGGGACCATTCTGGAGTCTCTAAGTAGACATCCATTCAAGCTCTTTTATTGTTTACTGCACATGAAACTGATCAATCAAGATTTCTAAGTTAAAAGTTAGAAGGAATAATTTTTAAGAGAAATAATTTGAAATGTAAAGAAAAATAGGATTTTTAGAAGGTTATTCATTTTTTCTACTGGCTATGTCTTGAACTGAAAGTCCTTTATTTAATTTTCCTTGTTCAGAACTACAAATTGGCCTCGGATTCGATCAAGGAATAATAACTGAAGAACGTAAAGTAATCCTGTAAAATCGAAATTCGTTCCGTTTTATTACATTGCCAGTTTAAAAATTTTTGAATCTATAAAGCATTTCTTTGCATTGTGTTGTTTCAGATGTTGAATGTGAAGCGAATATCTATTTTTTTTTCGAAAAGAGCGCATGCACTTTTGCCCCGTGGTGTTTGCACACTTTCGCCGTTTCAAAATTTTCAAACATTTCAAAAAAGGCCCTTTTCATGTTTTTAAACTCCGAATGGCGGGGAAAGTTAATATTCGCTATGGGACCTCGTTAATGCCATTTTTCTCCGAGAACTTGCTATTAATCGTGCCAAGAAGTGAGGATTTTGCTGATTCATCAGTTTTCGTAAGTTTTTTTTGATTTTTGAAGTAAAATACTGTCTGGAAAATGTCTAATTTGGCCAAATGAAACAGCTATTTGGTTTTTCATACGAATTGTGTTATTCTGAAGGCGTTGTGTTGATAGATTTCTCAAAAAGGCCCTAAAATTGACTCAAAATGCCATGTTTTCACGTGGGTCCAAAATATATCCAACTTCAAGTCAATTAGTAAGAAAAATAAGCAGAACTTCTATATTTTCCCGCTTTTAACGTCTACTGAGCAAGCTGTAACAAAATTTTAACAAAATTTGATGTATCAAGTTAAAAAATAATAATTTTTCAGCCACCATCAAGAAACGCGTCACCGCCAGTGAATAAAAAGCCGCCATATTCGAAAAAACCCTCAATTTCCGTGATTTTGAGTGCCACGGAGGACAATTCGATTTTATATACTTGGCAAAAACAGCGAATTCAGGAGATGGGACTTGCTTCTTTTCGGAAATATATGACAGGTTTGATGTGAACTTGTAATTATGATATCAATATAAGAACTTCAAAAAGTTTCAAAATTAGGTTTATATAGCTTTCGGATTTTTAAAAAAACGCGCAGAAAAAGTTCATTCAATGCTTGAAAATAAAAAAATTATTCCCTAAAAGGCGCGTTTGAGGCTTTTTTCCAAAAGTTCCATCAAGACTTGGCCCATGTGATAACAGGAAAATTGTTCTTGAAGCAATTTTCGTGCAAAACAAGGCATTTGTAAGAAATTTTGAACTCCTATAACGCTGGAAAAAAAGTACTTTTTAAAAAAACTTTGAGGAATTCTAAAAAAATCTGAAAAAAATAAGGAAAAACTGCTTTTTTTGCCCTGGGGGATCTGTAACTAGAAATTAAGGATCTTTCAATTTTTTTGAAATTCTGGTCATCTTAAATCAAAAATAGTGTTATTTTTTAAGGCCTCGAAGATTCTGGAAGTATTTTGAATCAGATAAGGCCTGATAAAGCAATAGAACAGCGAAATTTTGAAATATTGAAGTAAGATTAAAAATTTTTTCATGTTGTTTACAAGCCGAAATTACACGAGTTTGACAAAATATAGAAAAATCGAAAATTCAGTACAAGAAAAGCCACAAAATCATCAAGCGCGAAACGTTTAAAAATCTCGTATATTTGGAATTTTTATGGTCATTTATGAGCTTCGGAACGTAGAAAATTCCAACAAAATCTTAAAATTACAACCCTTAAAGAGCCACTAGATAAAGTCCCTAAACTGGCAACTTCCAGAGAGAATGACCCTCGGAACTTCAATGCACTCCGCCGCTCAGAAACTTCTCGTGGCCGTGAAAAAGCAGGAGCTTCCAGCCTCGGATAAAATCATTACCTATGTTGGTTACCTTGGTAATCAATCAATAAATATGAAAAAAATAGGTAGGTCTCGATCCGAAGTCCCCGGCCAGCAAGTACGTCATGAGCATTGTGCCGATCATCGGCGAGTTGAAAAAGGATGACGTCATCGCTTATGAGAAGCCGGTGACGTCACCGAAATTAGGATTCCAAGGACGGTTCGACGCTGTTTTCCAGTACAGGTAATGAAGAGGAAGGGAGCACTTTAGGGATATTTAGAGGCGAAACCTGCATGGTGGATTGGAAGACGTCGCCAGCTGCCTCTTCGTTCAGTAAGCAAGGTGATGAGAGGTTAATTAATCAGGTGATTGGTCCAAAAATCGATAATTATGTTCCAGTATGAGCTACCAAACGTACAGCCGTCAAGTGGCCGCCTACGCCGCCGCCTTCAATAACGACGGCAATTTCCAAGCCGAACCCATGGTCTCCAGAGGACTTCTGGTCAGCGCCAAGGAAGACGGAACCCCGGCGGACGTCTTCGAACTGGATCAGCAGAATATCGAGGTCCGCGGCTCCAGAATGAGACCCAACTCGACGTGATTCAGAAGAGCTACGACGACTTTAAAGGACGGTTGTGGAGCTTCTGGGAAAAGCTGCGGACCGCCAAACCCCACAATGGATTCGTCGACTTTGCCTACACGCCCTGAAAAAGTCGCCCAACATTTTCTCACGTTTTACCGGTACCCTAGCTCGATATTTACTGTATGAATGAAGTCTTTTTCTCTTTCAAAGCTGATAAAAAAAAGTTAAAGGCTTCGGAAGACGTCCAAAATAAGTTTTTATCGGATTTTTAAGAAACTGAAGAGTTTCAAAAAAATGGGCAAAGGGCGTTCTAAAAAAATCTGGACTCGTCTCTAAATTCAAAAATTTGAAAAAAATCTATAAATTCTGAAGTCCACAATTAATTTCATGACTAAAAATCCAAATTTACAAGATTCCCACGTCAATCGATAGTAAATGACGTCAGAAATCTGAATATTCAAATCAAAAAAAGTCTCAGGCTTTTAGAAAAAAAGATATGATTTTTCGAAGTTTGGCGTTTTTTGAAAAATTGGTCATTTTCGAAAAATCATAACTTCGTTCTTAGAAACCTAGGGACTTGAGAACCTAGTTTCTCTTGAACTCTTTGATCTCCTCTATCGATTGATATAAGATCCATATCGATGGGCTTTCATGAAGTCAGAAGGTTGAAAAAATCCATACTTTTTTCGATTTGTCCAAAAGTGGAAATTTTTGAGTTTAATCACATCAATCGATAGGAAATGACGTCAGAAATCCAAATATTCAGATCAAATTTCTCCTATTCTTCTAGAAAAAAAGTTATGATTTTCAAAGATTTCCATTTTTTGAAGGTTCGGTTATTTCAAAAAAATCATAACTCCGTTCTTAGGGGCCTAGGAACTTGGAAACCTAGTTTCTCTTGAACTCCTTGATCTCCTCTATCGATTGATATAAGATCCATATCGATGACGTCAGAGGGTCGAATGGAAAAAATCCAGAGGGCGGCACTTTTTTCGATTTTTCCGAAAGTGGAAATTTCCGAAATCAATCGATAGAAAATGACGTCAGGAATCATAATAATCAGCTCAAAAAAGTTCCAGGCTTCTAGAAAAAAAAATATATGATTCTTCAAAGTTTCCAAGGAGACTATAACTAAAACAAAACCTGAAAAGGACCAGCTCAATTTTAATTATACCCAAGCTCAAATCTAGCAAAAAATCCAAAAAATAAAGCCATTTATCACGGGAAAACGTTAGAAATATGTATAGAAACTCAGAAAGCGAAAAAATTTTGGCACGTTTTGCTGTACAAATTGTAAAAATTGGTGATATAAGGGGGAAGGAATGAAAGGGTGGTTAGCATTTGCTGAGGAGCTGCTTGGCCTCCACGAGAAGCTCCTTCTCGTTGTCGTTCTCCGGGGCGAGTTGGACGCCCTCGTTGAGGTATTTGCCAGCCGAGGCCTGTGAATCATCAATCAATACTTTATTGATTATTGACTTAACGATCGATGCCAAATATAGAACGAATTGTTTCAGGAAAAGGAACTGGGGAATCTTAAGTGGCCATTATAGAGGCTGGCCAAGGACTACTTGAAGAGGACACTAAAGCGGCCACTAAACCCACCCCTATAGTGGTCACTTTTTTCTTTTTTAGTGGCTACTTCAGTAGTTTTTCATCCAGTATTCCTTCCAGTAACTCTGATAATTTTAAAACAAACAGATGGGATCAGTTATGTTGACCCATTGACCCCTAAAGTGGCCACTGAAATTTTTAGTGGTCTAGTAGTAGCACTTAGACCCCTATAGTGGCCACTAATTCGACTACTATAGGGGCCACTAAAACGTCAAAGCCCTATAGTGGTCACTAAAAATTTTCCCAGAAAGTTCCAGTTGCGCTCCATGGGTAATTGTATTGATTGTCCAAGAAAAAAAGGTCATTTTTCTAGTTAATTACGCTCCAATGATAAATTTTTTAGAAAAATGGCGAATTTAAGTGAAATTCGCTTTAAATTTCATTGAAGCTTTTGGAAAGAAAATAATTTTATATTCACTCTTGAATTTAAAAATTCAAAAAAATAAATTTTTTTTTTTGAGCAGAGCTAGCGACGAATGGACTATCACCACATTAATTTTCAAAAAATGTAATTTTCCGTAAAAATAAAGCGCTAAAAAAACTATTGAAAAAAAAAAAAAACCATAAATTTGGTTTCTTTCCATAAAAAAATTTCTACAAACGGTAATCGACCGAAAAAAATTATGTTGACCAAATTTTCTTAATGAAAAATTTCCCGGCCTAATATTTCCAAAAAGTGTAAATAAAGCCTTGCTATCGATTTATTACAGTCTTGGCTCAAAGCGCCGAAAAATCCGATCAATAAATCAAAAAAAATTTTTTTTTTCTCACGCTCTATGGATAAAGATAATTATAGCTAAGCGTCTTTAAACACCCAAAAAAAACAGTATCAAAATTAAAATTTTGAACTCATCCTTATCTCTTTTGAAACATATTCAGGATTTAGATACGACATTTCCCGAAACATGACTTAAAACGCCCAAAAAGTCAAAAAAATCTTATCATGAGTCTTTTTTTTTCGGTTATCTTATTACATGAAAAAATTCCCAGCTCAAAAAGTCAAAATTGATCTCAAATGTCCTTCTCATTTTCGACACCATATTGCTGACCGCGACGCGACCGCAACGCCTCCCAAACCAACCTTGTCGCCGGCGGCAAGGTAGGCCTTGGCGAGGAAGACAATGTTCTCGAGCCACTTGGGGTTCAAGTCGTAGGCGGCTTTCAGGTCGGCGATCGCCTCTTCGATCGTCGCCGTGGGCGGAGTCGCGTAGAACACGGCGGCCGCCTGGAAAAAAAATCCTCATTTCTCAAAAATTGACATTTACACAGTGATAACAGAGTTTCATTGAAAAGAGTTGCTGAAAATGTTTTTTTTTAGAAAAGGGAATTATGGCTTTTTCTTTCTAAAGCTATATCCCTTCAATTGAATCTCATATTGTTCTAAGTGCCTTATTCTTCGAAGTATTTGTGAACCGTCAAACTCAGGAATTCTAAAGTGATCCCTATAGGGGTTAGGTGGGAAAACAGCCCCTATAGAGGCCGAAAAAGCGGTCCATACAGGGGTAAAATCAAGGTGGTCACTCTAGGGATTTAGGGCCTGATATCTTGGCCCCTAAAGCTTAAGTGGTCCCTATAGGAGTCACTAACTAAAATTTCTGTAAGGGCCACTTTTGCAAGCTTTAATAGCCCCTTTAGGGGCTGGTAAAGTGGTCTCTAGAGAGGACCCTCGAAAGGCTTTCAAGCTTTTCCCTATAGGGACCACTCTGGAGTTCTTTTTCATTGAAAATTTTCCTTCAAAATTTAAGTTTGAAAAATCAAATACAGAAAAAACAAGGCTTGTGCGCTCCATGGACAAGTATCTTGGCCGTCGGTAACGAAAACTGGACGCTTTTCGAGAGGTTCTAGGGACCACTTAAGAGCTCTGACGTCGCTAAAGTGGTCACTTGAAATGCTCCGACACGTCCGGAAGGCGTTACCAAGGTCTGAGAGCATTCAAACGCTTATGAGAGGTTCTAGGGATCACTTAAGAGCTCTGAAATCGCTAAAGTTGCCCCTTGAAGTGGTCTGACACGTCCGAGAGGCGTTCCCAAGGGCTGAGAACATTCAAACGCTTTCTGATAGGTTCTAGGGATTACTTAGGGCACTAAAGCCGCTAAAGTGGTCACTAGAACAGCTCCGACACGTCCGGGACGCGTTACCAAGTGCTGAGAACATTTTGACGCTTTTCGAGAAGTTCTAGGGATCACTTTTAAGTCTTAAAAGAATCTTTAAGCCTCTAAAGTGGTCTCTGGAAGTGCTCCGGCACGTCTGGGATTTTCTCTTGGATTTTGTTTCATATCCAATTCTTTAAAAAGTAACCTTCTCGATGGATTTTTTTTTTCTCATTCCCGAAACCTTTCTCTCGAGCCAGCTCAAGTTGGCGACGTTGAAGGCCCACCGGCCGCGCAAATGGAGCAACGAGTACTCCTTGGCGTCCATGGTCAGCGCCTTGTCCAGGTACTCCTTGCACTTTTTGCCCTGCTCGATCTTTTCCTTGGTGCCGAGGAACTCGGTGATCTGGCCCGACATGATGGCCGCCCATTTGGCGGCCAGGAAGTTGTTCGGATCTGCCGCGAAAGCTTCAGTCGCGTATTTTTGGCCTGAAAATCGGTTTCCGATAAAAATTGACGTTTAAAGTTCAGATTCTAATGTGTATATAGTTAGGAAAAAGCTCTGAACGCTTATTTTTGGCCTGAATTCCGGTTTTTTCGTGAAAAAATGTCGTTGAAAGTTCAAATTCTAATGTGTATGCAGTTAAGGAAAAACTCTAATCGCTAATTTTTCACCTAAACTTTGGTTTTCAAGAAAAATTGGCCTTCAAAGTTCAAATTCAAGTGTTTATGCAGTATATAAAAAAACATTTGATCGCTTTTTTGCCTAAAACTTGATTTTGAATACTAAAAAAAAGTTTGGCCCGGTATTTTTGACTTGAAAATCGTATTTTCGAGCAAAATTGACGTTTCAAAGTAAAATTCAAGGCTTTACAGTTAGAAAAAACGTTCAATCACTGATTTTTGACTCGAAATCTGGATTTCAAGAAAAAATAAATGCTTTTTTGTCAACTTCTAAAGCAAAACTAAGGCTTTAGCCGCGTATTTTGGCCCAAAAACAACTTTTTCGAAAAAACTTGATGTTGAGATTTCAAATTTAGGCATTTTTACAGTACACTTGTCTCAGGATTAAAAACTGGTTTTACAGGACCAATTGGTGACTTTTCACGCTCACATCTCTACGAAAAAATCTTCATTAGGAAACTTCGAAAAGCTTGAAAAAGCTCTTTTTTGATTCAATTTGCATATTTTGCAAACTTTGTAGCTTCATAACTCAAAAAAAAAGGGAGAAGGGGTGAAAAAAAAAACCTAAAACCGATTTTCCAAGACCAAAAACTTTTCTGGGCAACTATAAATCCAATCAAAAGCCTCAGCCGCATAACTTGGGTCTGAAGAAAGTTAGGAAATTTGTTCTTTCCCTTTTTTCGGCTCGAAAATATGTTTTCAAAAGCAAAACTGTTGATTTTGGCACACTTATACATCCAATGAAAAATCTCGTTTTGGGCAGAAAAAATTTTCAAAAATAAAATTTGACATTCTAGATTCATATTCAAACTCAATCCATTAATGAACAGCTCTATTCAAAAACTTTTTTTGGCCCGGAAAAATAGACTTTTCATTTTTGAAATAGTTCCAGCGTCTCAAAATCGAGTTATTCGAGAAAAAAAACCCCTTTTTTTCGAACTTTGAACGGTCAAATCTCACTAAATATTCAAAAAATAAACCTTATTTCAAAATCCAACTTTTTTCCTTGTTGAACCAACCTTCAGCCACGATGTCCTTCCTCTTGGATTTTTCGGTTTTGCTGCCGATTTCGTGGCAAAACTTGGCGAGTCGCCAGAGAAGTTCGGCCGATTTGTCGCCATTCGTGTAGTTCTGGAAACTCGAATAGAAAAGTGGGCCGCATTTGGAATGGCTCAACTTATTCAAGTTGTTTTTGAGAACTATTTTTGAGAAGAAAAATCCAATTTCGCTTCTAAAACAGTTTTTTTAAAAAGCTCATTAGTCGTTGAAAAAAACCACTTTTTGAAATTTTTTTTTCCATTCCACAAGCAAAAAAATCATGATTCCTTTTTCAATTTCCAACCAATTTTTCTTCAATAAAATCATTTTATTCAGATTTTTTTTTTTGAGAGTAATCTGAGAAAAAAAAACCAAATTTTTGCTTCGAAATCTGTTTTTAAAGCTTTTAAATCGATCAAAAAACGATTTTTTAAGTCTTTCTTCATTCCACAAGCAAAAATCGAGATTCTCCTTCATTTTCCAACCAATTTTCTTCAAAAAAATCAAATTTCGAACCGTTTTCAAGGATTTGTATCCTTCCTGAACGCGGTCGGTACCGAAAAAGCGCATCGACGTCGGCAAAAGACTGAAAATACATTTTTTTCATTTTTTTGAAAACCTTAATAATTAAAAAAACTAACCATGATTTTAAATGAAATTCGTCAAAAAAAGCGGCTGGTTAAAGCGCTGAAAAATGTCACCAAGAATATTTATCCCAAATGTTAAAAATTCGACCCGAAAGCGACGCGAAATATAAAAAACCCATAAAGAGGAAGGTTTTGAAACGAAAAAAATGAATGAAAAATCTAGCTAGAAAAATTTTTTTGTGATGACCGAAAATTAATAGAAAAACGTTCGAAATGGCTTAAAAAAACGAGAAAAATTCCAATCAAGAAGATTTATTCAAGTTCAAGACGTTCAAAGAACGATTAAAAAAAGCCTCATTTTTTTCAAAAAACATTACCTATTTAAAAATGAAAAAAAGACCTGAAACTATTCAAAAATCGAAAAAGGCAAAAAAAGGTCAACTTTCTGGCGCCAAAAAAAATTTTTTGGTCAAAAATTATCTATCCATATGATAGACTTGCACGTAGATTTAAAAAAAGTTAAAATTTATTTTTTTAAGCCATTTCTGTCCAGGACAATATATTTATAAAAAAATGAAAAAAACTATTGCAAACATAAAGTTTTTTTCAATTATTTCGAATATTCTGCGTTTGAAACGTATTTCAAACCTTAAATGAACTGGAAATTTTTCTAAAGTTCATTTTTTCGTTCGGAAAATGATCAAAAGGCCGAAAATTCTATCAAAATCACATTTTTCCAAGGCAGCATAGAAAAATGGTCATTGAAAGGCTTCAAAACTGTCAAAAAGCCGTAAAACTACTGCTTTCGACGCGTTGGAAGTACATAAAACGGTGAAACTGATAAAATACTTTCTTATCTTCAACACGTTTGAGAAGCCCTTCTATCAATCTTTCGTCGAGAGGGAGGGAAAAAAACTTGAGGGACAAGAAAAACACGCTGTTCTATGCTCTTTGAGGGCTTAGGCCACAGTGGAGCCGATGGACTTTGGATCCGATTTTCGGAAGCTTAAAAACACGCCATAGAAAACACGCACTGACGCACAACTATCATTTCCTTTCACAGCTTTCCAAAAATCAAAAATGGTCTACAGAACTATAGGACGACTTTTTTTGAAAAAAACCACAAGCTCCAAAAAAATTTAATAAAAAAATACAACTTCAAAACTATAAAAAAACATTTTTTTGGATAAAAAAATGACGAAATTGATGAATCAACTGTATGGTTTGTGAAAGAAAAAAACCGGGTTTCGCCAAAAATTTTTCGAGGCCGTTTCGTTGAACTTCTTGGTCGGCGGTCTTTTCTTATTGTGAAGAAAAAAATTTGAAGATTTTACTTAATTTTTAAAGTTAAGTAAGCTAAAAGATTAAATATTTCAATAAATATTCAGAATATCGACAAAAATGGATTTTTTTTAGCCGTTGAAAAACGTGGATTTTTTTAAGATTTCGAGCTTTTTTTGCGATTTCGAGCTTGTTTTCGAGATTTTGAGCTTTTTTTTTTCATTTATTTTGTAAGTTTCAACTTTGTACATTAATCTTGATGAATCAGAATCAGGATCGAAATTTTGAAGCGTTTTTAATTAAAACGAATAAAAAAATTGAATTCATGATGAAATCTGATAAAAAAGACAGTATATAGCTCAACTTTCTAGCAGAAAAAGCAGAAAAATCCAATTTTTTGACTCAAAAGACCATGACAACGTCAAAAACTAAGAACGATCCATTATTTATGTCCGAAAAAACGTCATCTTTCTCAACTCATACTAAAAACAATCACGTGGCCATTTTTACACCCAAAACCCCGAAAAATAAGACGAAAATCGATTTTGAAACGAAAACGAGGCGTTGGGAAACGAGGCAAATAACCAAAAAGAAGAAAAAAAAAACAAACATCTCTAGGGCAATCGATCCAATTTGCCGTGTATGTTTCCCTACTTACAATCGATTTTTTGCCATTTAAATTTCGAAAAGGCTTTTAGTTAAATTGGAAAAAATAAACTAATTAGCTCCATGTCCATCCTCTCAAAGGGAGAAAATCGTTTCTCCTTTAAAACAAGAAAACTCAAAAAAATTCTTTTAAACATGGAAAAAATTCCTGAAACTCCTTAGAGCCTTCAAAATTCCTAAAACTCCTCAGAACCTTTGAAAAAAATATCAAAAAAAGAAAAAAATTGAAGTTTGAGAAGAAATTTCAAGTCGACAAACAAATTTCCCCCTTGGCAAAAAGGACAAGTGCGCTCCAGCGAACTACGTCAAAATTTTGAAAAATTTTCGTTAAAAAAGGTATTTTTAGCATAAAAAGTGGTTCTAAGGCTCAAAAATATGCTCATAATCTTGTCTATCGATGGAAAAAAAGCTTAATTTTTCTCAAAGTTCAAATTTCGCGTATGTTCAAGAAAAAAAGCTCGATTTAAAGTTTGAAGCGGGTGAAAATCCCTTAATAAACATTAAAATTGAAGCCAAAAATTTTTAAAAATACTGGAAAATTCCGAAACGATTTCTCAGTCATTTTTTTGCTGTGTAGAAATCATGAAAACGTCCAGATTTTGAAGAAAAATTGTCAAAAAGGTAATTTTAACATAAAAAGTTGTTCTGAAGCTCAAAAATCTGCTCACAATCTTGTCTATCAATGAAAAAAAGCTTGAATTTTCTCGCCAAAAAAATCAAAACTGGCAATTTTCGAGAAAACGAGCTTTTTTCTAGCTTTGAAATGGATCCCTAACATCAAAATTGAAGTCAAAATTTTTTTTGATATTCCGAAACGGTTTTTCAGTCAATTTTACTGTGTAGAAATCATAGATAAGTGGAAAAATTCAACACGAAAATGGCGAAAACTGAACAGAAGTATACGAAAAATGATTTTCCCTGAAGTTTCCTCGGCTTATAAAGGCCCAAAATTAGATTTTTTCGAAGTATTCCAATGGGGCGAGAATGGTCATAAACAACTTTTGATAGTTTTAAAACGTGTAAAATGAATTAAAGCCACAAAATTCCCGCACGAAACATCAAAACCATGACTCAAAGCGCCAAAAAAACAGTTTTTCTTACGAATTTGTTGTTGAAAACTCTTCCAAAAGCTCGAAAAATCAACAGAAAATGATAAAAAACGAACCACTGTACTGATAGTGATCGGCTTTGCGGAAGGATCGCACAAATTCGGTATCGAAACGGTTCCATTGTCCCTAAAAAAGGTAAAGATCTGTAAAATGCGACCATTTCGGGACAAGTACACAGGTGATCGAAAGTAACATTGAACGATGAAGACGACTTTCAAAAAGCAATAATTTATTGAATATGTGAAAAAAAAAATGGAATGATCGGTTAAAAATCAATAAAACATGGACAAAACTAGAGATTCGGATCGATTGGATTTTTTTTTTCGGTTTTTGGTTGAAAATGGAACTTTTTAAATGCATTATGACGTCATTAGGATCTTTCCCAGTGACGCCACGATTTTGTCACGCTCCAAATCGTTTTGAAAATTTTAAAAGTACAAGCCCGTAAAATACACATTTTCATATCATTTTTGGATTTTCCCATCTTTCCAAAAGCCTTCAAAAAATTCTGATGACGTCATCAGTTCGAAAATAACGTCATATAATTCTCGTAAAAAACTTTTAAATTACGTCATTTTTCGCAAAATTTTACTTAATACCAATATTGTTTCAAAGGTCTTATTAAACTGTCAAGAGTCTCGAAATGACGTCATTAACGTCATAAAATTGACGGTGAAAACGTTTCAACGTGACGTCATTAAATCCCAGAAAAATAATTTAAACGATGACGTCATAAAAATGGATCGTATAATGTTTTAACGTGACATTATTGTACTTCAGGAAGAGAATTTTGAAGATGACGTCATAAATCAAACGTAAAATGTTTAAACGTCCGTTATGACGTCATTAAACTTTCGAATTTTAAAGGTAACCTCATAAATCAAACGTAAAATGTTTAAACGTCCGTTATGACGTCATTAAACTTTCGAATTTTAAAAATGACATCATAAATTGAACGTAAAAAGTCACGCGTCAGTTATGACGTCATTGATTTTCCGAATTTTAAAAATGACGTCATAAATTAAACGTAAAATGTTCAAAACGTCAGTTATGACGTCATTGAACTTCCGAACTTCAAAAATGACGTCATACAAATGAACCTAATTTTTTTATTTTTTTTATCTAAATCTACTCTTCTAAACAAAAAAGGGTCAACCCGCTCCAAATATGACGAAAAAATCGATCCGAACCCCCCAAAAAAGTCATCACCAAATAATAGATCACCATTCGTCTTCGGCGTCAGCGTATTCCGAGTCGGAAGTGACGGAGAAGTTGCGTGGAATCATCGACGTCTGAATCCGCTTCGGGGTGACGTCACCAGCGAAAGAAGACGTCGACGGCGAGTCGGCATCTGGAGTCGTCGTGTTTGGGGGGACTGGGGGGTCTTTCTTGACTATGGACACTTTTGGGAAGCAGCAGAATATCATAATTGGTTGATTTTAGCTTGAACTCGAGGTGGAAGGGCGCGGCTGGGGGAAACAAAAAACGGGTTTTCTCGACAAACTATAGGTGTTTGCTTATCATGTGGCAATTGGAATTCGGTTGTTTTCTCTAATTTGTTGTGATTTCGGAACTAAAGTATGCTGAGAAGTATTCACGAGGATCTCCAAAGATCGTTAAAACCGGAAAATATGTGAAAGGACTTGAAATTCTGAAAATTGGATAGCCGTTGCCTTATTGAATGGGTCCTGAAGGGAAAATGGAGAAAGCCCCTAAGGAGGTATATGAAAGGACCCCTAAGGGACCCCCTAAATGGTCACTTAGGACCCACTATAGGTGTTTGCTTATCATGTGGCGATTGGAATTCGGTTGTTTTCTCTAATTTGTTGTTATTTCGGAACTAAAGTATTCTGAGGACTATTTGAGGTTCAGAAGGATCTCCAAAGATCGTTGAAACCGGAAAATATGTGAAAAGACTTGGAACTTCGAAAATTGAAAAGTCGTTGCTTTTCTGAGTGGCTCTTAAAGGGGAAATGCAAAAAGCCCCTAAGGAGGTATATGAAAGGACCCCTAAAGGACCCCCTAAATGGTCACTTAGGGCCCACTATAGGTGTGGATACGGAGGTATTCGAAAGGACCCCTAAAGGACCCCCTAAATGGTCACTTGGGACCCACTACAGCATTTGCTTCATGTGGCGATTGGAGAAAAAGAAGAAATATACGAAAGAATCTCTTTTTTGACCCCTATAGAACCCCCTAAATGGTCATTTAAGACCCACTATAGGGATTTTGCAGAATATGGCTAGTAGGAAATCGGGGGAAAAATAATTTTCGTTTCTTTAGGATTCCGGATGTGGAAACACCTCTTACAGTTCTGAAAGAAAAGGAAAACTCGCTAAAGTTGATTCAGAAAGAGCAATTAACTGAGATCCCCGACCCAAAACGACTTGCGCTAAAATCTAGGAAAAGAGAAAGTCACTAAATGATCAAAAAGTCGAGCCATTCCCCATGCGACCAATTCTTTAGACAAAAATGAAGCATAATAAAGCCTTTTTTTTCAAAAAAATCGACATAAAAGTCTTCTTCACCATAACTTTTTGAAAGACGAGAGATCAACAACTTCCTGAAGAGACGTCAGAGAAAAATACGCTTCCTGTTTCTCTGGCGTCTCTTCAAAACCCTGTTGACCATCCAACCGATCCACTTGAGGGGATATTATTAGAAGGGAAGAAGAAGCATTATTTTGAAAAGACGCCAGAAACTCTGTTCGTCTGGCGTCTCTTCAGGCCGCTGTTGATCTCTCGCTTTTGATTTTTGATTAGAGACATTGAAATGATCATAAATCACTAAATCAGGCTTCTAGGCTATTCCCGGGTACGCCCGTCTGCGCTCTTCACCATCTGGGCACTGTTTCTTCTCTTATCGTGTCGGGACCCATTTTTCTTTGGCTCAAGCCAGATTCGGCTCTACAACTGAGGCTATTTTAGTCGTAATCTCACCAATGAACCCTATGCATTTCTGCACTCTCCACCTTCCAGGCACTATTTCCCTTATCATGTCAGGACTCATTTTCGAATATTCTGCCCCTTCCCAAGCTCCCACTGCTCCTACCAGTCCTAAGCGGAGCCGCGAAAGTGACACTTCTAGGGGTTGAAGACGTGGGTCTTCTGATGGCGGGCGACGCCGTCGCCACCGTGTTCTTCACCTCGGAGAGCTCGGCCTCGAGGCTCCGCAACTGCATTCTCATCACCATCACCTGGTCCCTAAGAGCCCAAATTGTTCGGAGTCTTGAGTCTCATGGTCAACTTGAGCTGTTCGACGATCCACTGGGTCCTTTCCCGTTCGATTTCGACCCGATTGTCCCTTCGGAGCCAATAAAAAGCGATGCCGGCGATGGCGCTAGTCCCCAAGGTGATACCGACGTACTTTAGCCATCCCTCATCGGACATTTTTTGCCTAGCTTTACCTAAACTTTAATTGGGGCCGATTAATAAACTCGAGCTTTTTTTAAAAGGTCAAAACTTCTTTTATAGCTCATTCCGCGCCAACTATTCCCTTTTTACATTCATCCATGTCACAGTACCCTTCCCTTCAATGCGCGGGCTTGTCTCTATGCATGCGCCTTTAATATACCTCAAAATTTAGGTTAAATTAAAGGCGCATACAAAGCGGCAGGCCGCGGGCACCGAAGGGGAGGATTCTGTAGCTCGAAGGGAAAAAAAGTGGTCTTCCCTAGGCCTGCGCCTTTAATAGCAGAACCCTACCTTTCAAAACCCGCGACATTTCTGTATGCATGCGCCTTTAATATACCGCAAAATTTAGGTTAAATTAAAGGCGCATGTACACAGACAGGTCATGCGCATCGAAGGGAAGGGTTCTGTAGCTCGAAGGAAGTGGTTCTCTCTATGCCTGCGCCTTTAATACAACGGAAAAATTAGGCTAAATTAAAGGCGCATGTGCAGAAATAGGACCCGCGCACCTCCTAAGAGTTTCAGAACCTTTTTTTCGTTACTCTTGGCCTGCCTATGTGCATGCGCCTTTAGTATAACCCAAAATTTAGGCTAACTTAAAGGCGCATGTACACAGACAGGAAGCGCGCATTGAAAGGAAGACTTCTGAGGCTCGAGGGAAAATAAAAATCGTGATAACCTAACGTGGAATGCGCTATAACAATTTTTAAAAAGGTTTTTTTTCTGTCAAATAATCATTTATTTTTGAAGTAAGACGTCTAGACGGTTAAGAAACATAATACACATTTTAATTTTAGTTAAATCCAATTATTATGACATCATCTCTCAAAATTCTTCAGTATATGACGTCACTACTTTCTATTTTGAGCTAGAAAAGTTCCACTGGAAGTTCATGAAAAAATCATGAAAAATCAAATTTTCAAAAGATAACGTCACTTTTTCAAAGCAATTAATGATACTCTAATTTCTTCAAGCAAAAAAATATTAAAATTTAAAAAAAGACGACAGGTAGAAGGGAAGGAGAACCACATGCAGGTTTGAAACAACCACAAAACAACGGACTTTAAAATGAAAAAATTTATTCAACGAATAAAAATCAACAAAAAAAATCAGGCGTTCATTTCGGCGTCCGTCACTTTGACCGTGGAATCGTCGATTTTCGCCTCCTTCGCCTCATTCCCGTTTTGCGACTGAAGTAAAAGAAACACATTTTTTTAAAAAAATCGATGATAAGCTCTTAATAGAAAAAAACTTGAAACTTTTCAAACGATCTGAAAAAAATATTATGAAACAACTTTTTTTAAACTACTGGGAAGCTCAAATTTTCGATGAGAATCCAAAAATGGTCTAAATTTTCAGAAAAATTATCGTACAAAAATATGATTCGAGAGGAAAAATTGAGATATAGATTTATTTTTTTCAGTTATGTATATTTTATTTTAGCATAATTCTCACCGCATAATGATTCCTCAGCTCAAAAAAATTATAGTTTTTTTAAAAAAATTTTTCTTACCTTTCCATACATTTTTTTCATTCAAAAAAACATAACAAAAAAAGCCTTTTTTTCAAACGAATCTTCGAAATATTGCCGTTACAAAAAAATGATTCCAGAGAAAAATTATAAGTCACAGTTGCTACAAAAACCATTTTTTTCGTTATCTAAAAATTCTCTCTTTTCAAATTTACAACCGGAAAAAAATTTTTTTACACACCCAAAAAAATGATAGTTTTTTTGTACTTTTTGTCATTCCTTCATACTAATTCTACAAAAAAATCCCAGAAAAATTTTTTTAGAAAATTTTTCAAAACGAAAAATTCACCTCGATTCCGCCGATTTTCAACGCTTCCCGAGCCATTCTCACCGCCCCTTCACGCGTTTTTATTGCCACCAATAAATCCTAAACTTTAAAAAAATATTAAAAAAATCAGGTAGCGGAGTTCAAAACCAACCACTGGCATGGACAAAAAAACGCCTCCGGGGATTCCAGAAACTTCGCTGAGATTTTTCGTCACGCTTGGCCCGCCAAGCAGCCGGTAGGGGGAGCCTTCAAATTTTCAAATAATATTAATTTTATCGTTTTAGATATTTAAAAAAAGAGATAAGTCGGTAATTTCTGGAACTTCAAAAATTGTTTAAAAAGGTCATCAAAGCAACTGTGTTCTAAACTTAGGGATTTTAGAGTGGTCCCTATAGGGTTTAGGAGTAAAACAGACCCTATAACGACTGCAAAAGGGGTTCCTGTAGGGGTAAGATCAAGGTGGTCCCTATAGGGGTTCAGGGTATGACCCCTTAGCCATAAAGCTGTAGTGGTCCCTATGGGGGTCGCTAGGTTTTATTCAAAATAGGTTATTTTTTCGTTTTTCGCATGAAGATTCACATAGAGTTCATATAACTTATCGACCAGCAAGTCCCCTATAGGGGCCACTTAATGAAACCCTTATAAGGACCACTTTTGCTAGCTTTAGTGGAGGGATTGGTAAAGTTGTCACTAGAGGGAATTTTCGAACGTTTAAAAAAATATTATATCCTTTGAAACTGAGCAAAAAGCCTTTCAGAACTCCTGAGACGTATAAAAATCTACAAAAAAGGTAATTTATGAAAAACATACTCTATTCTCTCAAATTCTCTTTCTCTTTTATCCTTTAAAACCCCTTATTTTCACGACTTCTTCTCTAAAAACTTCCAAAAACTTGAAATAAATCATAAATCTGAATTTTTCAGAGCGAAATACCAAGAAAAAAAGGGCCCGACATTGAAAAAAATCTTATAAAAAAACTTCAAAAAAATGTGGCAAAAAAATTCCGAAAAAAATTTTTGATTTTTTTAAATATTTCTTCAGTGAAACAGCATAATCATGAGAAATACTCAAAAAAACCGGAAAAAAATGACAATTTCGAAATCATTACCGATTTTCGAATTGAGCCGTTTTGCACGTCGGGATCGCTTGGATTCGATATTGATGACTGGTGGAATCTTGAAAATTCATTATGTTCATAAAAAAATCCAATTAAACCTTCAAAAATGATATAAGTGATATTTTCTCCGCGTAAATTTCTTTCGGCTTCAATTTCGAAAAAGTGTTCCTTCCAGGGCACTCCGCCGCCTTCCAATTGGATGATCTTCCCGGAATCGTCGACCTTAATTTTTTAAAAATGAGTAAAATTCAATATTTCATTCATAAGCGACGAAATTCACTGAAAAACAGTAAGAAAAAAACCGAATTTCGAAACCTAAAAAAATATGAAAAATACCTTTCAAACTGTAAAAAATCATAACAAATTGTAAATTTCAAACGTTTTTTTCAAAAAAAAAACCTTCTTTTCTCATTCCTCTACCTATTTTCCCACTAAAACTAACCGAAAATCTGGAATCCACGGCCTTTTCCACCAAGGAACGGGCCGGCCACCACACATTGGCCAAATATTTCACAGCATCCGCAAATTCGCCTAAACTATCAAAATAACACTTCCGCTTCATTATTTATTCGGAAAAAGGCAGATTTTTCAGAAAGTTCATGAAAATCTGAACAAAAATCAACACCTCCAACAAAATTCATGGCCAAAACGAATCGGTCATCGGGATTCACATCATTTTCATTCCAATTCGGATTGAAATGATCCACTCGGCTTGACAAATTCCCGGGCATACGGTATCTTAAATATAACTGTGAGGAAATTCCAAAAATTCTATTGAAACCTGGGCAATCCGTCATATTGTGGGATACCATTGTCAACCGCATCAACTCCTTCGATGAAATTTTCATAAATCCTATGGAAAATCATGTCCACCTGATCTTGTCCCGCATTTCCACCGAGTAACTGAAAAATTATATAGTTAATCACGCAAAAAAAACCCCAGAAAAACCTGGTTAATGACCGCTTTTCCATAATGAGCATAAATCAAGCCGGCGGAACTTAATTTCGTATTAAATTTCAGGGATCCCAAACTATCCATTGTATGTGTGAAGCCTCTAAATTGATCAAAATCCATAAAACAATCAAATTGATCAATTTTTACGCTTGGTGATGATCATAACGTCGTTTTTCGTGATCGAAAACGTCGCCAACGTCGACAACGATATCGCACGTCGCGTGGACCGCTGGGTCGCGTGACCTTCAAATTTTCATTCATTTTAAAATCGAAAACATCTTCTAAACCTTACAATTTCGTGATCCTTGAATTCTGGCAGCTGTTTCAGCATGAAACAAGCCAAAGCCTCATCGCAGTGGAATTTACCCGAATGGGTGCCAATTTTCCCGGGCATCGTCGCGAAATTTCTCAACAAAAAGGACCCGAACAGTTTGAAACCAGCCAGGCTGCAAAAAAATTGCATTTTAAACTTATCACGTGTTGCAAAAAGAAAGAAAACAATAAAAATTAACGTGAAATCATTTGAAAACTGCGCGTGGAATTGCGTTACTTGTGCAGAGTGTCTGCGTACTTTTTTGCGGCCGTAATTTATTTTTTGAAAATTTTCGTTTTTTCAATTTTTTTTAATTTTTCAAATAACTAACATTGCGGTGATTCATTCAAGCTTTTGAATTTGAAATCAGTAGGATGGCTTAGCACCTCAGCTAATTAAACATGACACGCATCCCGACGAAAAAGGATTAATGATCATTTACGGCCAATAATAGCGTTATTTTTTTTCTGTTTTGCCAGTTTGTTTGTCACAAAATCCTCAATCTAAACAACACGGAGCGATAAAAAGCAAACAGATGGCCGGTGACTCATTTCGGTTCTCCATTTCCACATCGATTCCGTCTCCCCTTGTTGAACTGATAAAACCGCCAAATTTCAGCAAATATGCGTCATTTTGTCGTTCTTCTCGTTCTGGTTTTACTTCTTGCCATGCAGTCTTCCGCTAAAAAGTTGGTTTTGTTTTATTTCACTTCATAAAATCGAATTTGCATTGAAACTTTGTGAAAACTCTCATTTCTTATTGTGTTGGCTAGAAATTTTCGAAAAGCACTAATTTTGCACCAAATTTTAACATTTTTGAACTTTATCCACCGAATTTCCCCTCTAAAAATCAGAAATTCCTTGAAAAAATCTTGAATTCAAGTCAAAAATTTGTAGAATCGGTCCCCCGCCCGGAAAAGACGTCGAAGGTCGATCAGACTACATTCGCGGCAGCAATATGATTTCTTCGAACCATCATAATTTCCGCAAACATAAGCAAAATCAAGGTTTCTGGAAGAATTTTTTTAAAAAAATAAGTCCAGAATAACCTAGAAACACGGCGAAGTCCGAAAATTCCTAAAAAGGAAAAAAATTTTTATTTTCACTTTTTTTGGAACTTGAAAAAGCCTTTTTTTGTTTTTTTAAGAACCTTGAAAGGTCGCTTGGGATTTACAACGATTCATTAAATTTTAGAAAAAAATTCACGTTTTGTAAGAATTTCCAAAAAAATTTTTTTAAGATTCAACTGTTTTTTTCTAGTCAAAAAGGGAAACCTGGAAAAAAATTCAGAAAAATTTTTTTAATTTTTTTAAATTTCAAAAAAACTAAATGGAAACTTACATCTCTAGACAAGCTTTCCATGTGCAATTTTCACGGAAGGTCAAATTTTTCAGGCGATCAAAAACGCTCAGACCAACACCAACCCGTCTGACCAACAGCCGGCCGAAAAATCGCAGAAATAATTTATTTTTTTCCAAATTTTCTGTAAATTTCCTGTAAAAAAATTCATAAATAAATAAAAATTCAGAGCATGCATTGAATATTTTTTCAAAGAAGAAGTTATAAAAATCATTTATAATCGAAAAAAATATACAGGAAAAATCACCCGTGGGTCACCAAAATGTACGAAAAATTGCATAGAAAAAGGACATTTTCTCGAGAATTATAAAGTGAGATCGATGAGAAATTCTCAAAAATTCAAAAGAAAGAAGGAGAGAAAGACAAATTGAGCAAAGAAGATGGTATTAAAGATGAAAAAAATCGAGGTTGGGCTCGAAAAATGGCAAAATTCACGTTCCTAGTGGCGATCGAAAGAAAAGGAGGGTAATTAAAGGTAATAATAGGGAAAATAGGTAAAGTTTGGTTTGAGTGGAGTTGCAACGGTCGCCGTAGCAGCTGCAGAGCTGGACGTCGCCGATTGCCGGCGGATCCGTGGCTCGGGCCGGATTGAACAACGAGGCCCGACTTAGGGTTCGACATTGGTTCTGAAACTTCGTGTTCGCTATAGTTTTATAGAGAATTTCGTGAGCTTTTTGAAGATGTAAATTTTATTGAAATCGGTTCAGTGGTCCCTGAGTTATAGAGCTTAAAAATTGCCGTTGAAGGGATTTTTTTTTCATGCGAAGTTTACATAGCTCTGTCAAGATATTCTCTTCCAACTTTGAGACGTTTTATGGGAATTTCTAGAGGCCCGACTTAGGGTTCGACATTGGTTCTGTAACTTCGTGTTCGCTACCGTTTTATGGAGAATTTCGTGAGCTTCTCGAAAAGATAAATTTTATTGAAATCGGTTCAGTGGTCCCTGAGTTATAGAGCTTAAAAATTGCCGTTAAAGGGATTTTTTTTTCATGCGAAGTTTACATAGCTCTGTGAAGAATTTCTCAAGCCTTTTGTGAAGAATTTCTCAAGCTTTTCAAAAATATAAACTTCATTTTAATCGGTTTAGTGGTTCCTGAGTTATAGAGCTTGAAAACTGCCGTTCAAGAATTTTTTTTTTCATGCAAATTTTAGGAAGCTTGAATCAAAGGTTCTAGAGGATCGGTTCAAAATTCAAAATGGTTTCTAAATTTTCATCTTGACATAGTTTTGTAGGGCACTTCACAAGCTTCTTAAAAATATGAAGTTTATTCGATTTGATATGATGATTATTGAGTTTTGCAGCTTTGAAGGTACCATTCAAAGATTCATTTATATGCCAAGTTCTTTAGGTTCGACTCAGGAGTCAATTTTCGTTCTGAGACTTCAATTTTACACAGTCTTGTGGAGAATTTCACGAGCTTTTCAAAAATATGGATTTCATTCGGATCAGTTTGGTGGTTCCCGAGTAATAGGGCTTCAAAATTATCATTCAAGGATTATTTCAGATGGTAAGATTTAGAGGCTCGGCTCAAATTTCGACATTAGTTCTGAACCTTCATCTTTACATGATTCTATGAAGTATTTCACGAGCTTTTCAAAAATATAAACTTTATTCGAATCCGTTCACTTTATCGTTAGTTATAACCGAGAAAAGCGATGAACCGTTGGCACTAAAAGTTCATGTTGCTTTTTTTGAGCTCATCCTTTCACCACAAAAACTACATAAGCTTCTGAAACTTTTAGTAAAGGTTTTGACAGGCTCCGCCCCTTTTGTGGATTACTGTAGCCGAAATACAAAAAAAAATCTAACTTTTTTCTCCGTGGTCCAAATCGAATGAAACTTTTTTTAAACGAAAGACAGTGCCAAATAAAGTTAAAACATCTTTCCTCTAAAAGTTGATTGGAAAATTAAAAACCCTAACTTTACATTTTATCAAACTCGGATCTTGGTAACGAAAACCGGACGTTCTAGGGATCCCTTAGGAAGGCTGAAGCTACTAAAGTGGTCACTAGAAATGCTCCTACACATCCGATTCGCGTTACAAAAATCCAAAAAATCATGGATTAAATTTGAGCCTTTAGTTTACGATAATCATAAAATAAGTCCAAGAATCTGAACTTTTAGGGCTTGAATAAGAACCAAAACTTAAAAAAACTGACATTTTGGTGAAACCGATGGGTCCTCAGAGCCGACTGATTGAATCCGTGCCGTAAAACTCGATCCAGACATCCTCGTATGTGTTTGAAGCCGATGAAAACGCCTGTAAAATCAAATTAATGAGGTCATCAAAATAACTTCACTGACAATATGTAAAAATGTTTGATGAGTCAAAAATTTGATATGATAGGAAAAGACGGAAAATTCTGATATCCTAAAAAATGCCGAAAAAAAACCAGACCTTGAAAGTGGATTTTGAAAATCTTTAAAAAATAACGAAGTTTTAAAAAGTTTATCAAAGTTTCTGATACCTTCCAACTGTAACATTTTGAAAAAAACCTCTAAAAAATTTTTTTCAGGCTTTCAAAATCTTCCTAGAGTTCAAAACTTTCTGATTTTTCAAAGAAAAAATTCCAAACCAGCTTCAACATCGGGTTCCATCAACGAGACGCAGACGCTACTGCACATGACGGTCGGCATTCCGCGTTCACTGCTCGGATCCCGGCAACGGTCCGTGAAAACCTGCAGAAAACGATGTCATTTTCATGAGACCGCGACGTGACCGCAACGCGGCTTATTTTAAAGCTGTTTGCCGCCATTCTTTTAAGACCGCGACGCGACCGCAACGCGGTTTATTTTGACCTTTTTCTAGCAACTTTAACGGTAATTTCAAGACACCAAAAACGGAAAGAACAGGAACTTCCTAAGATCCCGGAAACGGACCGTGAAAGCCTGCGGGAAAAAAGCTATTTTAATCGACCGCAACGCGGCTCATTTTGAGCCTTTTCTAGCAGCTTTCACGTGAATTTCAACAGTTCAAGAAAAAAAAGTTGTTTCTCGGATCCCGGCAACGGTCCGTGAGAACCTGCAGGAAATGAGCCATTCTCATGAGACCGCGACGCGACCGCAACGCGGCCGATTTTGAGCTTTTCCTAGCAGTTTTTACGTCAATTTCAATGTTTCAATGGACGGAAACAACAAAATTTTAAAGAAATAATAAAAACCTCCAGACCTCAGTAACGCAAACCGGACGCGCTCCTAGGGATCCCTAAAGAGTACTCTCGTCACTAAAGTGGTCGCTCAAAAACGCTCAAAAACTTCCGGATTGCGTTACCGAGGTCCGAGCGTCTGCATAAACTCATCTAGGATGGTAAAAACTCAAAATACCCGACCTTTGGGTAAATATAGGTAGCCTGAAGGTATTTCCAGCTGGTTTGGTAGGACAACGACATACAGGAGAAGCATTCGACTTGTCTCGGCAGCGCGCCTGCACCTGGAAAAACTTTATTAAGAAGTTTTTTTTGGCTCAACTGGTAGAGGTCTTGTCTATCATTCTAGATGTCCTTGGTTCGATTCCACTTTGGGGCAGAGAAACATTTTTTTATTTCAGATTTTCAGGCTCTGTTTGTAACGGTTTTGACTAATGGTACATGGGTCTTTGGAGTGATTTCTGGTCATTTTTCCAAACTTAGAATCTTTTTTGAGCTCGGCTCAAATGGTATAAACCTTGGCTATCACTCTAGAAGTCTTTGGTTCGATTCCTCTTCAACTGAACTTCAAATAGGGTTAGTATGGTCCCATGGAAGCTTTTGTTCCTTTGGCCTAGCTGGTAGCGGGCTGGGCTACCGTTCTAGAGGTTGCTGGTTCAAGCCCTTCACAGGTATGAGTCCGCCTTGGAATATTTTATGATATACTACACTTTTTCGACCTGACTCAGGTGGTAGAAGCCTCTAATGACCGTCTAAAGGTTCCGAGTTCTATAATTTTTAAAAATCCTTCATAAAAGCTTCTACAAAACATGAGAAGTACTCCCGAGACCCAGCTAATCGCGCTCTTATCCACCATTGGATAGGTTCCTCTGTTCGAATCCAACCTTCAAAAGACAAACCGCCGAGGTCGTCGTCGAAGGCGCCGACGAGGTCTGCCGTCAGTATTAGCAACAGCTTTTGGATCATCGCCACCGTTGTTTCATGGCTTTTGAGATTTCTTTCAAGCTTCAAAGTGGAGTTTAGAAGAGGATGACTGATTAAAAACGCAGATAAATCGATTCGATATGGTAGATTAGAAATTGTGAAGGGAAGTTTGAATTGAAAATTCGTTTTGAAGGACATTTTTGATCTTTTGAAATCCTCTGAAGGCTTTGAAAATCTTCTAACACGGGGAGTGCCAAAGGTGGTGGGTTGAAACTTGGTATATAGGTACTTTAGGACACCCTGATTCCAATAAAGTTGAATTTTTAGTTCCATCTTCAAAACTTCATCAATTTTTTCGAAAAACTTCATGACAAAAAAAATTTTCACCGGAAAAGGGATGGAACCTGCATCATAGGTTCTACAGCGCAGGACGCTAGCCACTACACCACGCCGCCTTCTGGCAGTGGAAGTTAGCTGCCGAGAGATATTCCCCCCTTCCATTCGATGCATTTTTCGCGTGCAAACTTCGAGATGCCGTAACTCGACTACAACCAAGAAGGCGCCTTTTTTTTTCAAATTTATTGGAATCAGGGTACCTATATACCAAGTTTCATCAAATTCTCAAACCACCACCCAGCTATGAAAAAAGCACAGGAGCTTGCAAGAAAAGCTTATAAAATCAGCTTTTGATCAATCAATAAATCAGATTCAAAAAAAAAGAGGAAGCTCAGTAAAAAAAAAAAATCAAATTTTCTATACACCACAGTCTAATAGTGCCTACGAAGGGCCAAGTGTTTCCTAAAGATTGTTGAAACAGCAATGATTGGAAGCAAATTAGGGAGAAGCCGAGGACCGGAAGACATTTGCGCACGTCGCGCATAAATTATATGATGAATATATATCGGTTAAGTGATCGAATGGAGGTGTCGATTTGGACGCGGCAACTGTCGAGTCAGTTGCCCGCTTTTCGCGCACCTTTTTCCAGGTAAAGGTGAGCTTATTTGTTGAAATGAAGCTTTTCGGGGGCTTAAAAAAGGATCCTTGTTGCTTATTTTCTTTTTTTGATATTTCGGGTCATTTTTCGAGTTTTCGTTTGGAAAATTTTTCACCGATTTTTACGATTTTTCACTTTTACAACAGTAGATGATTCGTTATAGTTCCAAAAAACAAGATTTTGGGACTAAAATTACAATATTTGAAACTGAGCTTATGAGAAAAAGCTGAAAAACCTTAAAATTGAAAAAACTGAAGAAAAAAGGGCCCAAAAACTCCTTCTAAACAAGAAAAAAAGGCCCAAAATTTCTTCTGAACAAGAAAAAAGGCCTAAAACCCCTTTTAAACAAGAAAAAAAAAGCCCAAGATTCCTTCAAAACGAGAAAAAAGGCCCAAAATTTCTTCAAAACGAGAAAAAAAGGCTCAAAATTCCTTTAGACCGAGAAAAAAAAGGCACAAAATTTCTTCGGAAAGAAAAAAAGGCCTTAAGTTCTTTCTAGTCAAGAAAAAAGGCACAAAATTCCTTCTGATCATGAAAAAAGGTTCAAAATTCCTTCTAGACAAGAAAAAAGGTCCGAAATTCCCTCTTAATGAGAAAAAAGGCCCAAAATTCCTTCTGACCAAGAAAAAAAAGCCCAAAATTCCTTCTGACCAAGAAAAAAAAGCCCAATATTTCTTCTGACCGAAAAAAAGGCTCAAAATTCCTTCTAAACGACTCCAAAAAAAGGTTTTGAGGAAAGCCTGATTCAGTAGAAAGTTATAAATCGCTAAATTCACATCGAAAAATGTTTTTTTCAGCGAAAAAAATTATTTAAACTCAAAAAAATTCAGAAATTCTTCAAAAATTTTTTTCTGGACAACTCCTAAAAACTACTAATCAAACACCTAGAAATCGTCAATTAGGGAAGAAAAAATTCAAATAAAAGCCAATAAATCGCTCAAAACTCCTCAAAAATGGTCCTGGAACGAGTTTTGAAAGAGATTTGACTTCGGAAGTAGGCGATTTTCGCCCCGGGGGCGTTTTTCTATTCTTTTTGAAACTGCTCGCCACCAGGTGACACATTATTACAGCCGTAATGTTTTGCTTCCATTTTTTTCTTAAATGCTTCGAGTTCTGTCAAGGTTTTGAGAGATTTATTACGAAATCGCAACTCGAGTCATTGATTTTTTTTTTGTCTTTTGATTTTCTCAAAACTTCCTAGGGCTACGAAGGTCTTCTCAGAGCGTCTGAAGCAGTGGAATTTTCAGATTTTGGTTCTTAAAGCTTCTGAGGAGCTTGTAAAGGTATTTTGGAGCCTCTTGGGAGCTTTATAACTTTTAAAAGATTTTCTTCAGGATTATCAAGACTTCTGAGGGCTTCTTGATGTTTATGATGTCTTGGAAACTTATCAAAGCCTCCAAGCACTTTTTAAGACCTTCAAAAGTCTTCAGCGGTTCTCGGGATTTGTTAAGGATTTTCAAAATGACTTCCTACTTTTTGAATTTGGGTTTATATTGAAAGATCTATGAGGGCAGAAGTTGAAATTGAGCACAAATAGAAGATTTGTTGGAATTTTGACCTTAATTAATCTTTCTCGGAATCCTTAAAAGGGTCTAGGTGCTTCTTGGAGCGGTTTTCTAAATTTTTTAGAGATAATCTGTGATTCAAAGAGTTACTAAAGCACCCTAAAACTTCTGAAGAAATCTGAAATCTTCCAAATGTTCATAGAGCTACTGAGACCTTTCTAGAACCTCCTGAAGCACCAAGAAGCTTCTGGACGACTTGCAGAGCCAAAATACTCGGAAGGAAACGGAAGAGGACCTTAGTCGTTCAGGGTTTTTCTAAGTTTCTTAATCATAATTCATGGTTTCAAAGAGTTACTACAGCACCCTGAAGCTTCTGTAGGAATCTGAGATCTTCAAAAAAATCATAGAGCTACTGAGACCTTTCCAGAACCTCCTGAAACACCAAGAAACTTCTGCACGACCCATTGAGTCAAAAAACCCAGAAGGAAATGAAAAAAAAAACAGATTTCAGAGAGTTTCTGAAGGTTCCTACGGCTTCTGAAAGAATATGATCACCTTCCAAAAACCTATGGAGATACTCAGACCTTTCCCGGACCTCCAGAAGCTCCTAGTACTACTTCTGGAGGTTCAGTAAAGGTCAAAGGGCTAAGGAGCTTCTGGACAAGCCAAAAAACCCAGAAAGAAACGAAAAAAAAGCAAGATTTCAAGAGTTTTAAAGCTTCATAGAGCTTCTGAAAAAATCTGAACCCTTCCAGAAACTTTTGAAGATATTCAGACCCTTCCAGAACCTCCAAAAGCTCCTAGTACTACTTCTGGAGGTTCAGTAATGGTCAAAGTGTTAAGGAGCTTCTGGACAGGACAAAAAACCCAGAAAGACACGAAAAAAAAGATTTCAGAGAGTTTCTAAAGTTCCCTACAGCTTCTGAAGGAATACGAACCCTTCCAAAAACTTCTGAAGATACTCAGACCTTTCCAGAACCTCCAGAAGCTCCTAGTACTAGTTCTGGAGGTTCAGTAGAGGTAAAAGTGCTAAGGAGCTTCTAGACGACCCATTGAGCAAAAAAAAAACCCAGAAGGAAACGAAAAAAAACCGGATTTCAAAGAGTTTCTAAAGATTCCTAGAGCTTCTGAAGAGGTCGTAGACTTTGCAAAAATCTTTGAAGATTTTCAAACTTTCCCAGAACCTCCAGAAGCTCCTAGTAATAGTGCTTCTGGGGGTACAGAAGAGGTCAAAGTACCAAGGAGCTTCTGGACAAGCCAAAAAAAAAAAAGACAATCCAGAAAGACACGAAAAAAAGATTTCAGAGAGTTTCTAAAGTTCCCTACAGCTTCTGAAGGAATACGAACCCTTCCAAAAATCTTTGAAGATTTTCAAACTTTCCCAGAACCTCCAGAAGCTCCTAGTACTACTTCTGGAGGTTCAGTAATGGTCAAAGTGCTGAGGAGCTTCTGGACAAGCCAAAAAACCCAGAAAAAACTCAAAAAAATTAAAATTTCACAAATTTTCTAAAGCTCCCTACAGCTTCTGAAAAAATCTGAACCCTTCCTGAAGATATTCAGACGTTTCCAGAACCTCCAGAAGCTCCTAGTACTACTTCTGGAGGTTCAGTAGAGGTCAAAAGCTACCAAGGAGCTTCTGGACAAGACAAAAAACCCAGAAAGACACGAAAAAGAGCTGAAAGGACCGAAGAAGAAGAAAAAAAGATCCACTCGTGGTGGGAGTCCGAATGCCCCGATAATCACATCGTTTTGCCGCTTGGTTTGGCCTCAAGGGGGATGCTGAGAGCCGAAAAACGACGTTCCCTCTAACACGTCTACATGACAACGTTGCAAGTTCCAGTGGAGTGGCGATTTTTAGAAAATTCGAAGATCCCTAAAGTGGTCACTAAAATCCGCATAAAAGCTGTTTTTCATTTCTAATAGTAAGTTGATCAAAGGGAAATCTTTGAAATACCTGAATTTATTCCAAAAACTCAAAATTTGCTTCTTTTTGATTCAAACAGAATTTCAAGGTTTAAAAATTTCAGTCCAAGATTTCAAGGATTATGACGTCATTCAGGTACTTCAAATTAACCAAAAGGTAGATGAATCTCCTTTCTCAAAAAAAAAAGAGCAATTCCAAGTGATAACTCAAGGGATTTGGATAGAATATACGTCACCTTGGCGATTTTCGGAAACTGTCCCGTGGGAAATATTATTAACTTTGAATTCGACGTCGAAAAAATTGAAGAATGACGTCATTTTTCTAATTCATGACGTCAAATCTAAAAAAGATCGCATAAAATAGAAGAATGACGTCATTTTTTCCATTTTATGGCGTCAAATCCAAAAAGATCCCATAAACTAGAAAAATGACGTCATTTGCGATTTTTCGGAGCTAAGAATTTTTTTCTACAGGGCAGTTTCCGAAAATTGCCAAGATGACGTATATTCTATCCAGACCCCTTGAGTTACCACTTGAAATTTATTTTAAACTGGTATCTTTTCTAAAAAAACTATTGGCGCAAATATTCTTAAATGAAAAATGACGTCATTTTTCCATTTTATGGGATCTTTTTTTGGAATTGACGTCATAAAATGAAAAAAAGTGACGTCATTTTTTCCATTTTATGACGTTAAGAGTTGATAGTTTTTCCTACAGGGCAGTTTCCGAAATTGCCAAGGGGACGTAAATTCTATCCAGATCACTTGAGTTACCACTTCGGATTTATTTTCTGAAAAGGAAGATGAATATACTGTTTTTGGTTAATTTGAAGAGCCTGAATGACGTCATCAAGGAAATTAAAAAAAATTTTTTTTTGAAGCATCCTGTTTCTTTTTTCTATTGAAAATTGACAAGCTAAAATGCCGAAAAAGTGGTCCCTATAGGGGTCCCTAAAGCAATCAGGAGAAGGGACATAAATCGAGTCGGCAAGTCAACCTGCCACCAGCCGGCTACCGTAATCATGACAAGCCGAGGAGGCGGCGAGATGAAACGGCAAATCAGTGCGCAGTAATGTTGCTCCACCGGCACTACAGCCTCATTCGTCATCGTCAAATGGGCGATGGATAATGGGAATTGGAGAGGGTGCACGACGTGTCGCAACCACAAGAAGCTGACAGATCGGCCGGTGACACCTGTTTGCCGTCGGGCCTACGGTGCGGGAAAATAGGAGTTTCTTTTGAAGTGATCACTTGAAATTCTTTGAATCAAACAACGTTTGATTGAAGTTATGACGTCACTAATTGAGATTCACGTTTCAGGTGACGTCATCAACCAAAATCTTCAGACGACGTCATCAACCGACAAAATGAAAGCAATGTCAAGAAAGGGGGCAAAAAAGCATCTGATTTGAATAAAAAAAATCTCAAAAGGATCAAACAAAATTATTCTCATATGATGACGTCATCAAGAAGCCACGAATTTAATGAAATCTCATTGATGACGTCATCAACTAAGATCAAGAAAGAAATTCAAAAAAGTCAATGATAAAATGGCACTACAGAACGGTCTAAAAATAGTTTCTTAAACATTTTCAGTCGAAATGACGTCATTTCCAATATATGACGTCATTATTATCTTCAAAATTAGGGCATCTACTAAAATCGTCATTAAACTAGGCCAAACATACATTTAAATTTCTTGAATGACGTCACCAAAAAAGATCAAAAACGAATTTTAAAAAAATCAATGATAAAGTGGCTCTACAGAACCATCTAAAATTAGTCTCTCTGGAATTTTCAGTCGAAATGACGTCATAAATTCAAAAATGAGAAGGATAGTGACGTCACTTCAAATCTATGACGTCATTATTCTCTTCCGAATTAGGGCATCTACTAAAATTTTCATCAAAATTTGTCGGATATTCTATCAAATCTCATGGATGACGTCATCAAAAAAGATCAAAAGCAAAATTCAAAAAAAAAAAAAATCAATGAGAAATTGGCTCTTCAGAACGCTCTAGAACTAGCCTCTCAAAAAATTTCAGTCATAATGACGTCATTCCGAATCTATGACGTCATTATTCACATCACAATTAGGGCATCTACTAAAATCCCCATCAAAATTAGTCAAAAATCCACTTAAGTTACATGGATGACGTCATCTAAAAATATCAAAAAATTCAAAAAAAATCAATGAGAAGGTGTCTCTACAGATCGGTCTAAAAATAGTTTCTCAAGAGTTTTCCGTCGAAATGACGTCATAGATTCAAAAATGAGAAGGATAGTGACGTCACTTCAAATCTATGACGTCATTCCGAATCTATGACGTCATTATTCACATCACAATTAGGGCATTCACTAAAAATCCCCATCAAAAATTAGTCAAAAAATCCACTTAAGTTACATGGATGACGTCATCTAAAAAAATATCAAAAAAATTCAAAAAAATCAATGAGAAGGTGTCTCTACAGATCGGTCTAAAAAAATAGTTTCTCAAGAGTTTTTCCGTCGAAATGACGTCATAGATTCAAAAAAATGAGAAAGATAGTGACGTCACTTCAAATCTATGACGTCATTCCGAATCTATGACGTCATTATTCACATCACAATTAGGGCATCCACTAAAATCCCCATCAAAATTAGTCAAAAATCCACTTAAGTTACATGGATGACGTCATCTAAAAATATCAAAAAATTCAAAAAAAAAATCAATGAGAAAGTGTCTCTACAGAGCGGTCTAAAAATAGCCTTTAAGAAATTTTCAGTCCAAATGACGTCATAAATTCAAAAATAAGAAGGAAAGTGACGTCATTTTGAATCTATTACGTCTTTATTTCCTTCAAAATTAGGACATCTACTAACATTGCCATTAAAATTGGTCGAAAATTAACTTCAATTTCACGGATGACGTCACCAACTGAGATCAAGAACAACATCAATTGAATGACGTCATCAAAAAAGATCAAAGCAAAATTCAAAAAAAAATCAATGAGAAATCGAGTTTTCAGAACGCTCTAGAACTAGCCTCTCAAGATTTCAGTCATAATGACGTCATTATTCACATCACAATTAGGGCATCCACTAAAATCCCCATCAAAATTAGTCAAAAATCCACTTAAGTTACATGGATGACGTCATCTAAAAATATCAAAAAATTCAAAAAAAATCAATGAGAAGGTGTCTCTACAGATCGGTCTAAAAATAGTTTCTCAAGAGTTTTCCGTCGAAATGACGTCATAGATTCAAAAATGAGAAGGATAGTGACGTCACTTCAAATCTATGACGTCATTCCGAATCTATGACGTCATTATTCACATCACAATTAGGGCATTCACTAAAATCCCCATCAAAATTAGTCAAAAATCCACTTAAGTTACATGGATGACGTCATCTAAAAATATCAAAAAATTCAAAAAAAATCAATGAGAAGGTGTCTCTACAGATCGGTCTAAAAAAATAGTTTCTCAAGAGTTTTTCCGTCGAAATGACGTCATAGATTCAAAAATGAGAAAGATAGTGACGTCACTTCAAATCTATGACGTCATTCCGAATCTATGACGTCATTATTCACATCACAATTAGGGCATCCACTAAAAATCCCCATCAAAATTAGTCAAAAAAATCCACTTAAGTTACATGGATGACGTCATCTAAAAAAATATCAAAAAAATTCAAAAATCAATGAGAAAGTGTCTCTACAGAGCGGTCTAAAAAAATAGCCTTTAAGAAATTTTCAGTCCAAATGACGTCATAAATTCAAAAATAAGAAGGATAGTGACGTCATTTTGAATCTATTACGTCTTTATTTCCTTCAAAATTAGGACATCTACTAACATTGCCATTAAAATTGGTCGAAAATTAACTTCAATTTCACGGATGACGTCACCAACTGAGATCAAGAACAACATCAATTGAATGACGTCATCAAAAAAGATCAAAGCAAAATTCAAAAAAAAATCAATGAGAAATCGAGTTTTCAGAACGCTCTAGAACTAGCCTCTCAAGATTTCAGTCATAATGACGTCATTCCGAATCTATGACGTCATTATTCACATCACAATTAGGGCATCCACTAAAATCCCCATCAAAATTAGTCAAAAATCCACTTAAGTTACATGGATGACGTCATCAAAAAAAAAAATCAAAAGCAAACTCCAAAAAAAAAATCAATGAGAAAGTGGCTCTACAGAACGGTCTAAAAATAGTTTCTTAAGAGTTTTTAGTCGGAATGACGTCATAAATCCAAAAATGAGAAGGATAGTGACGTCACTTCAAATCTATGACGTCATTATTCACTTCAGAAATAGGGAACCTACAAAAATGGTCAAAAATTCAGAGAAAAATGGAACTTCAGAACACTTACAGAGCCGAAAAATGAGAGCATTCCAATAACAAAAAGTAGAAAACTTATTACAGTAAGCCAAAAGTATGGGGGGGAAAGCGCAGGAAAAGGGACAGGAAATGGGCAAATCGCTTGCACATCCACACACACATACACTACACATACGCATAAACGATATGGGAAAAATATGCGATTTCCTCCGGAGAGGGGGGACCTTCCGATGAGATTTTTCTTCTTTTGAAGATCTCTTCCTGCCCGCCAGAGTGTGCTAATATCGATCAAGGTGAAGGTGGGTTGAGAACGGGGGTCGAAAATCATATTCTCTTAGGAATTCCAGAGGGGTCCCTATAGGGCAATCTTAGGGGCCATTGGAGAGTCCCCGCCCCGAAAAAAACCCTATAGGGGCCACTAAAGCTAGCAAAAGTGGTCCCTATAGAGCCAATCTTAGGGGCCATTGGAGAGTCCCCGCCCCGAAAAAAAACCCTATAGGGGCCACTAAAGCTTGCAAAACAAGGTCCCTATAGGGGACATGCTTGTCAACAGTTGTTACGAAGAAGCATTTCCATGGGAAAAAAATCGAATAAATAAGCGTTTTCGAAAAAAATTAAAATACCCCTCTAGGGTCCACTTGAGGCTTGGGCTTACGGGGTAAACCCCTACAGGGGCCACTTTCTCGGAGAATTAGGTTTTAGTCAACTTTCAACTGAAAAAAAAAAATCAGGATTCTTCAAAACAAGTGGTCATTTAAGGGATATTTGACCAAGGAAAAATGAAATTGAGATATTTCTTAGTCACTTAAGTGATCCCTTAAGGGGTTCGAAACAAAAACTTGGATTTCTATCGGTTGTTGAAAAGCGCAAAATTTAGGCCTGGATACATATTTCGATCTAAGTGGCCTCTCAAGGGGTCCGAAGTAAAACTAAGTGCCCACTAAAGTGGATCGAATCGAGTGATCCCTTTAGTGACCTTTAGTATTACTAGTTAGTTCTCTATTTAAGTGGCCTCTTAAGGGAATTAAGCTCGAGTTAGTGGTCCAACGAAAGAATTAAGTGGCCACTTATGTGGTTGGATTCAAGTGATCTCTCCAGTGGACCTTTAGTTGTAATATATTTGCTAGTTTGCTAATTTCTCTCGATCTGAGTGGTCTCTCAAGGGGTTTGAGATCAAGTTGGACACCCAAGGAAAAACCTGAGTGATCACTTAAGTAGCTCAATTCAAGTTATCACTTCAGTGGACTTTTAGTTCTTATACTTTGACATGAACGGCTTCTCGAGGGATTTAAGATCAATTTGGTCTTCCAAGGAAACAACTGAGTGATCACTTAAGTGGCTCGATTCAAGTGATCCCTTCAGTGGACCTTTAGTTCTAGTATCTAGTTGGAAAACTTAAGGCCTGAATATATATTTCCATCTGAGTGGCCACTCAAGGGTTTTGAGATTAAGTTTGTCCTCCAAATGAACAACTGAGTGGTCCCTTAAGTAGCTCAATTCAAGTGACCCCTCCAGTGTACCTCAAGCTCCAGTATCTAGTTTGAAAAAGCTTCAGCTAGAAAGCCGTCGTTTCAAATCGAGGAGGGAAAAAAAAATTGGAATTACCTCCTCTTTCTCCGTTTTCCCCAAGGTAAACGGGGCCCATTTTCCTCAATTTTCAACGAAAACTTGTCGTTTTGAAGCTTGGAATAGTAGGAAAAAGCCGACGAGTCACGGTTTGTTTCGATTTAGAGGTGAAGAGATTTTTAGAGGCTCATTTTTGCTCATTTTTTTTAGGTTATAATAGATAGAACGACGGAGAAATCTTTTAGTGCGAACTTTAGGGTTTTGACGTTTAAGTGGCCCCTTGAGTGGTGTCTTTATGAGCCATAGAAGTACTACTAGACCACTAAAACCACTATAGATGTCACTAAAACGTGAATCACTTTCAGTGGCCTCTTTAGTAACCCCTTCAAGTAGTCCTTGAGGGATCTTTTAAGTGGTCACTAGTTTCCCAAATAAGTAATGGTTCTCTGCAACTGGGAAACGTTTTAGAGGCCACTATAGTAGTCAGCTTAGTGGCCACTTAAGTGGTTAAAAATTAGTGGCGACTATAGGGGTCTAAGTGCTCCTACTAGACCACTAAAAATTTAAGTGGCCACTTTAGGGATCAATGGATTAACATAACTGGTCCGATTTGTTTTAAAATTATCAGAGTTACTGGAAGGAATACTGGATGCAAAACTACTGAAGTGGCCACTAAAACGGAAAATAGTGGCCACTATAGAGGTGGGTTTAGTGGCCACTTTAGTGTCCTTGGCGAGCCTCTATAGTGGCCATCATACATTTTCCCAGAATGTTATAAAAAAACTTTTTATAAGGTAAAATTCCAAACACAAATATGGAGAAAGCCGAAAAAAAAGGTATAGAGTGAGGGACAGGAAATGAAGTGAAATCGAGAAGCTTTTCGTGGGGCATCGGTTACTCGAGTGGAAAAAAAAGCTCGAATTGCCCTTTTTCCAATGGAATAAGCGCCGGTTTTTGGGCCCTTGATATTGTTTTTGGGGGGATGTAAAGTTCAGCATGAAAAAAAGTGAAAAATTTAAAAATTTAAAAAGTTAGTAGTGGCATATTAAGCATGAATTCGAGCAGAATGAAACTCTCACAGGAAAAAATTCAAGTGGTCTCTTAAGGGATTCAGTTTTGAAGCTACAATGCTAAAATGAAAGCGGAAATCCAAGGAGAGTCACAGAACAATTCTATTCTCCATTTTTAAACAAAAAAAAGCCCAAGTGGTCACTCAAGAGATTTATTTTAAAGCTAAAATGCTATGGTGATCAGCAAAAAATCAAAAAAAAAAATCATTATCTATATATTTTTAGTTATTTTCGGGCTCTCAACAGAGAAAGTTCAAGTGGTCACTTAAGGAATTCAATTTTAAGCTAAAATGCTACTGTGAAGGACATAAAATTGATTATGAGCCTATAAAAATCTAAGTGATCCCTCAAGGGATCTAACTTTGAAGCTATAATGCTAAGGTGAAGAGATCAAGATCAAAGAAAAATACTCAAAAAAAAATCTTTAAAGAGGCAAAGTTCAAGTGGTCCCTCAAGGGATTCAATTTTGAAGCTAAGCATGTAAGTGAAGCAAAAATTGATTATGAGCCCTTAAAAATCTAAGTGGTCTCTCAAGGGATCCAATTTAAAGATAAAAATGAGAATTATAGTGAACTTCTACAAAGAAATCTAAAAACGTCTTGAAAAGGCAAAAAAGAAAGTTGAAAAAGACAAGCCCAATTTCCAGATGAGTGAAGATGTAAGTAAGTAAAGACGAGCTGGAGGACAAGATTGCCGGTTGGGATAACGGGCGGCTCTGATGCGCGGCTTTCCAACCCAACTTGGGTTTTTTTTTTGGAGGCAGAGTGTGCGCTGGAGCGAAAAAACCGGATAAAAATAGCCACTGGATGAAAAAAATCTGGGAAAAAACGCCACTCAAGTGATCTCTTGGACGGGTTTTAAAAATTTTTTTCTTATTTTCGAAAGAGAGTGTGCGCTGGAGCGAAAAAACCGAACAAAAATAGCCACTGGAAGAAAAAAAGGACGCCACTAAAGTGATCTCTTGGAACAGTTGTTTCATATTTTTTTATTTCAAGGAGAACTAGAAAACAAATATTGAAAAAAACTGGATTTTTGAAAAATATAATTGATCTCCAATCCAATTGAAAAAAAAATCCCTTAAGTGGTCCCTTGAAGACCGGAAAGAGATTTCAATACAATTTTTCTTTAAGTTATCACTTTAGGGATTTTTTTTTTGACCTTCCTAGCTACTCAGAAAGTTGCTGAACTACCTCAAAAAAAAAAATTCACTAAAGGGTATACTTGAAACAATTGTAACGTTCTTCTCGGCGAATTCCAAAGTAGACGTAAAAGTGGTCCCTTAAGAGAATATTCAAGTAGAAACTCTATGTTTCAGATGACAAAAGGAATAAAAAAAACCCTACAGTGGCCACTCAAGAAGGGATCACTTCAGGGATCTCTCCCAGACCTTTTAAAGGCCTATTATTACTCAGAAACTTGCTAAACTTTCCCATGAAATCCAGAGGAAAGGATCCGACCGATTTTTAATCCATTTAGCCGGCCGTCGAGGAAGGGGAAATCTTTTATTTCTCGCATATGGGTCCTTCTTTTGTGCCCAACTTATTAAATATTCTCCACTCGACTCTCGGGAATATTTCTCGAGAAAAAGAAGAAAAAAAAATCGCGGTTCAAATGAAGGTTCATTACGAAAATTGAACTGAAGAAAAATCTTCCAGAAAAAAAAATTTGAAAATTCAATATATTTAGCTCTAAGAAATCGTAGAAAAGCTGGGATGGAGTTGGAAAAGTTGGCGCTTTTGACCAAGATTTATAATTGCAGGGCAATTTCGGCCGTCTTTTTTGAGTTTTCTTGGAAATTTCGGGTCAAAGGGAAGTTGGTTGAGATTCCAATGAAAAAAAGGGGGTTCTAAATTTGAAATTCCCGAAGAAAAAAACATTAAAAAAATACTTTGAAAGCTTTCCTAATGCTGAAGAAGTACAAGAAAAAAAGCTCAAAGCTTCTGAAGATCCTGAAAAAAATTCCTAAAAAAATTCTTAAAAAAATTAAGAAGAAAAACCTTTTTTTAAATGGGTGAAATTCTGAAAAAAATGTGAAAAAAATCGCATTTCTCCGAAAAAAATCAGCTCAAAAATTTACAAATCTCAAATTTCCATGACATTTTCAATTGGAAAGGACCGTCTCAGATGCTTTTGGAGCTGAAAATTTAGTTTTGTTTAATAAATACGGCTCGTTTTTGATTAAAAAAACCTCAAAAACTTCCAAAAACCCGAAAAAGGCTAAAAAAATGGTCAAAAAAGGGCTTTTTTCTGACTCAAAAACGTTCCAAACTACTAAAAAGCTCCGAAAAAAGGCTATAAAACATGGGAAGAAATTAAAATCAAGGCGCTAGACGTTGGGAAAAAAATATTGTATCGAAATGGATTTTTCCAGATGCTAAAAAAGCTCCAAAATGATCGAAAAAGGGCTATTTTCTGACTAAAAAATGTTCAAACCGAGTAGACCTGTTCAAAAAAGGTATACCGAAAAACTGAGAGCCAAAATTCCAGGAAAAAGGCTCCGAAATTGGTCAAAAAATGGTCATTTTCTGACTTCAAAACGTTCCAACCGAGGAGAACTTTTCCAGAAAGGTGTACAGAAAACTAGGAGCCAAAATTTCGGAAAAAGGCTCAAAAATTGGTCAAAAATTGGGCTATTTTCTGACTAAAAACGTTTCAATGGAGCAAGACTGTTCAAAAAAGGTGGGAGCCAAAATTCCAGGAAAAAGGCTCCAAAATTGGTCAAAAAAGGGCTATTTTCTGACTTCAAAACGTTCCAACCGAGGAGAACTTTTCCAAAAAGGTGAGAGCCAAAATTCCAGAAAAAGGCTCAAAAATTGGCCAAAAATAGGGCTATTTTCTGAGTTGAAAACGTTCCAAACTACTAAAAACTTCCGAAAAAAAGCTTTAAAAACATGGAAAGAAATCAAAATCAAGGCGCTAGACGAGAAAATATGCAAATTATTGGGTGAAAATATGCAGCCGACGTGCGAATGATGAAGCAGAAGCTGTGAAGAAACGCTAACTACTACACGAAGATTGATGGCCGTCCAATGCGATTAGTTCGGTTCCGCCTCATCAGAGAGTTCTCATCATCGAATTAAGTGGGCCCTCAAGTGGCTGACGATGATTTAACGCTTTTACTTGTTCAAAAACGTAAGGAAAAAAAATGGCAAAAACGAGATGCTCTCGAGAGGGACCGAACCTACGACCATTGAGTTGGCAAATTTATTTCAATTTTCAGCTTTTTAGAAGTAAAAATTCCATTGAAACAACACTCTTGGAACCCGAAAGGAACGAATATGAAAATGGCAAAAATCAAAAGCTCTCGAGGGGAGCCGAACCTTTGACTCTTTGAATGGTAAAATTTCAGAAGTAAAACACTTTTTTCTATTCAAACAGCTTTTCTTGACACTCAGAAAGACCAAATATGAAAATGGCAAAAAATGAAACGCTCTCACGAGGAACCGAACCTTTGACCCTTTAAATGGCACATTTTAAAAGCATGGCAGTTTTCCTTCCATTAAAACAACACTTCATGAACTTCAAAAGAGCCAGATACGAAAATGGCAAAAATGAAATGCTCTCGAGTGGGACCGAACCTTTGACCTTTCGAATGTCGATTTTCTAGAAGCGTAACAGTTTTTCTTCCATTCAAACTACTCTTCTTGACACACGAAAAAATCAAATAATAAAATGGCAAAAATGAAACGCTCTGGAGTGGAACCGAACCTTTGACCTTTTGAATGGGGATTTTTTTGAAGCGTAACAGTTTTTCTTCCATTCGAAAAAAATCTCTTAAAATTTCAGAAAAAAAAAATTTGAAAATGGCAAAAAATGAAATTCTTTCGAGTGGAACCGAACCTCCGACCTTTCGGACGGCGATTTTTCAAAAGCATAACAGTTTTTCTTTCATTAGAAAAATTTCTTGAAGTCCGAAAGAACAAAAATAGAAAAAAATGGCGAAAAATCAAAAAGCCCGCGAGTGGAACCGAACCTTTGACCTTTTGGGTGGCAATTTTTTTGGAAATAAAACAGTTTTTTTCCTCTATTAAAACAATACTTCTTGACACCCGAAAGGAACGAATATTAAAATGGCAAAAAAATGAAATGCTCTCGAGAGGAACCGAACCTATGACCCTTTGAATGGCATCTTTTTAGAAGTTTTCTCCTTTTTTTCCTTTTTTGATAGTTTTTACTTCTTTTCTAACTATCACCCAACTTCCTCAAGCTCAAAGAGCTCAAAAAAAAGAACGGCAAAAAAGTTCTCCACCGAGCGGAATCGAACCCTCAACCCTCAGAGTCACATCTAGAGCTTTTCCCCCCTGCTCTATGACAAAATCATAATGAAAGAACTCACTATACGTCCTCAGCTTCTTGTAGGCCGCATCGGTATACTCGGTCCTGACGAACTCGGTCTGCTCCTCGCCGATGAAACGTCCTGGACGTCGTTCCGGATGTTCAGGATTCATCCAGGTCAGCTGCTTCTCCTCCTCCTCCAGCTCCTCGTCGTCGTCGCCACGGGCCAAAGCGGCCATGTCTTCGTCATAGTCGTCGTCGTCGTCATCGGCAGGATCGTAGTCACGTCGACGTCTTCGGAGGTCTTTCTGGAGTCGTAGACGGTGGCGACGTGGGCGTTGAAGGTTCGATGATCTTTTCATTCTTTGGTGGGAAGTTCTAGGAAGAGTTGACTTCGTAGAAGATTCAGAAGACGGTGTTTGGAAAGTTGATGACGTCACTGGTGAAGAATCTGATTCTAGACTCGACTTCTGAGGTTCCTGTCGACGTCTCCAGAAGGTTGCAGGGGTTTCAGGACTTCTCCGGGCTGCAGATACGGTCGGTTCAGAGCTCAGATTCTCTTTTTCAGATCCAGAAGCTTCAGAAGGTTCTATCGACCTTTCTAGGTCTTCCTGACGTCTCCAAGCCTCAGACGGCAATCCGACAGCTTCAGAATGTTCAGAAGACGTTAGCGATGCTTCTTTGGATCTTCCAGGCTTCTGCGGCTCTTCTCGACGTCTTCCAACCTCTGACGTCACTCCATTTACTTCAGCCTTAACAGAGGACGTCGGGGACATTTCAGAGCTCCCTCCCAAAACTTCAGAATATTCAGAAGACGTCAGCAATGCTTCTTCGGTTCTTCCAGGCCCCTGCGGCTCTTCTCGATGTCTTCTAATCTCTGTCGTCATTCCAACTACTTCAGCCTTGGTCGGGGTAGTCATCTCAGAGCTCCCTCCCGAAGCTTCAGAATATTCAGAAGACGTGAACGTCTCGAGCATGACCAGCAGCACCGTCAGCACCGCCTGCGGCCGCATTTAGGTCATGGCCTTCTTTTTGACGTATTCTATTCCGCCAACTCTTTTTTGGCTTCGATTTTTGAAGATCCAAATCTGAAAATAGGACTTTGAAGAGTGGGATATACAAAAAGAGAACGGCAGAATCGAGAAAAAAAGTCATCGAAATGGTATTTTTGAAGCAATACCTTTCTAAATGACAAAAAAAGAAATTCGCTAAAACATTCGCGAAAAATCGTCATTCTTGCACGACTGAAAGTGACATTTTTTTAAAAAAATATTCGAACAAAAAAAGGCTTTGCAGCGAAAAAAACGACGAAAAAAAGAAAAATTGAGCTACTTTCCAACGGAAGAAAAGACTTTTTAGGCTTGAAAATAACAAAGAATTTTTTCTTCTCAAAAATAAAAACTTGATAATTTTGATTTTTCAAATGCAAAGGTTGGGGGAAATAGCAATTAGTTGTACCCAACGATTAAAATGTGCTCTCAGAAGAAAATAACGATTTCTTTTTGAAGCTTTGAAGAAAAATACAACATGGTATAGTGAAAAAGACGCCATTTCATCACGATAGAAAGTCAAAAAATTAGAAAATGACGTCATCAAAACAAAAAATGACGTCATCCGAAACTCACCACATGAGTGAATAAAAAAATTTCTACGAGATTTTTGGAAAAATCCATCAAATGACGTCATTACAGCTCAAAATTATGACGTCACGACTCGATATTATGACGTCACGATCGAAATTATGACGTCACGACTCGAAATTATGACGTCACGACTCAAAATTATGACGTCATGATCGAAATTTTGACGTCACGACAGAAATTATGACGTCACAATTAAAGATCAAGTTGCTAGCCTGTCGATTCAAGTAAAATTTCCTCAAATGACGTCATAAAAACTCGAAATTATGACGTCACGCCTCGAAATCATGACGTCACGACTCGAAATTATGACGTTACGATCAAAATTGTGACGTCACGACTCGAAATTATGACGTCATGATCGAAATTATGACGTCCCGATCAAAATTATGACGTCACGACTCAAAATTATGACATCATGATCGAAATTATGACGTCACAATTAAAAATCAAGTAGCTCGCCTGTCGTTTAAAAGTAAAATTCCATCAAAGGACGTCATAAAAACTCAAAATTATGACGTCACGACTCGAAATTATGACGTCACGACCGAAATTATGACGTTACGATTAAAGATCAAGTTGCCGCCTGTCGCTTAAAAGTAAAATTCCATCAAAGGACGTCATAAAATTCGAAATTATGACGTCATGGCTCAAAACTTTGACGTCACGACCGAAATTATGACGTTACGATTAAAGATCAAGTTGCCGCCTGTCGATTAAAAGTAAAATCCCACCAAATGACATCATAATGGCTCGAAGTTATGACGTCACGACTGAAATTATGACGTCACGACTTGAAATTATGACGTCACGACTTGAAATTATGACGTCACGATTAAAAGTAAAGTAGCCCGTCTAACGGTTCAATTCAAGTAAAATTTCATCAAATGACGTCATAATATCTCGATATTGTGACGTCACAACTCGAAATTGTGACTTCACGATTAAAAATGAAGTATGTCGATTTTGAAGTCAAATGACGTCATAAGCAATAAAATCTCAAGAAAAACTCAAGAAGAGAGATCAGAAAGTGAGGAACGAGAAGAAGAGACGTTCAATTCATAATCAAGTCATTCGAATTTGCATAATCAACGATTGGGACGCAATCTCCACCCACGAAAGTGCGAACAGAAAATCAGGAATTTCAAGAAAAGCCTGGCCGAGTGGCTGAGTATTTTTTTTAGTTCTTGAGAGGTCATTGGTGCGAATCCAGATGGCAACAAAAATGACTTTTAGCTAAAACTTTTTTTTTCTTTTTGCAGAGGGTCAAAATTTTGGTCTACTGGCTAAAGTTAAGCCTTCTGTTGTCACCTTAGAAGCTCCAGAGTGGTTCCTGTAGTGGTCGAGAAAGTGGTCCCTATAGGGGTAAAATTAAGACGGTCTCTATAGGGCTCAAGTGGACCCTTAAGGGGCCTTTCAATTTCATTCGAAAACGTTTATCTATTCAGTTTTTCACCTGGAAATGCTTCTTCCTGTAGGGACCACTTCTGCAAGCTTTAGTGGCCCCTATAGGGGTTGGTAAAGTGGCCCCTAGGGGGAACTCTCCAAGAGCCCATAATAGGGACCCCTCTAGAGTTTTTAGGACCACTCTGGGGTTCCTAGACAGTCTCTGGTTCAAACCTCGGACTGAAAAGGCAAAAATTGTCACCAAAAATTAAAAAAAAACTTTCTGGCTAAGATTTCTTGACCTTTTTTGATTAAAAATCGGACCTTGGCCAATTTTTTTCCAATTTTTTTTTTCAAAAGAAACTAAGACCTCAAAAAATTCAATAAATCATTGGCCTATCGGCTAGGCCCTGGTACGGATCCCAACTTCTACCAACTAAAATGAGAAAAAAGGGAAAGTTGAGTCAAACGGGAATAGAATGCGTGAGTTGAAATGGATGAGCTCCACAAACACATTGTTTTTGGTCCAAAAAAAAATGAAGACTACTTGGAGTCGTGGTCTCTCATGAAAAACAAAAACGACGTCGCCTTGGTCAAGAGGTTAAGCGTCTCAAATGCCGTCCAAAAGGTCGAGGGTTCAAAACCAGCTGACTGGAAGGGAAAAAGTTGTGAAATTCTTTTTTTTCGCCGCGAATTTGAGCGGAAAGGCGTTTCCGGAGGACACACTTTGCCGCCATTGTATTTCCCTCTTTTTTTGCACTTTTTTTCGCTTGATTTCAGCCGAATTTTGGAGATTTTCTTTCATTTTTTTAATCAAGAGAGGTTCAAAAAGATCGATTTTCTGGTGACCGAAATTAAAAAAATTAAATAAAAAAACTACGATTATAAGCTGAAAAAAATCTTCCAAAGAATGACCAATTCTTAACAAAAAAAAATAAAATGATACTTTAAAAAAACTTCAATAAATTTTCGATTTATCATCTTTTTTTTAATAAGAACTACGTATTGAAATCAAAAAAATTATGCAGAAAAATATCAAAAATATCCAGATTTTTGAGTCGAAATGACAGCACAAACGGCCTTCGAGGGAAGCTCAAAAGGTCTAATTTCTGAAAAATGACATATCCAAAGGGTGAAATTTGCTCAGGAGTTCTCAAAAAGCTTTTAAAAAGTTGGTGAAACTCTACGATCCATAAAAAAATGATTTTTGAAGAAAAAAATAAATATTTTACTTCAAAAAAATGAATGAAAAAATGCGTGGAATGCAGCTATAGCGGCAAAAAAATAGTAAAATAACTCGAAAAAAAGATTTTTTTTAAATTTAAAAAAATGACCACTTTGGGAATGGCTCAAACCTGCAGCCATTCCAAATGCGACCAGGTTCATGAAAATTAATAAATATGCTTCTCAACTGTCAACATAAATCAATATATCGTACGAATAAGCTATTACAAAATGGTCGCGTTTGGAATGGCTTAACTGCTGCTTTCAAAACGCGCCCGACCTGAAACGGTTTCCGCGGGATGGCATATGAGAGCTTGTTGAAACCAAAGACCGCGGCGCACCGAGACATTCCAAATGCGACCAGGTAAGAATAAAAACCTTGACTGTCCAATTAATTCAAAAATTGAGGTAAAAAAGCTATTACGATAGAAGATACGTCGAAATGGTCGCGTTTGGAATGGCCTAACTGCTGCTTTCAAAACGCGCCCGACCTGAAACGGCTTCGGCGGGGTGGCATATGAAAACATGTTAAAACTGAAGACCGCGACGCGCTGAGCCATTCCAAACGCGACCACATTTAAAACAAAAAAAATAAGAAAAGGCAACAATAATAGTGTTGTGTGTGTGGTTTGGGACCAATTTTTATTGGGGTGAATGAATGAATGAAAATTGTCGCGCCGGCCTTTCGCCGAGCAATTATCTGGTGCTCCAAGAGCCCAAAAAGAGCTTCCGGTGCGCGGCGTCCAAAGTGACAACTTGACGTCGTCGTCGACGACACAAATATGTTGGGGGATAGGGGGGGAGGAGGAGAGCTCTCGATCCACTGGAAAGCTCTTTTTTCCAAGTTTTTTTTTTCTCTATTTTTCTTGCTTTTCTCTGAAACCAAACTACCCTTTGACACGAACTCGCCATCAATTAGGCAACTTGGAAACGTTCCAAAAAAGGCTCTAACATGAGCAATATGTATTCTAGACGCTTATGGATGCTATTGCTCATATTAGCCATAATCTCATTGTAAAGGTAAATCAAAAAAAGTTGGAAACGGTCCAAAAAAAAGACCTCTAACATGAACAATATGTGTATTCGTGTCTGAATGCTTATAGATAATATTGCTCATATTAGACACATTACTACCAAAAAAAATCTCAGAAAAAATTGGAAACGTTCCAAACAAGGCCTCTAACATGAGCAATATGTAGTCGTGTCTGGACGCTTATAGGTGATATTGCTCATATTAGAAAAAAATTATTAATGAAAAAAATAATTTCGAAAAAGAGTTGGAAACGTTCCAAACAAGGCCTCTAACATGAGCAATATGTAGTCGTATCTAGACGCTTATGGATAATATTGCTCACATTAGACAAATTATTACTGAAAAAGTATCAGAAAAAAAATGGGGAAGGTTCCAAGCAAGGCCTCTAACATGAGCAATATGTAGTCATATCTAGACGTTTATGGATAATATTGCTCATATTAGACAAATTATTACTGAAAAAAAATAATTTCGAAAAAAAGTTGGAAACGTTCCAAACAAGGCCTATAACATGAGCAATACGTGTAGTCGTGTCTAGACGCTTACGGTATATATTGCTCATATTAGACAAATTATCACTGCAAACGAATCTCAAAAAATGTTGGAATCGTCCCAAACAGGGCCTCTAACATGAGCAATATGTAGCCATGTTTAGATTCTTGTGAATAATATTGCTCATATTAGACATATTCTTACTGAAAAAAATTGGAAAGGTTCCAAAACTAGAGGAATACTCAGCAAATGTCCAATTCATCTCTTCGAAAAGCGGAGAGGTCTGAAAATTACTTTTTAATGCATAGGCGCCCAATTTGAGACCATATTGCTACGTATTGCTCATGCTAGAGATCCTTTAATTTTGGTTTTTTGTAGAAAAATATTTTTTGAATGAATTTGAGTTGAATTTCAAGCTTGGAATCTCGAACCAAAATAAAAATTTAAATTCAAAAAATCAGCTCATAATCCTGTTTCGGATGCCTTTGAAAACTCCTCGAGAGATTCTAAATTAATATTCTTTCCTGGGCAATTCAAACATTCAAGTGATCCCTCAAGGGGTTCTTCCAAAGTGGTCCTAGCCGTTCAAGTGATCCCTCAAGGGGCTCTTTTAGGGTGATCTTAGGCGTTCAAGTGATCCCTCAAGGGGTTCTTCCAGAGTAGTCCTAGGCATTTAAGTGATCCCTTAAGGGGCTCTTCCAGAGTGGTCCTAGCCGTTCAAGGGACCCCTTAAGGAGTTTTTTGGGGTGCTCCTACGCGTTCAAGTGATCCCTTAAGGGGTTTTATCAGAATGTTCCTATTTTCTACAGATCCTAAACCATCTCAATAAAAAAAACTAAAAAAAACTAAAAAAAAAACTTTAAAAAAAGCCAAAAATCCCATAAACAAGCTTGAGAAACACCTTTAGGCTCGGAAAGCTCGAAAAACTTGGCGAAAACCGGAAATTCAGAGGTCAAAAGCTCGGGAGAAGGGAGAGAGAGCTTCATCGCACGCTTGGCCGATTTTCAAAAAAAAGGAAAATTTCCTCGGAGCTCACGTTTTAATCTAATTGAGTTTTGCAAATTATTTCTGAAATCCTGATGGAAGAAAGTTGAGAAAAAAGGAATGGGGTGAGGGAAAAAAAAAAGAAAGAAGAAAGAACGGGGATTGAGAAACGCTTAATTAGATGCTAAATGAAGGGACGTCGGTCTTTGCGATAGGTATGCAGATTTTTTCTCGACTTTTGGTTGGATTTTGAATCTTTGAGATGATTTCTAAAATCTGCAAAGATATTTTGACCTGAAATTTATTTTTGGATCTGAAATTTGGATATCTGGAAGTAAAAAAAGAAGCTTCGGAGAACATTTTTCGAAAAAATTCAAAAATATAGTTTTTAAAATTAAACCCTGTTCAAGCTGCAATGCAGATCTAACTTCAATCATTACTTTTTCAAGATTTAAAACCAAATTTAAGGTTGAAAAACCTGTCCCACGCTCGAAAATCTGCAAAAAATCTTGAAATCAATTTTTTGATCCGAAAATGAACAAAATTGGATAAGTAGAAGTGAAAGAAGAGGTTCTGGAGAAAATTTTTCGAAAAAATTCAAAAATATGATTTTCAAAATTAAACCCTGTTCAAGCTCAAAAATGTATAAAAGCATTAATTTTTTAAGATTTACAAACAATTTTAAGGTTAAAAACTTGTTGGACAGTCAAAGACTGCAAAAATATCGATTCGGAAACTTTCCATATGCTTTTCTAGCAACATAAAAAATTCCCAACCAGTATAAACTTTAAATGACAAGGGAGGTCATTTTATTTTTCAATTGGGAATTTTCTTAAAATTGGCCAGAACACTCCTTGAAGTCCCAGAAGAAGATCCTGAAAGTCTCAACCTGCAAAACTTGCTAGTTTTTGAGAAAATACACCTTAAAATTCGATTAAAATAGGCTATTTTGGGGCTTTTCTCGGAAACTTCGAAGTTGGGCAGGTTGGGACTTTCAGGATCTTCATCTGGTACATCAAGGAGTGTTCTGGCTTTCTAACAGTAAAGTAAAATCACTTCCTTGCGAGGTTTTTTTTAATTAAAAAATTCCGACCCTAGCTCAAAACTTAATTCAAAATAGACGAAAATGCTTTTCAATGACCATAAGGCTTACAAGGAGACCATAAAAATTGCAAATAAGTTACAAAAAAAAATGGCAAAAATCCTCGCCGGGAGGGGGGATCGTACCAAGAAGCTTTGGCGCGGCGCAACAGGCCAGCAAACAAGACAAATGGAGCCACGGCGGCGCGTAATCTCTCGGCAATCGTTTTCCTACGACTTCGTTCTCTTCGTCTTCTCCTTCAGTAACCCCTTGGGAAGGCCTATGATCCCATCAACAACTAGTTAAAATTATAGTATATTTATGAAATTTGAACAGGTAAAAAAACTGAGATCAGGGCTCGTTAGGTTGAATTTTTGGAGCTAGATAAGCTTTTTTAAAGACCCGAGGTTGTTAGATTGAAATTTAGGTACCAGGTAAGCATTGCCAAACTCCTTCATTTCTTCGTGTACCTCCTAAAGATCCTCAAATCTTCTAAATAATTCAGACTCTGAAGAATATAAACAAAAGGACAAGAAGAGTCGATGCGCAGTCAATATTATTTATGGATACGTAGTAGAAAGGCCAAAACCTACAAGTCCACTTGCAGAGGAGGAAAAAGAGCTTTTCTTAACTTTCATTTTTCCGGACAAAAATCAAATATTCCACAATATCCCAGTTGCTGCGCAGCCAATATCATTTCTCGATACGTAGTAGAAAAGCCGAAATCTACAAGTTCAGTAACACAGAAGCAAACATTTTTTCTTCAACTTCAGATTTTCCGGGCCAGGCTCTCAATGGAACTAAATAATCCACAGAACTACTCATCTCACAATCCCAGTTGATGCGCAGCCAATATCCTTTCTCGATACGTAGTAGAAAAGCCAAGATCTTGGAGCACACTAAAAAGAGGAAAACAAATGTTCTTAACTTTAATTTTTCCCTACGAGAACCGAATATTCAACAATGTCCCAGTTGATGCGCAGCCAATATCATTTCTTGATACGTAGTTAACGGTACAGAAGCCAAAATCTACAAGTCCACTTACACAGACGCAAATAATGTTCTCAATTATAATATTTTCAGACTAGACTCTCAAAATAATACACAATATCTTAGTTGATGCGCAGTGAATTACTACTCATTCTCGATACGCAGCCAACAAAAATAATACACAACATTCCAGTTGATGCGCAGCCAATATCATTTCTTCATGCGCAGTAGAAAAGCTGAAATCTAACAGTCCACTAAGAGGGGGAGAAAGAGCTTTTCTTAACTCTAATTCTTCCGGACTAGATTTTAAATTGAAATAAGTATTTCACAATATCCCAGTTGATGCGCAGTGAAATACCACTCTTTCTCGATACGCAGCCAACAAGAATAATACACAACATTCCAGTTGATGCGCAGCCAATATCATTTCTTCATACGCAGTAGAAAAGCTGAAATCTAACAGTCCACTAAGAGGGGGAGAAAGAGCTTTTCTTAACTTTAATTTTTCCGGACTAGATTTTCTAAATAATACAAAAATTATAAGTTGATGCGCAGTGAATTACTACTCTTTCTCGATACGCAGCCAACGAAAAGCCGTACTCGCAAAGTCAGAAAATGTGCTGAAAGAAAAGCGACGGCGTCGGAAAAAAGGTTATTGAAGGTAGGGGGAAAAGAAGTGGGGGGAGTGTAGAAAAAGGTGCACCTCCGGCCATAATTCAAAGCGACCGCCGAAACCTCCAAAAATCCTTTCTTTCGACCCCCTTTCCCCTGGAATTTGATACACACATTTATCGAGAGGATTATTTCAAAACGGGGTCGAAAAAATCTGAGGAAAAGCTCGGTGAAAATGGAAAAAAGTGCAATATATCCGTTTGTTGGTAATTCGATACTTGGATAGGTGTGGCTCAGGGGTAAATATTCGTTATAGTTCCTTTTTTTTCGCGTCTTCTTTTTGTTGAGTGAGCAGCTGTTTCTCTGTGAGAGGAGAGCACTTGGGTGAGGTGAGAGGTGGTTCAAACAAACTGGAAAAAAAGGTTTTTTTTGGAAAAAATTCGAAAATCTCTGCAGTAAAGGCTATACTATCAAGTAGTAGATCATTTCTAAAAAAACCAGAAAAACAAAATTTTTTTCAAAAAAAAAAATCACAAATTAGCCTGTATGCAATCGAACCCACTAGTCTTTGATATGACTCATTATTGCTCATGTTATGAAAAAAATCTCAAAAAATCCAGAAAAAAAAATTCCGCAAAAATTGCAGAACTAGCCATGGTACAACCGAACCCACTAGTTGTTTGATATGACTCATTATTGCTCATTATTGCTCATATTATCGTTAAAATTGATGTTAGACGTAATTTCATTTATAATAAACTCAAATAACTCGGATCATAGAATGTCACTAAAAAAAAGTCAAAAATGGCAAAAATGGAGCTGGGAGTCGAACCTGAGAGTCTCTGATCACTCATCACTTTAATTAATTTTACGGATAAAATTTTTTAGTTCGTTTTTCGAGATTTGAGCTTTAATTTTCGACTGTATGAGAGTCGATGCGCAGCGAAATTATGAGAAAATTGATACGGTGATCATAAAAAACAGTTTAAGCAAGTCGATGCGCAGTGAATATCTGACCAAGTTCTCCGTAAAAATCTATCAGAGTTCTTAAAAAAAATTTTTTTTTTGAACTATAAACCAGTCTGAGAAGGTGAACACTCTAGAAAAGGAGGTCAAAACATTATCAGAAAAATTCCCAAATGAGTCGATGCGCAGCCAAATGATCACACGGATACAGAGCCTTAACAAGCACAAGTACATACAAACATAACAACTTGAGTCAAGTTCGAAGGGTGCCTCAATAACGACGCGAGAAATGGAACGGTCCCGCGGGAGGCCCGACGCGGCGGCCGATGATAAAATAGGAACGAGGCCTTGGAATGGCTCCCTCGAGCTCGATGACGAGCTTCTTGCACCGACAGGGGAAGAAAAACGGGCGAAAGTCGGGTGTTAGGGACCAATTAGTGACTGATTATTGCTCAGGTTAGCGGTGCGCAGCGAAATGATAGCCTTGAGGTGATACGGAGTCCGTTAATTTTTAGGAAAAATCCTCCAAACTTTAAAAATCTAGAAAAGTTGTGGGGAAAAGCTTAAGAAACATATTATTTTTAAAATTTGAAAAAACCGCTGAAGATTAATTCTGAAAAGCTTCAGAATACATATAAATCTATTAAAAAAATTATATTTTATACCATTCCATCTTGAGAAAAAAATAATCTATTTCCCCCGAAAATCGTTTTAATCAAAAATTCGATGCGCAGTAAAATTTTTGTGATACGTAGTCAATTTAAGAACTCATAGAACCCCAAAAAACCTGTACAAGGAACATTAAATACTCAAAAAAACAATTAAAAATAAAATAAAAAGCTAAACTTCATACACCACACAAAGCAGTGCTCAAACGCGCAAGGGGGGTTATGACGGCGAGAGGGCCCGCGCCCTCTCGTTGACTGCTTGGCGCAATGGTAGCGCGTTCGACTCCAGATCGAAAGGTTGGGCGTTCGATCCGCTCAGTGGTCAGAACTTTTTTGCCATTTTTTTTTTGTTGGAAAATGAAATATGGGCGTACCTTCAAGGGTAAGGTTGACGCTGAGGTGATTGGCAGCAAGGATGAGGTTGGTCAGCGGCAGGTAGAGGCCGGACATGTTGACCGCCGCTTTGGCTGTCGCCGCTGTCGTGGCCAGGAGCCCAATTTTCGTCTGGAAACTGATTTTTTTCAGAGGAGCAGAGAAAGGAAGATCAGAGAGGTCCCTATAGGGGTAACAAACAGTCCCTAAGTGGCCCCTATAGGGGTCTTTCAATTTGATTCAAAAAACTCTTGATCATTTACCCATATAGGGGCCGCTAACGAAAACTCCTATAGGGACCGCTTTTGCAAGCTCTAGTGGCCCCTATAGGGGTTGGTAGAGTAACGGTTACCCCTATAGGGACCACTTTGGAATTCCTGAGATAGCGGTAAAATTTAGGTGACCCCTTTAGGGGTCTTTTTAATTTGTTCTTTTTCTGATTTCAAGGTATAGAACCACCAAGAGGCTCCCCTATAGGGGCCACTTTTCCAAGCTTCCGTGGCCCCTATAAGGGGAAGTGAAGCGGTCCCTAGAGGGCCCTCTGGAGTCCTAAGCACAAAAACAGTTCATAAAAAGGGTGAAAAACGCAAAAAAGAGCTGTATAACTTTAAAAAATGCCTTTTTCTCAAATCCTACTGAAATTAGAGCTTCAAAAAAAAAGAAAAGGGGACGATATGATGTGTGGAAATAAAGAGAGAGAGAAAGAGAGAGCGTGATATTCGAGCCTCATGAAGAGGAGAGCCGACAATTGAGCCTCAAATCGAGTGTGAAAAACGCCGGATGAAGGAAAGGAATGGGCGGTGAAATTGCGCTCCAAGGTACTCAGGTATATAGACCGATGTAATTGTCACCTCGTTATATGGAGAATTGTCGATAAACAAACGGAACTGGAATAATTTTGGGCTCAAAACGATTTTTTATTCAGTTTTCCGCGATTCGTGGTCGCATTTGGAATGGCTAGGGTTCAAAAAAAGACCAAATTTGGGTCATAAATGCTTTTTTTAGAACACGAATTTGTATTTCAAGTGTTAAAAAAGGTTTTATTGAAACTTAACGATTTTTCAATCCATTTTCCGCGATTCGTGGTCGCATTTGGAATGGCTAGTGTTCAAAAAAAGACTAAATTTGGGTCATAAATGCTTTTTTTAGAACACGAATTTGTATTTCAAGTGTTAAAAAGGTTTCATTGAAACTTAAACAATTTTTTTTCAGTTCATTTTCCGCGATTCGTGGTCGCATTTGGAATGGCTAACATTCAAAAAATGCCAAATTTGGATCAGAAACGATTTTTTTTAGAACACGAATTTGTATTTCAAGTGTTAAAAAAGGTTTCATTGAAATCAAAACAATTTTTTATCCATTTTCCGCGATTCGTGGTCGCATTTGGAATGGCTAGGGTTCAAAAAAAGACCAAATTTGGGTCATAAATGCTTTTTTTTAGAACACGAAAGTGTATTCCAAGTGTTAAAAAAGGTTTTATTGAAATCAAAAATAATTTTTTATCCATTTTCCGCAATTCGTGGTCGCATTTGGAATGGCTAGCGTTCAAAAAAAGACCAAATGTGGGTCATAAATGCTTTTTCATAACACTAATTTGTGTTTCGGGGGTAAAATTTGAACAAAAATATCAAAATCTTGCGCTTTTGCGCATGAATATGGAAAAAAACAGGTAAATTTTCTAAAATCGTTAAATTTCAATAGTAAAGTCATCATGAAAATCGGATTATTCTGTAGATTTCATCAAAAATTAAAGAAATTTCGCTCTATTTTCCGCGATTAAAAACGCCGTGGTCGCATTTGGAATGGCTCGGTTGGAAGTTAGATCAAGACTTTGACCGCAAATACTCGGAAACTTGCAGAGAAAAGTCTAAATTCTTTGTAAAACCGCCTAAAAACTCTGAAAAAACGTGAAAAGCGGGAGAAACTTTGCAAAAAAGATACATCAAAGCATCCTTATCACGTCAGTTTCTCATAGATTCCATAAGAGCCTATTTAGGGATTAAATCACTTAAGGATAAATTGTGAAGCTTTCAAAAAAGAAGAAGCTTAAGTGGAGAATGTGTCTGAGGTGTACTAAACGCTCAAAAAAATATTTAGTACAAATTAAGATTTTTCCAATCTTCTTCCTCATACAAAATAAATCAAAAAGATCTTTGAAATTTCAATTTTTTTCTTCTGAAGTTTTCATAAAATCTTTTAATCCCTTAAGTGGCCACTAATTTGACTACTATAGTGGCCACTAAAAATATTCTCAGTATCGAAAAATCTTCAAAAAGAACCTGAAAAAAGGAAATAAACCAAGAGGGGCCGGAAAATGAAAGCGGATTGCTCTCGAATGAGCATATATTTATGTACTTATCCTCGGGATGCCCGAAATGAAACTTGAAATTCGAAACATGGATTCCCCGCAACAAAATCCATTAAAAAAGGAGTTTCGGTTTGGTATCTATTCCATAGTTGTCCCCGTGTATAATCTGGAAGGACTTGATTTTTAGATATTCTAGGAAAGTTTTTAGTGGCCACTCTAGTAGTCGAATTAGCGGCCACTTAAGGGGTTGAAAATTAGTGGCCACTATAGAGGTCTAAGTGCTAATACTAGACCACTAAAAATTTTAAAATGTTAGTGGTCACTTTAGGGGTCGATGGATCAACACAACTGGTCAAATCTGTATAAGAGTTACTGGAAGGAATACTGGATGAAAAACTACTGAAGTGGTCACTAAAACGAAAAATAGTGGCCACTTTAGTGTCCTCTCCAAGTAGTCCTTGGCGAGCCTCTATAGTGACCACTAAAACTTAAGTTGTTCTATAAAAATGACGTCATACGGAAAAGATTCCGCCGCAATATAAGGTGTGAAGAGCGAGGAAGAAACATGAATTTTTGGACAAAAATATAGGAATTGATGTATAATGACGTCATAAGAAAATGATGTATAATGACGTCATAAGAAATTGATTTGTAATGACGTCATTCCCACTGAAAAATCGTGACGTAAAATTCAAAAAATTTAAATTTTGAAAGAAAATGAGTAAGACGCGAAATGAATGAATGCTTAAAAGAGAGAAAAAAGTCCAAAAAATGAAAAAAACGACTGAAAAAAAACCTCTCCAACTATTAGTGACGTCACGACAGCCCAATTAATGACGTCACAACAATTCCTAAAAAAAAGTGGGATGCGAAATGAATAAAAGCGGAAAAGTGACTGAGAAAAAAAGTCCAAAAAACAAAAAAAAAACGACTCAAAAGTAAAAAAGTCCTCTCTAATTATTAGTGACGTCACGATAGCCCGATTGATGACGTCACAACGCTTCCTCATTATTGCTCATGTTACAAATAGATTAATTAATCGAATCGGGCCGTGAGACCAAACTCGTCGCACCTCTGCTGAAAGATTCACGAGGCTCTCACGGCCACGCCCTCTCAGGAATTCATTGACCCCTTTTCTCGTCGGTCCGGTTGCCGAGGTTGCAGAGGAAAAAGTTCAAAGGAAAGTCTGACGCATGTTTTTGAAGAGGAATGAGAAAAATTAGCCTTGGCAGTCGCGAAAAATTCATGTTCGTAATGCAAAGTTAGCATTAGCTTAATGTCGTTAAATCAGTTTTTTTGACGAAAAAAAAAAGTTCGAAGTCCTGGGAAAATCTGCTCACGACTTGATAGCATTGCAAAAAAAGATTTGAAAAATGAAAAATGAATAAAAACAGCCTTGAAAACAGCTATAAAACCTTCAAAAAGTCCTAGTTTTCAGAGAAAGTCCATCAAAAAAAAACGAGAAAAAATAGCCACCACAAGATCTCAAGTTACGCTCTATGGATAAAATACTCAGAATGATTATTTTTAACTTCTTAAAAGCTTTAAAAGCAAAAAAATGGAAAAATTTTGATGCGAAAAAAAGAAAACCCGTTTTGAAAAATAATAGCCGCTGACAGCTTTCCAATTGCGCTCCATGGACAATTTTTGTTTTTTCGTCCTGATTGGTCTCCTAGAAGCTAAATCTGTATAGGAAAAATCCATCAACGTCTTTCAAAATCTTGAAAAAAATTCATCAAAGCCCAAAAAAATTCGAAAAAAATCGAGTGTAATTTTTTTGAAACTTTAGATCAATTTTTTTGAAAAATTCTGAGTCATTCCTGAAGATTCAAACTATAAAAGACTTTAAAAAAATTCAAGAAGAATAATTTTTTTTCCAATAAAAAGAGCTTGGAAAAATTTTTTTAGTGACCACTATAGGGTTTTGAAGCTTTTGTGGCCACTATAGTAGTCAAATTAGTGGCCACTTAAGGTCTTGAAAATTAGTGGTCACTATAGAAGTCTAAGTGCTACTACTAGACCACTAACAATTTAAGTGGCCACTTTAGGGGTCAATGGATTAACATATCTGGTCCAATCTGTTTGTTTTGAAATTATCAGAGTTACTGGAAGGAATACTGGATGAAAAACTACTGAAGTGGCCACTAAAACGGAAAATAGTGGCCACTATAGAGGTGGGTTTAGTGGCCACTTTAGTGTCCTCTCCAAGTAGTCCTTGGCGAGCCTCTATAGTGGCCACTAAAAATTTTCCCAGAAGTTCAGAAAAAAATTCTCATTTTACAAACGTTAAACCCCCTTCCCCCCACCAAGAAGATCCAAAAAAACTTCTCAAAAAAATCAAAAACCCAAAGGTCGAGTACGCGCTCTTTCGAAATAAAAAAGTGAACAGAACAACTCGACTGACATTTCCGGCCATATAAATCTCGCTTTTCATGGTTGTGGTGGTCCAAGAAAAGACGAGGAAAAACGACCAAAACTTATGGGATTTTTTTTCTCTCAGGACAACAATTTACTCGCTTTTTATTGCCAAACATGCTTCAATCACATCAAATTGTCGCATTTGGGAGATAAGCGTGTCGCTTGGCGCAGTGGCAAGGAGTTCACTTAGTGATTTGGAGTCGCTGGTTCGATTCCTGTCCAGGTTTTTGGTTACCAAACCTCAAATTATGCAAAGAAATGGGTTCTAGATCGTTATAACAATTAAAAAAATAAATAACTGCTTTCAAGAAAAAAACTCATAAAAGTGTCCCTTGGAGCAGTGGCGAAAGTTTTACTTATAAATCTGGGGTCGCTGGTTCAAGTCCTGTCCAGGTTTTTGGTTATTAAACTTTAAATTCTGTGATAAATTGGGTTCCAGACTTTTATAGCAATCGAAAATGAACTACTACTTTCAAGAAAAACTCATAAAAGTGTTCCCTGGCGCAGTGGCGAAAAATTTTCTTATGAATCTGAGGTCGCTGGTTCAATTCCTGTCTAGGATTTTGGTTACTAAACCTCAAATTATGCAAAAAATGGATAATAGATCGTTATAAAAATCAGAAATGACCGGTTTCCAAAAAAACTCATTAAAGCGTTTCTTGGCGCAGCGGGAAAAGATAAACTTATGAATCTGGGGTCGCTGGTTCAATCCCTGCAAAGGTTTTTGGTTACCAAACCTCAAATTATGCATAGAAATGGGTCCTAGATCGTTATAGGATTCAAAAAAGAACTCTTGTTTTCAAGAAAAGCTGATAAAAATGTTCCCTGGCGCAGTGGGAAAAAATAAAATTATAAATCTGGGGTCGCTGGTTCGATTCCTGTCCAGGTTTTTGGTTACTAAACCTCAAATTATGCAAAGAAATGGATTCTGGATCGTTATAAAAATCAAAAACAAACGAATTCTTACACAAAACAACTCTTGGCGCAGTGGCAAGAAATTCCTCTTGCAGTCAGCCCTCGTGAGTTCGATTCCTGCCCAGGTTTTTGCCATTAAAAATCGGAGAGGAAGGTTTCAAAAATAAATAAAAAGTTGATTTTGGATAAATTTTCCTCAACATGTGAAAATATTGTCTAGCGCAGTGGCAAAATATTTCCTCAGAAATTTCGAATCGAAGGTTCAATCCTTGCCCGTGTTTTTGCTGTGAAACTTCGAAAAATTGACTTCAGTTGTACTGGGAAAATTTTTAGTGGCCACTATAGGGTTTTAACGTTTTAGTGGCCATTAAAAATTATAGTAGTCAATTAGTGGCCACTTTAAAGGTCTAAGTGCTACTACTAGACCACTGAAAATTTTAGTGGCCACTTTAGGGGTCAACGGATCAACATAACTGGTCCAATCTGTTTTAAAATTATCAGAGTTCCTGGAAGGAATACTTGATGAAAAACTACTGAAGTGGCCACTAAATAAAGCACCTCTATAGTGGCCACTTTAGTGTCCTTGGCGAGACTCTATAGTGGCCACTAAAAATTTTCCCAGTATTATTTATAATCTTAGTGCTTCTTGGCGCAATTTTAAGACTATTGCTCCAAAATTTAGCGTCGTTGGATCAAAATTTTTCGTCTCAAGACCCGAAAAATAATGAAAAACGGGTATCAATAAAACAAAAAAGGCCGTTTGACGTGAAAGTTGGCCCATTTCTCACATGGACGGGTTCACACGCCTAATCCCTCCTGTCCGACGTAGCTCAATCATTTTTTGTTTGGCCCTTTTTTCTGTGACAATGAGAAAAGTAATGGATAGGTCGGTTAATCATTGGAAAGGAAAAAGTGGTCACTTAAGGGTTAAAAATGAAGAAAACCCTTCAAAGTGACCTTTTAAGTGCTCCAACTTTTTTGAAGGTCATTTGAGAGGTATAAAAGTTCTCAAAACCAAAAAATTCGAAAAATTGCTCAATTTAAGCCCTTGAAAATATTTTCCACATAGTCTTCGACTGCACAAAAACCTAATAACTCATAAAAATCCTTATTTGCTCCACAATTTATCAAAAAAAGACCAAAACCAAGGGGGGCGACATGGAATTATTAGTGGCGACACGGCCATTTTTTCTCTCTGATGAAATTGCGATTGCTTGAATTGCCATAAACAAAAACCCTTTCAATAAGGCCACAGAATGTGCGGAGACACGAGTCAATATGTTATATTTTCGGGGTCGGTGCCAAGAAAAAATAATAATCGTGATTAATTATTTTTTTCTCACTTTCTTGGAAGCTTTTTGGTTTTTGAAATATTGTTTCGAATTTGAGGCTCCAAAAATAGGGTGAAATATTAAAATTGGGTTTTTTTCAAGTTCAAGAAAGTTTACATTCGAAAAAAGTTCGAAAAAATAAAGTAGGGTTCAGAAATTTTTATGAATTTGCTCAAACGATCTTTGATGGATCCCACATACTCGCTATCTGCGCAAAATTTCTAGTTTTGGAGATATGGATTTTCAAAGTTTTATCCAATATCATGTGGCATCGTTTGGAAGGAATCTGGCCGCGCCAACAACCATTGAACGGCTGTTGGGAGCGTGGTGCAGTGGCTAGCGCGACAGTCGACGGAACCTACTATGAAGGTTCGAATCCATTGGCCGCCAACTTTTTTTTGCCATTGTTTTTTCAAGAATATTGAACTTGGAATAATCCGACGTTACCAACATGTTTGATTTTCAGCATGAAAGTATAACCATTCGATCCGTCTCATTGAGATACATACGGATATCATAAAATTATTGGGCGCTAGTAAGGAGAAATAACTTTATGGTGTGCAAAAACCAGAAAAAAAAACTCCAAAAATGTCAAAAATTTCGCTGCATTTTTCGACGCTGATTCGGTTCAACTATCGCTACTACGCCATGAGAAGAAAAAAATCTTTTAAAAATAAGAAAAATTGAAAAATTATTTGAAAAAAACAATGCAAAAATAAGAAAAATGAGAAATCACAGTAAAAAAATAACCGACCGCGTCGGAGCCCACGCTTACGCACAGTATGCTCCTTTAATATTTTTTTCTTTCTTTTTGGGAAAAAAATATTTTTACAGATTTTTTTGCTACTCGTATCAAGTTGCAAATCGTTTATAGCTACCTGATAGTGTTTTTAGTGCCCACGTTTTGAAACTACATGTTTTTTTATGTCAGCTGTTTCATTTATTTGACGAATTGTTCACTGTGGCTCAGTTCTTTCGAAGCGAGCCACAGTCGGCTTCGCGCTATGCGCGCTTCGCCTCCGTGTGAAGTCTTAAAACTAAGCCTATTTTCTCAAGTAATGCATGAAAAGAAAAAGCAAACACTTTTATTCCTCAGAATAATTACTTGATTGAAAACTAATAAATGTCATCTTAAATTTTTTTTAAGTGGTCAGCGCCAAATAATTTTATGATATTCGTACGTATCTCGACGAGACGGATCGAATGGTTATACTTTTATGCTGAAAATCGAACATTTTGGTAACGTCGGATTATACCTTGAACTTTTATGAATATATTGAACCACTAAAACTTATCCAAAGTAGGAAAAAGAAGATTTTTGTTCAAGTCATACACTTTTTTTTCATAAAGATGCCAGATTTTCATCATCAAATTTGATTTTAAATCACAAAAATAAGGTTATCCCACCTTTTCAAGCCAAAAATCTCCCTTCAGAAAAATTTTTTTCAAAGAAACGGCACCAGGTACAGCTCGAAAAAGCCAAGGGAAAAAAAATGGACGACCAGAAATATTTCAAAAGATGAAAAGTGGGAGTCCCGCGGGACTATTCATCCTACAACCTTCTATGATTTATCCACTTCCAAGATTCTGAAGTTTTTTCCGATTCTAATTTTTTTCCAAAGAAGGTGGGGAAATGAAGGGGAAGAAAAAGGGGGAAAAGAAGAAGACGTGGGGCGTTGACAGCTTCTGAAGGCCGATTCAGATGACGAGCCGATTATGGGCCCGGGGATTCCCCCGAGGAGCCGCCGTTTTCTACTTTCTTTCAACGAGGTTCTTGACATCTCTTTGTTCTTTCCTTTTTTCGGAATTTATAGACTCCTTCTTTGAAAAAGAGCCATTTTTGATATTTATAAGTTCGAAGACACGGTATTTCGTTTCATTAGGCGAAAAAAAAAATCGAAAAATGTGGATTTTGGGTTCGAAAATACTTGAAAAGAAAACTTTACTCCAACCTACTTAAGTAGATCTTTGAGGGGGTAAACAAGTGGCTACTTAAGGGGAAATTACAAAAACCATTCCTAATCCTCTTAAGGGTCCACTTAGAAAAATCCGAAAAATTGCCTAATGGAGAAAGTTTTGAAACTGAAGAATTGGAAGGCTCTGAGCATGCGCCTGAAAGTAGCCACTTAAGGGTCGTTTATCGGCTTTTGAAGATTCAAACCCTCAAGTGGTCCCTTAAATCTACTCGGGTAGACCTTTAAGGGGATAAATAAGTGACCACTTAAGGGGAAACAAAAAAAAAAGGATTTACGACGCGAGTCAAGAGTCCACTTCGAAAAAATCCGAAAAATTATGTCTTGGGAAAAAAAATTTGAAATAGAAAAATTGGAAAGGTCTAGAAGTAGCCACTTAAGGGCATTGGAAGATTCAAACCCTCAAGTGGTCCCTTTGAAAAATTCAATTTCTATCTCGCCAAGTTCGCTCTATTGCGATTTTCCCATTTGAGATTTGAGAAATCGAAAAAATTGCCGATTTTGGTTTGATTCGAAAGTACTTGCATGAGACAACATAATTCAAAATTAACCTTTTCGAGTGGATCTTTAAGGGGATAAATAAGTAGCCACTTAAGGGTCGATAATTGAAAAGGACTTTGAAGATTCGAACCCTCAAGTGGTCCCTTAAATCTACTCAAGTAGATCTTTGAAGGAATAAATAAGTGGACACTTGAGGGGAAATTACAAAATCGATTCCTAATCCTCTTAAATGTCCACTTAGAAAAAATCTGAAAAATCGTGTCTTAGAAAAAGTTTCGAAACTGAAAAATTCTACAGGCCTGGAAGTAGCCACTTAAGGGTCGTTTATCGGAAGATTCAAACCCTCAAGTGGTCCCTTAAAATCCTTGTCTCGCCAAGTTCGCTCCATTGCGAATTCCCCTTTTCTTTCTTTTAAAAAAATTGAGATCAAATCATTCAATATGTCGACACCGACTCAAAGGTAGATGCCTCCCCGCCACTCAGAGGATGACGTGGCTGGCTCGCCATGGGAAAGGCCCATTAGGAGCCATTCCATTACCTGTCTAGCCAACCACGTCGTTCACCCCCAAAACCATTTCTCCTCTTTCATTTTTTTTCATTTTTTTTCACTCAATCTTCCATTCTTATTGTTTATTTGAATTTATTGCTTTATCGTTATAATTTGTTCGCGGAATATTTATGATAAAGGTTTGGAGCTCCATTGGTTTGCTCACTCAGAGGAATAAAATGGATAGCTACTCTCATAGCGAAAGGAATCTGGAGTGTCCTAAAATTCATGACAAAGGTCGTCTACGAGACTCTCTTCAGATGCTGGAAAAAAGAGAACAGACGTTCAAACACCAGAACAAGAATGTGGAAAGACATCTCGACCTCTACGACTTCACTACTTCTGATGGCATTGATTGCAGGAAATCAGGCCTGTCAAGAAATCGATGTCATGTCCCATCATTCGAAGATCTGCAACGGAAACGACTGCGAAGTTCAACTAGAAGAAGTTTTCCATTTGAATCCATTCAAACGAGAAGCTTGTCTTCAAATAACTCACGACAACACGACCCTGAGAGAAGTCAGAGCAGAATGGCTGAATTTGACGCTAGAGTGCTCCAAAGAAGTACTCACATTCACGAGAGAAGCCGAATACAACGTTCTGAGTGTGAAAAGGTGTCCCAGAATGGGCTCTTGTTCTGGAGAAAAATGCAGCAACATAACCAGACAATCATTGATTCCAGAACTTGCACAAGTCAACAACTTCACTGGAATAACTGGATGCTCCGAATCATGCGGAGGACCAGGTTGCGACTGTTTTTTTATCTCAGTTCCGGATGCCTTTTCTACAGGATCTACATGAAACCAGTCAACAATAAAATTCACACTCTGTTCCGCTGCTCAGAGTGGAAAGAAAAACTCTTCGTGAAATGGACAACGACAGAAATCAACTCCTACAAGCCAGCGTCCACATCAACAGTACTAGTACTTCGTCCAAACATTGAAGTACTTACTCGCCATGCCAAAATAACTCTCAGTTCCCTGCATACTCCAAACGTGCCCTTCACGAACTCCTGGTTCATACAAACCGATCAAAGCATCGCGACTTGGCCGCAGGAGAAATGGCCCGACCTCAGGTGCAGAGACTGGCTAGCCGCAGAAAAACATGAACTGCACACTCATTGAAAAATTGCAGATGTTCACCTGCAGAGACAATCATGCGTTGCACTTGCAAAAATCTCAACATTTCAGCCCATATGAGCTCATTTGGAAACCAACTTCCAATCAACACTCCGAGCTGGACAATGAAGTCAGCGAAGAAAGGACCGAAACTGTACTTCGACTCAGCAACCACAACCGAAATCACATTAAGAACGACGGAAAAAATCGACGTCACGATCATCAGACATGAAGACAACTGTCAGATTGAAACCACTCACGTTTCGGGATGTTATGGATGCAAAAAAGGAGCAGAAACAATGGTCACCTGTTTCTCAGAAACCAAGCAACTAATGGGCGAAATCAAATGCTCGGAAACGGCATTTACGGTTCCCTGTTCAAAAACAGGCTCAACAACACAGATTCGATTCTACGTCGATCAAGCTCATTTCCAAGAAAACTGCACAATTCAATGTGGAGGAAAAAACATCAATCAGTTTGAAGTAATTGGTGTCCTAAAGTTCACAGGATCTCCTCTTCAGACAGTCCAAGCGCTTTTAAAAGGAGAAAAGATCAATCTCAACGAAATCACATGGCCAGACTTCAGGCATATCATGGAAGTTTATCAGACGTGGATTAAAACTACGATGGTCACACTCATTGCCATTCTAGCAGCCCTGGCGATTTCATACATCTTTATCATACCACTTCTTCCAGGACTAGTGAGGAAAATGGCTAAAACTGGCTTTCTTGGGTTCCAGATCATCCTATGGAGTCTAAAAATTATAGTCAACGTCACTCTAGTCAAACCAGCAACCATCATGTGTCATTTTTTTGGGTGGCGCCGAAGACATTCCGGACACGAAAAAATGCCACGTCATATGGTCTAAAAATTCACTCCAAAGCGCCTTCTACACATATTTGTCAACAATTTCTTCACTTCATTCATTCGAGATCCATAAACTCCATCATACCAACAATCAAAACAGTCACCCAACCACAAAAATCAACGCAACCTCAACAAGCATTCAATCCGAGGCGGGAACCGTCGGACGACGACCACTCATAAAACTCAGAGAACAACGCTAAGGAAAGCGGAAAAGCAATTTTTTGTGTTCATTTTTTTTCCTCATTTTATTCATTTATTTTTCTCAATTATTTGTCTCTTTTCCGTTCATACTTTTTCACTCATATTTTTCATTTTAAAAATTCAATTCTAACTTCATTCCTCATCCATCCTAATTCATCTCAACTCTCAGGCGGGGAGTGTCGACACCGACTCAAAGGTAGATGCCTCCCCGCCACTCAGAGGATGACGTGGCTGGCTCGCCAGGGGAAAGGCCCATTAGGAGCCATTCCATTACCTGTCTAGCCAACCACGTCGTTCACCCCCAAAACCATTTCTCCTCTTTCATTATTTTTCATTTTTTTTCACTCATTCTTCCATTCTTATTGTTTATTTGAATTTATTGCTTTATCGTTATAATTTGTTCGCGGAATATTTATGATAAAGGTTTAATTACCCAAGTTTGAGGTTGAACGGATCGCTGTCCGACCCGCACTCAACGCTCACTCAGGAAGACCCGCGTGGCAGGCAACAACACCGCTAAGCAGGGAGCGGCAACGAAAAGAGTCAGTTTCTACATTTTCTCAAATCAAGAGAAATTCAGTAGGACTCCAATTTGACTCTTTTCCTCAACCTACTCATCTAGCTCAGACAAAAAACCATACTCATCCCCTTTTTACAATAAAAAAAAAAACGAAAAAACGAAAATAATGAGCATAAATTGAAGCAAGTTGAGGCAATTAAGCAACAATTGAAAGGCGCAAGTGGTCACTTTAGTGGTGGTCACTTTTTAGGCGGTGTTTCAAGTAGAATGAAAGGCAAGAGTCCCCTTAAGTGACGGACTTTTCAGAATCGAGTTTTTACATCACCGGTGGTCACTCAAGGACCGAGAAAAAGAAAATTACGTCAAAAAAATGCGGTTGCTCTCAGTTAGTGGCCACTTTAGTGAGCCCGATTGTTCCACACGCTAAAGGCTTCTCGCCTTGCGCTTTTTCAGTCCATTCCGAGGTCGAAAACCTGAACATCTTACTTTGAAAACGTTGAAAAAGGTTGGAATGAACCTGTAGATGACGACAGATCGACCAACGACGTCCGAAACTGGCCAATCCACAACTCTATCGAAAACGCCATTTTCTAGAAAAATTCAATTTTTTTTCATTTTCTATGAATGAACTTGACCTAGAAATAATGGAAAAAATGAAAAAAAAATTTTTTTTTTATAATTTTACGAATCCCATGACCGCACTTGGAATGGCTCAAGGCGCGTCGCCCAACTCACTAGTCCCAAGTCCCGAGCCCAAGCTTCAAACTCACTAGTCCCAAGCCCAAGCTCCCAACTCGCTAGTCCCAAGTCCAAGCTCCCAACTCACTAGTCCCAAGTCCGAAGTGTCAGCTCTTACATACATTTATCGCTGTTAGCGAAACTCGTTTCTGGTCCGTCGGAAAAATGAGAGGAGCAGATTTTTTCAATTTCCGTTTTCATTGACCTCAATTACTCATAGAAAAACCAAAATTTTCGTTATTTCCAACAATTTTCCATGCCACCAGACTCAAGCCATTCCCAATGCGACCATAAAATCGCATGTCCTCGAAAAGTACCTGTAACATCGCCCATCGACGGCGTCCGATTGGCCGATCTCGAATAAGGCGGTCCGATTCGGCTGCATCCGTCGGAGGTGTCGCCAAACTGGTGCAGGACCACGGCGTGAGGGCCTCCCGACGGTAATCCGAAGACTTCTCCTGGAGTCAGATATTATTGAAGACATAAGCTTTTCCAGTCGTTCAAATAACCTTTTGAGAACTTTTTTCAAAACATTAAAACATGACTAAAATCGTGAAAACCCATGTTTGTCATAAAACAACTCGAGTAACCAGTTGCAAGAGCTTTGCAGCTGCTGCAAGTGACTACTTTGCAGGTTGCAAATCAGTTGCTTGCAGGAAGGTTACAGTTGCAAGTCCCATGCGGAACTCGAAGTTCCATAGATCTGCAAACAACCTGCAACCTAGCTGCAAATGACCCTGTACAGAGGTGCAACTCAGCCAGCTTCCTTAAATCTGCAAAACCTGCAACCAAGCTGCAAATGACCCTGTGGAGGGCTGCAACTCAGCCAGCTTCTGGTTGCAAACTGCAAGCTTCCTGCACAGGGTCATTTGCAGGTAGGTTGCAGTTGCAAGACACATGTGGAATTCGAAGTTTCATAGATCTGCAAACAACCTGCAACCTAGCTGCAATTGACCCTTTACATGACTTCAACTCAGCCAGCTCCTGGTTGCAAACTTCAAGCTTCCTGCACAGGGTCATTTGCAGGTAGGTTGCAGTTGCAAGACACATGTGGAATTCGAAGTTCCATAGATCTGCAAACAACCTGCAACCTAGCTTCAATCAACTCTTACAGGACTGCAACTCAGCCAGCTCCTGGTTGCAAACTGCAAGCTTAGTGCACAGGGTGCTTTGCAGCTAGGTTGCAGGTTGTTTGCAGATTCATGAATTGTAACTCAGCCAGCTGCTGGTTGCAAACTTCAAGCTTCCTAAAACCTGCAAACAACCTGCAAACAACCTGCAAACTACCTGCAAACGACCCTGTACAGGGCTGCCACTCAGCCGCCTTCTGGTTGCAAACTGCAAGCTTCCTGCACAGGGTTATTTGCAGCTAGGTTGCAGGTTGTTTGCAGCTTCATGGAACTTCCTAGTTCTTGCAACTGGTTACGCAAAAAAACCCTACATCCCAATCAAATTCCAGCGTTTTTAGTACTCTGAAATATTCACCCCGGATCTTCATGGTATTGGAAGAGATCTCAGCGAAGGTGAATCGGCCCATCACTGAACTATCCCGGGCGACGAGGACCGCCACGGCTACAGTATCCTCCAAAAATGGGTTCTCAGGCGGGATCTCCTTGATTGTGGCTCGGAAGCCGTTGAGAGACGAATCCGGGGCTTCTGGTTGGTCATGGCTCGCTGAAACTGAAGTCATATGTTCCGGCTGGAGGGAAAAAAGCCTGTATGATCATACTTCATCAGAAAAGTCGAGAAAAAGAGGTATTTTTCAAAAATAAGGCCATTTTTTCAGTCCACTCTCATGAGTAACATCACAACTATCATAGGAGCAAAAATATTGATATTTTTTCTCGGAAGGTACTGAAATAATCAAAATTCACGAGAGACTCTGGAGCACTGTTCGCGAGGGACACACGGCGCGGTCAGATCGTTTCGAGATTTGACGAATCCGGGAGCACAATGACAGCCGGCGCTGCACGTCGAGGAGCAAACTGGCACCTTGAACAATTTTCTTTTTTTCCTTGATCGAAATTCCAAACTGTTGGAGTCTTTCAAGACCAACTTATGCTCTCAGCAGCTCGGAAAAATTTATTTTAGTCATGAATTTTTGAAGTTTCTGGTCAAGCAAATCTTGCCAAGAAATCTTCCACTCGCCGGCCGGACGTTTAGGGACAAAAATGACCCCTCAAGGGTAAAATTCAGGTGATCCTTATAGGCTCTTCTTGTAAAGTTCATTAAAATAATGGAGTAGCATCCTACGGGGGCCATTTTTGCGAGCTTTAGTGACCCCTATAGGGAGAGGAAAAGTGATCCCTTCAGGGAAATCTTGATGGCTTTGCCCCTACCGGGACCACTCTGGAAGCTTGCTAACTCTGGAAGGCTTCTGGCAAGCTGCCCGGAAATTTATCATCCAAAAAAATTCTTCAGAACACTTCTTGATGCACTAGAAGAAGATTCTGAAAGTCTCAAACTGCATAAATTGCTATTTTTCGAGTAAGGACGCCTTAAAGTCGAGGAAGACCCTCAAAAATCGTTAACTCGGACATTGGTAACGCGAAACGGACGTGCTCCGGACGTTTCTGGGCGATTCTAGGGATCCCTTAAGAGTTCTGAGGCTACTAAAGTGGTCACTAGAAATGCCCCGACACGTCCGTTTCGCGTCCCGTTCGCGTTACCAAGGTCTGAGAAAACAGGTCTGTGAGCCCACATTTCTCTAAAACTTGGAAGTTTTGCAGGTTACTGCTTTCAGGATCTTCATGAGGTACGTTTAGGAGCGTTGTGGCCAATTTTCAAGAAATTTACAACTTCAAAGTGAAATGACTTCCCTTGTGAGGGCAAACTTGAAGCTTTCTTCGATTTTACTTTGGTCCGAAAAGCCGAATTTTGGAGTTTTTCTCTCGGGATTCTGATTTTCCTACGAATAAAAGTTTTCCTCACCGACGGCTGACCGCAATACTCAGGACAGACGCTTCCGCAGGCCGACCAAACCGCTTTTGGATCCGGACAGACGCATCTGAACTTCCTTCTTTCTTCACTATCTTTCTAGTTGCTTTTTTATAGTCCATTCCGGGCTTCTGTAGGACAAAAGCTACCGTAAACACTTTTTCCTGCACTTTTGCTCTACAAAACTGAAAGAAGGTCTCGAAGCGAAGGTAAATTTGGTCCCCTACGGTATTTGTCTCGAAGCGAGTTTTGGTTAAATTCGGTTCGATACGGTATTATTTGCGAAAAAAAGAAGAGAAAAACTGTCAAAAATCGGCTACATGAAGCACCGGACCTCTGCGGACTGACGCCGAGAGCGACGATCATCGGTCGGCAGCAACGTTGCTCCACCGGACAGTCCGTGTCCGTGGAGCACGACCGACCGCCCACGTCAAAAGTCGTCGGAGGGCACTGGTCCTGCCGTCGTTTTTCTGGAATGAAAGAGGTTCAAGTGGTCACTCCAGGGGTATTTTCTTCAAAATTCAGAGGAAAAAAAATCTTCTTTATCTCTATATGAGACCTCAATCATCATAAAAATCGATGGAATTACAAAACTTTGACTTAAAAAAAAAGGAAAAACCATATGATGATCCCTCAAAAGCCTTCTGAAAAATCTTGATAAAGGTACGAACCCTAGAATGGTCACTTGAAGTGCTAAAAATCGATGGAAACTTCATTTTTTCATGATTTTTTCAGGATAACGGTTCCACAGAAAAAACTATCATTTCCAAAAATATGACATAAAACTCTAAAATGACCACTTGAAGACTTTCTGAATCATCCTGTTAAAGTCCGGAGTGACCACTTAAGTGATTATGCAATAATATTCCACTTCAAAATTTTCCCTCAAGTGACCTCTTGACTTTAAATTTTTTATCTAGTGATCCACATAAAATCACCAACTCAATAACCTCTCTAGTGTTCCCTAACAAAATCCCCCTAAAGTGGCCCCTTAGATTTTCAATTTTCGTTCTTGACAAAGCTCAATGAAACTTCAAGTTGGAAGGCCCTTCAAAATTTTCCCTCAAGTGACCTCTTGACACCTAAATTTTTTATCTAGTGATCCACACAAAATCAATAATCCACTAACCCCTCTAGTGCTAACTAACGAAATTCCCCTCAAGTGGCTCCCTAGGTTTTCAAGTTTCGTTCTTGACAAAGCTCAATGAAACTTCAAGTTGGAAGGCCCTTCAAAATTTTCCCTCAAGTGACCTCTTGACTTTAAATTTTTTATCTAGTGATCCACATAAAATCACTAACTCAATAACCCCTCTAGTGTTCACTAACGAAATTCCCCTCCAGTGGCCCCTTAGATTTTCAATTTTCGTTCTTGACAAAGCTCAATGAAACTTCAAGTTGGAAGGCCCTTCAAAATTTTCCCTCAAGTGACCTCTTGACATCTAAATTTTTTATCTAGTAATCCACACAAAATCAATAATTCAATAACCCCTCTAGTATTCACAAACAAAATCTCCCTTAAGGGGCCCCTTAGATTTTCAATTTTCATTCCTGAAAGTGCTTATACAACTACAAGTTTTCAAAAACTTCAAAATTTTCCCTCAAGTGACCTCTTGACATCTTAATTTTTTATCTAGTGATCCACACAAAATCAATAATTCAATAACGTCTCTAGTGTTCACTAACGAAACTACCCTCAAGTGGCCTCTTAGATTTTCTTGAAAAAACTTTGGTTTGCCCCTCAGGGTTTAGATTTTTAGTGAGCCCTTGAGTGATTTTTTTTTAGTGGTCACTTTAGTCTTCTTAAGTGACCACTAGAGTTCTCCTAACCTCTTAAGTGACCACTAGAGTTTTCCCCAGTCGATTTTACTTTCTGGCAAGGCTTTGACAACAACACTTTTTTGAAAACTTCAAAATTTTCCCTCAAGTGGCCTCTTCACCTTTCGCAATCTCTAATCCTTCAATCGGCTGGCTCGTCATTTCCAGCTGCGTGTGTGTGAAAACAGTCGGCAGGGTCGAAGTGACCACTTGAGTGGTTTCTACGGTTGTAGGGGGGCAGTTCTCCAGCCGGACACAGTTGGACGCTTGCCAATTGCTCGAATTGAGGAAAACCAGGCCTAAAATACATGTTTCAAAGCTGAAAAGTTAGGAAAAATCACCATTTCTGCAAAAGCAACCAGCTTGACAGGGCGCACAATTTTTCGGGTGCAAATTATCGCATCCCATCGGGCAGGATGATCCACAGGTAATGTACTCCTGTTGGGAAATATCGATTTATTGATTTTATTATCGATCAAACTTTTGCCGGATCATCGCATTTTCTCTCACATTCCGTTGGTAGAACACATCGAGACGTTGGATCACTCGAGTCCTGGGTCATTTTTCTTATAAATTTCCAAGTTTGATATTTTTTTTTACAACAAAAAGCTCCCTTAAAGTTAGATGTCATAGAAGCTTCAAAGAAAATCTAACTTTGATCAACGTTTCTAAACTTTTTCAAGATTTTTTAACCTTTACTTGAAGTAAAAAGTACAAAAAAAAAATTATGAATATCTGAAAACTACAGGAAAAATCATCTTTCAAAAAAAATCTCGTCTTTTTAGATTATTTTCAAAGGAAGTGAGATAAACCAAAAAAATTAGGGTTTTCGAGTTTTTTTGGACAGAAAAATCATATAGAAACTCGAAAATTGTGAATCAACCAAAAAAAAACCTTTCTGATAACAAAATTTTTTTTAAAGGTGCAAACTTCTCAGAAGGGATGTATTTTCATAACCTAAAAAAACGAAAAAAATTTCCTTTTTTTAACGGTAGAGAAACATCAACCAAGGGCTTAAAATCGAGAGAAACGGCCAATTTATTGAAAATTCTACAAAAATTGGCAAAAATGATCTATTTTGAAGATAATATCGATTTTAAAAAGGTTAGAAACTTCTCAGAAGGGCTGAAGTTCATTTTTTTCGAACAAGTTTCGAAATTTTTCTTTTTTTAGATTATGAAGAATTCTACAAAAAAATCGTCAAAAAAATGAGTTTTTTCAAGAATAATATCATTTTTTGGATGTGAAAAACTTCTCAAAAGGGCTGTATTTGACTAGATTTCGAACATTTTTCGAAAATTCCTCTTCTGAGAGATAGAAAAGCGTCTACAAAAAAACAATTCAGAGGTGAAAACCCAAAAAAAAGGGCTATTTCATGAATATTATTTCAAAAAAAGAAGTTAATTTTTGATGTTGATAAGCGTCTACGAAGCAATTTACCGGTAAAAAACTGAAGAAAATAGCCACTTTATGAAGGATTCTACAAAAGATCGGCAAAAATGAGCCTCCCCGGAAGTGATCGTACTGCAAGAGAAGGGGCAGTACAACTGTGGAGGGCAGGACCAGCTGCTCTACGTCCGACGTCAGACTAGTCCATCAGGAAAGCTCCTGACAACGTGAAAAACATGGACGATTGCAATGGCTGACAGAGTGGCCACGCGCCGCTCGCTTATATACACCGCCGTTGGCGTGCGCCCGACTTTTGCCGGCTTGCGACGGGTGGCATCTTGCAGCTCGCTTTGCGCTCGTTTTTGACGCAGAGCGTGCGGATTTTTTGTAGTTTTGAAACGAATTTAGGCATTTGAGGATTATTTTTTTCTTCTTATTCAGAAAACCTAGAAAAAACCTTGAAAAATGCTCATTTTCTGGTATTTTTTCAGAAATATTAACATTTTTTGTATTTTTCAACTACTGAAAAGTAATTTTTGTCTCGAATTATGTGTTTAAATATTTATTTGAAGCTATTAAAGCCCCCAAAAAAAATCAACCTTCAATAAATTGTCACAGCACTCAAAAATTCGCTCCAAAAATTGCTGAAAATCTTCGAAAAAGGGATAAAATCCGGGTTTTTTCTCACTTTTTTTTCCCCATTTTTGAGTGTTAAAATCGTACCTTTCTTCGAAAAAATGTTCAAAAATGATGAAAATATATCTCTTTTTCTTTGTTTCTTTTCAATCCCTTGAAAAGGAAAAAAACCCAAAGAAAATCCCTGACAAAAATGAGTTGGCTCAGTAAAAAGTGACAAGATAAAGCTCGAAAAAAACGATAAAAAAATATCGATTTTTTTGAAGAAAAATATTTGAATTTTCATCTCTCTTTACTTCCAAGTGGACCAAAAGAGCTAAATTTTATGAAAAAGATGAAAAATTTCCATTAAAATGAAGTTAACCTATTGAAAAAAATCCCTTAAAAGTCACGGGTTTTCAAAAAAAGAAAAACATATGATTTTTTTCAGAGACTATCAAAAATATTTCCCTACCGACAATCCAAGTCAATCGAAAGAAGTTTCAATTAAATGACTTTTAAAAAACCTGTAAAACGTAAGGTTCACGGCAGACACAGCCGGGCGAACATTGGCCTTCTGGGCATCGGCCGAGCGGATTATGGCAAGATCGAGCGCATCTTCAATCAATAAATTGATCAATTAATCATCAAATTAATCAATAAACTGCCTAGCTCCACAACTGGTCCACTCCTTTCTGGGATCACTGCAGGATTCCCTCGAAGCGATGGAAATATTCGTCGGTTTTGAGGATTTTCTCGGGCATTGTTGCGCCAGAACGCATTCAGATTGGGGGTCCTAAAATTCGATTTTTCGATTCAAATTATGATCTTGAGGCATGTTACTCGGGAAAGCTCTAGTGGCCGCTTAAGAGGTTGCTCAACTACTGCTTGGAGAGGACGCTAAAGTGGTCACTAAAACCGCCTCTTTAGAAGCCTCAAACTTGCGCCTTAGTGACCGCTTAAGAGGTTCCTTAAGGACTACTTGGATAGGACACTAATGTGACCACTAAATGCACCTCTATAGAATCCACGATCTTACGTCTTAGTGGACACTATAGTAGTTTTTCGTGGCACTTAGATTCCTAAAGCGGCCACTGAACTTTAGCCACTCTAGTGGCCACTAAAATGTCCAAAGTTTTCCCACTGGCAGGGAAAATGAAGTTGCGTTAAGAAACGAAAACTAGTGGCTTCTATAGAGGTGGTTCTAGTGGCCACTTTAGTGTCCTCTTCAAGCAATCCTTGATAATTCTCTTAAGTGGCTACTTGAGTTTTCCCTGAACTACAAAAGGCAGAATTGGGATCAAAATTGACGAAAAGGGACGAAAACTAGTGGCTTCTATAGAGGTGGTTCTAGTGGCCACTTAAGGGTCCTATCCAAGTAGTCTTTGGGGAACCCTTCAAGTGACCACTTGAGTTTTCCACAGAACTACAAAAGGCAAGAAATAAAGTGCGGTCACTAATTTTTTTTTTATAAAATTCGAATATTGGGTTTCTATCCAGCATGAAAAGGTATACTGATACCAATTTCCTTTCCTAAAATTTGATTTTTACTATCTCAATTTCTTTATCGTATAGACAATTACATTTGCATCCAACATGACGTAGGGAAGTCGGCAAAAGCAGCCGGAAACGCAGGAAAGTGCACATTCCAACGAGGAAGATGAGGCGTTTGAGTTGCAGGCCACTGAAAAATATGGCTTTTTCCCGTTTCAATGACTATAAAATGAATATCGATTGATTATATTGATTGAGATAGGGCTTCTGAAAAGTGAGATAGGATTCTACCCATTGAGAATTTATCTTTTCGTCTTTTTCTTTGGCATAGTCCGATTACGGTGACTTGGATGTCTCTGAGCGTCTGCGTCTCTCTGTTCCCTCACCGGGGAGGTCAGAGAAACTCGGAAATAGCGTGTCAACATGAAAGAGTCGTCGAGAGACTAGGAGGGCGCAGAGAAAAACAATAGTAGGCTATACTCGGACCTTGGTAACACCGGACGTTTCTGAGCAATTCTAGGGATCACTTAAGAGTTCGGACGCTACTAAAGGGGTCACTAGGAATACTAATACCTTTCAAACCATTCTCATTTCGCGCGCGAAGCGGTCGCGGTGCGTTTCTGGCGCTAACTTTGAAAAATACCAAGGAGTATTTTTGTAGATCGATTGATATAAGAACTTTAAGAAGTATGTTTCAAGGTAATCGCAAAATAATTTGGCGGGAACTTCAAAATCCGTGTCGGAAACGTATCTCGAACGGTTGCAAGAAAATTCGGTAGAAATGAACCCAATCAATTATTTTACCAGGACACGCCGATCCGCAGCTCTGGTAGTTTTTCAAGGGGTCCGAGCACTGATTTTTCGTCTCCGGGATGAGAGTCGGCAGATTTTTGGCCGGGGTACTGGTGGACGTCGCCGTGAGGCCGAAGCCACCGGGGAGACTGACGAACGCCTAAAAAGGACACAAGTCGGTTCAAGTCGGGACAGTCGAAACTAGCCGGCTGGCGAGCGACGAGCGGCGGTGGCGGCGTTTTCGGAATCGGGCATTCCGAAGGTAGGATACACCTGGAGTGGAGTGGATCTTGACCGTTTTCCAGGACGAATGGGATCCGGCAGAAACAGCCGCTCACGCACTTCTCCGAGCATCTTAAAACATGAACTTTTTTTTTCTAGTGAAGTTGAAATTGCAATAATCGTCTATTCGCCTTAAGATGACAGACAGTCTGACTCGTCTGCGTCTCTTCTCTCTCACCGGCTGGGTTATAGAAGCTTGAGAGCTACGCCTAAGGAAGAGAGGGCGAAGAGTAATCAGACAAATCAAAGTTTTAACGCTCAACTATAACTGATTCACGGCCGGCTTGCGCCATCGAAAAAAGAGTCCTGACAAGGTAATGCACGAGATAGCGCCTGGCTCGAGGAGAGCGCAGACAGGACACGCCCCCTTAGCGTCCCAAGCTGGCCGTGAATCACCTATATGTATCAAAGCACTTGGCGGCGCTTGTAAGAAACTTTTGCTTTCAGTTTTTATACGGCAGGTTCAAGAAAAGGCGATAAAATGGCGCAAAAAGGTAGCATAATGGAACGTTTTCTTTGGAAAAGTTCTTCAACTAAACCTTAAGACATTTAAAAGTCCCGGGCGCAAAAAAGGCCACTAAAAGGACCCGTTTAGCACCCTTTATAAAGCCTTTATTACTCTAGAATTATTACAGGCTCAAGTAAGGGTGAAAAAAGGCAGAAAGTGAATAAAGTCTAAAAGGGTACATATGGAAGAAATATAGAAAATTTTTTCCGAGAAAATATCTGGAAACAGTCCTTAAAATCGACTTAAGGCCCTAAAGATTGCAAATTTTTCTCAATTTTCAAAAAAAAATAACCATCCTGATAAGAAATTTGAACAGTTAGAGGAAGTCTTGGAGGGTCCATCCGACTTCGCGAGGGTAAACAGCCCCTAAAGTGATCCCTAAATGAGGACTGTTCTCCTCAGAGCTACTGGAGGGCCGCGCCCGGGCTTTGGAGTGGTCGCCCCGGGGCCACCCGACCCTTAAAGTTGAAAATAAGTGACCGCTCCGCGTGTCGAGGCGCGTTGCGGACGTCCGTCCCATCAGTAGCTCTGGTCCTCTTCCATAATGATCACCTCGGCGAGTTCCTCGTATCGCAACTGATCGGACAAGCCGATCCGCAGGTCTGATACTGGCGCCGGTCATCCGCACAGCGCATCGTCGTGTCGTAAGCTGCGCAAAGCCCTCGGGGCACACAGGCCGATCTTGGCGAGCCGTCTCGACGGATGAAGCCTCAAATATCAGAATTTCAAAAGCAATTTCGGAAAAACTGATACATTACAGCTACCACCACCTCTAATCGCTAAACAAGCATCTTTGAAAGGATATTGCTGTGAATGCCAACAAAGAAGTTCATTTCAATTGACGGTCCAAAATTTCCTGAAAATCTGTCAGAACACATCTTGATACCCCTCCCCCGTTCCTGAAAACTGCAAACAAAACTTCCCAGTTTTCGAGAAATCAGTGCTCAGAATCGAAGAAAATCCGTTAAAATATGCTATTCTGAAGCTTTGAAGATTCATTTCTCGAAAGTTAAGAAGTTGTGAAGGTTGAGACTTTCACGGCTTGTCTCGGGTACATCCAGGAAAATTCTGGTGAAATTTCAGAGAATTCCTCGAAAATGACGGCTTTTAGGGACATATCTGAACGGGTCTGAGGTCAGACTATGATACCATGAGCATACCTTTGAGCAAAATGTGATGAACTTAAAGAAAAGGGTCTTGGTGGGTAGAAATTAGTTTGGTTAATTTTGTGAGCCAACTCATAAACATTGCACGGACTTTTCGATCATTCCAACTATCTTTTTTGCCAATGGTATTTCAATCTGTTTTTTTTTATTTTCCACTTTGCGAACCGTCGCTGGTTCTTCCACCAAGATTTTAGGTCTAGCTGCAAGCCCCGAGCTGAGCAAGACTCGTTCGAGTCCAATCTGCTCGTTCAACACGGTTAAGGAATAGACCGGCTACTCACCAGATTCGAATCCCTTGACGATTCTGCATATTAATATTTGAAGTTGAAGGCCTGGACAAAACTCTATTTTAACCGGGACCTGCTGATGGTCTCCATCATCAAGAATGGATGACAAGATCGATCTGTGTCCAAAGGTCGAATATTTTTTCGAGAGAGTCAAGGCGCTCAGTGAGGCCAATGAAAGTCGGAGCGAAAGTTGAATTATATGTGCTAACTTGGATACTTTGCCGATATAAAATTCAAACAATCTTGTCTCGATCCGTTCCACTTGAAAGTAACGGAATTTTAAAGGCCGTGCAATATTTATTCTCACCCCTGTACAACCCCACACATTCTTTATGGTTCTTTAATACTTCAGCTTCCAAAAAACCAAAAGCCGTACCAGGCAGACAAATGCAACCGGCCGAGCATCCGGGCGACGGACACGGCATCGTCGTCGGATCTTCGCAGGAAGCTTGACAAGGCGAATAACAGGCCGAATACTGCTCGTTGGCCCCGCAGACCAGTGAGAGTGTCGTTGGCACTGGAAATCGCTTTTTTGAACTCTGTTAATTATTTTCTAATTTAGAAAATTTAGTTCTCTTCTAGTTTGAAAAAATGCTAGATATTTATTTTTTTAGAAGGTCTTCATTCATCTATAAGTTTCATACATCGCATGGTTTCAATTTTTTTAAAAACCTTCAATTCTCTAAAAAAATTATCAGTGACATATTTTTAGTAGTTCTATGCCACACAGATCAGTTAAAAAAATTTTGATGGTACTAAAAATTTTTTTGTCTAGAACTCCCTAAAAACAAAAGAAAAAGCTTCATGATACTTTTTAACATTTTCAAAAATTTTCGCTTCAAAAATCGCCCAAAAAAAGCTTTATAGATTTATTTCTAGGTTGTCCTTTGAAATTTGGTCTGTGAGTCCAGAAAATTAAAGAAAAACTTTCTGTAACTTTTCAAAAATTTTTCTCAGGACGTTTAGCTTTCGTCGATATCGCTTGAAAAAATGTATTGGTTAATTTTTTGCTAGCTTTTCACTTCCGAAGAGGGCACTAAATTTCAACCCCTTAAGTGACCACTAAAAGGTCAATACCCTAAAGTGGCCACTAAAATATTCCCAGTACGTCTTATCTTGGCTTTGGCATAAATTTCCTTTTTTTGGATAGTTACCTTCAGAAGAGGCCACTAAATATTAACCCCTTAAGTGACCCCTATAAGGTCATAAACCCTAAGTGGCCCCTACAAATATTCTCAGTACGTCTTATATTGGCGTTGGCATAGAAATTATTTCATTTTTTCGGTTCGCTTTTCTCTTCTTTTTCTTAAGAGGCCACTAAATTTTAGCCACTTAAGTGACCACTACAAGGTCAATACCCTAACGTGGCCACTACAAATATTCCCAGCACTTTTCATATTGGCTTTGGCATGATTTCCCTTTTTTTATGATAGTTACCTTCAGAAGAGGCCACTAAACTTCAACCCCTTAAGTGACCACTATACGGTCATGAACCCTAAAATGGCCACTACGAATTTTCGCAGTACGTCTTAGATTGGCTTTGGCATAAATTTCCTTTTTTATGATAGTTACCTTCAGAAGGGCCATTAAGTTTTAACCCCTTAAGTGACCACTATACAGTCATGAACCATAAAGTGGCCACTCAAAGTCTTGTAATGCCTTTCTCAAAGAAATTCTGTCCCAAAAGCCCCCAAACTGAAAAAAGCCCTTATTAGTAAGATTAGTACATTTGTTAGTAGTTCTAGGCGTCGCCGTGGTGTTAGTCATGCTTTCCGGTTGGACTTTGGTGGTAGAGGTGTTACTAAAAGTCGTCATGCAAGTGCTCCGACAGCACTTCTTTCCGACTCCACAGTCCGAATCACACTGGCAATGTGGCAGCGATTTCAGGTCGGCGGTATGATTTGGGCATTCTCCAGGGTGTCTGATGGAGCACGTCTGAAAAAGGGTTTTTATTGGTTTTATATCGTCCAATCTATCTCAAAGACTTCTAATAGAGAAAATTGAGAAGAAGGATTCAAAAAAACTGCAGCTTTTGAAGTTGAAAGCTTGGAAAAACTCTAGTGGCCACTTAAGCGGTTTTGCAAGGACTACTTGGAGAGGAAAAGTAAAGTGACCACTAAAACCATCTCTATAGAAGCCACTTATAGTTTTTAGTGGTCCAGTAGTACAATCGAACTCCTAAAGAAGCCCCTAGATTTCAGTCCCTTAAGTGGCCACTAACACGACTACTATAGTGACCACTGAAATGTCAGAACCCTAAAGGGACCACTAAAATATTTCCCCGAGAGTCAAAAGAAAATTTTTTCGAGGTCCTGATCAAAAATCATTCTTGACGAATTGAAGCAGTCTGACTTGGCTGCGTCTCTTTTCTCTCACCGAAGAGGTCATAGAAACGTGAAAAAATAACGTAAAGATGAGAGAGAGTAGAGGAAGTCATAGAAATATGAAAATAGTACGTAAAAGAAGAGAGAGAGTATAGGAAGCCATAGAAACGTGAAAAGATTAGATAAAAATGAGAGAGAGCAGAGGAGGTCATAGAGAACGTAAAAATGAGAGAAAATAGGAGGTCATAGAAATGTGAAAAGATAACGTAGAAGAAGAGAGAGTAGAGGAGGTCATAGAAACGTGAAGACAACGTAAAGAAGAGAGCGCAGAGAAATTAGAATTCTTCAAGCTTCGGCGAATAAAGTACCTTGCCGCCGTTCTTCTCCTCGCTGAACTCCTCCTTGAGCAACGCCGCCGCCTTCAGCGCCATGTTCTCCTGTCTTCGTCGGACGGTTTCGCACTCGCGTTCGTTGCGATATTCGCGTCGCGAAAGTCGTCGTCCGTTTTTTGTGACGCACCAGCAGACGTCCGTTCCAGCTAGGCATTGTCTGAAAATTTTAAAGGTTTTCAATTCCTTCATGTCTTAAGAAATTTTAAAAATTAGATTGAGCCCCAATAGGGGCCTAATAAGTGGTCCCTCTAGGGGTAGAATCAAGGGGGTCCCTATAGGGGTTTAGGGTTCGATCCCTTAGCCCTTAAAGCTCAAGTGGTCCCTATAGCGGTTGGTAAAATGGCTCCTAGAGTAGAACCTTCAAGAGCCCCGAAGGTTGCCCCTATAGGGGTTGGGCGGCAAAACAGGAAGTGGTCCATATAGGGGTAAAATCAAGGTGGTCCCTATAGGGGTTTAGCGTCTGACCCCTTTCAAACGTAAGTTGTCCCTATAGGGGTCTTTGAGTTATATTCAAAAAATGATAATGGGAAAGCTTGTTCGCGTAAGAGTCCCCCATAGGGGCCACTGAATAAAACCCTTATAGGGACCACTTTTGAAATCCTTAGTGACCCCTATAGGGGTTGGTAAAGTGGTCCCTAGAAAGGACCCTCCAAGCCCCTGTAGGGACCACTCTAAAATTCCTTAACTTCCGAATATTTTCCAATTCTGAATGGCCACAAAGGAGATGCCTTTTCTTCAAAAGTTCAACGGAAAGCTTTGAAAATGTGAAGTCATACCATACGTCGGCTGGATCCCCCCTTTCGTCAAACCGATGAGCCCCGAGACTTCAAATAAAACTAACAGAGAGATTTTGAAAGTTTCAACTTGGACTTATGTGCTCTGGAGGAATCTCAAAAAGTTCATTTTGTCGTATTTTGATGGTTCTATTGGACTTTTAAGCACTGTTTCTCAAAAAACTAGGGATTTATACTAGTTGAGACATTTAGGAACCTTTTTCTGACCACAATTCAGAACTTTTAAACTGCCTAGTCAATTTTAGAAAGCTCGCAACCACGAGGAGAATCTTAAACACCGGAATTTCAAAAGTTCTGAGAAGCTCATGGTTTCAATACTTCACAGACCTCAAAAAAAGCATTTCTGAACTTTTTTACCTTTTTCTAAACAATACTCCGTCCTCTACGCACTGCGGGATCGCCTGGCCGAGGATTTCGAAATTTCTCAATTCGTTGAGCAACTCCCGACGTCGTTGATGGCATGCTGAACGGAAAAAATAAAGTCTATCCGAAACTTACTAAAACTTGAGACGAAACAGTATTATACCATAACTTCAGACTGATTTTCTGAGCTCACAATGTTGTCACCACAACTATAGTCTGTTCAGATTTTGAATGTCAAGTCGTCGCTCAAGCTCCGCCCCTAATGATGCGATAAACCAATCAGAGAGCGAGCAACACACAGAGTGTTTTTTGATGACGTCGTGGCACTTGACATACTGAACAGACTATACACAAGATTCTGAAAATTTTACGTAGGATTTTGAGAAACTCCGCCCCTTTTTAGGGTCACGGTAGGGGAAATACCAAAAAAGTGTATCGTCCAAATCGAATGAAACTTTTTTTGAACGAAAGCCAGGGACGAATTGAACATTTTTGTGTACAAAATTATTTTTGAATTTTTTTTTGTCAGAATGGTCAAAATGTTCACAACTTTCATGATTTCCCGAAAGTTGCTGCTCATAAAATAAATAAGGTATCGATACAAAAAAGAAAATACATGAAAAAGAAACCCTCTTTCTTAATTTATTTGAAAAAAAAGTGCGAAAAGGAAGTGCGTGGGTCTCGCAGCGAAAGCAAGAAGCGAGGCTTGGGGATACGGTAGCGTACATCTGCCTGCTAAATGTGAGCGCATCACTTGATGGATAAAAATAAGAAAACTGTAGATATTTTCGTCCAGTTTTTTGTGCTAAAATGTTATTCAAGTGATGGTCGACCCTAATAATTCCTTTTTCAGAGCTAAAAAGATTTGAAACAAGAAAATTTGGAGAACTTCAAAACCTTAGTTAGAAAAAGCTGTTATCCATTGATCTTTCTTGCATTCTCAAAATTTGAAAGGTACAATGACCAATCAATAAGTTTCCTGGCCTAAATTAATCACAAAAGCTCAAAAAGCCACTAAAACTACAAGTTACGACTGATTTCAAGCTTTGCAATAACTTTTAAAGCTAAAAATAAATAATTTTCATGATTCGCGGAAAGTTGCTGATTTAAAAATGTACTAGGTATTGATACAAAAAAGAAAATTAACGAAAAAGAAGTTAGTTTTTTAAAGCTAATTAAAAAATAAAGCGAAAAAAGTGTACGGGTCTCGCAGCGAAAAAAGAGGGCGAGGCTTGGAGATACGGTAGCGTACATCTGCCTGCTAAATGTGAGCGCATCACTTGATGGATAAAAATAAGAAAACTGTACATATTTCCGTCCATTTTTTTGCGCTAAAATGTTATTCAAGTGATGGTCGACCCTAATAATTCCTTTTTCAGAGCTAAAAAGATTCGAAACAAGAAAATTCAGAGGATTCTAAAAATTTAAGTGAAAAAAAGCTGAAATTCACTGATTTTTCGCATTATTGAACTAGAATGGTACAATAAAACACTTAAAAAAATATTCAGGCCTGAAAAAATCTCAAAAAAACTACTAAATTTTCATTGAAAATCGTGTATTTTTTTGGATTTTGCGGTATTCGACAGGAAGAACCCACTTAATAGGGAAATTTTATCTGCTCAATGAGTCTTTTTGTGCTAGGAAAAAATAACCACGAATTCCAGATTTGGGTGATCCCGTTGACTTCCAACTCGAACGCGTTCAACGTGTTTTTTGCTTTTTTCTCATTTTCTGAAAGACTACTCAAGACTTCAAACTAATCTAGAAAGAGTTCCAAGAATCGTCCAAAAGCCCCGAAAATTTCAGACCATATTGGGTAATTATCGGGAACATTTGCATGCGGCTCGAGTTTCGTTGCCGCAATTTGATTACCGTAGTCAATTATTTTGGGTAAGTCTATTCATTTCTCCTTAGATCGTGATGCTCTCTGGTCAAAGCTCCAATCGAGGTTGATTTTTTTGAAAAAAATTTCATTTAGAAACTTTATAAATTCATATTGCACCCCCGGTTCCAAAAAAACTTGAGTAATTTTTCAAAACGTTCTAAAGAACATCCAGCCCAGCAGTACGCTGTTTCAAACTGTTCGCACTTTAAAAAAACGTTCTAATTCCAGAAAAACCCAGCCAAGTCACAAGCCCAACACCGAAGGCAATTGGAAAAACTATGAGTTCGCCCAACTTGCCCGGGAACTCCCTGTTGGCCCGAGCCATCAGTGGTCAACATATTGATAAGGTCAGTTGATGCGCAGCGATCTAAAAGATACAAAGTCCAAATTTTCAATTTTTTTTTCACTAGCCCTTTCTTATGAAACTTAGAGACTCAGTAAAAATATTTTAAAAAAGCCGTTTGAAAGTACCATAAGCTGGGATACTGTAGTGGTCCTTGAATGAACTTATCATCAAAAATCGCCATCAGATTACCGTAACCCTTAAACCAAAAATTCTAGACTTCGATGGTCCGTCTGGCGACAGCTTTCATCAAACTACACCACCTTTTCGGGGCACCGCGACCTATCGACTACTACGGTACTCGAGGTTACTGTACCTCATTTTTTAATTAACTTCGAACAGGAAAAATTTCCAGGTACCGATAACCAATGGACTAACAACCATTTAGAAGTTAGCAGGAAGATTATTTGATTTTAAGAAAAAAATGTTTTCAGCTTTTGGATTGCTTTTTCGTCATGTTGGACCCACGAGGCGATGTTTTATACGTCAGCGAGACGATCAGCATTTATTTGGGCTTGTCACAGGTTTTAAATATCCAAACAGTGCTCCTACCCCGAAAAAGGCGCACCACCCCCGAAAAAGGCGCACCACCCCTGAAAAAGGCGAACCTCCCGCGCTTCTTCCTTCAAGAAAAATGCTTTTACTCAGTATGTGATTTTGAGTATGAAAAGACGCCCTACTCTTCCAGAACCCTCTCGTTTTCTCCTCAAAATTTAAAAATTCAGGTTGAAATGACGGGGAACGCGATTTTCGAGTACATTCATCAAGACGACCTAGAGCAGTTCAAAGCGGTATTTTTTCTGAATATTTCGCCAACCTCACATTCTAGCAAGTTATAAGATAATATTTCCATTTAAGGCCCTACATTACTGCGGCCTGAACTGGCCCCAAATGTGCAATGTTCGGTTGAAATCTTCTCTAACAAAACGGGCCAATAAGGATACGATCCGAGCTTCACCTGGTTATAAGGTTCATTTTTTTTGAGGGTTATGGTATCTATAAATTGGTGTATTGGGCGCGATTTGGAACTATTGAGGATAACTATTTTTCCTTGATACTGGGAAAAACTTTAGTGACCCCTGAAGAGGTTCCGCAAGGACTAATTGGAACTTAAACCATTTCTATAGAGATCCCTTTTTTGCGTTTCAGTGACCACTATAGCAGTTTTTAATGGTCTAGAAGTACCACTCAGACCCCTAAAGAGCCACCAAATTTTGACCCATTAATTGGCAACTAATGAAGATCACTTTAGTGGCCTCTTGAACGTCAAAACCCTAAAGTGGCCACTAAACGAGAGTCAAAAATAGAAACTTTTTCGAGATCCTCTTCAAAATAATTGGGACCCCTATGCTTATACCTCTTAGAAAGGCCTCTAAAGTGGCCATTTTTTGGGTCTTAGTGACCACTATAGGGGTTTTTCCCGCAGTATTCCTTTTGGGTTTTTTCAACTACATTTTCTGAGCATTATAGTCTGTATAAGGTTTGATTTCACAGTAATCATTGTGTTAAAAATTAAATATAATCGATCCAGAAATTCCAAGGTCTTTTCCGAGACCCAAAATATCAAAAATCCAACGATCTTGTAGATCAAAAAGCAACTTTTCAAGTTTATTAATAAAATTTCAATATTCTTAAATCCCTTCGCATTGCTGCCTCTCACTCTTATCCCAAAAAAACGAATAAAATTCTACTAAAGCAGCCTTTTACCATACATGGGCAGGCTGTTTTTGAAGTCCGACCCCTCCTCTCAACTTTACTTAAATTGAAGTTTAATACTACCTCCCTGAGGCTGGAACTTGTACTAATGTGGCCGAAAATACCTCCTTGAGGTTGAAAAAAGATTTTTTTCCAAGTTTTCCAAAAATTTCGCGGGCCAACTTTTTCTCACGGCCTAACTAAGTTCTCAACTTGCCCATATATGCCTCTTACAGGTGCTGAAAATGGAAATCGCCATGTACGGAAACGTCCGTTTGATCGCCTGCTATCCAATGCCAACTATGGTTTTATCGACAGTAGCCGTTCCAAGGGATTCTTTTGTTATAATTACGACAATCGACTTGAAAATCAGCCATGCTGATGAGAGGTTAATCAATTTTTAATGACGTCATTTCATGGAATAAGTGACGTCATTTTGAAGAATTAAATGACGTCATTTTTTTCGAAGTAAAGAAGGTCGTTTTTATGAATTAAATGACGTCATTTTGTGAGACATTTTTTTGAAGTAAATGACGTCATTTATATGAAGAAAATGACGTCATTTTATGAATTAAATGACGTCATTTTTATGGAGTAAATGATATCATTTTCATGAAGCAAATGACGTCATTTTTGTGAAGTAGATGACGTCATTTATATGAAGTAAATGACGTCATTTTTATGAAGTAAATAATATCATTTTTATGAATTAAATGACATCATTTTATGGAGTAAATGACGTCATTTATATGAAGGCAACGACGTCATTTTATGAATTAAATGACGTCATTTTACGGAGTAAATGACGTCATTTTTTTTCAAGTAGATGACGTCATTCGATCTCAAAGAGAATCATTATATGTATAAAAAGTGGAGTTGAATTCGGTTCCTCTGCCAAAAAATCATCAGTAAAATTACGTCACTTATGAAATATAATGACGTCATTCCCAGAGCCGAGCAACTTTTGGGCAACTTTTCCACTGAAAAATCCTTAAAAGGCGTATCATTCTACACGTTGGTCAATGTCAGCGACGTGGAAATCGTTCGAAAAATGCACTATGAAGGTATTTTTTCCCTTTAAATGTTGAATAATCTCTTTTCAGCCTTCAAAATCGGAGCCTGCCGTACTCCCTACTACCGTATGATTCGAAATATGGGCAGTCGTACTGTATACGTCGAGGTACAGTTTTTCGTATGTAGAACAATTATTTTCTGTCCTGGACCCCGAAATTTTTGATCTTTTATACTCCTGACGTCATCAGAATTATACTATGCGAAATTAAAATTTTCCGTTTCTACTTATTTTGAAAATTTGAGGATGATCATTATTCAGGAGTAACGTCTTCTGAACCCCTTGAGTTACCACTCCAGAAAGCCAAAACTATTCTTTTTTAAATTGGACTTTTGGTAACTTCTTATGTCTTTAGAACAACATAAGGAAAGTCGGAAAGGCTCCATTTTTGCTGCTTTTTTGCACCAACTTCTCGGCCATCATGCACCCTTTTTGCTACCTCTCCCTTTTTCCATCAATTCTTGAGCCTTTAAGATCCCAGAAAATTGGAAGGCTTGATGAAGGGATTCTTCTTGGTGCCTTTCTGGGGCCTTTTTGCTGTCTTTTTGCAGCTTTTTTGCAGCTTTTTTGGAGTCTCCCTCTTCTATCGGACATTATCCACCGTTCCGACTTTGCCCGAGAATCTAGAGCCTCGTTTTTCGGACTTGAAATCACCTGGACCTCGAAAAACCTCTTCTTATTGTCCTCCCCCAAATCCCTTAAGTAACTACTTCCTTTTTTTCAGTCTGACGTCTTCCGGTACACCTCCTCCTCCTCCACCAAAACACCGTTGGATACTATCACCATTGTTTGTAGTTTATTATGAATAATAAAAGTTCCAAACTTTTTTCTGCATTTGTTGTAATAGAAAGGTTCCTACAAGGAAGGTGATTTCGCTTTCCGTGAAGAAGCTCCCGAAAGTTGCCCAGAGAATCGCTTATGTACCAGAAATAGGTCATGAAAGTCTCAACCTGCAATCTTCAATTCACCATTACCAGACTACAAAGTTTTCATAACGAACTTCAGAATCCAAGTTTACGTGCTTTAAATTAATTTACGCCGCGTAAATAATTTTTTGATTATGTATATTCGTATCTTTCTTCAATTCAACACTACCAGACTACAAAGTCTACATACCAAGTTTAAAAATTCGAGTTTACCAGCTTCAGAATAGTTTAAGCTCCGTAAATGAGTTTTTAAAAAGTTATCATTGTAATTTTCCTCTAATTTCACACTACCAGCATACAAAGATATCATACCAAAGTTGAAAAATCCAAGTTTACTAGCTTCTCAAATCAATTTACGCTTCGTAAATGATTTTTTGATTTTGTATATTTGTATCTTTCTTCAATTCAACACTACCAGCCTACAAAGTTTTCATACCAAACTTAAAAATCAAGTTTACCTTTTCTAAAATAATTTACGCTCCGTAAATGATTATTAAAGGGAAATATTGTACTTTTTCTTCGATTTAACACTTTCAGCCTACAAAGTTTTCACATTAAAATAAAAATTTCAAGTTTACCAGCTTCAAAATGATTTACGCTGCGTAAATGAGTTTTTAAAGAGGAAAATTTGTATTTTTTCTTGAATTCACCACTACCAGCCTACAAAGTTTTCATGCGAAAATCAAAAATTCTCGTTTACTAGCTTCAAAATCATTTACGCTCCGTAAATAGATTTTTAAAGGGTATTTTTTGTATTTTTTCTTGAATTAGCCACGATCAATTTACAAAGTTTTCATACCAAACTTAAAAATTCAAGTTTACCAGCTTTATAATAATCTACTCTGCGTAAACTCCCCCCGCATATGACCTTTGATGATTCCCGTCTCCCCCAGAAACCACAGTCACAAAAAGAAAGAAAAAGAAGGGATTAGACAACTATTTACGACGTCGAATGACATTGAAGACAACATTTGCATGAGAAAAAAGAACGATTTCACCCCCAGGAAAATGGAAAAAAAAACTCACTTTTACAACATTTTCCCTCGGCGCAGACCTCACGTCGGCCCGGTAAACAATCCTCGTCTCGGGTACATCTTCAAAAATGGAAAATAAAGAATTTTCAGTTTAAAAAAAGATCGTTCATAATGTTCTTTTTCATTGATTTGTCAAAAAAAATCTTACAATGAAAACCCTAAAATTTGTCAAAAATTTAAAGATAATACAGTCTTTTACACTGAAAAGGTGACATATTGCAAAAAATTATTCTTAAATTAGAAAAAAAAGCAGAATAGTGAGTTAAATATTGATTAAAATGAGTTTAAAAGACTGGAAAAGTCAAAAAATCCCCAGAAAAAAATGGCAAAAAAAAAATTGACGCCTATGGGAGTCTAACCAGGAACCTCCAAATCATCAATCTACGGCTTTAACCATTCTTCCAGCACTCTAATCAACTAATTTTTTTAAAGAAAAAAATCATCTAACTCCGCAAATTTCATCCATTTTTTTCGTAGAAAATTGAAAAACAAAGCAGAATTGGAAGTTCAAAGACAACAAATGAACTTTAGAACCTGAAAAAAATATAGAAAACCATCTGAAAAAAATGGCAAAAAAAAGTTGACGCCTATGGGAGTCGAACCAGGAACCTACAGATCATCAATCTAAGGCTTTAACCATTCTACCAGCACTCTTTTCAACTAACTTTCCAAGAAAAATCATCTAATTCCACAATTTTTATCCATTTTTCCGTAGAAAAAGTACAATTAAAGCTTGATTGAAAGTTTAAAGACAACATAAGATCTTAAGAACCTGAAAAAATATAAAAACCCCCGGAAAAAAATGGCAAAAAAATTTGACGCCTATGGGAGTCGAACCAGGAACCTACAGATCATCAATCTAAGGCTTTAACCATTCCACCAGCACTCTTTTCAACTAACTTCCAAAGAAAAATCATCTAATTTCACAATTTTTATCCATTTTTCCGTAAAAAAAGTACGATTAAAGGTTAGTTGGAAGTTCAAAGACAACATAAGAGTTTTAAAACCTGAAAAAATATAAAAATCCCCAGAAAAAAACGGCAAAAAAAGTTGACGCCTATGGGAGTCGAACCTGGAACCTCCAAATTGTCAATCTGACACTTCAACCATTCTACCAGCACTCTACTCAACTAACTTTCAGAGGAAGTTCTACCAATTTCATCGACTTTTTTATTAAAAAGTCGAAAAACCATACCTTTTGCTCCACGGCGACCCATCGGGACATTGATCGGTATCATTTGGCGGTTGGGTTCCATTTTTCGGTTCTGTTTAGAAAATGTTAGTAAGAAGCGTTAGCAGCGTTAATTAAGGTTATAAAGAACTTAAATGAAGCATAAAAAAATTAAAATTTGAAAAAAAAAGTAAGCCATATTCCAAGCAACTTCATCACATGAAGGCGTTAATTTAGGCTTTTCAAAGATTTTTTTTTTAATTTTTTATATAAATTCTAACACTAATGACGCCATGACTCATCGTCGGAATTTTCTCAGTTTATGACGTCATTTTAATGATGATGACGTCACCAACCAAGCTAATGACGTCTTGACTCCATGAAAGAATCTTTTTTCTGACGTCATCATCAATAAAATGACGTCATAAAACAAGAAAATCCCACGTTCTCGCTGCAAGGAGAAGTTGGGCAGCGGATTCGGACAGCAAAATCCGTCGTCGCAGGTCTCGCCAATGAAGCAGTCGTCCTGGAAATATGACGTCATTATTATTACAAATGATGACGTCATTTTAATTAACCTGGACTCTGCACCGGTAATACGAGTAACGGTTGTCGGCGCAGTGACGGCAAGAGCCGTCCGCTTCGCACATTCCTTAAAATGCATCTTTCAAGGGGTCGCTTTAGTGAATTTCTCGGATTTTCCCCAATTTTCGGCCATTCAAAAAATTTCGAAACTCCTTATAGGTTGAAAAATTCCTCTACACCTATTTTTCGGTTCGAGACCCGCCTAGCTTCTCAGAAAAATCTATCATCCCCCCTCTTTAAAAAAACCTCCATCCTATCCCAGTGCTTCCGGTAAGCCTCCTACAACATTTCTCCCTCAAGTGGTCACTTAAAAAGCTTCTGAAAGACTCACTCATCTGCCCGAGAACCATTTGAATCACCAAAAACGGAATCAGAATCAGAATACTCGACGTCATGTCGGAAAAATGGGGAGGGAAAAGAGCCGCGGAGCCGAAATGAACACGGTCAATAATGAGAGAACACACGTGTATTATGGGCACAATTACCGGACAGGTGCAGGTAGAGCGGCCGGGGGAAGGTGCGCCAAAATCAACCTGATCCCCGAAACCACCGAACACAGAAACCGCCGCCGACCGTGCAATTTCGCGCACCCAGGCCACGCCCACTTTTTTCGCAACCCCCGTCGAGCTTCGGTTTCATTCAATTCGTTTCGATTCAACGACCTTGTTTTGGGTTTTGGCATTTCCGATTGGCAGGTTTGAAACTAGAGGGACCATTTGAGGGGAAAAATGGAGAATTAATACATTTACAAGGACACTGTTTTGACGAAACTTTGCAGGGGTATACTTTAAGACTTGCTGATTCCAAATTAAGAATTAAATTTCTTGATTTTTGCTTTGTAGTCGAGACGGCTCGAAATTTGCGCTTGAGCTGAGTGGAACGCAGCAAGATGGGTTGTGTGTCGCGCACGCGCTGTCACCCTCTCTTGGTCACTTGGTATAGTGGCTAGCGTGTTAGCACTGTGGAGACCACGTCCAGGGTTCGAATCCTTTCAACCGAAGTTATTTTTGCTGTTTTTTCCTTTGACGGAATTCATTTAAACTGGAATGAAAAAAACGGAAATTATTAAATATAGCTTCTATTAACTTCAAGGAGCACTTGAGCGGAAGTAATTCGAATATTAATCAATCTTCTCGTCCCTCTAGGGACCACTTGAAAATTGATTTTTGTTTAGCTTTTCTCCATAGCAAGGAGCATGAAAATCTGTTTCAGATTTTTCGATTGGCAAGTTTGAAACTAGAGGGACCCTTTAAGTGAAAATTAGCAAAGAAATATGCCGATAAAGCTTCTTCCTGCAGATACAACTCAAGGCTTTGTAAATTCAACTTCTCTCCCCTTAAATAGCCACTTCAGTTAAAAACCTCTTTCTAGTAGCATTCGATTCATATAAAAAAAAAGGGTTAGAACCATTTTTCCAGAATCGAAAATCGATTTCATAATGAAAATGAGAAATTTCAAATTCTTCTATTTTTATAAGAGTTGAAGTAAATTTGAGGAATTGAAAGTTTTCCGAGTTTACTAAATTTTTCCCCATCCCTAATTTAATGTAATCAAATTGATTTTCGAATCATCGATTTCATAATCAATATGAAACGTACACATCACCGGATGCGAAATAAATCATTTTTTTAAACTTTAGAATCGACTTTTTTGGTCAAAATGGCGAAATTTTTTTACCTTTCCGAAATTCGGCGACATATTTGACCTTCACGTCCGGACGACATCGACGATCATCCGGCTTAAACCTTTTTTTCTGTCTTTTTTTGCCCATTTTTACTTGGCACTTTAATGGGAAGAAACCGACCTTCAAGTAGAAAAAAATACACAAGAAGGTCAAAAAAATTCTTTATAATTTACAAATATACACAAAAAAATTTGAAAAATACATACAATTATGATTCAACGGGAACGGCATTTCGTGAAAAATCGCAGACAATTTTCAAAATAGGTGATTGGTCGGCGTGGAGACAGGCATCTACTTCCACGGCTTCTATCGATTCCGTCGTCCTACCGTAACCCGGAGAGGTTACTGTAGAAGTGCTCGAAGTTGCAGTAGCCGTGGAACCCGTGGCAGAACCAGAAGACGTTGATAAAGTCGAGCTACCGTAATCCATTGGGGTTATTGTAGCCAGTGTCGCGTCAGGTGACGTCACATGAGTCACCGTACTCCAGCTTCCATCTGGGGAAACTGTAGAGCTACCGTACTCTCCAGAAGTTGCTGTACTCCAAGTTTCACTAGTAGGGTTTGTAGAGCTACCATACTCTCCTGATGTTACTGTACTCCAGGTATTCCCAGTTCCATCAGTGGGTACAGTAATCCAGCCTACAGTAGTACTGCCGTAATCTACTGTTGTCGTTGGAATGTCTATAATTGGCGGAGTGGAATCTGGCGACGTCACGATCGTCGTCGACTCATCTATCGACCCTGGAGTCGAGTCTGGTGACGTTATCATCGTCGTGGTGTCTTCAGAAGACGTTGTGCCTTCTGTAGACCATGTAGACGTTTCTAAAGCTGTTGATGACGTAGTTACTTCAGAAGGCCATGAGGACGTGCCTTCTGAAGTCGTCGATGACGTTGTTCCTTCAGGAGGCCATGAAGACTCCCCTCCTGAAGTCGTTGTAGTTTCAGAAGACGTCCAGGAAGAAAGAGTGGAATCAGGAAATGTGATCATCGTCGTATCGTCTTCAGGTTCTCCTGGAGTTGTGAAGACGTTTGGAGATTCAGTTGACGCGCTGGAAAAGGTTTTAGAAGGCGTGGAAAATGACGTAGCTTCTTCAGGTACTGTAGAGGTGAATCCTGATGTGGTCACTGACGTTGACGACACCTCTTCCGGTGTGGTTTCTTCAGAAGGCGTCATTGTCGACGTCACTTCTCTTTCAGATGACGTGGTTTCTTCAAAAAATGAAGTCGTAGTCCATTCAGAAGGGGCCGATGTCCCTTCTTCAGTCTCTGTAGTCGTGGTCGCTTCGGATGACGTGACTTCTTCAGGTGTCAAAGTAGTAGTAACTTCTGACGACGTGACTTCTTCTAAAGCTGACGTCGTCATCCATTCAGAAGGTGTTGATGTTTCTTCTTCCGGCTCTGAAGTCGTGAATCCTGCCGATGAAGTTACAAATTCGGACGTCGTCCATCCCGAAGTGCCTGTCGTAGCTTCTGAAAGCAGATGTCTTCAGAATCACCGTCAATTCTTCAGAATCACCTGTCGAAGTTTCAGAAGACGTGAAATGGACCATCGAGCTCAGGCCGTCGGTACTGAAAAGGACGCAGTCACGCCGAGGTCCGCCTGAAAAAAGGTTGGAAATATTTCTTCTCAAGACTTTTCCGAAGCTAACTTTCTCCGTAAAAGGCGCACCATCCCTTAAAAAAGGCGCTCTACCCTTTCCAAAAAAATAGTTTTTGAACTCATCCTGATCTCTATGAACTATTACCAAATCAAGAACACTTCGAAAAAGTGCAGCCCAATCTCAAAAACGCCCATCTTCACATTCAAAAAAATCACTAAGAAACCAACTTGAGATCAAACTTTCAAACCGGCGCGCCATCCCTCAAAAACGGCGCACATACCCTCCAAGAAAAAATCAATCTTCACCAAATCTCTCCACTCAAAAACGCGCTCCACCCTTTTGAAAAAACTTCATCAAGTATTCAATTTGGGAGCGCACTCTTAAACCGGCGCACCTACCCTCCAAAAAGTGCACCCCCACAAAAACTGATATCTATTAATTGTATCACTACTATCAAACCAAGAACCCTTCGGAAAAGCGTACCCCAATCTCAAAAAAAACGCACCTTCCCTTCAAAAAAATATCAAGAATTCAATTGAGGGGACACTCTCAAACCGGCGCACCTACCCTCAAAAAGGCGCACCCACCTTTCGAAAAAAATTATTTTTAAGCTTATCCAGATCTCTATAAATCGTATCGCTACTATCAAACCAATAGCCCTTCGGAAAAGTGCACCCCAATCTCAAAAACGCGCACCTCCCCCGGAAAATAGCGCACCCCCACAAAACCCACCATTGTTCACAGCAACCGGGACACGCGAAGTTTTCCCCTGACTATCTCGAGCCTCCAAAATCAAGCAATATTCATCCGATTCCAATGGTAAATCGTCGAAATCGAAGAAGATTTGGCCTCAAAATGTTTCAAAGTTCATTTTAAATTTATGATTTTTCAACCATTCTCCGGGTCAACCGTGAACCTCCGCTCATTATCCGGTGAAAAAAGAGAATATTCCAAATTCTCTCCTTCGGCCGAGATTTGACCGACAAGGGTTCCTATTGATAGAGAAAAGTCTGGCGGGATCTACAAAAATTTTTTTTGAATTTTCACTGAATTTCGGTAAACTTGAACACGGTACTGGGATTGATCGAAAAGTGGGCCAGAGTCAAAAGTTTCAGGATCGCCAAAAATCAGTTCATAGGTCAGAACTTGAGCTGGGAGCGATGCGCCGTAGTCGATCCAGTTCAGGCGTTGGGTTCCCTGGGGAAAAAAAGGTCAATAAAAAAATCCAATTCATTTCGAAATCGAGTCATATATTTTATAAATAATAGTTTCAGAAATAAGAAAAAAATGCACTGAGAAGTTCCAAACCAATAAATTACTATCAAATTTTTTTGAATAAACTTCCTAAAAATCCTTAAAATCTTCCATTTTTTTCAAACTTTTTGTCGATCTTTACTCACTAATGATCCACTCATAACCCGAAAATAAAACTGAAAAGAAAAATTTTATTAATTCAAAAATTAGTTCTTAAACCAATCTTACCAAAAAAAAAATTGCCTGGCAAAAAAAAAATGATCAAATTTTATTAAATTTCTAACGAATCTCTCTATAATTTTCTTAAAAAATTTCGATTCTCTCAATCTGTCCGCACTTTCTAACCATCCAACCAAAAAATTTAAAAAATAATTTTGTCCATTTTTAAAAACTTATATAGACTATTTTCCTTGGATTTTTATGAAACTGACCAAATTTTTTTTAATAAATTCAAAGAGCAGAGTAACTGACTTGATAAGAACACAAAAAATAAATTTAAAATTTTTTTTTCAATCTGTAATCATTCTCTTTATATTTTTCCGATACCCTCAAATCTGTCCGCACTTTCCAAGCGTCCAACCAACAAACCCACCATTTCATCTTCCGACACCCAAGTGACAGGTTGCAACGTCCTGGGCCTCTGACCTCTTCTGTCCATAATTTCAACGAGTTTTTGATTTTTCGGGATTTTCGGCATCGGCATCGACGCCCACAAGGCTCCTGAGAAACCAGTGGATTCCCTGGAAGCGAATAATTTTTTTCTTTTGAACAATCAAAAAAGGCCTACGGGTTGCGAAAAGCTGCAAAGACCGTGTTGGATGTCGAATTTTGGGTCTGGAAAAAAAATGTTTGATATGAAATTCGAGACATTTTTTCCGTTCCAACAGTCCCAAAGGCCAAAAATTTGAATTTCTCGAGTAATTCAGTCCAGATTTCGAATCTCAAGTGACGTCATTCAAGGTAATTTGGTCCAGATTTCGAATCTCAAATGACGTCATTCAAGGTAATTTGATTAAAATTTTGAATCTCGAATGACGTCATTCAAGGTAATTTGGTCCTGATTTCGAATCTCAAGTGACGTCATTCGAGGTAATTTGGTCCATATTCCAAATACCAAGTGACGTCATTTTGGTTTAGCGTGCCATTAGGGGCGGAGCTTGACAATGAAAAACTTATTGGGCTATAGAAAACCAAAAGAAAAATGAGACCAGGAGCCGAAAAAATTAGCATTGGCGCGCGTTTTCCCACGTGCTCCTGTTATTTATAGTTTTAGTTTTTTTTTTCAAATTTCATGTGTTTTTTAGAAAACGGGTATATCAGAATCGATAAAAAGACATTCAAAAGCCAGGAAAAACCATTTTCGAACGACAAAAAGAGTAAAACGAACAGATAAATAGTCCAACTGGATGATATTGGTCATTGTGCCGCCAGAAGGTCGGAAGAAGAACAGTGGACGGGACTGTGAAGGGGACGCCAATAGCATTCCTTCAAAAATCAGTTTTCGTTGCGGCGCGGCCTGCCAACCATTATGAGACGGGGCGACGGCCCGGATCGCATAAGTGTCCACGGCTTCTAACGGCAGAAGTCGGCCATCGGAAGAGCACGTCAAATTCACTCTGGATACTCTTGACTGCAAATTGATCTTAATGTTTGTAATCTTTATAATCTTTATTATAACCATAGCCTGTCCCGACTTGATCCGGGTTTTGATCATTTTCGTTCCGCCTGATGGTAGTTGATTGAGTTGCGGCGAGAGGGTTGGAGAGTCTGCAAAAAAAAGTTTGGCCTTGATGGGGATTGAACTCGTGACCTTTCGGACCATTCTTTGAGCTCGAAACCGGAAAAAATCATAGCAAAGAACTTATAGCCTATTCATGGATAGTTTAGCACCCAAAAACGGGTGCCCTGCGCTCTCCACCAACCAAGCACTATCACTTTTCTAATCGTGTCAGGACCCATTTTTCGATGGCTCAAGTTAGCTGTGAACCAACTTTATACAATCTCGGAGCTCGACGAGGCATTTCTAGGGACCACTTCAGAGTTTTTTCACTACTAAAGAGGTCACTAGAAATCCTCCGACACGTTCATATATCTTTTAAGACTCAAAAATTTGACGGAAAACATTTTTTCGTGCAAAAACCAACACAGAAGACTTCAAATTCCGAAAATCAATGTCTTCAAAAAAAAAATCAAGCTTTTATCAAAACAAAAACAAAAAGAGGGATTGATCCAGTGACCCTTCGAGCACTAATCTAACTGTTCAACCACGATTTCATCATGAAATTCGAAATTTAGAAGCAAAAGATCGGTTCGAACATCTATAAAGCTCTACGCGTTAGAAAACAGCAAAAACACGAAGTGGGGTTGATCCAGTGACCCTTCGAGCCCTAATCTAACTCTTACAAACTCCAAACTTTGATGAAAAAACATTTTTTCGTGCAAAAACCAACACAAAAAGCTTCGTTTTCCAAAAATCAACCATCAAAAAAAAAATTCAAGCTTTCACCAAAACAAAAACGCGTAGTGGGGTTGATCCAGTGACCTATCGAGCACTGATCTAACTCTTCAACCACAAGTTCATCATGAAATTCAAATTCTAGAAGCCAAAGAAGCACTAGGAAAACGCTCAACAAAGCTTTACGCCTAAAAAAAGAAAATTAACGCATTTCACGACAAAATCCATCAAAAAACGTGAAAGTACACAGAACAATATCTATTGGACACTCTGCAAAATTCCTAATCTCAAAACTTTCCCGAACAGGGATCGAACCCGCATCTCTCAACTGCCATTCCAAGCGCTTAACCACTTGCTCACCTAGCCTCTTTCCGTCGATCGACGTCGATTCCACTTCAAAACTCTCTTCGAAATTCTCGATTTTGAGCCCGTCGAAGTTCACTCGGAGATTGTCGATTGGCGAATATCTGACGTCACAATAATCAATAAATGACGCCATAGAAATCTAACCCTGGATTAAGTACAGCTGTGAGGACCGAAAAATCCTCAACATCCTCGATTTTGGGTGATAAATCATCTTTGATGATGTTCAAGACCTCAAAATTTGAATTTGAAGAAAATTCGCGCCAAGGACTACAGTACCCTGACGCTTCTCTTGGGGTGTACGGTAATTTGTGGCGCAAAGAGTTTCTGTTGGTTTTGACGACCATCTACCGCAAAGGCCAGGATGATTATGGGCTGAAAATCAACGCTAATTAATTAATTATGAATTAAAATAATTAAAAACCTGAAACTTGGCGATTCGAGTCAACCTCCTGGGCGTTGATACAAAACGAGTCCAGTGGATCTCGAAAGATTCCGAGGCCGGAAGTGTTCCCTTAAGTGATTTTTGTCTCATTTTCTAGTTAGAAGTTCCAACCAATCCGCTCAAACTGGCGATTCCCGCGGACCAACTGGGCCCGACGTTAAAATCGACGTTTGGAGTGTTCGGATCTTCCCGAACGAAATTCATCGTGACTCCAATATTTGTTAAGGTGGTGTTCTGAAGTAGAAAAATTTATTATTTTTGGAAGAATAAGCCCAAATATTCTTCGAAAAAAGGTTTTTTTTGTGAGTGTCTACTCAATCAGAATTTTTCAAAAAAATCTGGAAAAAAATAAAAAAATCTTAGATGAAAAAATTTTTTTTTCTGGAGGTTGTGAACTAAATCGCTTAAAGAAAAAAAGATTTTTTTGTAAGTTATATTTTTTTGAATTGTATAGAAAGCCTAACTTTTTTTAAGATCAACATGTTAGTTAAAGTGGTGTTGTGAAATGGAAATAGCTATTATTTTCCGAAAAAGATGGACATTTTCTTCAAAAAAGGTTTTTTGTGAGTGTCTAGTGAACCGGAAATTTCAACAATCCGAAAAAATATAACAATCTGAAAAGAAAAAAGTTAGTATGTTCTGATGACTACGTACTGTCGTCTTTTAAAAAAAGGTTTTTTTGTGATTTTCTAGAAAAATCTGAATTCTTATCATCAAGATTTTATTTAAGATGGTAGTCTAAAATTCAAAAACTCTCACTTTTTTTGAAAAAAATAAGTACTAATTTACTTAGAAAGAATTTTTTCATAAGTTTCTAGTAAGCCTGAATTTTTTTCAAATCAATCACCGCCAGACATAACTTACAAGGAAATTCGGTAAAAAAATGTCACAATTTGTTTATTTAAATTTTTTTGTCGTTTTCTACCCGGAAAGTTCATTTTTTTTAGTACTTATTCCCACAAACTCACATGTTTATTCTCGAAAAACGCCCGAATTCTCATCTGAGTTCCTTCCTCGACATTCTCATCATCGATTTGTACGGTGGCCCTGGCGCATTCCTAAAAAAATTCACTATTTTAGAGCAAAAAATGAGAATTTTTCGATTATATTAAAGCGAAATCTTTCGAAATTACTAACATTAGCGTTATCATTATTTTTACATTGTTCTGAAACATGTGTTGAAATAAAAATACCGATTGCTGATTTTCTTTGGTTTGAAGCATCGTGGCCATGTAGTCGTGAAGCATTGCGAATGGATTCGGGGCAACGTTCTGAAAAAAAAATTATCACTTTTTGGGCGCCAGAGGAGCCTTTTTTTTTGAGCTTTTCATGCTTATTGACGGTGGTTTGTTAGTGGAAGGAGAAGCGAAACCAAAAATGAAGGGGGCGGAGTCAAAACCTCGGCCGTTCCGATGTGACGTCATGGGGAAAAAGCGTAAAAAACAGGGAATATTAAAGGCGCATGTTCAATGGGTCATGGGACAAATCGTTTTCTAATTTTGAAAAAAAAAATTTTTTCTGTTGCCATGTTCAAAGCGATTCCGCGAAACTCAAAATAGCTGCTAGAAAGTGAAAAACACAACTTAATTTCGGATATTCAGGGATTATTTTGAATTCCGCAAAAAGTATTTTGAACAAGGTATGTGGGAGAGGGCCGCGGTGTATGCACACGACAAACTACACTTTACGAAAAAATATAGAGCCGTCAGAAAACGCCGTTAAAAACTTAATAAAGTTCTTTCAAGCTGTAAAATGCTTGAAAAGTGAAAAAATATAACCTCTTTTTAGCGCGTTTGATTGAACACTATAAATTAAATATAAAAAAACATTTTCTCATCAATTCATATGAAGCAATGTATTCTTCATCTATTTCGAAGCATATTTTTTTCAAATATAGCATTATTTTTCAGCAATCAAATCAGCTCAAAAGCTCCAAAAAAATCTTTAAAAAAATCTGGGAGTTTTTTTTTTTCAAATTGATTTCATAGCACTTTAATGATCTCTCTACATCATATATTTCTACCAACCTGTCTAGCGATAGTTTTCAATCGATCAGAAGCAACAACGAGTTGTTTCACATCCGCGTAGGGAACTCCGCCTTCATCATCCGTCAATCCATTAATCCTGCCCGATTTCCAAGCCTTCACAGTTGCGTTCCAAACATTGACAAGCCTTTCAACTTTTCCTATAAACGAAAAATCAAAAATCAGCGCTAATAGTATTCAAAAAACCATCCAATTTTATTTCTTCCTCACTGGAAACGAAATTTCCGCCGTCTGAATCGTCAGCAATCGAAGTCAGGAACAAATCAATGGAATCTCGATCCGTATCTTCTAATATTTCCGGTGGGAAAACTTTCTGAAATAATGCTGATTTGATATAAAATAACAAAACGATAAACGAAATGAAAAAATAATTGATGGAATATTTTTTTTTTTCGTAAAAATTATAGCAAAACGCGCGCCAGCGCACGTCAAGTGGAGTGTCGTAATTGTCATCATCATCATAATTTTCTTTTATTTTTAAAGTTTTTCTTTCATTTTTCAGATGAATGCTGATTTTTTTATATGTTCCTGATAAATGGAAGTATAATTTCGGGAAAGCCTATAAAAGAAAATTTTCGAAAAAGGGTAAAAAAAGCTGGTTTTTTCCGCATTTTAAATTTTCTTTCAGAACCTGTAACCCGAAAAAAATACAGTTTTCTATTGGAAAAATATTATGAATATATTCTTTTTTTCCCTGCCAAATTCAGATATAACCTGTAATCGATCGATGAAATCAATGAAAAGGCTGGAAATTCGGATGGTTTGAACGTCCAAGGCGTTGAGGACCGGCATGACCTTGTTCAGGGTCACTCCGAGTCGACTATCCAGAGCTGATAACTGTAATAAAAAAAAAAAGGAACCATTATTTTTTTCGAACTGAAAATCTACTGGAAGCTGAACACAGCAGTGCTCACAAGGAGGTCATTTTACATACATTGTGACTGGGAATTTCCTAAAAACCGGTTGAAACTATCCCTGCTTCACTTAAAGAAGATTCTCAAAATCTCAACCTATAAAACTTCCTATTTTTTGAAAGAAGAAACCTTAAACTTCAAAACAAAACCTCAAAATTCGTTAAATAGGCCATTTTTGGGGCCTTATTTCTGGAAAAATAGATTGAGACTTTCAGGACTTTATCTGGTACATTCTAAGCATATTTTATAAAGTCCTAACTACAAAGCAAAATGACCTTCCTAGTCAGAAAAAATAATATCGGGGAAAATTTTCAGTGGCCACTATAGAGGCTCGACAAGGACTTTTTGGAGAGGACACTAAAGTGGCCACTATATTCCGTATTAGTGGCCACTTTAGTAGTTTTTCATCCAGTATTCCTTCCGGTAACTCTTATAATTTTAGAACAAACAGATTGGACCAGTTATGTTGATCCATTGACCCCTAAAGTGGCCACTGAAATTTTAGTGGTCTAGTAGTAGCACTTAGACTTCTATAGTGACCACTAATTTTCAAGACCTTAAGTGGCCACTAATTTGACTACTATAGTGGCCACTAAAAATTTTCTCAGGCTCATCAAAAATTCCGAAACTCACATGATTAACAAGTCCGACCGGGTAATCGTTCTGATATTCTTGCCTTTTCGATCTTCTTCTCCCTATTGGACAATCGCTTTCAATCGAGGCCACACATCTGATAATCTGTTATATTGTGTGAAAGTAGATAGAAACCAACAGAAGAACTTCCTTTAGTTCATCAAAATGGACACTGACGTCATGGCACTCGAAAACCATGAGTAGGAATCCGGTCAGGACTTCCAGGGAGACCTGGAAAAAAATCAAAAAAAGTGATTCTTTATTCCTCCAGACGAAGAAAAATAACAATTTGAGCCTTATTTTTTTAACTTTAAGAAAAAGTTAATCGGAAAAATATGCTTCGGTGAAGTTTCAAATGAGAAAAAAAGCTGAAAAAAATCCCACTTTTGATTCCTTTATTGCTCCTTTCCTTTTTAATAGAATTTTAAGGCCTGAAAACAGTAGAATAAAAGAACAGGTTGCAAAAAAGGTCAATACAGGCTATAACAAAAACAAGAAAAATATAGAAATTCTAGAAGCAATTTCAGGAAAACCTATAGCTTCCAACAAACTTTGCCGATGAAACGAAAAAATCCGGAAATTCTGACGGATTTTTTTCAATAGTATTCAAAACAGATTTCCCAGTTCAAAAATCATCCTTCATTCAATTTTCATCTGAATCCTGTATCCCCACCGTATCATCAGCAATCCTGCTCCAAGCCGAACCACACGCCGTCGCTGATCGATATCGCCGACGGCATTTTACTCGCGCTCCATCGCCACAATTGCACATGACTGAGGTCGATCTGGCGGTGACGGTAGGTGCTCCAGAAGCTAAATTCATCGATCAATACTTCATTTGGGAAGTTTAGGCGCGCAAGAGATCGGCTAGGATACAAAGCGACTAGATGTAACTTTTGACTTCATTTTCAAACCGCGACGCGTCAAGCCATTCCAAATGCGACCAGAGCTTTTTCAAGAAGTGCTAGATGACGTACAGCTATAACTTGGATAGCATGAGGTCGCACGAAGAATGGCTGAGCTGCTAATTGTAATCTATGACTTCATTTTCAAACCGCGACGCGTCAAGTCATTCCAAATGCGACCAGATCGTTTTAAGGAGTGATAGGCTAGTTATAGCTCTGAAATGAGAGACCTATGATCGCAAGAAGAATGGCTGAACCGCGAAGCGTGATGTGGCTTCTGACTTCATTATCAAACCGCGGCGCGACCGCGACGCGTCAAGCCATTCCAAATGCGACCAGATCGTTTTAAGAAGTGCTAGATGGAGTATACCTTTGTGGGGAAAGACCCATGGTCGCACGAAGAATCGTTCAAGTTCAAAACGACTGAATGTACTTTTTGACTTCATTTTCAAACCGTAATGCGACCGCAACGCGTCAAGCCATTCTCAATGCGACCCGCTCGTTTCAAGAAGTGCTAAATGAAGTATGAGATACAGTTCTAATGTGAAAAGCCTCAAGAATTGGCTGAGCTGCGAAGCGGCCGCTATAAAGGTTCGCCCGACCATAAAACGACTTTCGCGTCTTTGCATGCTAGCATCAGGATAAGCGCAACTTTTCATAGTCATTATGAACCTCAACTACAGCGCCTAGAGCCATTCCCAAACATTTCCAAATCAATAATTCCAAAAATCGCTACCGTCACAGACGACGTCGAGGTCATCCGAATATTGAACGAGGATGTCCGAAGATGTGTGAATCGGAACGTCGGAACCGTCGGGCAGAAAGATGAATGGGATGGAAACCGTGCGCACGTTGCATTTCTCAGATGGGGCCGGTTGGGCAAATTCGAGAGTCGTCCAGAAGGATTCGTTGATACCGACGGTTCGACGGGAATGGATCTGTCAGACGGGTTACTGTAGATAGTTTGATGTTCACGTAGTTTTTTTTAACAGATAGCTCCTTTCACGGCGTTTTTGTTAGTGGAAGAAAATGCGGAACCAAACTCCGCCGTTTCCATGTGACGTCATGGGAAACACGCGTAAACTACAGGGGATATTAAAGGCGCATGTTGAATGGGTCATGAGAAGAATCGATTCCTAATTTTAAAAAAACGCAATTTTTTCGTTCAAATTGATTCCGCAAAGTTCAAAATAACCGCCAGAGAGTGAAAAATATAACGGAATTCCGCGAAAATTACTCTGATACAGTATGCGCGACAGCGTCGCAGTGTATGCACACGACACACTAAACTTCACGGAAAAACATGGATTTCGTCAAAAAAAACGTCGGGCTTTATTCTGGTAGTTTTTGAAGGGAAAAAGGATTGTTTTCACCTTTTCTTGATATTTCTCAGCTTTTTTTTTTTTGATTTCCAAACTCACGATAGAAAACTCCTCATTTTGGGAGTTCCAAAATCCGACAGAACCCCGAATCGAGCCCCGAACCGTCGCCAGAACCTTCTGTCCATGGAATTTTACAACCGAAGGCTCAAATTCGATTCTTGGAAGTTGTTCCTAAAACATGACCTTGAAAGAGTATTCATAATTGCATTTCATTTCATCATGAACTGATTTTTTTTTTTTTGAAAACGAGAAGCCCGACTGTTCCAGGATACGGTGGTTTTTGGCACACTGTGCTGAATTCCGTGCGAGACCCTGGGGACGATTATGATTGGCCTACTCTTCGCAAAAAATTTAACATAGTAGGATTTTTTTTTTGGCCTGCCGCCAGAAATATCGCCATTTTTCGTTACAAGGTATTACTTCTTTAAATAAAAATACAACCGAAATTTCATCCTAAAAAAATCGATTATTCGACTTTTTATCCAGAAGAAAAGAAGACCTTCAAGTAAAGAACCGTCTGATTTTTCAAGTGGCCTTTTAACACACGTTTTCTGAGAAAATCGATGACTTTTCAGTAATAAAAAGCAAAACAAAATAAAAAGTTTTTTTGATTTGTCTCAAAATGTGATCACGGTTCACACACGTGCTTCTGATTATTTAGCACCAGGTTCCAGGTGGCTCCGCCCCTTTAGACAGCTGAATTAATTTTTCCTGTTGATTATTAAACGTTCGGAATGGCAACACATTTGAGTATTTTTTTCAGCAACTTTTTTCATCCGACTTTCGGGAGATCACCAAATGTTTTGAGCCATATCGTGTGAGAACAGTAAGATTTTCTGATATGAACACTTTGTTGTCTCGATCGGCTGAATGGTCAGGCCTGTGTTCTGTTTTTGTTTTGAACAAAGATTGTCATCATGTTCACACCGCAGTCAGCAGTGTTTTGTCTCCAGATTTTCGATTTTTCATTTTTCCTGACCTCGACAACAGGTCGGAGCATCTGGGATGTTGTACCAGTCCGGTGTCTGTTGCCTGTTGATTGACGACCAGGCTGAAAGGCTCGGAAAACACCTTCATTCTGTGCAGAATCTGCCCGCTGAGGAAGTAACCTGAGAACTCCATTCAAAGTATTTTAGTACCCAAAGATTTGAACACTTGCTAGTTCGAAATAGCGAAAAAGCTTTTTTATCAACTTTTTCGAGAAATAAAAACACCTTATGGCATTCAAAAATGTCGATGATTCTCAAAAAAATTATTTTTTTCGCCAAAAATACAGTAACTTACAGTTTTTTTACTTTTTTTCAATCGACTCTATCCATACACCTTTCTCCTGAAATTGAGGTTTCTGAAGCTTTTAGAAATTCTTGTAATACGATTCTGGCTTTTTTTGTATTGCAACGTTTATACAGACACTTATTAATGTTTTTCATTCATTTACAGAACAACTCAAATGAAAAAAAGTTTAAAAAAAAAAATGCATTTTTTTACCTAAGAAGAGTTTCAATGCATCCTCCAGATTAAAGTCAAGTTTACTAAATCTCTCTTTTTTCTTTCTATTAAGTTTCATCAATAGTTGTTTTTTTAAAGAGTAATTGACATTATTGAATGTCATAAGGTGTTTTTATTTCTCGAAAAAGTTGATAAAAAAGCTTTTTTCGCCTTTTCTTAACCCCGATTTCATTTGCTTAGGTGTTCAAAAAAAATCAAACATTTGCTGGGTTACCCTAAAATCTTTTTGAATGGGTTCTCAGGTTACTTCAGCAATTTAGAGCAGGTAAGAACGGTGAAAACGAAGATAAGCGTGCCAAGCCTCAAATTTGAATAAAACTACTTATATCTTGCCGAAAAAGACTCGGATTCATGTCGAAAAGTGATGTAGGTCTCACTGAAAAAGCTTTTTGTTAGAATGGAAACAAAAAAAGTTGTTTTCCGAGCCTTTATGAAAATTCCATTTTTGGGGTCGTCACCTTCAGGCGGTCGGAGGTCAACTGGGCAACCCCAGAGATTTTTACCGGACTAATTTTTTCTTATCCAGAAAGACCTACTCTTCCATTTACCAAAAGATGATGACCACATTCGGGGGTTCCTACAGAAAAAACTACCTGAAAACGGAAAAATCGAAAATCGACGAAAGTCCGAAAATTCGAAAAGTCTCGAGAAGTTCGGAATAAAATTTTCTTTGAGCACCAAAATGGTGGAGAACATGAACGTGAGTGTTGTCTTTTGTTTCAAAACAAAAAGAAGGAAGAAGCCCTCAAATTAGAAGAAAAATGATTTTTTGAATTTTGAGCCGATTCGAGTTGATCATCTTCGGTCGAAGGGAGGTCAACTATCCCACCCCAGGGATGTGTTGTAGAACTACTTTTTCTTGAAGAAGAAGGCTCCTAGTTTCATAATCAGAAATAAAAGTCGTACCATAGGGGGGTTCTCACTTTTGTTATGGCTCAAAAACTGAAAAAATCGCTGTTTTTGAGGAAATTTCGATTTTTTTCTCCCCGAAGAAGTCGAGTTAGAAAAAAAGTTACAACTGAAAAAATACTCAAAATAGTGTTTTCTCACATTTCCGAACGTTTTTGAATGAAAATTCTCAACAGGAAAAAAATTAATTTTTTTCAGCTCACTGTCTACAGTATCTTTTAAAAGGGGCGGAGCCACCTGGAACCTGGTGCTAAATAATCAGAAGCACGTGTGTGAGCCGTGATCACATTTTGAGACAAATCAAAAAAACTTTTTTTTAATTTTGCTTCAGATTCATCGACTTTCTCAGAGAACGCGTGTTAAGAGGAAAGTAGAAGCCTCTTTAGTGATCACTTCCTTTCTAGAAAACAACCAATACTCAATAATTACTTTGAATTTTCCTAATTCATTTTTTTTCGAGTAGCATAATCCTGAAAATCATTTAAAAAGAAACCTTAAAACCCTAAAGTGACCCCTCTGAAAGACCCTCACCTCAACGCCAGCCATCGGGCCCAACGCCAAACTACATCCATCGGCTGTAAAATGCGAACAATGGACCGTCGGTACGGATTTGGCCTTTGATGACGTCAATTGGATACAAAACGTCGAGTTCAAGGCTGACAACTGGAAAGAACAGATATTTTTCAACTAGAAAAACTTTCCAAAACCTCAATAATTTCTGAAATCGGCTCATGATCTTCCGAAAAAACTTGAAGCTGGTAGAAGCCGGGGAGAACCGTAAAATCGGCCCATTGGACTGAAAATGGCAAAAACGGGTGTGGGAATCGAACCTGTGACCTTCTCACTGAAGGGTTAGAAGGCTCAGAAGCTATTATTCACATAAAATCTGAAGTAGAATCTTCCAGCCTTCCCAGCAATGTCAACCTATCACACGAACGACAGTAACAGGCATAGCTCAGTGGGTAGAACTCTTGCCCATCAGCCAAAAGGTCAATGGATCAAACCCTACCATTGACGCGGACGTTATTTTTGGCAACGTCGACGCCCTTCTGAAGGTTCGTCAAGGATATCGTCACGACTTCTGATGACGTCAGAGAAGAAGACTCCTGGCCGTCCCATTCATCTCGTGCACAAATCTGCATAAGCGAAATGACGTCATAAAAACGGAGAGCTTCTTTTTTTTCATGACGTCATAAAACGGAGAGTTTCTTTTCTCTTTTATGACGTCAGAAAAAGCAGTTAAATGACGTCATAAAAGACCGGAAATAATTAATAATCCCATTTTACCTACATGACAACATTTCACAGTGAGAAAAAGTGATTAGGCTAAATATGACGTCAAAAATTAATCATTCTATGACGTCATAGTATTTCAAAGGAAAAAAATATGGCATTCGAAATCATGATAATTTCGACTTGAAGAGCCCGGATGACGTCATTTTAATTCCAGAGTACGAAAATAATCATGACGTCATAACAAAGAATGTCATGACGTCATAATAAAACATGCCATGACGTCATAACCACACTAAGATCTCTCTAAGGTGAAGCAACAAGGAAAAAACCTTAAAATTGACGTATTTCGACGAATTTTCCATGTGGAAGAACGGCACGCTGGCGATCAACTGGAATTTCATTTTTCATTGATTTTTAAGAACTCCTAAAAAGAAAAAAACCTTCTTAGCGCTGAAAAAATCGATCGTGCCATTGGCAGGAGTTTTCGTTGGATCAACGGCGAAGAAAAACCGAGTTTCTGGAATTTTCAACTTCTAAATGAAGGTGACGTCATTTAATCTTCGGCTATGACGTCACAACGGTTTATTGCTCATGGTAAAGAACTTATAAACCTTCGCCTACAACCCTATCGGCTCCCACAACGAACACCGACTTCAAGGACGGAGCAGCCACCAAACTTGCAGACCAATCGGCTACCGTAACCTTTAAATAACTTCATTTTGACTACAGTACCCTGAAAAACCTCATAAATCCTGGAAAAATCGGTCTCATCGGAAAAAGCGAGCATTCGCGGTGTCACGGCCACTGAAGATTTCGGCTCTGGGGGCGCTCTGAAACTCGCATTGCTCATGTTAGCTCATGTTAGCAATCCATGTCTTTGATTAACCTGACGATTTCCAAGGAAGAATTGGTGCATTTTATCGTGGCGATGACTTCATCATGATATTCGCTACCGTAATCCAAAACGATCGTTTCTTGGCCCTGAATAAGTCTTACTGTACGTTCTACAGTATCTCAAAACCTTGACAACTTTATTTTTGCCCGAATTTCGAGGCTGCAAAATTCGAGCCTCGCAATCATTGGACCCATCGACTGTCAGTTCCAACTCGGTCGAATGAGAAATGCCCGCCAAATTCAAATTCAAATCGTTCATTTTGAAGGTTTTCTCTTCTTGAGTGGCCACTCCAGGGTGCGCGATTGACTAAATTTCATAAAACTTGAGAAATTTCTGGAAAAACTTACAACATGATATTCTCCACCGGCGATGGGAACGAATTCGTATCGAATCGCTCCGGTGACGTCACTTTTCGCCAGGATTTCGTCGACGTCATTGGCTCCGCCCCTTCGGATGCGAATCGTCACGGGCAATGCTCGTTTTGTCTTCAAATTTTTGATTTTGAGCTCGAAAATTGGGGAGGAAAATACATTATTCCCAATGATCCGCCCATTGATAACAGCGACTTTATCACGAATTTCGATATTATCAACTTTGGCTGAATAGCTCGGCTTCACTGTCAGATTCCAGGTGAAACTGCTTTCTCCTAAAAATATTTTATTTTCCCGAATTTTTCTCTGGACAACGAGCTCTATAGTCCGTCCGCCGCGATTTGACAATTTTCGCGTGTCTGCGTCTCTCTGTTCCCTCATCGGGAATAGCACGCAAACATGAGAGGGCGCAGAGAAGTCTCGCCTCTTTCAAACGGATTATACAACATCATGTACTCAAAAAAATGCAGATCTTATAAGATCCAGCCCAAAGTGGCCCTTCTAGGGTCCATTAAAAAAACAAGTACCCTTAAGAGGTCACTTCTGCCTGAACGTTTTCGCGGCTGTTCTCTTTCTCTGCGCCCTCCTCATCTCTCGACATCCCTCCCATGTTGCTGTGCTATTTCATCATTTTTCTCTGACCTCACCGGTGAGGGAACAGAGAGACGCAGACATAGAAAATTTATGCAAAATTTATGAAATCCAGCCCAAAGTGGCCCCTCTAGGGTCCATCAATGATAAAAATGAATGGTGGAAATAGGAAAATAAGTTCCCTTAAGAAGTCACTTCTGCTTGAACTCCATGCTGTACTCCCTTTTTCGCGACTGTTCTCTTTCTCTGCGCCCTCCTCGTCTCTCGGCGACCCTCCCATTTTTCCATACTATTTCCTTTTTCTCTGACCCCCTATGAGGGAACAGAGAGACGCAGACATGCGTGTCAAGAAGCAAAAAAAAAACATCTAAGCGGGATCGATCCAAGGACCTCGAAACGACTGGTCAAGCCTCCTACAAGCTGAGCTACACCTTAATCTAGAAAAAAAACTCAAAAGTTCAAGCATTCTAACAGACTATAGATCATAACCATTGCTCCCATCAAACTCTTAGCCTTGGCTCAGTCGGTTAAGCTCCCAACCCCCGCTCCAAAGGTCCTTGGTTCAGTACCTGCCGGGGAATAAGCCGTCGCCGTGATGTTGTACGGCTCATTGGATCCGATCGGATCCTCCCAGGCCACGATTCCTTTCCAGGAGATGAAGTCCAAGTCTGCGATCGTCGAGTTCAAACGAAGGACCGTTGAGTACTGAAAAACATCTGATATTGAATCATTATTGCTCATATTACCATAGTTGGGAACGACAAGATGTACGGCGTTCCTTCGGTGGCTTCGTTGAGCTTCTGGTTCTCCAAAAATCTCCGGTCGATCGTCGGGACGACTTCTGGAGATTCATGACGTCATTAGGAATTTTCCGGGGATTTTTTTTTACCGATGACGTCACAGAGGATTCCACTTTTTCCACTCGGACAAATACACAAAGGTCCCATACAGGAGCCTTGGCAGAGCGATGGAATACAGCCTTCGTAGAGAGTAAAGTGAATCTGCAGAAGGATGACGTCATTTTGAAGAGATAGATGACGTCACCGGTCGCTTATCTGGCGTCGCGATGACGTCATTCGGTCCAGAAGCTGAGACGCTGAAGACGTGCCGTCCTAGGGTCATGTTGGATGGAACAGGACCTGCAGGAGTCAATTTCAATCTTAAATTGGTGGGTACCCGCAAAAAGGCGCACCCTCCCCTCCCTCTTTAATTGGTAACTATAATTAAAAACTTCAGGACATTAATCCTTTCTCATTGTGAGTTTTTCTACACTCCTTTGCAATTATTAAACTAACCTTTCCTCTAAAAAAGTCCACCCTCCCTCAAAAAAGTGCACCCCCTCCTCAAATCGGCGCACCCCCCCTTATTTTTTTTTCTCTCACATCGAATCAAAGACGACGAGATTCTCTGTCCCTCCACGTCCGTCTGTCCAAATGTGCAGGTGAAAGTCCCATTTTTTGTTCTGAAAGTAAAATTATTGCTCATGAAGCCAATAAAATCCAACTTTGGGAATTCCAGCCCATACACGCTCACCACCAAGTTATCGTCCTCTTTCTCTCCGGTCGATGGTTGGATGTATAAAATCTGAGAAAATCAATATAAAACCGTAAAAAATCCAGGGAAAACCCGACTATTATAAACGCAATTTGAAGAGGCACAAAGGTCACAGGCGGCGCCGCTCCAACCTTTCGAGCAGGAACAGGTCCTGAAAAATGGCAAAAATGAAACAGACTTGTTGAGGATTCGAACCAGGGACCTTTTGGGTGAGAAACAAGAGCGCTAACCACTTTGCTAGTGATACATAGCTCACACACTAAGCTGCTCCTCCACATGAAAAAGCAAGCAAAAAAATTCCAGAAAGCTTCAGGATTCGATCCGGCGACCCTTATAATGAGACGCGAAAGCGCTACCCACTGCGCTAACAATACATAGCAGCAGCCTCATCATAGCTGATTGGCTAAGCTTCTTCTACTCCATTCAAAGAAACACAGAATCGCAAAAAAAAAAATCGAGAAAGCTCCAGGATTCGATCCAGCGACCCTTTTAATGAGACACGAAAGCGCTACCGACTGAGCTAAGGGCACATAACAGCAGCTCTATCATAGTGAACTACCTGAGCTTCTTCTCCTTCACTTAAGGAAACAAAGAATGCAAAAAAAATCGAGGAAGCTCCAGGGTTTGATCCAACGACCCTTTTAATGTGAACAAGAACGCTACCGACTGAGCTAACTATCATAGTGAACTAGCTAAGCTTCTCCTCCTCCGCTTAAAGGAACACGAAAATGCAAAAAAGTTCTTGAAGCCTTCAGGATTTGATCCAACGACCCTTTTAATGTGAAACAAGAGCACTACCCACTGAGCTAAGGACACATAACAGCAGCTCTATCATAGTGAACTACCTGAGCTTCTCATCTACTTGAAAAAAAAGGAAATGCAAAAAAGGTTCTGAAGCCTTTTAGGATTCGATCCAACGACCCTTTTAATGTAAAACAAAAGCACTACCCACTGAGCTATCCAGTCAGCTTCCTCTTGAAGCTACAAGCCCCTCTCTACTAACACGTCAACTATTAGAAACTTTCTTGCAACCATAGCCAACTGGCTAAGCTTCTCGGCCCCCACCAAAAAGGTTCCAGGTTCAATTCCGACTCACTTTGTAACCGGATCGCAGAATCCGTGGTCACAGTCGAAATCACAGCCAACACAGGAGTCTTCAACGCATTTCGAGCAATCTTCGCTACCGTAACCTTCGAAGCAACTACAGTAACCCGGAGCGGTGCAGACGCCATTGAGGGAGCAGCTTTTGCAGATCGGGATGTGGCATCTGAAATTTTTTTGGGTTATTTGATTTTTTTTAAGTATTTATTGTTTTAAACTCAATTCCCGGTAACGTTAGAAGAGTTCAATGACGTAACCTCTGATACTCAGAATCTGGATTTTTGAGGGGAAAATTCAGAAAAATAGCCCTAAAATCGCCCCAAAACCCATTTTGAAGATTTAAAACAACTGAAAAACCCCAACCTGGAGCCTTTCCAACCATCCTCACAAACACAAATCGCATCTTCACACTTCCCATTGAGGCATGTTCGATTGCCGCAAGAAGAAACTTCACAGAATGGTCCTGGAACGAAAAATCGAAGGTTACTGTACTTTTGGGGAAAAAAAACCTTGCCAGCCAGGACCGCATTCGCAAGTGTTCGGGGCGATGCATTTCCCGTGATTCTGGCAATTTTCAACGCAAACTGGCTCGGAACAGTCTTCGGAGGACCAACCTTGAAATTAGAAAATGGCAAAACTATAAAAATTGGGTTAAAAAAAAAGATGGTGATCTGAAAAATATAGTGTAACGTTATGCAGTAGATTTTGATGCTAAACAGCGTAAAAATTAATAAAAAATTGATTTTTTACAGGGTTGATATCGAAAATGCGCTCCATTGAGACGAAAACGAAAGCATGAGGGAAGAACTATAGTGGCCCCTTAAGAGATCCCTTAAGGGCTACCTGGAGATGACGCTAAAGTGGTACACTCAAAAGAGGCAACTATTTTGCGTCTTAGTGGCCCCTAGAGTAGTTTTTAAAGGTCTAGAAGTACCACTTCGACTCCTAAAAAGGCCACTACATTTAGCCACTTATTCGATTACTATAGTGGCCACTAAAACCTCATAACCCTAAAGTGACCAATAAAAATGTTCACAGAACATTTTGGATATCTGGAAAAATTTTATTGGTATTCCATCCATACCATCCTGACACTTGCACTTGTTGAAAATGTCGCAAAATCCATGGCCCGAGCAGTTGCAGATCATCGGCACCGAGCAGTCAAAGCCGATAAATCCAGGCTGGCATTGGCAAAGGCCGTCTGAAAATTTATATCAAGTCCAGGACTTTTTTCAATTTTTTATGATTTTTTCTTGAAAAGCCGTTCTTTTTCAGTTCTTATAATACATAGGCGTCTTCATAGTTGATCCTCTCATCTAATCTTTAAAAAAATTGGGGTTTCTAGAAGCTTCTTAGTTTAAAAATACAAGAGAAACTGAAAAAAATTGGATAAATAAAAAAATTTTTAATAAACTTTTTTTCCAAGTCTTTTCACGGTTAATATTTGAATCAAGCTCTTGGGAAAACGTCTAGTAGTCCCTGAAGCGGTCACTCAAGGACTACTTTAAGAGGACACTTAAGTGGTCACTAAAACCACCTCTATAGAAGCCACTATTTTGCGTCTCAGAAGCCACTAGAGTGGTTCTTAGGAGTCTACTAGTACCATTTAGACTTCTGAAGAAGGCGCTTAAGTGACCACTCTTCTAGTGGCCGCTAAAAGGTCGAAACACTAAAGTGGTCACTAAAAACTTTCTTAGCTGTTTTCGAGAAAAAAATTCAAACATTATTTAAAAATATGATTTTCAACCAAAACCAAAAAAAAAAATCTGAGCCGTTGGTAAGTGCGCTCTATTGATAATAAAATGCCAAAAATTTCATAAAATTCAGTTCCTAAAAGTTTTTTTCACCTTGACATTTTCCATGCTTGGAACAGTTGTTCAGATGCGCGCATTTGCTCCAAATGACGTCAGAAATTATCGTGACGTCATCGACGTTCGGCATTACTGTAGTCGCCGGCGTGAAAGTCTGTTTCTTGGCTGCTACTGGATGCACTCTAATCGATCCTAAAAAAATTTGTTAAAAAATCAAAAAAAAATCAATAGATTAACCATCAGGAGCATCGATAAAATTGTGGATTCGCTCAGCATTTTCAGTACTCCAATCATTGTTTGTCGCGTCAATTATCTAAACATGACGTCATAAAATTATTAGATGACGTCATTAGACCACCCCAGAGAGGATTCCAGCCGAATCGCCATGAGCCGACAACTGAAATTTGGCCTCGGGATTGTCCAATCGATTATTTTGGATCCTAACGTTCGATGACGTCACCTTCACGACGGCTCCAGTGTTAGAGTTGTCTGAATGGGATTCTGTAGGATACTGTAGCTCTCCTAAAGATTGGACATCACAAAGCAATTTCAGTCGAAATTTTCCTAAAAGGTCTATGGAACATTTGAGGTCACTGTAGGATACGGTAAGTTTCCTCAAGGGATTACGGTAAGTATCACTACTAAAAAAAGAGCTAAAGCTTACTAAAACTCTAAGTAGTGGAATATTATACAGGGTATTTATCATCAATATATCGTAAAGGATCAACAAGGTTACTGTAAGATACCGTACCCTCTCAAGAAGATTACTGTAGCCTATGTACTCACTGCTGAAAGTATTATCAGTCATCAAAGCTTCGTGTGTCGTCGCATCCAGGGTTACGGTATACATCCCATCATTTTCCAAGAATTGGTTCCCCTGGACTTTTATCGTTCCTGACGTCTTCTGAAAGTGAATGACGTCATAAACTACTATAAAAGCTTCAAGGGGTCACTCTAGGGAGTTACCTTTCCCGCTGGATCTGCTTCTATAGCTAAAGCCGAACCCATTCCTTCCCTATTATTTCTTTCAAATCGATTTCCTTGGACCTAAAAATCGATAAGTTGATGCGCAGCCAATTGGGGAACCTCAAGATTAACACAGCTGCCGAGTTCAACCTCAGTTATGACGTCATCATTTTCGGCAAAAGTCGAATTTTCAATCCGAATCGTTCTGGCAGCGTTGTCGTTGCACTGGGAAGTGAAATATTGATAAATTATCAGGTAACATGAGCAAGAAACCTCTAAGCTGAGGATCAAGCTCGGGACTGAGTTTCCTTCGAATTTTGAGTTGAAAATTGAAACATTTTGGATCCAACCACCAGAGATCAAAACTCCGGAATGACCTGGAACATTTTTTTTCGAGAATATTCTGGGCATTTCCTTTTTTTGCCTCTAGTTTGATTTCTAACGGTGACATTGTTCAGAGAAATCGATTGAAGAGGGGCTGATGGAAATTCCGAAATGTGGATTCCATGGGATCCGCCGTTTTCGATCTGAAATCGTGTTGCAGTTTTTTTCAGACTTGATACCACACTGAAAAAATCAGGAATCTTATAAATTATATCAAAATCAACCTCAACATTCTTGAGTTGCAAGTTTCCAGTCGGGGAGACAAAGTCGATACCGCTGCCGAAACCGTTCAGAATCTTGACGTTCCTAAGGTTTGCTCAGGTTAGCTGGAAACTTCTAACTGGAGTTTCAAATCCTGTAACCCAGTAAGGCCTCATATTTTCTCAATGAACACAGCTGGGACACCTATTTATTCTTACACCCGTTGTTCTCCCGTTTAGCACAACTGAGAGCTAAATAGCCTCAAAAACACGGGCTCAACACGGGAAAACCCGTTGACACTTGGCCAGCTTGCGAGGGGCTTGGTTGACCGAGGTGACGCGTTGCGTGTGCGACGCGGCTTTTGGCGGGAAATTCGAGTTCAAATTCAATCATGGAAAAAATCAGAAGCTCTTTATTAATTTAGTAGGTCAATTATAGCTGATTCCCGGCTGGCTTGAGCCATCAAAAAAAAGGTCCTAACACGACAACGCACGAGATAGTGCCTGGCTAGTGGAGAGCCCAGACAGGCCACGCCCCTTTAGCGTCCCAAGCTAGCCGTAGATCAGCTATAATTTTTGAACTATAAATAATCCCAAGTTATTGAAAATCTATCAAACAAGGAAAATTTTTTTTTAATTCTCAATTTTCGCGCCAAAAAAACCGCATCGCACACGCATCGCATCTCACTTGCTGATCCACCCATCTCGAATTTCAAGTCGGTAAGGATTCACTATAACATTCTGTGTACAGAAAAATTACTGAAGGCTTATTTTGGTACGAACAAAAATACGTATTAAATTTTTTTATGTTCTCTTGGATCCTATAAAAGTAAATTTAAAAAAATTGAGCCCCCCCCCCGCCCCCCAGGACTGTCTATCGCATATCTCTTAAACTTATCTGAAAATGGATCCTAAAAAAATTTTTTTATTCAAGTTAAATAACCAACTCAATCAATAAATCATCCCGCCGTTCATCGACGCCAATCGCCGTCACCGCACATTCTTCAATGATCAGACCGCCCAAATCGATGACGTCATTCGAATTATGGGTGATTTCCACGCCATGGACCTGTAGAATATTTCAAGAAGAACGATTTTTTTGACCTGGTGATTTTATAAAAAAATTTAAAGTTTGAAAAATCGCGGTTTACAAAATTCTAAATTCACAAGTATTCTTCGAGAAAAAGACTGAAAAAAATTACAAAAATAGTTCTTAAGAACTCCAGAGTGTTCCCTAAAGTGGCAACCATAGGGGTTTTTGAAGAATCCCTCTAAGGACCACTTCAAAAACCGCTATAAGGGTCACTGAAGCTTACAAAAGTGGCCTCTATAGGGGAAATATTTTTACGAACTCTATGAAAGAAGCATTTCCATAAGAAAACTGAACGAATAAGCGTTTTTTAATGAATTTGGAAGACCCCTATGGGGTTCACTTGAGCTATAGGGGCTAACATGGGAGGTCATTTTAGCGTAGGGTTCAGAATTTTTTATTAATTTGCTCAAACAATCTTTGATGGACTGGGAATCGATCCCTCATAGTCACTACCTGCACAAACTTTTTGTTTTGAAGATATGCAAAGTTTTCAAAGTTTTTATCCTTCACCATGTGACGCCGTTTGGAAGGAATCTGACCGCGCCACCAACCACTGAGTGGCAGCTAGGAGCGTGGTGCAGTGGCTAGCTTGTTAGCCTGCGGAGCGTGTGAGGAAGGTTCGAATCCTTTTGCCGCTAACTTTTTTTGCCATTTTTTTTTTTAAAGATTTCCGATGAGAATATTAAAATTTTAGGATTAAAACTTTTCCGAATTTTCGATAGCTATTTTCTTTCTATAATTGCTTTTTTTCATGGACAAAAAGACCAAACTCCTATAGAAGCCACCTTGACTTTACCCCTATAGGGACCACTGTTTCGGCCTCTATAGCGGCTGTCTTCCACCCTAACCCCTATAGGGACCCCTCTGCAATTCCTAGATTTTCTGTTGTTTTTATCATCAATTTTTCACTGAATTGACAAGATCCTGACATTAGGTCTGACAATCCTTCCGCCAGCGACTTTGACGTCTTCCGAATCGATCCAGAGCCCGATCGAGGCGTCTTCAATCACCGTTTCGCTCATTTCCAGCTTCCCACCTTCAAAAAAACTAATTAATTGATTAGAAAGGTTGAATAAATCACCGGGCTTAACAACAACGCCGCGCCAGGTATTTCCTTCCAATCCCCGTAAAACCACCGGTTTTTCTCCATTCCCGTCGAAAAATCAACTTTCCTGGAAAAAAATATTATATTTTTTTATAAGAACTTGTTGAAGTTGAACTAAACAAAGCTTATAGTTCATTGAAAAACTATATTTTATGATTTTCGTGAAAAACATAAAAAAATACTTTCCTAGATTGTAATGCAAAAATATACATATAGTGATTATAGTCTATTCTGCACCAGCTTTTGAAAATTTTTATTTTCCTCCGAGCTACAGAACCCTTCTCTTCGATGCGCGCGGCATATCTTTGTGCATGCGCCTTTAATTAAGCCTAAAATTCCCGTTATTTTAAAGGCGCATGCACAAAAATAGGCCGCGCGCGTCAAAGAGAAGGGTTCTGTAGCTCAAAGGAAAATAAAAATCGTGATAAGCTGGCCAGGAATGGGCTATAACAAAATTGGAAAGCTTTTTCCTATCTAAATATTATATATTCAGAAGGAATATTTCCCTCCAAGCTACAGAACCCTTCTCTTCGATGAGCGCGGCCCTTTCTCTGTGCATGCGCCTTTAATTTAGCTTAAACTTTCTGTTGTTTAAAAGGCGCAGGCACAGAAACAGGTCACGCGAATCGAAGAGAAGGGTTCTGAAGCTCGGAAGACATAAAAATCATGACAAGCTGGGCAGGAATGCGCTATAACAAGTTTTGAAAAGCTTTATTCTATATTCAGAATGAATATTTTCATCCGAACCACAAAACCTTTCTCTTCGATACGCGCGGCCTATCTCTGTGCATGCGCCTTTAATTTGGCCTAAATTCTTGTTATTTTAAAGGCGCATGCACAGAAACAGGTGACCCGCATCGAAGGGAAGGGTTGTTTAGCTCAAAGGAAAAAAAAATCGTGATAAGCTGGCCAGGAATGGGCTATAACAAAATTGGAAAGCTTTTTCCTATCTAAATATCATATATCCAGTAGGAAAATTTCCCTCCAAGCTACAGAACCTTTCTCTTCGATACGCGCGGCCTATCTCTGTGCATGCGCCTTTAATTTAGCCTAAAATTTCCGTTTTTTAAAGGCGCATGCATAGAAACAGGCCACACGCATCGATGGGAAGGGTTCTGAAACTCGGAAGACATAAAAATCATGACAAGCTGGGCAGGAATGGGCTATAACAAAATTGGAAAGCTTTTTCCTATCTAAATATTATATATCCAGTAGGAAAATTTCCCTCCAAGCTACAGAACCCTTCTCTTCGAAGCGCGCGGCATATCTTTGTGCATGCGCCTTCAATTTAGCCTAAAATTTCCGTTTTTAAAAGGCGCATGCACAGAAACAGGTCACGCGAATCGAAGGGAAGGGTTGTTTAGCTCAAAGGAAAAAAAATCGTGATAAGCTGGCCAGGAATGGGCTATAACAAAATTTTTTTATCAAAATATCATACATCCAGAAGGAATATTTTCCTCCGAACCACAAAACCTTTCTCTTCGATACGCGCGGCACTTTCTCTGTGAATGCGCCTTTAATTTAGCCTAAAATTTACGTTATTTTAAAGGCGCATGCACAGAAACAGGTCACGCGAATCGAAGGAAAGAGTTCTGAAGCTCGGAAGACATAAAATCATGAAAATCTGCCACAGGATGTGCTATGAAAGTTTCAAACTTCAATTCCAAGTAGTGGATAAAATTGCAAGTTTTTTTTTCCATTATGAATCTTTGTTGCAAAATTTTATGTATACCTTCAAGTTTCGAGCCGAATGAAAGATTTTTTTTATAATTTCCTAAAAACCACCTCCATCCTGAACGGTGACACCAACGCCTGGCCCAAAGTCAACCACAGTTCCCGGCTCGAAAACTAAGGTTTGACCGCTTTTCACGAAGATTTCCTCGGCGACACTGAAACTCCAACAAATATTTCCATTACTCGAGAAGGAATATTACAAATATGGCGTTTGAGAGGCGGAAATCTTGACGGACGGCTTTTCGGGATCGATGTCGAGGACATTTTGGAGAGTGGATGAGGTAGAAATCTACAAAAAAAAAAAGGGATGAGAAAAATTCAGCGTACAGGACCTGTTGAAGCATTTCTAGTGACCACTTTAGTAGCGTGAGAACTCTTAAGTGGCCCCTAGAATTGCTCAGAAACGCCCGGTTTTAGTTAACAAAGAGATTTTCGATAGACACTTCAATTTTTACTTTTTGTACTTTTCCATTGATAGAATTTTGAAGTGGTCCCTATAGCGGTAATTTCAAGGTGGTCCCTATAGGGGTTCAGGGTCTGACGCCTTAGCTTCTAAAGCTCAAGTGGCCCCTATAGGGGTTTTCCAATTTGATTCAAAAAGGTTATTTGTCTAGTTTTTCGCATAGAGCTCATAAAAATTATCGACTAGCATGTTTTCTATAAGAGACCCCTAAAGGGGTTGGTAAAGGGGTCCCTAGAGAGGACCTTCCAAGATCCTCTCCGGTTGCCCCTATAGGGACCACTCTGAAGTTCCTGAAGGGTATTGAATCCTGAACAGTTCCTTTCTTTCAAAAAATCAACAAACTAAAAAACTTCTGAAAAATCAGACAGTGATGGTAAAATGCTTCGACATATCCCAACAGGTTGTCGCAAATTTTTTTTTCCAAGCTACAAATTTCTTTTTTTTTCGGTGCGCGCGGTCTGTTTCTCTATATGCGCCTCTAAATAACCCTAAAAAATTCAGTTTTTAAAGGCGCATGCGCAGGGACAGACCGAGCGTATCGAAAGGAAGCTCTGATACAAATAAAAATAGTGAAAAAATAGTCAATACACTAAGAATAACTGACGAGATAAACGCGAGCTCGGTGGCGGTACATTGACTAACTCGCAAAAATGTCGCTTTTTTCTAGGCGCGATCCCGCATTTCTCTCGGCGCGACCTCGCATTTTTCTCGGCGCCATCTCGCATTTATCTTGCATTTCGGAAATTTTCAAATTGCGAGAGAAATGCGAGCTCGCGCCTAGAAAAGTGCGAGCTGGCGCCCAGAAAAATGCGAGACCGGCGCGAGAAAAAAAGCGAGATGTTTGCGAGCTCGTCAATGTACCGCCAGTGTCTCGCGTTTATCTCGGCAGTTATTCTTAGTGTAGCTACACTTAAAAACTGTGACTAGATTATGCTATAGTACCACTAACAAAAAATCCAAAAACCATATTTCTACTGAAATATTATTTTAATCCAATTTTCGAAAGCTCAAACTTCACGAAATTCTAATTTCGTGTATGGAAACTTTCAATCAATAAATCAATAACCGGCGGATCCCTCAATCGATTCTCGAAAGCTTCGACTTGCGAAACGTATCCGGAGGTTTGATTTCCGGCGCACATTTTCTTCAAAATCTGAACAAAAATCAATAAATACTGTGGGTTACTGTAGAAAACCTCCGATTCTTGATCATAGCCGAAAAAATTTTGAGACGCGTCTGAAGTCAAGACGACACGTGGAGCATGGGACGTGATTTCACAGGAGGCCTAAAAAATCAATATTTCGTGGAATTCTTAACAGTTTGGCCTTTCTGCACCCTCTTAACCATGACGTCATCAAAAATAGGACGTAAACACAATAAGGTCACCGAGAGAATAGAGAGCGCAGAGAAGTCTGACAGTTCGAGTTTTTGTCAGCTCAGCCTTGGTAACGAAAACTCCGGAATTTTCAATTAATTCTAGGGATCACTTAAGAGTTCTGACCCTACTAAAGTGGTCACTAGAAATTCCCCGACAGGGGTATCAAAAAACAAAAACCCTAGGATTGTCGAAAAAATTGCCACTGGCGTTGACCGCATCCGATGCCAGCAGCAGTACAGTCTGAGCAAGGTTTGCGCGGAATTCGTTGCGGGATATCGACGTCGGCACCGATGTGCCTTTAATAAGAAAAATTACGGTGTGAAAGAAAGTTACAGTATACCGGAAACTTGTCGGATTCTGATGATTTGATGCATGGTATTGCGCTCGAAACAGCAATCAGTGATAAGGATGGAGGAGGCTGAAAAAGGTTTTTTTTTCAATCGTTTTTAAGAAAGTTTAAAGGATCATGGCTCAGGAGAGCCCCTTTAGGGACCCCTTCACAAACCCCTATAAGGACCGCTAAAGTTGGCAAAAGTGATCCCTATAGGGTTTTAGTTAATTGAAGTTAAGACAAAAAATTTCCAGAGCTTTTTTTAATATTTTTAAGCGCGAGCTAGAACACACGTATTTTAAAGCCTCAGTTAATTGTTTCAGCTCCGGAGAAAGCTTTAAACTTGATAATCTGCTCTTAAAACTCGAAAATAAATCTCAAGACTTGTGATCTACCTCAGATTCGGACATTGAAGCATAAGAATTCACAATTTTTCAGATTCATTAATGAAGAAAAACCCTTTTTAAATTTTTTCAGTGCCTTATAAAGTACAAATATAGCTGATTCACAATTGGCTTAAACCGTAAAAAGGGTCCTGACACGATAATAAACGAGACAGTGCCTGATTGGTGGAGAGCGCAGACAGGCCCCGCCCCAAGCTAGTCGTGAATCGGCTATATGTACACTTTGTACTGTGAATTTTGCTTAATATTGATTCAAATCGTCAGAAACGTATTTTCAACTTACCCCGATTCGCATCGGTATCCACCGAAATGACGCCTTCTTTGTCTTTGTAGACGTCATAGGTGTTCTCATTGAATGACGACCTCTTGACCAGAATCGACGCCTTCCGGAGCATCGGAATCAGCAAAGTCGGCCCTCGATTCCTGGTGAAGTTGCATGACGTCACGGTGACTGACGTCTCCTCGGCGAAGCCTTCAAGTCTGACGCCTCCTCCCCGGTTGTCACTGACGTGGCATCCATGGAGGCCGATCTTCGAGTTGGCGACGTTGCTCATCAGAAGAGCCGCGCCGCCGTTGTGCGCCGATATGTTGACGTTGGACATCTGAAGCGAGAGATGACGTCATCCGACTGATTTACGGCGTTACCAAGAAGGTCATTCTGGCGTCGGCGAACTTGGCGATCATGATGCCTTCGGCGGCGTTGGAGCTCACGCCGACGTCTTCAAGGGTCATGGAGGCCAGGTCGTAGGTCAGGATCCCGATACCGCCGTTGGAGATGACTGACGTCTTCCTGAACGTCATCAGGACTGAAAACAGTCTGACCTGTCTGCGCTCTCTTTTCTGGCAAGGTCAAAGAAGAAAAAGAGGGAGCAGAGAAGTCAGACAATTTCAAGTTTGGACTGAAGATGGGAGCTACTTTTTTGATGTCCATCCATAAAATACTTAAGGATTCCAGAGTGGTCTCTATAGGGGCTATGGTGGAAAACAACCCCTATATGGACCGAAAAAGTAGTCCCTATAGGGATTAGAGTTCAAGTGGACCCTATAGGAGTCATTCAATTTCATTCAAAAAACGCTATATATTCATTTTTCCCCATGAGATTTTTTCTTCGCTTAGAGTTCATATCAATTATCGACTAGAATGTCTCCTGTAGCCAACACTTTCGAAAGTATAGTGGCTCCTATAGGGGTTGGTAAAGTGGTCCCTAGAGGGGACTCTTCAAAGGCGCCTAAGACCTATAGGGCCACTCTGGAGTTCCTAGATACAGTAAACAAATTTTTAAAAACCTTGATAAAAAATGCGGTTCTCCTAAATTTCAAGGTATTCCGTAACTATTCCCGTTACAGTACACCTTACCTGAGTACCAAACTATCCAGGTGTTCCACGACCAGTCCATTCCCGCCGTTTGAACCAATGATACACCCATCCAAAGTCAACTTTCCCTGAAATGATTCTACCTGCACCTTTCTTCCTTTTTTCAAATGATAATCAGATTCGAATCAACTTTTCCATGCAAACCATGCGTGAATAAACAAAGAATATTCTTTATTTCTCTTCTTTTTGATCGAAAAAAAGATTAGTGCAAAGACGGCGACGAAAATTGATACCAAAATATACAAATACAACGGAATCGAGATACATTTATTGGTACAAAAAAGTTGGAAAGCGATTGATATGAGTGTCGTGAGAAGCTTTTTCTCGAAATTGAAGGTTTTTTGAACAAATCATCTGTGAACATTGAGTGTCAAGAAGGACGTTGGACAGACATACGGGGTGAATAAGCAACGAAAAAAAAAAATCAATTATTGAGTGCGAAATAATCAATATTTAATCAATGAATCATTGATACCAGTATGAATCAAGTGGAGGAGACATGCTTCGATGTGAGATAGTTGGATGACGAGAGAAAGAGAGAGAGAAAAATCGGAGGGTCAAGCAAGAACCCTCAAGTGACCACTCGGAGCGGCTTCAAACCTTTCCATTCGACGAAATACCGGCCGCCGCGTTATTCACTACAATCACTTTATTCAATTTCACCATGGCGAGAGGCTAAAAATGTATATTATCTCAAGATTAGGAGTTTTCCGTTTACATTATTCAAATTTATATCCATTCCAACGTGATTTTGATCGACTATCACGTGGTCCAAATATGGCGCATTTCCACCGTAAATGGCGATTCCAATGGCGCCTCTGGATATATTCGCGTGGGAAATAATAGAGCCACGAGCACCTGGAAAACCTTGTGATTTAATGACAAGGTATAGATGAAAATGGAAACTTTGGAAAACTTTCAAAAATTGAAAGATGATCAGGCAGCTTCTGGAAAAAAATTGAACTTTTTAAAAAAAGTTAAGCAGACCAAAATTAAAATTACAAAAAAAGTTAAGCAGACCAAAAATTTAGGTTTTTAGAAAGTTAAGCAGACCAAAAGTTTATATTAAGAAAAAGTTAAGCAGACCAAAATTCAGGTTCTAAAAAGTTAAGCAGACCAAAATTTCAAAAAAGTTAATCAGACCAAAATTTAGAATGTAGAAAGTTAAGCAGACCAAAATTTAAATTACAAAAAGTTAAGCAGACCAAAATTTAGGTTCTAGAAAGTTAAGCAGACCAAAAGTTTATATTAAGAAAAAAAGTTAAGCAGACCAAAAATTCTACTTTCTAAAAGTTAAGCAGACCAAAAATTCAGGTCCTAAAAAGTTAAGCAGACCAAAATTCAGGTTCTAAAAAGTTAAGCAGACCAAAAGTTTATATTAAAAAAAAGTTAAGCAGACCAAAATTCTACTTTCTAAAAGTTAAGCAGACCAAAATTTAGGTTCTAGAAAGTTAAGCAGACCAAAAGTTTATATTACAAAAAAGTTGAGCAGACCAAAATTCTACTTTCTAAAAGTTAAGCAGACCAAAATTCAGGTTCTAAAAAGTTAAGCAGACCAAAATTTCAAAAAAGTTAAGCAGACTAAAATTTCGATTCTGAAAAGTTAAGCAGACCAAAATTTAAATTACAAAAAGTTAAGCAGACCAAAATTCTACTTCCAAAAAGTTAAGCAGACGTAAACATACTTTTCAAAACTCAGCCATCCAAGAAAAAATAGTTCAAAAAATAAAAAACCATTCTCAAAAGCGATTCCTTTCCAACTCCCATCGATTGGCTCAAAAATAACTGGTCTCTCGAAAGTTCCATTTACCAGGAGTCGTCCTGAAATAATCGTAAAAAAAATTATAAAAACCAATAGAAAAACCTTTGACAGAGATACCAGCATCCTCGGCGAACCGCAAAATTGTTCCAGGAAGTACAGTAACTGTAGTATCGGAACCAATTTCAAGCTGTTGATGGAAAATGTGAACACCGCTGTCAAAAACTTCTGGTTCGGCGGACCTGTAAGACTGATAAAATTGAAAAAAAAAAACGCAAAAAGCATCAGCCTCAACACATTTCAATAATAAATCCGAGAAAAAAAAGGAAAACAATGAAATCATAAGAAGCTTATTTCCAGTTTACACAAACCGTTTTGGCCTTCGAAATCTGGAATGAGACTCATCGGCAACATCATCTGTCGCTCTCAAAGTCCCTTCTGTCCGGCCATGCCGGTGAACATGACCTCTCACGGCGTTGTGGCACGAAGGTGAAGTTCTGAAACACGTTTATGGATCAAATGTAACAAAGTAATTAATTCAAATAAACAAAAAACATTCCTAGATGAGTCGAAAACTTGTTAACTTCAATTTTGCAATACTTTCTCAAAATTTGGGTATAAAATTTTAAGGAGTTTTTGAATTAAGCTTTTATTTTAAAAGAATACATGAAACAGAAATTGAAAAACGGAAAAAAAACATACGTCGGCAAAACTGTAGCAGCACAGGACTCCACCTGGACGTCGATAACAGAGAGTTCTTTTCTGCTCGAAATTGATAACCTTTGAACATTTATCGGCTGAAAATAATTTTTTTATTAACGAAGAAAAAAGACAGAGAGAATAAATATCACAGTTTGAACGACAACGAAGAAAACTTTGTAGATACTCAGTAAAAAATTAGCGTGTACCTAGAACTATTTCAATAAAAACATCCTAAATCATATCAAATCAAATTAGAAAGAGACTCAGGCACTGACGGCGCGTGTTTGTTGCCAAAAGTGCGCGAGCGCGCCGCCTGCTGCGCGCACGCGCGGGGTGTCTTTTTTATTTTTTAGCTTTTTAACTGGTTAAAAAGTTATGAATTTCATATTTTTCATGTTTTTTCATCTCTTACAATTGCTCTGTTTCAGTTTATAACAATTAGAACGCACAAAAATTTGAAATGCCAAAATTTCACTTGGCAATGTTTTTTCATAAGTTTGTTCGAAAGTGCTCGGAACAACTTTTAAACGTGAGCAGGGGCACTGGGTAGTACTACAAAAATAAAGAAATTATATTTCGAAACTGTATTTCAATAAAAAAGACGAAAAAAGAATCAGTACCCCCGCGCGTGCGCGCACCAGTGCCTGAGGAACTTCAAAAACTTCTAAATAAAAAGTCGACCAAAAATTACAAATTCGCTCCAAGGTTCCAAGTTACGCTTGTGCGTGGGCACCGACGTGAAAATGCACAAAACGCACCTCACGCACACACTAAGAATAACTGCCGAGATAAACGCGAGACACTGGCGGTACATTGACGAGCTCGCAAACATCTCGCTTTTTTTCTCGCGCCGGTCTCGCATTTTTTTCTGGGCGCCAGCTCGCACTTTTCTAGGCGCGAGCTCGCATTTCTCTCGCAATTTGAAAAATTTCCGAAATGCAAGATAAATGCGAGATGGCGCCGAGAAAAATGCGAGGTCGCGCCGAGAGAAATGCGGGATCGCGCCTAGAAAAAAGCGACATTTTTGCGAGTTAGTCAATGTACCGCCACCGAGCTCGCGTTTATCTCGTCAGTTATTCTTAGTGCAAATATGAATATTTTTTTAATTTATTAGAAATTCTTAATTTTTTTTTTCACGAGACATGTGGTAAAAAAAAAGGTACAAACCGTTTTTAACCGGAAATAGTTTTTTGAATTTGTATAATGCGCCACTTTCCATTGCCCTCTTGAACATTCCGAGTAGACGAGGTCACTGAATTCAGTTTCATGAAACTTGCTGGATTTTCTATGAAGACGTCTTTTTTCAAGAAAAGAGCGCTAATCAGACAGGAAAACGTTTCAAAAACGAGTAATGATGCTACTGATTTGACTAATTTCGAGGCCTTCGCAACTTTGTTTCGCTCATTTCTGAAACTTAGCTAGAAGCTCAAAAGAACTGATTTTTTTTACTTATTGAACTTTTTAAATAAGGAATTAAGATATATTCCGTGAATTCAATCGTAAAAGTGAGGTTTTTCTCTCAAAGTAGCCGAAACAAGTTGCGGTTAGAGTGACCGGCCCCGTGGGGCGAATTTATCAGAACGCCTTAAGCCTCTCTCGAAACATCATCATCTACTAGCTTCTAGGAATTCCCGGTGGGGCGACTTTTCACTTACGAATTGGCGGCTGTTTTGTTTTTGCACTTGCCGATCAAGCTGATAAAAACGATACCATCAGGTTTTCAAATGGAACAAACAATTTTTTTTCTTCTTTTTGAATTTGATATGTGTAAAATTTCCGACTTGAGAGCGTTTTTTCAGCTTTTCTCAAGTTTTATTTCATATAATTACAATTTTTTACAATTTATTCAGTCTTCAGAGTAAGATGTAGAAGAAATCTCTGCTGAATCATGGTTTAATCAAAGAGTTAGTCGTCGGCACGGGTTGCGGTTCACAATCGTTGTCCATTAAGTCCCGACGTGACAGCGAGCGTTGGGGAATAATGTGGGACCGTTGGTAGTACCAGCAAATAAACTGCTTCTCCATGTTGGAACAGTACGGCGCCCAGCTTGTCCAGGGCTGACGGGCGTCGGAATATTATCTCATGAGAGAGCGGCAATGAGACCGACTAGTCGACGTGATGAAATGAGAAATGAGATTATTTCATATAATGACCAAAAAATCTTCTCAATCTCTTCAAAACGTAAAAACAAGTATAGTGAACTTGCCCTCTGTCCAATTTTTCCCAAATTTACCAAGTTTAAAATAAAAAACCCACATTTCCTCGGCACCTGTCAACGGCTTCAGGCAATGCACGTGAATCGCGGCGACACAAGTTAAATTTTGAAAATGAATCCGTGTAAAATGTCCAAAATAGGGATCTCCTGCGAATATTCATGGTTCGAAATTAACGAAAAATACAATAAATCAAAAAATCAAAACTAACGACCACTGATGGCAATATTCTGATGACCAGTTTCAACCCGTAGAAACAGCGATGAGGCGCCTGAAATGTTCAAAAATTCTTGAAAATTCGAAAATTCTTGATGTAAAAAAATTAAGTTTCTGTAAGCCTGAACCTTTCCAGTTTCTCGAAAAAAATAAGGGAACGAAGCCTCAAAATAGGTTATTTCATCAAATTTCGAGGGTTTTCTTTGACTTAAAATGTCCCTTTTTTTCAAAAACGATTTGGTCATTTTTTTATCAAATTATCAATCTACAGGTAAAAATTACCTTCCTTGTCAGTGTAAATCCTTCATTTATCATTAATCGATTTTTTTTTATGAAAGAAAGTTTTACAAAATATATTTTAAAGAACGTTCAGAAAGTAAAAAAAAAATCAACTTCTTAAGCCTTTTATTATCTTATTATAACTATTTTTTTCATTTTTAGGCCGACTCATTTCTAAAAAAACGAATAATGTGTAACTTTTAGTCAGAGTTTCAGAATTCTGGGTTATTTTTTCACGCTCAGAAGGTCAAAGGTTCGATTCCCACGCAGGATCGTGATTTTTGCCATTTCTATGATTTCTATGATTTCTATTGAAAAGCGCAAATCAAAATTCAAAAAGTTAAGTCATTTTTTCATTGTCTACAACTACCAGAGGGTCACAGGTTCTCCTCCCAACCCCGTTTTTGCCAAAAACTTTCAAATTTCTCACTATTTCACTTTAACATCAAGCTTATTGGTACTCTAAAATTTCTTAGATTCTCAAACAAACCTGATAAAAACTGAAAAATCGCTACGATCACCGAAACCTTCACACTCATCGCACTTCTTCACATTTCCTAGCCAAAGAGAACCTAAAAAAACAAAATTCGAAAAACTACGAAAAAGTCGAGAAGGGGACAAGCTGAGGCTCGCAATGAGATAGATGTATGTACATGCGGGGCAGGCGAAACCATCGTGAATATTTCAAAAAGTCGCCCCGGCAAGGCGTGAGCCGATATGAACTATGTATGACTTCTCCGGCCTCTCTCTTCTCTCTCACTTTGGAGAGAGAATGGGGAAAGGATAGAGAGCAAAAGATGAAAAGATTTTGAAGATGGGCTAGCGATTTCTTTGAAAATTTGAAAAATTTGACATTTAGAGATGAAAAATCAAATAAAAAAAGATTTTCTTGAAAAATTCGACATGTCTTATAGTCCTTTCATCGTTGGGTTGCAGAGAAAACTCTCTTCTTTTGACATAGTCTCTCATCCTCTCGCCTCAGAAGGAAATATTATTGAAAAGCTCAATTTTAAGTCTTTTTCTAATGATTTTGAGAAGATAGTTCTGGATAGTTCAAAAATTGTTCCTGGATAACTAAAAATCTCTTGAAGGGGTTTTTAAAAATTCAAAATTGAAGAAAAATTCAAGTTTTAAAACCCCAGGTCTTTTTTTAGAAAAACATAAAACCTATCCTTTATTTTGGTCCCATCAAAGAGAGACTCATTAAAAAAATCCTACAGACTTTGGAAATTATTCATAATTTGACGCCAGATGGCGTTCGTTTTTTTCCTCAAACTCAATTTTTTTAAAAGGCGTTTCCTCTATTTTTTTGTTCTAAAAGTTTGATAATGAAAAATATTTTTTTAGCTCAAACTAAAAACAGAAAAAAAAAAAAGAGAAAAAGCCTAATTACATCGTCCGAACTTTTTTTATTTGCCACAAAAAAAGTGCAACGACAAGTTCGGTGTCGGCTTTTTAATTAAGGCATGCCGTCTGGCGACAAGACAGAAAAAAATATTTTGGATTACTTTTTGAAAAATTATTTCTCGTTTGATGAATCTAAATGTGATTAAGCTCCATTGAAATAGCAAAAAAATAATCGGTTTATTTTTTTCCAGCGAGAAGCATAATGATAGTCTGGAACTTTTTTTTGAAAAAAAGGAAAAAAATATGAGAATAGGTAGATAATTTGAACATAAAAAAATGAAAAAAAGGTGGGAAGTTAAATCAGAAATTTATAGAATCGAAAAATTGAAAGAGAGTTTTAAGTTTTTTTGAAATCGAAAAATTTATTTTTTTGGAAACTAAATTAGGTGAAACGAATCCTTTTAAGTGAAGCCGATGGTCGCATTTGGAATGGCTTAATAGACACAAAAAAAATTCGCCCGATTCTAAACGGTTTTCGCGCTCCGTTATCAAATAGTTTCAGGTCTTGGAATCGTCTATATATTCAAATGCAACCGCAGTGCGACCGTGATGTTTAGATCCATTCTAAATGCGACCATAAGTCATAAAATGGAGCAAAAAAAAATCGGAAATTTTCGAGTGTGGAAAAAAATTTAACATTCGGACAAAGTCTAAATTGTGGAGAATGGCTGCTAAAAAGGAGAAGCTCTAAAAAAGGCTGCAGAAAGGCTGCAAAAAGGCAGCAAAGAGAGTACCTTTTTCTAGGATAACCAAATCTCTAGAAATGATGAACAAAGGGAGAGACAGCAAAAATGGTACAAAAGGGCCTAGAAAATGGCGCGAAAAGGCAGCAAAAAGGGAAAATTCTTATGGAGCCTTTTTCCACCCTTTCCGTCTTTGATTATGCTAGCAGACGTCGAAAAAATCCAGTGGAATGTTACGAAATTCCGATTTTAGTAGACTGAATAGTTCAAAAACCTCACTTTCGTCTCAAAGCCCATAACAAATTCTTCGAAAAAAAAGCTAAAAAATGTCCGATTCCCAAAAAAGAAACATAAATTCAGCTCCGAAACTCTGAAAAGAGCAAAAAAAAAAGTCGGCGCGCGTCAACGACGTCGAACTCAACCGCAAGGGGAGAAAAAAGGCGGAAAGACACGCCCATTCTTCACTTCAACTCACTCGCGGCTGGAAAAAACCTTGGAAAGATATTGCGAAAAAGCAGGAAAAGTGAGAGAAATTGCAGTGTTGCCGCAGGGGCAGAACTTTTCAGCTTTTCTTCTACTCTCCATTTTTTTTTTCTGTTTCGTCCCTTTTTTTTTTGTCCGACGGGTCAGAAGCTTCAAGTGGGTGAGCACTTGCATACCAATGAGCTTCTGGGAGGTTTTTTTTGGAGTTCGTTCGGAGGGTTTTCATATATTTTTCATAGATATGAGCTCGTTATGATTCCCTCAAAAAATTTTTAAAAAAATTTTTGAAAAAAAAGATTTATCAAGTTTTTCGCAACGACAAAATTCAACAGAAATTCAAGTAGTCCTGGTCATTTTTTGAGCATTTTTTTTTCTCAGTATTTTTGAGATTTTAGAAATCATTTGAAGGTTCTAATCGTTCACTCAGATGTTCTGGAAAAATTTTTGGGAACTTCCAAGCAGTCACTATAGTAGTCCACTCCAACTAAACGATTCTAAACCTAATAAAACATTACGAAAAACTAGAAAAACATCTTAAATCTTGAGCAGAAACATTTTTTATTCTACTAGTAGAACCAAAATTGAAATTTCCACAGTTCAATACTTTGAAAGTCCAATGCATTCCCTACCATCTGAATTTCTCCCTGCCCAAATATAATACATACCAAAAAAAAACTCCAGAGTCGTAAGGCTCTCAAAAGACTTTGAAATCTCGGCAACCTCCTCTGAAAACAATCAAAAGGCCGGCTTTAAGAAAAAAAGAAAACGTTGCTTGAAAATTGCCGTCGCCCATTAATCCATTGAGGAGGACCGAAAACAAAGACGACGGGGGCCTCGAAATATGAGAATTCCAGGCCTGACGACGATTACTTTTCTCTCTTTTTGTTTTACTCAGGAAAAAAAAGTGCTTTGGGAAATGGCGAGTCGACGAAAAGCTCTGCGAACAGAAACATGATGGGTCGACCGAGGGGGGAAAAAAACACAGACCGAATCCCCCAAGGCGTAGTCCATGGAACGTTGACAAATTTGAAAAGAGCTTGAAGAGGATTTCAAAAATTGTTGAAAAATTGACCGGACAATATGTTGGACTTGAACCAAAAATGATCAAATTCGGGAAAATGAAAACAGAGCCGTGAACTATATAGTCAAGAAGGACGTGGGAACTCTCCATCGACGGCCCGAAATAATCAACCAATTGTCAGGATTTGCATAAATTTCGGGGGCGAGTGCCTGCCAAATGAAAAATGGAAGCTTTACGCGTGCGATTTTGAGTGGGCGGAGAGAGTGTTGCTCATGCTAGAGAATTACGCATTCTCGTATTTTTGTTTACGCTCACTGCAAACTTCTCCGTTTTGAAAAAAATGCGTCCAAAAGTCGTTCGTTCTTTTTTTCAAACTAATATAACTTGTCAATTGCAGGCAATAGGCTTAATCGCAGTTTTTTTTTCTATTCGTCATCGGGAGATTTGAAAAAGGTAGAGACAAAGAACAGAAAATAATATGAGCAATTAAAAATAATGGATCGAAATTAAGAAATTCGTGAGGTAGTTTTAAAAAATGAACTATTAAAAATTTAAGCAGACCAAAGTTATTGAACTTCTAGGAAGCAGGCCAAAATAAAGTATCTGAAGAAAATCAAAAAATATCAGAATCTGAATAATTGAGAAGTTCGAAAATAAAACAATCAGACCCAAAATCAGCTTTAAAAAATTCAAAAAAATTAAAATAGGAGTTCTACCAACTCATAGACCATTACGAAAATAAATAATTAAAATGAACCACGGCTTCAAAAAATAATTAATCGAAAAATCAGTAATTAGAGCATCCCGGAAGCAAAAAAAGCGTTGCAAGAAATCACCACTACACCAAGACGATGGCAAGTGAGCGTGAAAAAAACCGCGCGAATGGGGAGGAATTTAATTTGGCCGCCGGCTGAGGGTTCTCCGATGAAGCGAAAAAAATGGGCAGCAAAAATAAGCCAAATGCCAAACACGCAAAAAAGTAAATTATTAAAAAAATCTTATTTTTTTGAAGAAGCATCTCGGATTGGAGGCAAAATATGACTTCCGGATGAAAAAAATGAGCAAAACTTCAGCTGATATTACTACCATATTCTTTCAAAAAAAAAAGAACAAAGGTTAGAAAGAATGAACGCCAGGAACGGCGAAATGGAAAGAAGAAAAGAAAACGAAAAAAAAAATAAGCGAAGCGTGAAGAAATTGGTTGGGGTTTTGGGTAAAAAATAGGTCGGCTTCGTCGGAAAAAAAAATTTTCTGCTTTGCTCCGCTTTTCGCTCCATTGAGGCGACGTTCTTTCTCCAACAAACAAGGAAATAAAAACTGAGTTGTAAATGATAGAATCCGTTGTGATACTGTGACGCATTGAAGAGATTCAAAACAATGAGATTTATAAAAGAGATGAAACGCATTTCCACCGGCGAGCAGGGGCGATGAGGTGAAAATGACCACCTACAGAGTAGAAATATGATTGTGAGGATGACTGCGGGGCAATTGATAGGAACATAACTCAAAAAGAAGGACGACGTGGTGGAGAAGAGTGCGGGCGGAAAGCGATGGAGAGCCGGCCATCCGGAAATCGCGCGCAATTATCGGCTCCGCCTATCCACCGCCGCCGGTTGTCCATGTTTATGTTGGGACATCATTTGACTCTTCGATGTTTTTTGTTGGTTTGGCCGAAAGGTGATTGCCCGAAAGAATAGTCTTTACGCAAAGGGACAGGTAAATCGAATATGATCACCAGGAAACCTGAGAATTTACGGACCAAAATTTAGTTTTCAAAAGCTTTTACTGAAAAGTTAAGCAGACCAAAATTTCGATTCCAAATAAGTTAAGCAGACCAAAATTTAAACTCTAAAAAGTTAAGCAGACCAAAATTTAGAATCTAGAAAGTTAAGCAGACCAAAATTTAGAATGTAGAAAGTTAAGCAGACCAAAATTTAGAATCTAGAAAGTTAAGCAGACCAAAAATTTAGAATCTAGAAAGTTAAGCAGACCAAAAATTCAGAATCTAGAAAGTTAAGCAGACCAAAAATTTAGAATCTAGAAAGTTAAGCAGACCAAAATTTAGAATCTAGAAAGTTAAGCAGACCAAAATTTAGAATCTAGAAAGTTAAGCAGACCAAAATTCAAATTCCAAAAAAGTTAAGCAGACCAAAAATTAGGTTCTAGAAAGTTAAGCAGACCAAAATTTAGGTTCTAGAAAGTTAAGCAGACCAAAATTTAGAATCTAGAAAGTTAAGCAGACCAAAATTTAGAATGTAGAAAGTTAAGCAGACCAAAATTTAGAATCTAGAAAGTTAAGCAGACCAAAATTTAGAATCTAGAAAGTTAAGCAGACCAAAATTTAAACTCTAGAAAGTTAAGCAGACCAAAATTTAGAATCTAGAAAGTTAAGCAGACCAAAATTTAGAATCTAGAAAGTTAAGCAGACCAAAATTTAGAATGTAGAAAGTTAAGCAGACCAAAAGTTTAGAATCTAGAAAGTTAAGCAGACCAAAATTTAGAATCTAGAAAGTTAAGCAGACCAAAATTTAAACTCTAAAAAAAGTTAAGCAGACCAAAAATTCAAATTCCAAAAAAAGTTAAGCAGACCAAAATTTAGAATTTAGAAAGTTAAGCAGACCAAAACTTAGATTCTAAAAAGTTAAGCAGACCAAATTTCAGATTCTAAAAAGTTAAGAAGACCACAATTTCGCAAAAATCCCTGTCTAGACCAAAAAAAACTACATAGAAGCAATAACAGGAAAAATATTAACAAACTTTCTTCCACCCTAAAAATTAATAGAATGGAGATTTTAGAGCGATTGTAGTGTGAAAAAATTGAAAATCTCAAAGAGATCCACGAAAAGCCGCGAAGCCAGAAGCAGATGGCTATTTTTCCATAGACTTTAGCCTCAAGAGAGACGGGAAATAAAAAATTCGCCATGGCAACAGAAAATTTTATGGTTTCTCTACATTTATCAATCCTGAGAAGCCTCTGGAAGAGAGATATATTCATATTTTGTAGTCTATTAGTCGGCTACGAGCGGAATCAGTTGAAAAGCCTGGCTAGGATTGAAAGTTCGCTCCAAAAATAAATTTGGAAAACCAACATTTTATTCGGAGTGGAGAAAAATCTTCTCATCTTGTTGGTTATACGGAGAATCGGAAATCCAACAAATCCGGCCTGAAAAAAAAGAACTACGGATGCGGAAAGAGCCCATAAAAGTAGCTTTTAACGACTTGCAACCAATTATTCGCTTTGGAAAAAAGAGCTTCTGGCTCGGAGAACATTGGAAAACTTTATGAAACAAGCATTAGGAATATACGAGAATACCCGGTTCAATCACAATTGCAAGTTTGGAAAATTGAGGCAAGGAAAGAAATGGGAAAACAATGAGATTGGAAAGGTCAAGTGATCAAGGTGAGTGTAGGGGTCTATCTTATTAGATGAAAATTATTATGGGGAAAGCAAAAACTAAAGGAAAAATGAAAGATAAGAATTTGAAGTTGTTTAAAAAATAAAGTTGATTTCAAAACTAATTGAAGAAAATCGCTTTGAAATGAGATTTGACGATGACTTGAGTCCTTGACTGGACATCGGCCAACGATTGTTGATATGATGAGGGAGGTAGGAGAAGGACCAGAAGTCGGGAGTTCACCTGGAAATCAAAAGGAAAAATTTAGAATATTCGAAAACTCTTAGCATGGATTTGGAGGCTCAAAAACTTCCTAAACTTTTGAAATCTTGGATTCAAAGCTCACAGAGGCCCCTATATATCAAAGTGTTAAAATATCTCAAAAATCTATCTAAAGTTTATTTAAGAGGTCACTTCGGATAAAAACACTTACTGGAGTCTACTTCTATACCAGTCTTCACAAAGACCCTAGAAAAAGACAAAACTTGTCTTCCCTAAAGTGATCACTCTCCATATAACAAACTTGTTTTCTGATGGCCAGAACGGGTACAAGCGTCAACAACTTTTAATATATTCACCCCCATCAATCAAGCTCTCGCCCTAAAAACTCTGCGAAACTCGCATCAACACGTCTTCACTACATTTCGAGGGGTTTTTCTGAACTCTCATAGTGATGAGGGTAGACCCGCCGAGCTGGAACAGGGTCTCAGCGGGTGCGCCCGTCATACACCCGTACAAGTCCATTTGGTAAAACTTTTAGGCTTTTTAAGCTCAGGTGGGTCTCAGATTTTCGAGATAAACCTAGCTGAGTCCCCCCTTTCTTCTGCCGCCCGTGTTTCCCCAAATGAAACTCAAAAAGCCTAAAAAAAAGCGTGCTCAACACCCGTCAAAGGTTTATTACAGGTTTACCCGATGACCCCTGGCAAGCATAAGAGAAGTTGATTTGGGGCGCGAATGTTTGGAAATTGACTCCCGAGCGGTCCCTATAGGGGCAACCTTAGGGGCTTTCGGAGGGCACTCTCTGGGGACCACTTTACCAACCCCTCTAGGGGTCACAAAGCTTGCCAAAGTGGTCCCTATAGGGAACATGAGGGTAGTCGTTATAGGAGCCCAGGGGTCAGACCCTAAACCCCTATAGAGATCCCTTTTTCGACCCCTGTAGGGATCATTTCAAAGTTCTTAAGTTTTATGGTAGAAAATTTTGGAGCCAGTCTTTCTGTAACTGAAAGTGCGCTCTATCTCACTAAAGAGGTTTTTTTGTTCTTCCTTCTTAGCCGAATTTTCCAAAACTTTCTAGATTTTTTTCTAAATCGTGGAAAAAGCCACTTTGCGGCTCTTTCTGGGCTCAAAAATCGCGCTCCACTGCCAATAAATCTCGTGCGAAAGTTCATGACGGGGGTTGACTTTTCTCTAACTGAATATCCGGATAAAAGACGGCTCAGTTTAGCAAAGGGCAGGCGACCGAAAAAGGGAGGTGGGAGGCGCTCAAGTGAGCGGTGAAGGATGATCAAATTTCGTTTCGTCTCCGACTTTACTTTTACTGCCGTTTCACTTCAAGGAAACGTGTACGCACACTTCTGCCTTTTTGAATTTCGGTGGAAATTCGGGAAAAAATAAACTAGTATGAAGTATTTTTCAAAACTATCATAAAAATAATCATAGATCAGAATTTTTCCGAAATTCACCTTTTTGATGACGACCCACCAGTCGGTCTCCGACTTGGCGAAACATTCGCCAAATTCTTCGCTTTCCGAAACGAAGCCCGACAGTGTTTCGCAGACCAATCTGAAATCGTAATAAATGGTTCTCGAACTGAAAATATTAATCAAAAAAATTCAAGCTATTGGATCTGAATTTTTTTCAACCGTGAATTGGTTAGGAAAAAAATATTTAAAAAAACAAGTTACAAATGTAAAAATTGCCTTTTTAGGGAAAAATTTTTGAGAAAAAAACCGGACATGAAGGCTTCTGATTGACTTTATTAGTACTTTGAAAAAAATGAAACCAACGTATAAATTTTTCAAATAGATACAAAAAAAGTTGAGTTATCCATGGAGCGTACATGACAACGTACAAAGTAAATTGCATTATCAAATTTTTAAAAAACGAATTTTTTTCGAAGCTTCTAAACTTCGACATCTTTTTTTAAACTCTGATCTTTAAACATCAAGCAAGCTTTCAGCTTTTTACCACTTAATTGTATAGATGCTCTAAATGAGACCTTTTAAATCACGATATGATTATTACTTCAAATCAATAAAATCAGTTTTTTCCCCTTTTTACTCTTTAAAATCATTATCAATCTTAGAAAAACCATCTTTTGATAATTTTCAAGATCAACGAAGATTGATCCCAAAAATGAGACCTCGATTTGATGTCGGTGATTTTTTTCTTCTGATAAATTAATATCATTTACCACTCCCACTACCGCAAGAAGGACGAGATGATCTACACGCCGTTCTTGATCAACGACAGTTTTTTTTAACCGTAAAAATCTCGAATCATTTCACGATTCTATGAAGACTGAACAAAATTAAATCTCCACAGCACCTTCCCAAATGCCCAATAAAGGTACATGAAAAGCGCAATTAAAGTTGCAATTTGATAAATGTCGGTTCGATCTCATCTGCCGCCACCTGCGCCTCAAGACCAACGACTTCTGGGCGCTCGAACGGAAGCAATTAGGGTGAAACTACTGCGGCCAGCAACGACGATGCATTAGCCTTTGATTTGCTTCTTAATTTGGTCTGCCGATGCGAAGAACGCGCAAAATACGGAGGGGTGTTTTTTTCTATTTTTCTATTCTTTGCCCTTGTTGATTATGAAGGAACTTTTTGAGAAAAATCAGTCTTAAGAGGAAATCTCAAATAACAACAACGAATTCAAGTTAAGGATATAGTTACGGGTTCAAACTTTAGTTAATGATATGGTTAAGGCTATAACTTGAAATTAAGAATATAGGTAAAACTATAACTTCCAGTTAAGGATATAATTAAGGTTATAACTCCCCGTTAAGGATATAGTTGAGGCTATAACTCCCCGTTAAGAAAATAATTAGGGCTATAACTTGTAGTCAAGGATATAGGTAAGTCTATAACGCGTAGTTAAGGATACAGATAAGGCTATAGCGTGTAGTTAAGGATACAGGTAAGGCTATAGAATGAAGTTAAGGATTTATTTTATGCCATAACTTCTAGTGAGAGATATATTTACGGCTAAAACTTTAAAAAAAGGACTTTGTAAAGAAAAAAATATAATTTTTCATAGAAATGTAGCAGCTTGGTCACATTGTAGCTCATTTATATTTAACTAAAAAAATCTTTAAATTGGCGTCATTCTTGAAAGGATCAGTAAACTTCTCGAAAAAAAATGAACGAGATAGGGAAAATATTTTTCGCGTTTATTGCTCATTTTCATCAACAAGGAATTTTTCAAAACGATTAAAAAATGGGATGTCACCGTGAACTCGTGAGGAACGACCCCAAAAGTGATTTTCCTGGGTTCAATTGGACTTTAGCTTGATTTTTAACAGATAAAGATCTCAAAATTTAGCTACCCTGAACTTCAACGAGATTTTCATTTCGAAGTAACAAAAAAAAAAATTTAAAATGAACCTATTGACGTCAACCGGCGGCGGAGGCGCCTTGGCCACCCCGACACTTGCCGTCGTCCCATCTAAGCCTTCAGAAGACGTCGAAGAGAAAGATGACGTCATGGAGAGCGACGCCGGGTTGAAGTAGACGTAGTGGAAGTCCGTCGCTTCTGGCCTCAAATCGTTCTCGCCGCCGATCCTCAAAATAATATTTATTGAGAAAAATATGCAACCATATCACTAACTCATCGCCTATCCTGCTGGCCAAGTTGCTCAGATCCGTTTCCAAGTAGGCGTCAATATTCCGGAGCATCCGCCGGCTCACAATTTGCTCTTTCGAACTCGTTTCAACGTCGGGAAACCGGACAAACATGCAAACTGTCGCATTCAGACAGCGATAGACGATCTGAAAGCTTCAAAATTCCACAAAAAAAAAAACTATTTTCAGAACAATTAAAGTTACAGAAGGATAGTTATTCGGTTTAAAATGAACAGGACGAAAAAAAATTTTTCCAAAATTAAAATATAGCTCCAACTGTTTCCTACGCACTTTCCAAGTTACATTTTTCATCACTAATGTTTGAAAAATTTCAAAAATGATGAACTAGTCCTCAAAAACCCCATAATCCCTATAAAAACGAACGAAATGTAAAAACCATCTGATATCGTTCCAAAAGCTCTTCCTCATCATCGAGCTCAACATCGTCGGGATTCCTCTTCGTGTGCAGATAAACTACAGGTAATGCCTCATCGCCCAAAAAGCGGCGCTTCACTTGCCAAATTCACCGGCCCACGTAAAAAAATCGGCCCTTGTTCGCTGCTCTGAAAGATTTTATAGATAAAAAAATAATAATAAAAAGGGAGCTTTGGAAAAAAACCAATATGATTATTCAACAGAAAAAGTTAACAAGGGACAATTTGAGAAAAAAGAAGTTTTTTTCAGTTGAATCCGCCCAACTTTTTGTAATTTAAATTTTGGTCTGCTTAACTTTCTAGATTCTACGTTTTGGTCTGCTTAACTTTCTAGATTCTAAATTTTTGGTCTGCTCAACTTTCTAGATTCTAAATTTTTGGTCTGCTTTAACTTTCTAGATTCTACGTTTTTGGTCTGCTTAACTTTCTAGATTCTAAATTTTTGGTCTGCTTAACTTTCTAGATTCTAAATTTTGGTCTGCTTAACTTTCTAGATTCTACGTTTTGGTCTGCTTAACTTTCTAGATTCTAAATTTTGGTCTGCTTAACTTTCTAGATTCTAAATTTTTGGTCTGCTTAACTTTCTAGATTCTAAATTTTGGTCTGCTTAACTTTCTAGATTCTAAATTTTTGGTCTGCTTAACTTTCTAGATTCTAAATTTTGGTCTGCTTAACTTTCTAGATTCTAAATTTTGGTCTGCTTAACTTTCTAGATTCTACGTTTTTGGTCTGCTTAACTTTCTAGATTCTACGTTTTTTTATCTGCTTAACTTTCTAGATTCTAAATTTTGGTCTGCTTAACTTTCTAGATTCTACGTTTTTGGTCTGCTTAACTTTCTAGATTCTAAATTTTGGTCTGCTTAACTTTCTAGATTCTAAATTTTGGTCTGCTTAACTTTCTAGATTCTAAATTTTGGTCTGCTTAACTTTCTAGATTCTAAATTTTGGTCTGCTTAACTTTCTAGATTCTAAATTTTGGTCTGCTTAACTTTCTAGATTCTACGTTTTGGTCTGCTTAACTTTCTAGATTCTAAATTTTGGTCTGCTCAACTTTCTAGAACCTAAATTTTGGTCTGCTTAACTTTCTAGAACCTAATTTTTGGTCTGCTTAACTTTCTAGATTCTAAATTTTGGTCTGCTTAACTTTCTAGATTCTACGTTTTGGTCTGCTTAACTTTCTAGATTCTAAATTTTGGTCTGCTCAACTTTCTAGATTCTAAATTTTGGTCTGCTTAACTTTCTAGAACCTAAATTTTTGGTCTGCTTAACTTTCTAGAACCTAATTTTTTTGGTCTGCTTAACTTTCTAGATTCTAAATTTTGGTCTGCTTAACTTTCTAGATTCTACGTTTTGGTCTGCTTAACTTTCTAGATTCTAAATTTTGGTCGTTTTTTTTTCAGTTGAATCCGCCCAACTTTTTGTAATTTAAATTTTGGTCTGCTTAACTTTCTAGATTCTACGTTTTGGTCTGCTTAACTTTCTAGATTCTAAATTTTGGTCTGCTCAACTTTCTAGATTCTAAATTTTGGTCTGCTTAACTTTCTAGATTCTACGTTTTGGTCTGCTTAACTTTCTAGATTCTACGTTTTGGTCTGCTTAACTTTCTAGATTCTAAATTTTGGTCTGCTTAACTTTCTAGATTCTAAATTTTGGTCTGCTTAACTTTCTAGATTCTACGTTTTGGTCTGCTTAACTTTCTAGATTCTACGTTTTGGTCTGCTTAACTTTCTAGATTCTAAATTTTGGTCTGCTTAACTTTCTAGATTCTACGTTTTGGTCTGCTTAACTTTCTAGATTCTAAATTTTGGTCTGCTTAACTTTCTAGATTCTAAATTTTGGTCTGCTTAACTTTCTAGATTCTAAATTTTGGTCTGCTTAACTTTCTAGATTCTACGTTTTGGTCTGCTTAACTTTCTAGATTCTACGTTTTTGGTCTGCTTAACTTTCTAGATTCTAAATTTTTGGTCTGCTTAACTTTCTAGATTCTACGTTTTTGGTCTGCTTAACTTTCTAGATTCTAAATTTTGGTCTGCTTAACTTTCTAGATTCTAAATTTTTGGTCTGCTTAACTTTCTAGATTCTACGTTTTTGGTCTGCTTAACTTTCTAGATTCTAAATTTTGGTCTGCTTAACTTTCTAGATTCTAAATTTTGGTCTGCTTAACTTTCTAGATTCTAAATTTTGGTCTGCTTAACTTTCTAGATTCTACGTTTTGGTCTGCTTAACTTTCTAGATTCTAAATTTTGGTCGTTTTTTTTTCAGTTGAATCCGCCCAACTTTTTGTAATTTAAATTTTGGTCTGCTTAACTTTCTAGATTCTAACTTTTGGTCTGCTTAACTTTCTAGATTCTAAATTTTGGTCTGCTTAACTTTCTAGATTCTAAATTTTGGTCTGCTTAACTTTCTAGATTCTACGTTTTGGTCTGCTTAACTTTCTAGATTCTAAATTTTTGGTCTGCTTAACTTTCTAGATTCTAAATTTTGGTCTGCTTAACTTTCTAGATTCTACGTTTTGGTCTGCTTAACTTTCTAGATTCTAAATTTTGGTCTGCTTAACTTTCTAGATTCTAAATTTTGGTCTGCTTAACTTTCTAGATTCTACGTTTTGGTCTGCTTAACTTTCTAGATTCTACGTTTTGGTCTGCTTAACTTTCTAGATTCTACGTTTTGGTCTGCTTAACTTTCTAGATTCTACGTTTTGGTCTGCTTAACTTTCTAGATTCTACGTTTTGGTCTGCTTAACTTTCTAGATTCTACGTTTTTGTCTGCTTAACTTTCTAGATTCTACGTTTTGGTCTGCTTAACTTTCTAGATTCTACGTTTTTGGTCTGCTTAACTTTCTAGATTCTACGTTTTGGTCTGCTTAACTTTCTAGATTCTACGTTTTGGTCTGCTTAACTTTCTAGATTCTACGTTTTGGTCTGCTTAACTTTCTAGATTCTAAATTTTGGTCTGCTTAACTTTCTAGATTCTACGTTTTGGTCTGCTTAACTTTCTAGATTCTACGTTTTGGTCTGCTTAACTTTCTAGATTCTACGTTTTGGTCTGCTTAACTTTCTAGATTCTACGTTTTGGTCTGCTTAACTTTCTAGATTCTACGTTTTGGTCTGCTTAACTTTCTAGATTCTACGTTTTGGTCTGCTTAACTTTCTAGAACCTAAATTTTGGTCTGCTTAACTTTCTAGAACCTAAATTTTGGTCTGCTTAACTTTCTAGATTCTACGTTTTGGTCTGCTTAACTTTCTAGATTCTAAATTTTGGTCTGCTTAACTTTCTAGATTCTACGTTTTGGTCTGCTTAACTTTCTACAACCTAAATTTTGGTCTGCTTAACTTTCTAGATTCTACGTTTTGGTCTGCTTAACTTTCTAGATTCTACGTTTTGGTCTGCTTTAACTTTCTAGAACCTAAATTTTGGTCTGCTTAACTTTCTAGAACCTAAATTTTGGTCTGCTTAACTTTCTAGATTCTAACTTTTTGGTCTGCTTAACTTTCTAGATTCTAAATTTTGGTCTGCTTAACTTTCTAGATTCTAAATTTTGGTCTGCTTAACTTTCTAGATTCTACGTTTTGGTCTGCTTAACTTTCTAGATTCTAAATTTTGGTCTGCTTAACTTTCTAGATTCTAAATTTTGGTCTGCTTAACTTTCTAGATTCTACGTTTTGGTCTGCTTAACTTTCTAGATTCTAAATTTTGGTCTGCTTAACTTTCTAGATTCTAAATTTTGGTCTGCTTAACTTTCTAGATTCTACGTTTTGGTCTGCTTAACTTTCTAGATTCTACGTTTTGGTCTGCTTAACTTTCTAGATTCTACGTTTTGGTCTGCTTAACTTTCTAGATTCTACGTTTTGGTCTGCTTAACTTTCTAGATTCTACGTTTTGGTCTGCTTAACTTTCTAGATTCTACGTTTTGGTCTGCTTAACTTTCTAGATTCTACGTTTTGGTCTGCTTAACTTTCTAGATTCTACGTTTTGGTCTGCTTAACTTTCTAGATTCTACGTTTTTGGTCTGCTTAACTTTCTAGATTCTACGTTTTTGGTCTGCTTAACTTTCTAGATTCTAAATTTTTGGTCTGCTTAACTTTCTAGATTCTACGTTTTGGTCTGCTTAACTTTCTAGATTCTACGTTTTGGTCTGCTTAACTTTCTAGATTCTACGTTTTGGTCTGCTTAACTTTCTAGATTCTACGTTTTGGTCTGCTTAACTTTCTAGATTCTAAATTTTGGTCTGCTTAACTTTCTAGATTCTACGTTTTGGTCTGCTTAACTTTCTAGATTCTAAATTTTTGGTCTGCTTAACTTTCTAGATTCTAAATTTTGGTCTGCTTAACTTTCTAGATTCTACGTTTTTGGTCTGCTTAACTTTCTAGATTCTACGTTTTGGTCTGCTTAACTTTCTAGATTCTACGTTTTGGTCTGCTTAACTTTCTAGATTCTACGTTTTGGTCTGCTTAACTTTCTAGATTCTACGTTTTTGGTCTGCTTAACTTTCTAGATTCTACGTTTTTGGTCTGCTTAACTTTCTAGATTCTACGTTTTGGTCTGCTTAACTTTCTAGATTCTACTTTTTGGTCTGCTTAACTTTCTAGATTCTACGTTTTTGGTCTGCTTAACTTTCTAGATTCTACGTTTTGGTCTGCTTAACTTTCTAGATTCTAAATTTTGGTCTGCTTAACTTTCTAGATTCTACGTTTTGGTCTGCTTAACTTTCTAGATTCTACGTTTTGGTCTGCTTAACTTTCTAGAACCTAAATTTTGGTCTGCTTAACTTTCTAGAACCTAAATTTTGGTCTGCTTAACTTTCTAGATTCTACGTTTTGGTCTGCTTAACTTTCTAGATTCTAAATTTTGGTCTGCTTAACTTTCTAGATTCTACGTTTTGGTCTGCTTTAACTTTCTACAACCTAAATTTTGGTCTGCTTAACTTTCTAGATTCTACGTTTTGGTCTGCTTAACTTTCTAGAACCTAAATTTTGGTCGTTTTTTTTTCAGTTGAATCCGCCCAACTTTTTGTAATTTAAATTTTGGTCTGCTTAACTTTCTAGATTCTAACTTTTGGTCTGCTTAACTTTCTAGATTCTAAATTTTGGTCTGCTTAACTTTCTAGATTCTAAATTTTGGTCTGCTTAACTTTCTAGATTCTACGTTTTGGTCTGCTTAACTTTCTAGATTCTACGTTTTTGGTCTGCTTAACTTTCTAGATTCTAAATTTTGGTCTGCTTAACTTTCTAGATTCTACGTTTTTGGTCTGCTTAACTTTCTAGAACCTAAATTTTTGGTCTGCTTAACTTTCTAGATTCTAAATTTTGGTCTGCTTAACTTTCTAGATTCTACGTTTTGGTCTGCTTAACTTTCTAGAACCTGAAATTTTGGTCTGCTTAACTTTCTAGATTCTAAATTTTTGGTCTGCTTAACTTTCTAGATTCTAAATTTTTGGTCTGCTTTAACTTTCTAGATTCTAAATTTTGGTCTGCTTAACTTTCTAGATTCTACGTTTTGGTCTGCTTAACTTTCTAGATTCTAAATTTTGGTCTGCTTAACTTTCTAGATTCTAAATTTTGGTCTGCTTAACTTTCTAGATTCTAAATTTTGGTCTGCTTAACTTTCTAGATTCTAAATTTTGGTCTGCTTAACTTTCTAGATTCTAAATTTTTGGTCTGCTTAACTTTCTAGATTCTACGTTTTTGGTCTGCTTTAACTTTCTAGATTCTAAATTTTTGGTCTGCTTAACTTTCTAGATTCTAAATTTTTGGTCTGCTTAACTTTCTAGATTCTACGTTTTGGTCTGCTTAACTTTCTAGATTCTAAATTTTGGTCTGCTTAACTTTCTAGATTCTAAATTTTGGTCTGCTTAACTTTCTAGATTCTAAATTTTGGTCTGCTTAACTTTCTAGATTCTAAATTTTGGTCTGCTTAACTTTCTAGATTCTACGTTTTTGGTCTGCTTAACTTTCTAGATTCTAAATTTTGGTCTGCTTAACTTTCTAGATTCTAAATTTTGGTCTGCTTAACTTTCTAGATTCTAAATTTTGGTCTGCTTAACTTTCTAGATTCTACGTTTTTGGTCTGCTTAACTTTCTAGATTCTAAATTTTTGGTCTGCTTTAACTTTCTAGATTCTACGTTTTTGGTCTGCTTAACTTTCTAGATTCTACGTTTTTGGTCTGCTTAACTTTCTAGATTCTAAATTTTGGTCTGCTTAACTTTCTAGATTCTACGTTTTGGTCTGCTTAACTTTCTAGATTCTAAATTTTTGGTCTGCTTAACTTTCTAGATTCTAAATTTTTGGTCTGCTTAACTTTCTAGATTCTACGTTTTTGGTCTGCTTAACTTTCTAGATTCTAAATTTTGGTCTGCTTAACTTTCTAGATTCTAAATTTTGGTCTGCTTAACTTTCTAGATTCTAAATTTTGGTCTGCTTAACTTTCTAGATTCTACGTTTTTGGTCTGCTTAACTTTCTAGATTCTACGTTTTTGGTCTGCTTAACTTTCTAGATTCTAAATTTTGGTCTGCTTAACTTTCTAGATTCTAAATTTTTGGTCTGCTTAACTTTCTAGATTCTACGTTTTGGTCTGCTTAACTTTCTAGATTCTACGTTTTTGGTCTGCTTAACTTTCTAGATTCTAAATTTTGGTCTGCTTAACTTTCTAGATTCTACGTTTTTGGTCTGCTTAACTTTCTAGATTCTACGTTTTGGTCTGCTTAACTTTCTAGATTCTAAATTTTTGGTCTGCTTTAACTTTCTAGATTCTACGTTTTGGTCTGCTTAACTTTCTAGATTCTAAATTTTGGTCTGCTTAACTTTCTAGATTCTAAATTTTGGTCTGCTTAACTTTCTAGATTCTACGTTTTGGTCTGCTTAACTTTCTAGATTCTAAATTTTGGTCTGCTTAACTTTCTAGATTCTAAATTTTGGTCTGCTTAACTTTCTAGATTCTAAATTTTGGTCTGCTTAACTTTCTAGATTCTAAATTTTGGTCTGCTTAACTTTCTAGATTCTAAATTTTTGGTCTGCTTAACTTTCTAGATTCTAAATTTTGGTCTGCTTAACTTTCTAGATTCTAAATTTTTGGTCTGCTTAACTTTCTAGATTCTAAATTTTTGGTCTGCTTAACTTTCTAGATTCTACGTTTTGGTCTGCTCAACTTTCTAGATTCTAAATTTTTGGTCTGCTTAACTTTCTAGAACCTAAATTTTGGTCTGCTTAACTTTCTAGAACCTAATTTTTGGTCTGCTTAACTTTCTAGATTCTAAATTTTGGTCTGCTTAACTTTCTAGATTCTACGTTTTGGTCTGCTTAACTTTCTAGATTCTAAATTTTGGTCTGCTCAACTTTCTAGATTCTAAATTTTGGTCTGCTTAACTTTCTAGAACCTAAATTTTGGTCTGCTTAACTTTCTAGAACCTAATTTTTGGTCTGCTTAACTTTCTAGATTCTAAATTTTGGTCTGCTTAACTTTCTAGATTCTACGTTTTGGTCTGCTTAACTTTCTAGATTCTAAATTTTGGTCGTTTTTTTTTCAGTTGAATCCGCCCAACTTTTTGTAATTTAAATTTTGGTCTGCTTAACTTTCTAGATTCTACGTTTTTGGTCTGCTTAACTTTCTAGATTCTAAATTTTTGGTCTGCTCAACTTTCTAGATTCTAAATTTTGGTCTGCTTAACTTTCTAGATTCTACGTTTTTGGTCTGCTTAACTTTCTAGATTCTAAATTTTTGGTCTGCTTAACTTTCTAGATTCTAAATTTTGGTCTGCTTAACTTTCTAGATTCTAAATTTTGGTCTGCTTAACTTTCTAGATTCTACGTTTTTGGTCTGCTTAACTTTCTAGATTCTAAATTTTGGTCTGCTTAACTTTCTAGATTCTAAATTTTGGTCTGCTTAACTTTCTAGATTCTACGTTTTGGTCTGCTTAACTTTCTAGATTCTACGTTTTTGGTCTGCTTAACTTTCTAGATTCTACGTTTTTGGTCTGCTTAACTTTCTAGATTCTAAATTTTTGGTCTGCTTAACTTTCTAGATTCTACGTTTTGGTCTGCTTAACTTTCTAGATTCTACGTTTTGGTCTGCTTAACTTTCTAGATTCTAAATTTTGGTCTGCTTAACTTTCTAGATTCTAAATTTTGGTCTGCTTAACTTTCTAGATTCTAAATTTTGGTCTGCTTAACTTTCTAGATTCTAAATTTTGGTCTGCTTAACTTTCTAGATTCTACGTTTTGGTCTGCTTAACTTTCTAGATTCTAAATTTTGGTCTGCTTAACTTTCTAGATTCTAAATTTTGGTCTGCTTAACTTTCTAGATTCTAAATTTTGGTCTGCTTAACTTTCTAGAATCTAAATTTTTGGTCTGCTTAACTTTCTAGATTCTAAATTTTGGTCTGCTTAACTTTCTAGATTCTACGTTTTTGGTCTGCTTAACTTTCTAGATTCTAAATTTTTGGTCTGCTTAACTTTCTAGATTCTAAATTTTTGGTCTGCTTAACTTTCTAGATTCTAAATTTTGGTCTGCTTAACTTTCTAGATTCTACGTTTTGGTCTGCTTAACTTTCTAGATTCTACGTTTTTGGTCTGCTTAACTTTCTACAACCTAAATTTTGGTCTGCTTAACTTTCTAGAACCTAAATTTTGGTCTGCTTAACTTTCTAGATTCTAAATTTTTGGTCTGCTTAACTTTCTAGATTCTACGTTTTGGTCTGCTTAACTTTCTAGATTCTAAATTTTGGTCTGCTTAACTTTCTAGATTCTACGTTTTGGTCTGCTTAACTTTCTAGAACCTGAATTTTGGTCTGCTTAACTTTCTAGAACCTAAATTTTGGTCTGCTTAACTTTTTTGAATCAGAATTTTGGTCTTTTTATACGCGGAGTTTATTTTACCTGGTCGGTTCCAACTCGGGCGCGATTGCTGTTGGCAATAAATTCTGCGTCAAATATCGGAATAGAACAGGTAGATCTTGTTTGGATATCGAATAATACAGAAGTTTACCCTGAAAAATTTTTTTGAAGTTTTATTTTCGAAGAAACTATGAAATCCTTAAAACCAAGGGAATTTTCCCTTTTGCTTAAATTTTTTTCATAGAAAGCGGGAGTTTTTCTTGAAAAATCTCTCGTAATTCTTTGAAAAAAGCATTCGAAATTGCAGTAAGAGCAGAGGAAAAACGTTTTATTCCGAGCAGTATGTGAACAAACGTTTCGAAAATCTGCTGAACACTCCCCTGTTAAAAAAATATTAAAACAAGAGAACGATTTTCAAAATACTGAAAAAAAGTCGGAAAAACGAGAATTCATGTAGTTGAAAAAGTAAATCACAGGTAAAATCCCAACCTGATATAAAAAAACACGACTTTTTTTCAATCAAAGGAAATTCCTCCTGCAGTTCGTCCATCAACGTTATGACATTCAAGTAAGGCGGACCGGAAAGTGGTAAAAAAATTCAACGCCGCCGAGTTGATCCAAAATTGGCAGCTGGAAACTTTTCAAACCATAAACATTTGCAAAAAGATAAGAGTTCAAAATCTGAAATTTTTTTCAGTAAAAAAACATACCCTTTGGACTTTCAACAATGGCAAGAATCTAGAGAAAAATAATTCCAATCTTTCTTTGAACTTTTCCTCGTCGTTTTCCCTGAAAAATTCATTATTTAAAGGTTTTTAAAGGTATATTCCCACCTAAAACTCCCAAAAATCGCCGAAAAAAATAATCGAAAAAGTCTTGTAGGAATCACAGAGGACGTTTTTTTGACGGCCGGTAGGTACAAGGGATAGTTTGAATGAAAAGCCATTTGTCTGCAATTCAAGCATGAGAAAAATTAAAAAATTATTTTCCGCTTCCAATTAAAGTGAGCTTACTTTGAAAGGGAAATTCCAAGTATGAACTTTTGCTTTTCGACCTAAAATATATAAATTTTAGCATTCATATAGTTTAGAAACCTGAATATAAACATGATCGCTTTTTTGTGTGGAAACGGTCCGGAAATCAAATTCTTCTTCAATTTCTCGCAGAAATTGCAGCTTCCCGCTTAGAAAAATTGTCCGTGAAATTTATCACAGCCTCAGCAAAGCCAGTAATTTCTGTCTAAAAATTATTTCATGACCAAAAAAAGAGAAAAAAATTTTTAAACCTGTTTATCAAGGGCTTCTACTTTTGGATTGAAATACATTATTCTCTTGTGCTCATCGCCTTCTTTTCGACCTGAGTCAGGATGAACGACAAAAAAGAAATCCATAACATCTGGAAAGACCGATATTCATTTCAGAGCAAGAAAAATAACAAACCAGCAATTCTTAATCGAGAAAGAGGCGTTGGCGCTTCCACGCTACTTGTAAAAAAGTATAACGGGTTGGCCACGGACAACATGGCCTAGAATAATCAGATTTGTTTTGCGAAATCATAAAATAAATGAAAATAGGCAAAGGAAAACAACAAAACATTAAAAAGAAAATATTTATTTGAAAAAAGAGTACTGTAGCAAGCGAAGTCGCAATGCGGATAAACTTTGTACAGTAAGGCCTACATAGCGAATATCGGCTTTTTGTGAAAAAGGAATATTCTGAAAAGTTCTAATTTCTTCAATAAATCGATAAAGTCCAGCAAAATCAAACTATAAATCGGCAAGGTCAAGAATTGACTTTTCTTTCCACTGAAGCGCTATCGAATCAAATTTAATTCATTAATTCGATTAGCCATTTCGTGTTGGTAACTTGTAATGGCGCCAAATTGACAAAAAGAAAAAAGTTGGAAATGAAAAAGACCGTGTATTATTAAAATGATTCCGGAAATAGCTATCGATAATTTTTGCTTCTTGACGCTGAAAAGAGGTTTTTAATTTATCTCTGAAAGAAATGATCGATAAAGGGAAGAAATATTAAATTTCTAATTCAATTATCAAGTTGGTTCAAGAAATCACGAAAACACAAAGGTCAAAAACTGAAAATGGTCTGAAACTAATTGCCTTTTCTTGTTGGAAATCATCCAATTTCATTTGAAACCGAAAAAAAGTAGACATAAAATTGGGAACAGGTTTTCGACGTGAAACAAATCAAGTGTTGAAGGGAGAGACGATAATTGACCGACTTTTGTGCGTTGGGGCGAATTTCAGGCTAGTATAAATAGCCGCTAGTGTTGGGTATGACCTTACTTTACTCTTTTGACTTTATTTAATCAAAATATTCAAAAAAATCGTATTCATTTCGGAGAAAAAAATTTCTGGCTATTTTTCTACTTCAACAAAGTCTCTTAGAGCTTGTTATTCAAAAATCTTGTTAATTTTCAAATTTCTACATGGCTCAGGCGGTTTATCGTTCATCTATAAGTCCTAGGGCTCTGGTTCAATCCCTCTACTCGTTTTTGCCATTATCTAAATTTGGCTAATGATTTTTCTTTCAGTTAATTATGAACGCCATTATCATTTTCTCATTGGTTTCCGCAATTTTCTGTGCTCCCGTGCCTGAAGAACTGGCCGACGACTTTTTGGTGCGTTTTATAAAGATTTTCGGATTTCAAGGCTCGAATTTTGATTTTAGGGCCTTGCTTGGGAAGCCGCTTCAACTAAAGTGAATGAAGGAAATCCAGGCCGTTATATTGTTCCTGTTGAGGTTTTTTTCTTCTTGAAAACACCAAAAAAGGAAATTATTTGTACAGGTAGTGAAAGGAAGCCGACAAGGTACTGTAACTACTTTGGAAGTCGTTTATCAAGAGTCCTGGTGCAGTGAAAAGGTGATTTTAATCAAAAATGGAAAAAAAAACGAAATTTAAACTTCAGAACGGCCAAGAACTCGAAGACGTTTGCGAATCAATGTGTCCGGTGTACGAGGGAGGCGAAAAAACGGTGAGAGGAATCGAACCCTTGACCCTTTGATTGACATCGGAAGAGCTAACTGACTGAGCCAAGACTTTTTCAGACTTACGAGGTGATCGCGACAGAGGAGAACAACGGCAATACGTTCGAAGCACGAAGAATCGCATAGGAAACTTGATATTGTACATATTTTTGTTATTTTTTTTGAATAAAAATTTTAAATCTAGAAAACTTGTTGATTGAGTTTGAAGAATGACGAAATAAGTAAGACATAATTCAGGAAAATGTACGGTTTTTCTTGGGACAATCAAGTCGAAAACTTTGATTAGAACTTGAAAATTTGCCACTTTTTCGGGCCGTGTTTTTCCCCTAACCCCTATAGGGATACTCTAAAATTCCTACGCACTTTAGCAACTTCACATTTGACACAGCATTTTTCGTAAACATTAAAGTCCTTTCCAATTTGGAAACACCAGAAAATGATTAAAATAACATTATTCTACCAAATTGTTGTCTGGGATACTGAAAAAATATGCATAAAAGCAGTGAGACAGTCGAAAAAATATTTCTCACAAGGAAAATGTTCCCGAAAGTAAGTTCCTTCCATCCTTTTTTTCTGAAAAAAAGACGTTTTCAGGTTATTTGGCTCTGTTTGATTATTATTCTCAGTTTTTTCGTTGGAGTGGAGGCAGGGAAAAGTTTTCCACATACGAAAATATTTAATTTATTTGAAATTTCAGCTAGTCTTAAGCCGTGCAAGTACAAATCGGACTGTCCGATGTTCCACTTGTGCGTTCAGAACTGGTGTCTTTTGTACTTCGGAGGCCCGGGCTCCGGTATTCCTCCAATTGGTTCATCCTAATGATTACTTCACGTTATGTTGGTCCCGAAAATGCTAAATTGTTTAAAAATATCTGTTTTTAACTCCGTTGTATAAACATTTCGTGGTCTTTCCTGGAGCTAGAGAAATTTACAAGAAAAATGATTTGAAATCAAATAATGCGCTTCATTAGAAAAGCTGCAAACTTTTGTTATTAGACAATCTAAAAAAAATAAAAATACATAAGTTTTCTCTAGTTATTTGCTAGGATTTAGAAAGAAGGAATAAGAATGATGGATACGAAAACTTCGGAAAAAATGCTTAAAAAAAGAGGAGGCTTACAGGAAGCATTCAAACCGTGAAATTTGACTTCTTTTCAGAATTTTACAGCTCTTTTCGGGGTGGTATGAAAAAAAGATCAGCGAAAATTCAAAAGGCGACTTTTCCCATTTTTTTTATATCGCCAGGGAACTTTCCGACGGCCACCTTTCCGCCAAACTTTTTTCCGACTTTTTTTCTCGATGGACTTTTCGTTTTTAATCTTTCTATATGAAGTAGGCAAGCTATTCATGGTTAAAACACGAAGAAATAGGAAAAAAAAATGTTAATAGATGTTTTATAAACTGAAAAATATAGGGAAGAAAGTCGGAAAAAGATTCGGCGGAAAGGTGGCTGTCGGAAAGTTCCCTAGCGATACGAAGAAATCGGGAAAGTCGCCTTCTGAAATTTTGCTGGCTTTTTTTTTCATACCATCCTTTTCGGACATTGATGGTCTCTGGAATCACCAGAAAATGATTAAAAATAACAGAACGATAAATTTTTCTTCTTAATTGGATACTTTTTAGAAATGAAATGAAATCAGTGAAACATTCGAAACATCACAAAATCGGACTGTTCGATGAACTACTTGCAAGCTTGTGCATGCACCAAATGTGCATTTTGTCCAGAGGAGGATAAAATCTTGCTATATTAACTCCCAAAATAAAATTTTTAGAAAACTTTCGTTTTTAATTGCGTTTTTTTCAATACATTGTGGTCGCACGGCGTTTTTGTTAGTGAAAAAAAAAATGGAAAACCAAAAACCAAGGGGGCGTGGTCTAAACCTTCGCCGTTCCCATGTGACGTCATGGGAAAAAACGCGTACCTATGTTATGACTCTATGCGATTCAAAATCTATTTAGAAAACAACCCCCATCTTCTCGCTGACTTTCTCAAATTATCTTCTAATTTTTAAACGGTTTTGTTGCTGTTTTAAATGATTAAATTTTCCTTTTAGAAAATTGGTTCTGTTAGAGGTCTTTTCGGCCCTTGAACTGTATTATTATTCGTATTGAATAAATGATGATGATGAAAAAAGGAAACATTAAAGGCGCATAAAAAGTCCATGAGACGAATCTATTTCTCCGTTAAAAAAAACGCAATTTTTTTTGTTTTAATTTTTTTTTTAAATACATGCCGTGTTGAAAGTAATTCCGCGACATTCAAAATAGCCACTAGAGAGTGAAAAATATAACTGAATTTCCGTAACTGAGACAAAATTTATGCTTCTGCGAAAAATATTTTGAACGTGGCATGTTCGAGAGCGCCGAGGTGCATGCACAAGACACACTACACTTTGCGGAAAAAAATATGGGCGGGGCGTTGCCAACAAAAACGCCGTGGTCTTTCCGGAAGCAGAAGTTTCAAGAAAAAAAAAAGTTTACTCGGAACGGAATAATGCGCTTAAAAACGCCAGAGCGGTCCCTATAGTGGCTAAGGGAAAAAACAGCCCGACAGGGGCCGGAAAGGTGAACCCTATAAGGCCCTGGTCGCATTGAGAATAGCTTAACGAGTTATGGTCGCGCTGTGATTTGAAGTCAAAAGTTACATTTTGTCGCTTTCGTCTAAACTTCCTAATTAGGCGAAATGAAGTATATCTGGATATATTCAGCTTCTGGAGCACCTACGACCTCAGTCCTGTGTAACTGTGGAGATATCGATCAGCGACGGCTTGTGGTTCGGCTTGGAGCAGGACGGGAGACCTGTGCCTTTAATTAAACTTTTTAGGTCTTAAAATTCTATAAAAAAGTGCAAAGATCCATACCCAAAATGGGATCTTTATGGCTTATTCCTCACTTTACAATTACATTTCACTTAAGCATATTCTCAGATTATTTTTTGAATTTTGAAATCAAAAACAGGGCTCAAGTTGTACGTTCGAAATAGTGACCGGCCGCCGGCCCCCTCAGACTCTTAAAGGCATAGGGGCAGTAAAAAACGGTGTTTCAGTTCAAAGCAGTACTTTGTAAAGTTTTTCATTGCAAATCGAACGGTAAACTTGGGAACGTACCGAACTTCCTAGTTTTGAAGAAAAAATACTTCAAAATCGGAGAAAGGAAAGCTTGAGTTCCCGCGAAAAGTGCGCTTTGCAGTAAAGTTGCTCTATGGACAACAGGCTTCGCCATCTTCCGGATTTTCGCTTTTTTCTTCGTTTCTTACAAATTTCAATTTTTTCTGTTGTTACCAAAGTTCTTTTCGTCACAACAGCTTTCTATTCATGTATAATTTGCAAACTTTGATCGCAAAAATGCTTTTCTGGTGAAAAATGATGATTTTACACAGGTTTCGATTGGGATAGCGTTAATTTGTGTTTTCTTTATTATCAATGGGTGTTTTCTGTTTTCTTAATCCATTTTTCAGAGAAGAAACCATTCATTTGATGCAGATATCCGGTTATTTCTCATAAAATGCGAGTCTAATGAGACGTCCGCAACATCGCGTGCACAGCTACTGTAATCAGTTGTCTGAGCACCGATCCAAAGCTTTTTTCAAAATTAAAGGCGCGAAAGTGAAATTGCGTTTTTCTACTAGAGATGTCACATTTGTAATTTTTTTGAGTACACCGTTGGATTCGCAAAGAAAAACTATACAAGATACTGCTTTCACCTGAAACCCCATTTTTAACTGCCCCTATGCCTTTAAACATGCGAGACCTTTTGATAGATTTTCTAGATGCTCAGATATTCGCTCACAAACGGCCTACGTCGTCTGAAAAGAGAAAAAAAAATACCTAGAAAAATCGCCCACAGCAAAAGTACCAGAAAACCATTTAATCGTCAATCGGGGTGTTTTCAGTTCAAGTCGCGAGATCCGTGTATGCAGTCTATGCAGTCTATGCAGTCAACAGTAAGCCAAGAATATTTTGCAATAGCCCAAAAACGAACAACGCGATTTTCAAAGAGAAAAAAATCATCGATTTTTATTTAGCGAGTTGGGCCATAAAGGCAATCAGTAGTAGAGGCTATAAGGTAAAAAACGGAGAATTCATTTCTTCTCCTTGGACTCCTCCTCGATCTTCTCTTCCTTCTTACTTTCTTCTTTTTCCTTCACATTTTTTTTCTCCTCGCTCTCCTTTCCCCTCTTCTCTTGGTTACCAGCGACTTTTTTGTCGTCCTTCTTGACCTTCTTCTCCCGGCGGGGTTCCTTTTTGCCTCCCCGAGTATTCTTACGGGTTGCTCGGAGACGGCACATCCGAGTTTTGTACAACTCAGTAATTCTCTCAAGGTTGTCCATCTCTTCTGAAAAACTTGATTTGAACTTTTTTTTCGGGCTTTTCAGTCAAATTCTGACAAATAAAACTCCACGTGTATGGCGTTAAACGCCTCTGACAAAAACTCCGGAAAAAAGTGAACTTCTCGTTGATGTTTTCGGTGTACACCGCGTTGGACCAGGATGGCGGGCACCCTTGGGGCAACCGGTCAGAAATAAAAAGTTTTTTTTCTGAGCTACCCTAACAGCCTAGGTTGAAACTGTAGACAGTGGTGTGTCATTGGGCAAGGAAAAACTTCGAAATCGTGTACGGAATAAGTACTTTAATAGGCATTTAAAGCTAAACGGAGTGCACCCAACTTTTATTAGATGAAAAACGGATCCCACCTTGTTTCCGCTTAATAGCTCTCTCGAATGTCTCTCCCGGAAGGATCGCCTCGACCGTACGCGTCTTCTCTGAAGCACGTTTTATTGAAAAATGTCCAATTTAGGTTCGAAGGCATAGGGGCAGTAAAAACGGTGTTTCAGTTCAAATCAATACTTCGTAGAGCTTTTCATTGCGAATCGAACGGTGAACTTGAAAACGTACCGAACTTTCTAGTTTTGGAGAAAAAAATAATTCAAAGTCGGAGAGAAGAAAGTTTGAGTTCCCGCCGAAAAGGGCGTTTTGCAGTAAAGTTGCTGTATGGGCAACACGTATCGCCATTTTTTGGATTGTCGTTTTTTTTTTCGTTTCTTTCAATTTTCAATTTTTTCTGTTATCACTTAAATTCTTATCCTCCTCAAAATTTTCTAATTATAAGAAATTTGAGAACTTTGTTCGCAAAATGCTTTTCTCGGGAGAAATGATGGTTTTAAACAGGTTTCGATTGTCCGTATACCGATCCAAAACGTTTTTCGAAATTAAAGCTTTAAGCATTTTTCGAAATTAAAGCGGGAAAGTAAAATCGCGTTTTTCTTCTAAAGTTGTCAGATCTATAATTTTTTTGAGTACACCGTTCGATTTGCAATGAAAAACTATACAAGATACTGCTTTCACCTGACACCCCGTTTTTACTGCCCCTGGGCCTTCAATGCTTTAATTGTTATTATAAGGGTAAAAAACGAACTGTCCCAAAAATATGTGTAGTTTTTGCCGGAGATTCCCAACTTCTGGGCGCGAATGCGCTCTTCGTTTTCGAGCAGATTGTAAAGCTCTTCGTCAGCGCCTCCGCCGTTGGTGCGCAAAGTCTCGAGTTCCTTCAGAAGGTCTGGAAAAAAATAAACGGATTCTGAAGAGAAAAAAAAAATAGTTGCTCACCCTGGCTGTCCAAGCCTTTGAGGCCGCCGTCTTTGCACGGACAATCTCGGACCAGAGGGATTCGCGGGTCGGCCTCTCGCTCACGGAGAACCGTCTGTTCGAAGCAGTCCCCGCGCTTGGCCATAGCCGCATCTTGCGTCGTTTTGAGGATCAGGTGCGAGGCTGAATTTTATAATTAAAGAGCAACTAGCTTTTGGGGAAAGCAAGTTTCAACGCTGTAGTCACACAATAGTTATTTACCGTCCCTGTGGAGTTTTAGGACGTCTTCGAGCTTTCTGCATATGAGTGTGAGAGCCGTGAAGCTTTGCCCTGAAAACGGCAAATGTTTGTGTTATTTCGTTTCGAGGCTATTAACTCAGATCGTCGGGCTCTCCGGCGAAATTCTTCGAGATTTCTGGGAAAGCAGACGTTTCGATCCGCATCGGTTTGCATAGAGTTGGCGGACCCACTTCTTCTGGTATCTTTCCAGAATATTTGGGGTCGACCTCCGACTCTCTGACTTTCGCCGGCGGTAGCGGTATTTCAGCGGAAGTTGCACCTTGGGTCGGAGCTTGATCAGCAGCCTTGTGGGCGGTGAGCTGAAAGTTGTGACCGAAATTAACTCGAAAGGCTCCCAATTTTTCGTCTTTTGGTTTTTTCTAAAAGGTTTCCTAACTTTGAAGCGCCTAAGCATTCTCCTAACAGATAGACAAGCTTTCTTGACATCCAAAATTCTAATTTTTTTTTACCAATCTAACCTGAGTCGTAGACTTGCCGACGGGCACCTTTGAGACGTCGTTTGCCGGGGAGGTTTTGCTGAGGGCGGCATCGGCGCCAGCAGGCTTGCGGTCGGTATGAGAAGCGGGACCCTTGTCTTTAGAGACAGGGAGCGGAGACTTCGGCTTGTCCTTGGACTGGTTCTCTGATCTCTTCGGAAGCTGCCCCTTCCTAGTATCCTTGCTTAAATGATCCCGGTCCAAGAGCATCTTAGCATCCTTATGAAATTGATCACCGGGGTTGACCTTCTTCAAAGCTGATGTCTTCATCGCAACCATCAACGCGTGGTTGCGCTGACGAGTGTCCGATATGGGATTCAGACTTTTGGGTGGATCGAATTTTCCATTTTTAACCATACTCGTCTTTATTTCTTCGTACTTCTGCAGCGCTTCTTGTACATCTTCGGACATGGGGCGCGGTTTGCAGATTTTGTGGACGTCTTCAAGCGTTATTTTGATGATATCGATTTTCGACGCGCTATCGAAGTCTACGGGGTCCAATTTAGAGCCTCTCTGGACTTTCCAAAAACGACGAGCGGTTAACTTTTTCTCTCTAGCCAACTTTTTGTCTGAAAAAAAGAATGAATAATTTTGTGCCAGAAATTTCATTGGATCATCATAGAAAAAAAATATATTGTGAAGAAGTTTAAGTTCAAGGAATTTAGGTTTAGGAAAAAGTTAAAACTTCTTTTCTCTTTCAACCAGCTCATCGAAGTTTTTTGATAAAACTTACGCGCAAAAATGGACACGTCCACGAGCGCATCGGATTCTGTTAGATTTACTGAAATTCATTGCATTTACCGGGTAAATTGAGAAAAAAAAACTAACACATGCGACAATGCGCCTCGCAAAGCTGGTAGATGGCTAAATCGATCATTTGTGCGGCGTAGGAAGCTAGAAAAAAAAAACATGATTTTTCAGGCGTCAACAGGAAAGATAACTTTAATCTACGGCTAGGAAACTTCTGAGGATTGGCCAGAAAATGTACTAGGAATGTACTAGAAGAGCCTCGAAGTCTCAAACTACAAACTTAAAAAAAGTTTTTTTATTAAAAAAATTTTAACGTAATATCAACGATTCCGTGTGAAGTGTTCTCTCGAAGTGGCCGCTCTCATTCCTAGGCTTAAAGCACGGTTTTTGTTGGATGAACTTTCAACTGGATGAACTACGTGCAGAAGAACGAGGCGAAGGACCGTAAACTTGATCAAATACAAGTTTGAACTTCAAGTTCGCCAAAGCCGGTTTCTCCTTTCATTCATTTCAAGTATTTATTAAAAAGAAAGAGTTGATCGTTATAGCTTCAAAAGTTCTTGTTCACCGCATAGGCGACACATATCTATGACTAAGACAAAACATTAAATGAACTGAATTGATTTAAGTAATAATCTTTTCCAAAAGTTTCAAGCTCAAATTTCAAAATCCATGTTTGGTATAGTCAAATGTACATTAATCCCAAAATTCGGACTTAGTGCGCTAAAGTCGCCATCTCGTTGTGGGACCCAACTTTTCTCACAGCTCCCAGAGTTTTGCATAATCACTTCGAAGGAAAAACTCATCATTTCTCAATTGTCAAAATTACTTGGAACACGGTATAGTCAATGTTTCCCGACTTGAAAGGCAAAAGAGGCGGGGCAAGGGGCGGGACGCGTAGCGTGTGCGTTTGCGGTTCTTGGCACGAGTTCAATTCAACCGCCACCGGCTATTTGGAAAGCCCGTTTTCCGCTCTTTTCATTCCCTTTCCAGTTATTTATTGATTATGTTCATGTGTGCATCAAAAAATAGTTGAAAATACAGAAAAAGATCGATTATCGAGCTTTTTAAATGGTCGGCGGCAAATGAATTGAGCTAGCGCCAAGAACCGCGAACGCACACGCTACGCGTCCCGCCCCTTGCCCCGCCTCCCTCGCCTTTCAAGTCGGGAAACATTGACTATAATTGAAAAACTACCTTCAAATTGCATTTATCACATCACTTAGAACTTAAGAAAGCGAAATCAAAATATTTCGTTCATGTATACATTATTTTACGTGAAAAAAGTTGAAATTGAAAGAAAGGGATGAGCCTGAATTGTGCGTTTTCAGTAAAATTGCGCCCACAAAAACACGCGAAATTAGATGGTTAATTCGTTTTTTTTCGAAAATTCATTATTGCTGCGTGTGCAAAGTGCTAGGTCAAGATGACGTCATGGAGTAGCGGTTTGCGGTTTGACTGGAAGACCAAGCTTCTCAATTTTTCTATCACAAAAACCAATACCCAAAGAAGCTTGGACAAGGTCCTTTTTGTGGCGGCAGAGGTAGGGCTTGAGGGCGATGATCGTCGAAACGACGCTCACAATCAGAAGGACCACTATTACTCCACAGGCGATGTAGAGGAGCGTGTCTGTTTAAAGTCCAAATAACTCTGCTATGTGGAAAATTCGAAGGACTCATATCGAGTGAAAAATGAAAAAAAAGGCTTGGTTCTATTTATGCACCGCAAAACTTCTACAATCACAGCCTTTAAAACCAATCAAAGACGATTAATCATTTATCCCAAAACTTCCAATTTTTCTCACTAAAATCGTGTTTCTAGTGTTTTTATTACTCAATTTCGTCCAAACTCACTGTTGCTAGAGCACTTTTCCTCTTCGGCGTCTGTCTTCTGGGTGCACATTCGGGAGATCACCGCAGAAGAATTCGAGCTCGGGACGCCTGCTCCTTGGGTCGCGCCGAGAGCAGACGCCTGAGTAGTCGCCTTCCATGACTTGCAGGGCTTGAGGGTCTGAAAAAAAAAAAATCGTATTTTCTTAAAATGTTTTGCGTTATTCTTTGAAAAAATGATTCATGTTCCTAAAAATAGGGGCCGCCAACAATTTATATAGAAACATAGTATTTGAATCTGAAAAAAATAAGTTCTTGAGAAATGGTTTGAAAACAACATTACAGAACTAAACACTCTTGATCCAACAAAAGTATGAAAGCTACATAATCGACATTTAAAAATAATAACTTTAAGGTTATTCCAATTTACTCAAGTAAGGGGTTAAAACGACCGCGAGTCCTTTTCCCTCCATCACCACAAGTTCCCAAAATCTACCTACATCTATTTCGCGAAATTTAGTACTTGTCTGTGAGAAATAATACATTTTGATTTTGATTGATTTGATTGTGTGTTACTTCGCACTTTCTAATTTTCTCCTTCCCTGGAAAACTCAACTCTCAATTCTGAAAAGAGCTTAAAACATTTTAATTCTCTTTTTTTTCAAGGAAAAAAACGCACCGCATTTCCTACTTTATAAAGACGATTCAGTATCTCATTGGGCTGTTTTCCCACGACTTCTATCAAATTGACACGGCCGTTGCAAAATATCGAGACGTCAGGGACTTCGATCGACTTTAAAGCAGTAAAAGAAGTCAGGACCAAACTGACGTTCACCAACGTTATCGCTGGACCTTCAAATAGGAGATTTTTTCAGAAATGGAAAGCGAGAAAGCAGTTTAACAGTCTGAAAACACGAAAGAAGATATGTAACCCCAGATTCCCACATGCCAGGCCAAGTACAATAATTTTATGAATTCATATTTCAGATACAAAGAATTCCATTATTACAGTACAGCATGAAACGTACCCGGCCCCTTGTGAACGATTTCTTCCGGATCAACATTGAACCATGTCGGGCCTCCAATTAAGGTTATTGTACTGGTCTTCAGTGCCGCGGTCAAAAACAAGGAGACGTCTCCGCGAGATCGAGCATGGTCCGCGTAGATCATTGCGTCAGTACATCGGACCTGTGAACGGCATTCAGGTGGGATAGCGTCTACATCTGAGTACGCGACAATTGGTTTCTTGCAGCACGATTCTGCAAGTTCAGGAACTTCATTGATTAGAACAGGGTTTGGTGTAGTGAATGCTTGCGATAGAGCAAGAAATGATTTTGAAAACTGTGTCGTTCCACAGGCTTTTGGTTTCGGTGTTTCAGTGGACTTGAGGGCTCCTGCTAGTCTACTTTCAGTACGACGAATTCTAAGCAAAGTTGTGCGAGATGGAACTTTTGAAACCGAGACAAGATCGAGACTAAAGAGTTTTTCCAAAAAAAATTTCGCGACGAGAAATTTTTCAAGACCCGCTTTGAAAAATCGAGTGAAAAAAGATGCGTTCTCCGAAAATCTTCTGAGAAATTGGACTTTCTTAATAGGAGTGCTGTTAAAAAAATTTTTTTAACTTTTTGTTTTCGACACTGCATTAGACGAATTTTTCCATGAAATTTTAGGTGATAATTTTACTTGCTCAATTCATATTGTGTCTGTATTGGTTCAGAATTTTCAACTGGGGTTTATTTTGCAAAAGCTATTTTGTCTCTTTTTTCACTCAAATACATTCATTGTCTCTCAGTAAACATCAAAGTTCTTCAAAAACTTGCGAGAATCTAGAAAAGCAAAACTGTACTCAATATTCAAAAATGTGTACTGCTTATCTCTCGAAAATATCTCGTTTGAAATGAAATCTTGTCTTTTTTCGAGACGAGACATTTTCAAAATCTGCCTCGGTGAATCGAGACGAGACACGTTAAGTGAATTTCTCCTCGAGACAAGCACGAGACGAGGAGTCTCGTTTTCCAATAAACACGAGATCAATCTCCTTTATATCAGTAACAAAAAAAGAAAGTGAAAAAAATCATAGAAGAATGTGTTAATGCAATATAAGGACTGCTAACAGAAACTGTTTGAAAAAAAAACCATCACAATCACACTTTGAGTTTCTTTCGAAGAAAAGTGAGCAAATCCGAGCTACAGTCATGAAGAACAAAAAAAAAAGTTACTAACGGATAGCAGTAGTAGGAAGTGCGTAAAGCATCGGTATCATGAGCAACAGCCTGAGGTTCAACTTTCCTGAAATCGAAAAAGCATTGAACTCGGAAAAGTACGAAAATTGGCAAACCTTCAGCACGGTTCCACTTCATTCTTGGCGAAGCGTCCGTGGCTGAAAAATAGTCATTTGATTGAAAGAAACACAAGAGAAAAGTTCATTCATTGTCAAAATATTCTTAGCCCAAGTTGAAATATCCAAAAGTTTTTTGTTTTCAACTTGGTTCCAACAGAAAACTCACCATTTCCAAATGGAATTTCATCATAACGAAAACAAAAAAAAAGGAATGGAAAATATCAGAACAGATTATTTCAAATGGATGAAATTTTCTGCAAATCTAGGTTTCTGAATTCTCAAAAAAATTGAAAAAAAGTTCAAAAAGCCTTGGGCCGTGAAAACCAAGCGTAATTTTTAAATAACTTCGACATTTGGAAAAAAATTTTTTAAGGTTCGGTTTTGGTTCATTAATATGAAAAAAATGAACAAATAAAAATATGACCCTGAAGTTCCGAATTTCGGCCCAAAAATACGGGTGGATAGAGATCTAAGCTTAAAAAAATGCCGAAAAGGAAAAATATTCATCTCTAGGATACATACGGTTGATGAGAACAATCAACAAGCTTATCCGAAAATTCTCAAGGTAGTTTTTTGAATTGGAAGCTTTTTTTTCAAGTTATCCATTGCTCCGAGAATTGCCTCAAGCTGCGGTAAGATTACGAGTTACACAGCTTTTTAGTATTCTCAAACGAAAAAGATTCTTTAGGCTACAACTCATTGAACTATCAACTAGATCGTACTGTCAGGCGAGGAGCTCAGCCATCAAGTGGTCCCTCAAGTGGCGCCCCTTATGTGATCACTCGAGGAGCCAGACGTCTCCCGCAGGCTCTGCCGGGATCTTAACTCACACTGGTCGATATTGAACTGCAAGCTGTTGGCTGACGATTTGTTTCAATGGCTAGATCAGCTCACCACTTTGCTTATATACTATCATTCTATTACCAAGTTGCATTCCCACGTCAGCGTCTTTTTTCTTATAATTTAAAGTCGTTTCGATAATTTACGCAGTTTTAAAAACCTGAAAACCAAAATCCAATTGACCTCCAAACGGCACCTCAAGATCAAGCAGAATTGAAAACTTTTTTGTAAAGCATTTTCGCTTTTTATGAATAGTTCCGATAATCTGAAGACCTCAAGCTAAAAATCCAACTAACTCTTTGAACTGTCCTGTTTTCCAGAGAAAAATAAGACTTCTGGGCTGAAAACGGGCGGGCTGAAAGTTGCTGAATATGGACCCTCGTTCCGTTTTCCAACTTTTAGAATCAGGGGTAAAAAGGTTGAGTCATCAGTTGACTCAAAAAAAAGCAAAAATCTTTAAAAGTTTCTTTTGACGTGGATTTTATTTAATTTAGTACGTGAAGATTATCGAAATGACCTGAAATCAAGAAAAAGTAGATGCTGGCGTAGAACTGAAACGAGGGGTGACCTGAAAAAATCGAAATGACCTGAAATCGAGAAAAAGTAGTTGCTGACGTAGAATCGAAACGAGGGAATGGGATGAAAGTATATAAACGGAATGCTAAGCTGATCTAGCCTTTGAAAAGTACGTTTCGAGAACAACGTTTTCTTAAGAAGCAGTTCAATGATGTCGTTTTTGGTGAGTTTGGATCCCGTAGGAGCCTGCGGGAGGTTTCTGGCTCCTCGAGTGATCACATAAGGGGCCCTGGCGCCACTTGGGTGATCACTTGGGGGCTGGGGGAACCCTGGGCTCCTCACATGGTAATACGATCTAGTTGATAGTTCAATGATGAGGTCTTAGGTTGAATCATTGTCATTTAACTATAAAAAGCTGTTTAACTCGTAATCTCACTGTCCCTGGCCCATTTCGGAGGACTAGATAGCTAAGAAGGCTTTCAATTTTTGTAGTTCTTACTTCAGTCTGAAACTTTCGGTAAACGTTTCTTGAGTTTTTTGAAACTATTCTTACTAGGGCATGGTCTCCGCTCGACAACGAGTTGAGAATTGAGACTTTGTGCATGGTTAGGCCTATGTGAGAATACTCGGAATCAAAAATAAATTTCTGCTAAACCCCACAGGCGACCGAGGAAAAGCTCGTCGAAAGTTTTCCAGCGCGTATATGGCCGCGCTCGGAGCCTTCGGCTAGCAACTGGCGGCGTGGTGTAGTGGGTTTTGGTCTTGTGCACAGTCAATATTGTACCAGGGTTCGAATCCTTTTGGCGAAAATCGTTTTTGCCGGCTCATATCTTCATTCCTTTCTCATTTTTGGGATATATTTTTCAAAAATCTATAATAAAAATTCACAAAAATCACAATAAAAAACAAAATACTGATTTGAAATTTTTTTTTTCGTTTTTTTTTCCTCTACTTCATGGGCAAACGATCAAGAAAACGATCTGTTTATGAAAATTCACGTCGAGTAGATATGCTATGAAACATTGAGCTTTTTTAAAAAGCGATTATCTGTTTTTTGGATACGTGTGTACTAAACGAAAACACAGTAACACGATAAAACAACTAAAATTAAACTTTTCCGTTCGATTTCGCGTTCCAAGTGTCAGAAGATATGGCGATTTTCGAAGATTCCAACAGAATTTTGGGCGTAAGAAGCTTAACTTCAATAACTATGCTGCCGATCGCCTGTCATCCAACAAAAATATTTGAGAATAACCTGCTCAACAGTTCCTCAACACGAGAAGAAAAAAACTTATTTTTGATGTATTTTTTTCAAGTTTTGATGTAAATTTTTTTGATAAAAAAATATCCCAAAAAAATGTGAAAGGAATGAAGATATGAGCAGGCAAGAACGATTTCCGCCAAAAAGGATTCGAACCATGGTCACTATATTGATATTGCACGAGACCACAACCCACTACACCACGCCGCCAGTTGCTTGCCGAAGGCTCCGAGCGCGGCCATATCCGCGCTGGAAAACTTTCGACAAAGTCTCAATTCTCAACTCGTTGTCGAGCGGAGACCATGCCCTAGTTAGAGCCCTTTTTTTCTATAATTGTCTCTCTGAAAAATAAAACGAAAATTCAAAAAACGTTCAAACTCGTTGCGAAATTAATAAGATTTTTCCAACAATAAGAAGCCCGCGAGGGGTCCAGCTAAGTCGCTATTGATTCGAGGTTGTTAGGGGCATATCTAGGATTCCCCGAAATCCTTAAATATTTTAAAAAAATCCCTTTTTTTCTATCCTTAAGATATGTAAAAAACTTTTCAGGCAAAAAATTTCAAGCCGAAAAGCGCCAAAAAGCCTCCGAGCCGTCATCCTACAGAATCAAAACACCCGACGCCTGTGATTGGTGAATTTTTTTCCAAAGAAAAAACCGCGAAAACGGTAACTAAGTGGGAAATGATATTTCTCGATTGAAATCGAAAATCTAAGAATTATTTTTTTACACTGTGTTCTTTCTAGAGTCTGCAAAAATGATTTTTCGAGCATTTTGAAAGATCAAAACTTGGACTATTGGGTTCATAATGACACTTTGATAGATCAAAATTTGACATTTCAAATGATTATTCGACATGATTAGGGACCATATTTTCAAAATTTTTTTTCCTGGGTCAAGTTACTTGTGGTTGCGTTGATTCGTTTCAAGTCGGGAAAAACTGACTATACAAAAAGTCGTTTTTCGTACGACAATCCGCTGGTACCCATCCAAACTAACAAATAAGATGAAAGAGGAAGGTTTCTTGTATATTTCCACCAATTTTCTTCCGGCATAATTGAATATTGCGTTTGTACGGAAGTTGCGAACCGAGCCAAAATTATATCCTGAAAAGGGGCTTTGAGGTCTCTAACTGAACTTTTTTAAAGTAACGATCCACGAGGTTCTCGTGCCGCTTCCCAAGATTCCACAACGAGAAGTAGTAAAAGTTCTGTCAGCCTCAGACTTTGCGCGCACGTTACCTTTTTTCCATGGGTTTGATGACTAATTTCCAAAAAAGTCTAAAATTATCAAATTCAGCTATCTGCCAGCTTTTGAAACAGTCCAGCTTTTGACATTTGCAGGAGACTTCCTTTTACGCTTTGTAGAGGGTAATCCGGTGGAAACATGTTGGATCAAGTTTCGAAAATCGACATTTTTCAGAAAACGATAAAGTTAGAGTAATTCTCAGCGTTGGACTCACGTTCGAGCAGTCTAGTAAGCTAAGGGACAAGCAAGAAAACGAACGGAGAGGCTGGAAGAAGGTTTTTATGAACGAGCAGAAACAAGAAGAGGGAGATGGTGAGGAAACATGGAATTTATATGAAGTTTTCTACTATTGGGGAAAAAACTGTTATATAGTCTTAGTGATAAAAAGACATTCTAAATGCTCTATTGAGCTGAAAAAACCAAGCAATTTCTAGTTCAAATCAAGAAAGATGCATTTGAAATGACCATCTTTTCACATTGAGAATCGTTTGAAAGCAAGGTGGCATTCAGAAAAGATCAGTTTCTCATTTCGTAAGAGTTGATCAAAAAAGGAATTCCAGAAGCGGTTTGAATTTCAAAACAATTTTGGAAAAAAACTTTTGGAATGGCTAGAATCGCCTACGAAGAGCTACGAGAAAGTCAAGAAAAAAGCCATTCCAAATGCGACCAAAAATGAGCTTGACTCTTGCGGCAGTTGGAATGACAGCATGCAGGGGGAATTTCAAAAGTTCCTCAATTTCAAGATAAACGATGTAAACATTGGATAAATGTCCTTCGTAGCCCTAACTTTGAGCCACAAAAACCAAAAAAATTCCGGAATATCAAAAAATATCTTCAAGTTCAATCTGATTTTTTTTCAGGCAAGAGGAACACGTTTAATACGCTTTTGGAATCCGAGCCTCGAGTGGTAGATGAAAAGACAGTTCTTGTACGGCATTACATTATCGAAGAGGACGAAAACGGCGTATCCATTGACGAGGAGAAATATTTTCCAAACCTTAAATGTCTCCTGGCGTACCATCTTTTCGGCAATCTAGAGGTGAGTCAGTTAAAAATTGAGAAAAAACGCCCATGGGGTTCAATTTTTTTTTCTGAAAGTCTCGAAAACGTTCAAAATTAACATCAAGGGTCAAAAAAGTGGTCATTTAAAATGAAAATAGAGAGTTTAAAAAAAACGCCGTCGAAATTTGATCTTTTGCGCTCCACGGCTAAACTTTTCAATACTTTAAGAAAACAGCCATCAAACTTGCGCTCTGCCGATGAAATAAGAAATTGGCTTACGTGAACTTTTAAATTCAAATCTTCACAGCTATCCCTTCCTTTTTTCAGGAACCACAAGAGTTCTGGCTTCGGAACCCTGTGAATCGTCAGTATGGCTCGTTCCGTTCGTCCCAAATAAAGATTTTGTCTATAGTGAGGACTTTTCGAAGAAAACTTTACTAAAAACAAGAATTATTTTTGGTTAAATATAACGGCAAAAATTAATTATTTAATCTTTTTTTTTTCAAAAACTCAAGAGCCAAAGTATTCAATTTTCTGTCCAATTAGAGATTATCGTTTCCGAATTTTGCAGCTCGGGTGCGGAGCCTATGGCGATGTCGCTTTGGCCGATATCGCCCATCCGGCATTTGAGAGCACAAAGGCGGCCATCAAGACAGTAGGTCTTTGAAAAACGAATTTTTTTTTATGAAAAGAGAAAAAAGTGTAGGATAACTATTTGGTCGAGATTTAAAAAAAGTGTTGATTTGTGAATCCAAGGAATTCCCAAGGCATCGGCGAATGAAATGAAAATTAAGATGAAATCGCCCCTTTTTAGAGCATTTTCTAGTGCTTTGAACGGTAGAAGTTCTAACTCTTGGAGGTAAACTTGTTCAAAATGGGGAGCAAACGTTTCGAAGACTTCGGATCACGGCAACGCTTCAGAGCAATCCTAGTGATCCCTTTAGCGGCGGTAGTGCTCTTAAGTGATTACTAGAACCGTTCAGATGCGTTTTTTTTCAGTTAACATGATCCTAGTCCTGTCAAAGTCGTAGATTACAATAAAATTTGGTGGCCGGTTGAACTTTTGATGAAACTTCGCTGAAATGTACTTTAAGACCTCCTCTTTCCATAACACGAATAAAATTTCTCTCAATAAATCTCGTTTTCGAGTTATGAAGCTTCAAAGTTTGCACGCTGAAGCAACTGCAAGGCAAGAGGAAATGTGGCTCGCGTACGATTCCTCTCCTCCATTTGGCAGCGTGGTGTAGTGGCTAGCGTTCTTGCACTGCGGTCTATGACCTGAGTTCGAAAATTTTTGAAGAAATTCATTTTTGCCAAAACTTTTCTAGGAGGAATTCATCGAAATTGGGGAAATGGACCGAAACTTCCTTTCCAAAATAACAACTTTTCACATTTTACTCGATTTACCAAGACTTTCGACAAACCATACTTTTTTTTTCAAGATTCTAGAGGAGACTTACTCATTTTTGTGTGGCGTAAGTTTTTATTTGATTTCTTTTAAATTATCAACTAGACTGAAACGCTGATTAAAAGACATGTAGAGCTGTTTTACCCAAAAAAAAAGGGACAATTCATCATGTTTATAAGCGGAAGAAAGCTTTTTAATCGGTTTACCGAATCAAAATGAAAAAAATGGTAATTCGGAAATAAATGTCTTATTGATTTCAACAATGTCGATGAAATGCTCCTAGGAAAGTTTTGGCAAAAACAAAATTTCTTCTAAAAGTATCGAACCCCGGTCATAAACCCCGCAGTGCAAGGATGCTAGCCACTACACCACGCTGGCAACTAGAGTAGAGGAATCGTACGCGAGCCACATTCCCTCTTGCCTTGCAGCACTTAATCAGCGTGTAAATTTTGAAGCTTCATAACTCGAAAACGAGATCTATTGCGAGTAATTTTATTCGTGTTCTGGAAAGAGGAGGTCTTAAAGTACATTTCAGTGAAGTTTCATCAAAAGTTCAACCGGCCACCAAAAACACTTCACTTGTGAGGACAAAAAACGTAATTTGATGGTTTTCAGATTAAGAAAAATCACCCGGAGAAGCTCGAACTGGAGCGGAAGTTTCTTATAGAAGGGCGGATATCAACACATTTGAGGCACAACAACATCGTCCGCACTTACGGATTCTGTTTTGACTCCAGTCCAATTCAACTAGTCTTGGAATTTTGTGCAGGTGAGGGTTCCTAACGACATGTCTTCCAATCTTTATGAAAATATTATGAGAAGGACCAGTTAAGAAACTTTGATAGATATTTTCAATTGGAGAGCCTAGATTTTCGATATCTCAACCGAGTTTTGGTCAGTTTCTTCCTAAAATCTTGAAATTGATCGGATCATTATAGTCAATAGTTCCCGACTTGAAAGGCGAAGGAGGCGGGGCAAAGGGCGGGACGCGTAGCGTGTGCGATCGCGGTTCTTGGCACGAGTTCAATTAAAATGTCGCCGACTACTTAAAAAGCTCGGCAACCGCTCTTTTTCAAGGTTTTCTACTATTTTCTGATGCACACATGGACATAATCAATGAATAATTGAAAAAGGAATGAAAAAAGCGAAAAACGGGTTTTTCAAAGAGTAGATGGCGGTTGAATTGAACACGTGCCAAGAACCGCGAACACGCACGCTACGCGTCCCGCCCCTTGCCCCGCCTCTTTTGCCTTTCAAGTCGGGAAACATTGACTATACCGTGTTCCAAGTAATTTTGACAATTGAGAAATGATGAGTTTTTCCTTCGAAGTGATTATGCAAAACTCTGGGAGCTGTGAGAAAAGTTGGGTCCCACAACGAGATGGCGACTTTAGCGCACTAAGTCCCAATTTTTGGATTAATGTACACTTTGCCAAGGTTTCGAACTCGCCCTTAAAAGTCGCTCGTCGGACCCAATTTTTCGTACAGCTCTCGAGATTTCAGTACCGCGTATTTTGGAAATTCATTTCAAACAAAAAACGTGTTAGTTTTGGAATTGTGTTTAATATCTGTTTTGGACTGCCTAACATTCGAAATTCTGATTTTTGGTCATTCTCCGCCGAAAGCTTTAGTAGAAGTCTTGTTCTTTTGAGCTTAACGACCTTTAATTTTTCATTTGATATCATTTTTGAAGGCGGTGCTCTGAGCACTTACTTGGCCACTCAATCTGAGAAGGCGTCGAATTTCTACCTAACAAGGATTTGCCTTGACGCCGCCCGCGGTGTACTCTATCTCCACGAGTCTAAAATCCTGCACCGCGACATCGCTGCCCGAAACTGTCTGTTAGACGCAACAGGAACGGTATTTCCATAAAACCTGCCAAAAATTGATTGACACACGTTTTCAGGCCAAATTGTCCGACTTTGGGCTATCAGTGAAGGGCTTGTATTACCAAATGGTCCAATCGGAAAACCTTCCAACGAAGTATCTTGCGCCCGAGTGCTTGGTCGACTTTGCCTTCAATACTCAATCCGACGTTTACGCCTTCGGGGTTTTCCTTTTGTTCATATCTGGCCAGGAAGGTTGAGAACTATCTGGTGATTGCTCAGGATATTCCTCGATGTGCCAGAGGGGATGCCTGAAAGTCTCTCACTCTTGACACTTCTAGTCTGAGTTTCACAAAAACTAGAAAGATTTGAATTTTGTCTTCGACTCCGTTTCTCAAAAACTGAAGAGTTGTGCAGTTTGAAACTTTCGGGGCCTTCACTTGGTACGTCTAGCAGTATTCTAGCCATTTTTCAGGAAGCTTCCCACCGAAATTTCGAACGTCCTTCAATAAGAGTATCGAAATAAAATGAAATGCGAATTTGGGTGTTTTGGCAACCATTACCTCTATAAATATCAATTCTTTTCACAACCATTTTTCTGCGGCCAAGTTCGCATTCTCAAAAATTGTACAGCATGTAGTCTTGAGTATTTTGGAGCATTTTGACAACATTCTGATCTTTTTTTGGAGGCTATTTCTTCAGAACTAGTTTTCTATGGCTAAATTGAAAACTTATTATAGCATTTCGTTTGCCAAGTCTTTAACCGATGTCAGGAGCCGTATCCTAATTTGAAAAATTCGGAAGCACGCAAAGCGGTTGGTTTTTTATTTTTTACGAAAAAAACTCCCCATTTTTGCAGATTGTTGCCGGGCAGTTTCCTCAAGTGCACAGTCGTGCCCCTGAAGCTCTTCGCGTCTACGTGGAGAGTAGTCTGTTTGCCTACCACCCGATCTACAGGCCGCCCATGTATAGGGTATAGCCTCTTTTTTCAGTGCGACACGAAATAACCCCAAAAATTGAAAAATCTGTATTCCCTAAAATTGTATTTGAGTTAAAGTCACTGAGCTACCCTTTCGAGAAGTTAAAATGCTCTACAGAAAAATTTTCAGTCCTTTAATCTTTAATTATCAAAAAACGGTCATGCGGTTTATAGTCAATGTTTCCCGACTTGAAAGGCGAGAGAGGCGGGGCAAGGGGCGGGACGTGTAGCGTGTGCGTTCGCGGTTCTTGGCACGAGTTCAATCCAATTGCCGCCGACTATTTAAAAAGCTGGGCAACCGCTCTTTTTGCAATGTTTTCTCCTATTTTTTGATGCAAACATGGATATAATCAATAAATAATTGAAAAAAAGGTATGAAAAAGAGCAGAAAAACGGGCTTTTCAAAGAGTCGATGGCGGTTGAATTGAACACGTGCCAAGGACCGCGAACGCACACGCTACGCGTCCCGCCCCTTGCCCCGCCTCCCTCGCCTTTCAAGTCGGGAAACATTGAATATATAATTAAATTTGCGGTTTCTTTTTCGTTCCTCAAAAAAAGGATACTCGAAAAAAATCCAATTTATTAATCACAGAATAAAAAAACAGTAGATTGAAGCTCTCAAAAAAGGATGTGATAATAAAAAAGAACATTCAGGTTGTTGAATATCTCAACAAGGTAGTCAGAGGATTGAAAGAGGTTAGAAATCCAACTTTTCTTTTCAAAAATGATTATTTTACAGGATTTTCCGGGAGAGGAGTGCCAAATGGAGTTTGAAAACAGCAAAATGCTGAACAGTTTGCAACCGAGCGTTCCCAAAGAGGTGACCTTTTGATTGAATCTTTCTCTCGTGCATTTAGACCCGAAAGCCATACTGGGAAACGCCCTAAACATTCCGAATCCTTCAAAACGAAACCCCGACTTGAAACGGCGTGCGCGTGAAGATGTCAAGGAGCGTTGAGCCATTCCCAGTGCGACCACTCTGTTTCTAGTCGTGGCCAATTTCTTATTTCTTAGCTTAGTATGAAAATAGGGTGGGAAAATTGGAAATTCGTCGAAAACTTGATAGGAGAACCCCAAGAGATCCACTTTTTGAGCCAAAATCTTTTGCAGAACGTTTTTGAGCTGGTGGAACCCAGCACGGCTACTCAATCGCCACCGACGGAAGTCCCAGACCAATGAAGCCTCTATTGAGAAAACCACAACTGACTACTGATAATTACTAACCATGGACTATTCACCGTTTACTGAATAAAACGTTAAAAATGTGGATGTTCGAATTTATAACCTTTTAATTGATTTTTAAACTTTCTACGCGGATCAAATTGAAACTTTGGTGAGCACTTGAAAGCAAGAGAGAAATTTTAACCATTAGTCTTCTGACCACGGCGTTCGCATACTCATTTAATTCGAAAAATAATCCTCGAAAAAAATAGCGTTTTTTTCAAAACTATAGACGTGAAAAAAATTGATCCTTTCACAATTCCTTTTCTAGTTGACAAAAGAACATTTGGGTGAAAGTTTTTCTTATTTTCTGAATACTTTTATACCTTTCACCCTCATAATTAGTTAAAGTCCTTTTTCCAGTGAAAAACGTGGAATTCTGTGCCGAAAATGACTTATTGTGGTTCTATGTGTCTTTTCCCACTTATTAAAAATTTAAAAAAAAGTTTTCTTTACAGATTTAGTTTAGTTCATCCACCTAGTGGTATTTTTTCTCCTCTGCAACATCGCCACACCATTCTGATGTTGCGAAAATGAAGAGATTGATTGATTCGAATAAAAAATTTAATAGGACACTGAAAATGTTGCTGAAAGGCTTTTTTTTTTGCTTTAAAGGGGAAATTTTGTCAAAACCCAGCAGTTAATATTGAAAATTGAAAAAAAAATTCCTTCGCATTTTGCTGTCAATATAAAATAATTACCGTAAATCAGAGCAAAATAGATAAAGATACAACTGAAATAAACATGAAAAATCACGTGAAGCACTTGAGCAACAAGAAATTCAAATGTTCGCGCGCAAGCTGTCTACCGTAAATCTAGGTGGAGCAACGTTTCGAAGCCGCTCCGCATTTTCAAAATTTGTACATTTTCTTCCACTACGCAGAACGCCGTGTGACATGGGAAGTGCAAAAGGTCGCGGTATTGGAATTTAGTGAAATTTGCTATATAGGTACTTCCGAACACCCTGGATCCAAAGCAGTTGAAAAAAAAGTGCGCTTTTTTGGTTCTAGTCGAGTCAGGGCGCCTCCAAGCTTGCACGCAAAAAATGCATTGGTAGAGGGAAGAGAATGTGTTGCGGCGGCTAACTCTAGCTGCCATCAGGCGGCGTGGTGTAGTGGCTAGCGGCCTTGCGTTGTGAAACGTATGATGAAAGTTCGAATCCTTTTTGGTTCAATTTATTTTTTTGCCAATTTTTTTCTTGGAAAAAAATGATGAAGTTTCGAAGATATTGAAAAAAATGTTGAAATTCACTATTTTATGTCGTTTTAAACAAGATTTTCGAAAAAAAAAGTTCTTTTTTTCATTGTTCTTTGTTGTCAGTAGACTCTTTCTTGAAAAAAGTTCAGAATTGTATGCAATGTGGGATATATTTTCCAACAAAAGTTTTTGATGAAAATTCTTACCGTCTATTGAAGTCCATTGAGCCTTAAAAAGATACAAGACGAAAAATTTTTTTTAAATTTTTTTTTTTGCCTAATTTTCACAGTTTTTTTTTCATACACCTAAAAGTTGATTCGAAAACGTCCTCTAATCATTGGCTGGGACGCAGAAAAAGCGCATAAAAGGATGGAAACAAACTAGAGAAACATTTTCTTGCGGAAAATGTTTCTGAAAGTGAGTTTTTTCCACTACTGAATTCTGAAAAGCTGATTATTTCCAGGTTTTCTTCCCTTGTCTCTTGGTTTTTCTTCACTCTTGTACAGGAGTCGAAGCATGTATGTTTTTAAAATCAATGAAGAAAAAAAAAATGTTTGACTTCCAGTTGGTCCGAGTCCTCAATCGTGCTCTAGCCATTCCGACTGTCCTTGGTTCCACGTTTGCATCCGGTACTTGTGCCAGCCCTACATCACATTCCCTGATATCATTCTTCCTCCGCTTCTTAGTAAACACGACGTCGATGAGTGAAATCAAGGAATGTTTAAAGAATAATGTAACTTTTGAAATATCATGTTTTGGTGTTCTCATGGCATATCAAGATAAGAGTTTTGTTCCCAAAAAGCTTTTTGAGAACAGAAACGGAAAAATTGCACTGAAGAGCGTTGATAAAGTCGAGATCTCGAGAAACAAATGATTTCACAAAATCAGAGTTGAAGCTACCTTGAATAAATTTGAGAAAATGCACACTTCTCGATTCAAGTGTTTTCTAAAAGGGCGTATTTTCGATTGAAAAGTAAAGAAATTATCATAAATTGCTAACTTTGAACGGCTTGTGAGAAAACAAATTGAAGGAGCATAAAAAGGTTCAAAATGGCAAGCGCGCTCCATGGAGAAAATACGCTGATTTCTTGGCAAGATGATTTCTTCTGTCTAATAAAATTAACACGGCTGTTTTTGACATTGATAGATGGATTTCCAAAAAAAAATTACAGAGAATACGATTTTTTGCTCTCCAAAAAGGATTCCTCAGATTATGCAATTTTCTAAGACTTGTTGTTTGCAATAACTTAATTGTTTGAACTTAACTTATATCATTAAAAATTCTAATTGTGTTTTTCTTCGAGTTTGTTCATTTTCCATGCAAAAAACTTGTTTTTAACGAATATATCGCCCAAAAATAGCGATCGGTGTATGCACAATTAAAACCTACAGTGTGCCAAACCGGTATTTTATCAAAACGCGAAACGGTTTGACATAGCCCAGGAGTTGTTTATAATCTTCCTTTTTTTGTTTGAAGCTTTTTTTGCATTTCGCGGCGATTTTTTATTTCCCAATGAAGAGGGCGCAACCCATTGGAAATTGAAAGTTTAACATTTATTTCAAACGGGCAAGAAAAAAGGGCATGTTCAGCCATATTGAGGCTGTTTGCAAAGATGATCGAAGCAAAAGAACAGGACAGGACAGTCCCTGTTGTCTAAGCACGGGAAATACGAAGCTGAAAACCAAAGAAATTCGGTCTTTCACGATGGAAAACCAACGTAATCTAGCTTCCGACGTCACAATGCATCCAATAAGTATCACCATAATCGTGAGGAGGATCTAAATATTAAAATTGCTGCGTAAAAATCAAACAACTCACTTTCAGAAGCATCTTTCGCTATTGTAGTTCTTCTAGAGACGCAAAATCTCAAGATTCACGTTTCCCATTGTTTAATAGAAACAAAATTACTTTGGGAATTGCTTTTTTTGAGACCCTGAAATTTTTTTAAATAACAAAAAAGTTTGATGTAAAAAAATATTCTTCAGAATCTGAGATGTTCCAGAAGGTCGGCGGCTAAAAAAACCCCTAGAATTTGTAACTTTTAGGTTTTAACTCCACTTTTTGTGGTTATCGCTTGCCTCAGCCTTGTTCTTCCTGTCGAAGGAGGGAGAAGTAATTTTTGAAAAATATTTTCACACTTCTCTCCAGAAGATCTTACTAAAGGATCTCGGATCTTGGTAGCGCGAACCGGACTTGTCAGAGCATTGCTAGTGGCCCCTTTAGTAGCGTCAGCGCTCTTAAGTGATCCCTGCACAGAAATTTCGTTTTCCGTTACCGAGGTTCTAGCTCAAACATTAGACGTGCTCCGGACCCTTCTGGGCGATTCTAGGGATCACTTAAGAGTGCTGACGCTACTAAAGTGGTCACCGGAAATGCCCATAAACGTCCGGAGCGCGTTTGGCTTTCCTGAGTAAAAACCACTGTCCGGAGGAGCGCGTTTTCAAGATTATTGCAATTTTAACGCCACCAAAGTTCAGAATTCTTCTCCTGTGAAGACGACACGGTTTGTCCTCCGACTTGGGCCTGTACTGACAACGTCTGCACACTTCCGATGGCTTGAGAAAAATCCTAATCAATTGATTATTGATAAATTTTATTTTTCTCTGTAATTTTTGAATGTTGGGATCGAGAATGAGTCAAAAATTAGGTATCTAATTGCTATATGGGATCCTGAATGTTTTCAAAAATCAGGTGTCTAATAAGGTATCTAATTTTATGTTTCCCAGTGTCCAATCAAGTCAAATTTATACTTCAAATTGCTATTTGGGAAACTGAACGTTTCAAATAACAGATAGTTTGCTGGAAAGTACTTCTCTAACGTCAGAGATGCTTCGGAAGGTCGGTGACTTCAAAAAAATATACCGATAACTCAGAACCTTCAGGTTTTCACTTCGCTCTTTGTGATCATCGCTTGTCTCAGCCTTGTTCTTCCTGTCGAAGCCAACAAAGGTGAAATTAAGATTACTTAAAGGCATAGGGGCTGTAAAAAACGGTGTTTCAGTTCAAAGCAGTTCTTTGTAGAGCTGTTCATTGCGAATCAAACGGTGAACTTGGAAATATAGCGAACTTCCTAGTTTTGGAGAGAAAATGATTCAAAGTCGGGGAAAGGAAAGCTTGAGTTTCCGCCAAAAAGGCGTTTTGCAGTAAAGTTGCTCTATGGCCAACATGCTTCGCCATTTTTCGCATTTTCGCTTTTTTCTTCGTTTCTTTTAGTTTTTAATTTTTTCTGTTGTCACTAAAATTCTTTTCCTCCTCAAAAGTTTCTAATTATAAGAAATTTGAGAACTTTGTTCGCAAAATGCTTTTCTCGGGAAAAATGATGCTTTTAAACAGGTTTCGATTGTCCGTATACCGATCCAAAGCATTTTTCGAAATTAAAGCGGGAAAGTAAAATCGCGTTTTTCTTCTAAAGTTGTCACATCTGTAATTTTTTTTAGTACACCATTCGATTCGCCAAGAAAAACTGTATAAGATACTGCTTTCACCTGAAACTCCATTTTTTACTGCTTGTGACCCTGTGGACCGTAGACAGACACACAACCTGTTGCGCTACCCAAGCCATCAAAGAAAGAAAACCTTCGTCAAAACAATTAAAAAACTGCCCAATGAAGCGGCTAATTTAATTTTTTCCAGGATGGAGACGTTCCAATTTCTTCTCTTGCAATGACGACAACGATTGCCCTTTGCTGTCGTTCTGTATTCACGGTGCCTGCCGTTCCCCGTGACTTTCTAAATTTCAAAATAAAGTTGTTCCCATGTTTTTGTCAGAAATGAGTATCTAACCAAAGTGTATTCAATTTCACGTTTCCCATTGATCAATCAATTTTGAATTATCTTAAAAATTGCGGTTTGGGATCCTAGATGTTCGAAGCAATGGATAGACCCTTCTAAAATCATTTTCAACGTTGAACATGTTTCGGAAGGTTGGTAATCTCATTAAAAATCTCTCATCCTTCAAAATTTTCAGACTTTTTCCTGGCTTCTTCTGATTATAGCATTCCTCAGCCTTGTTCATCACGTAGAGGGCAAGATAAGTAAGTTTTTGGTTTTCATGATCATACTTCTACATAGGAGGGTACACGGCGTTTCTAATGGGGTGAGGGGGAGTTTACAAAAAGAAGTAAGTGCGCGCTGCGGATAATATGACGTCACCAATTACACTTATTCAACGTTAATAACTTATTTGTTCGATCGTCTTTGCCTTCGTACTTGAGACTTCTATTTTCGCGCCAGGATCAGAATTTTTTTGACGTCTCCCACCCCGTTTTGGAACGCCGTGAGATCTTGAAAAGTAAAAAAAAAAAAACGAAAAATCGAAGAACAAAAATGAAGTCTTCAGAATCGTTCTACACTTGCAAAAGCGACCGTGACTGTCCTCCCAACTTTTATTGCCTTAATCACGTCTGCACCCTTCGATCGGCTCCACGACCTTCAGGTCCAAAATTCCCATACGGACCTTGGGGATAAATCGAAACTCATTTGATAATGTTTTCAATGAAGTTTTTACATGTTCTTGTTGGAAATGAAGCAAAAGAACTCACCAAGACAGAGAGTAGAGGATCGGGAAGGTACCCCTGAAGCGTGGGGAAGACCATTTCCGCTAAAAAAGGCGGAGAAAAAATTTCAAAATGACTTCTCGGAGTAGCGATTTGCGATTTAACTGGAAGTAAGGAAAATTCCAAAAACAGCACATATTTCTGCGTCCCGCACTTCTTGAGCTGTTTTTTTTTAAACTTTTCTGAATTAGAATAAAGTTTTTTGTTTGCTTTATTTCCACTAGGCCTAGTTTAACAATTATCAACTTTTTTTTATTAAAAAAATTTTTCTTTTTTTCAAACGCGTTTTTTGCGAATCGCGGCAATAACGGTCTGAATAGATCATTCTCAATTTTTGCCTTTTTTCGATTGTTTTTTTTTTTCGAAAGTGTTCACTTTTAAAGAAGTTTCAGCAAGAAGTTTCCGCAAAAAAAAAAATCAATAAAGTGCCTTTCCATTCTCAGAAGGTATATTTAGACGGAAGAAGTTCGAGAGATTTTTTGGGCTTTTTACAGATAACCTCTCTCTTTTTTTACACGGGTATTGTAATTTTCTCAAAAAAAAGGAGCTTCAAGATGTTCGTGTCATTTTTCCGCACTTAAAAAAGTTGTTTCTACCTTTTGGGCCTTACTTTTAGGCCTCTGCACGAAAATATTCAATTTCACGTTTCCCACTGATCAATCAATATCAAATTATTTTAAAAAATTGCGCTTTGGGATACTGAATACTTGAAACAAGAGATTCTAAAGTCACTTTCCAGTATCGAAGATGCTTCGGAAGGTTGGTCATCCCATTAAAAATCCCTCATCCCTTGGAAATTTCAGATTTCCCCCTCACTTCTTCTGATTATAGCATTCCTCAGCCTTGTTCATCACGTCGAGGGCAAGAGAAGTGATTTTTTGGTTTTCATGATCATATTTCTATATGGGAGGGTACACGGCGTTCCTAGTGGGGTGAGGGGGGAATTTAAAAAAAGGATTTAGTGCGCGCTGCGGATAATATGACGTCACCAATTACACTGAGTATTCAACGTTACTAACTCATTTGTTCGATCGTCTTTGCCTGCGTACTTGAGACGTTTGGGAACGCCGTGAGACCATGAAAAGTAAAAAAAAACGAAAAATTGAAGATCCAAAATTAAAGGAAGTCTTCAGATTGGCCTTACAATTGTTGGAAGGACAGCGACTGTCGTCTCAACTTTTATTGCCGTAATTTTGTCTGCACCTCTCGAACGACTCCACAACCACGTCCACAATACCCATTTTGGGGATAAATCGAAACTCATTCAACAATGTTTTGAATGAAGTTTTCACATGTTCTTGTTGGAAATGGAGCAAAAAAAAAACAAATTACCAAGACAGAGGTGGAGGATTGAGAAGGCACCGATGAAGGGGGGACCAGTTCTGTAAAAAAAAGCAAGATGACGTCATAGGGATGACTTGGAGTACCTTTTTTTGTAAGTGTTATTTAACGTTTGTAAGATGCTGTCAGAAAAATTTCAGCAAGAGCTTCCAAAAAAAGAGGTATTCCAACCTCACCAGAAGGTATATTTACTAGAGAACGTTTTACACCCCCTCAGATTGAAAGATGAAACTTTGCTGAAGTATACTTTAGGACCTCCTGATTCTAGAAGAGAAAAAAAATGACCCGTGATAGGTCTCGTTTTCGAGTTATGAAGCTTCAAAGTTCACGCAAATTATGGCAAAAAAGGCGTTGTTTTGGAATCTTGAAGCGTCTTAACTCGGAAACCAAATCTATCACGAGCTTTTTTTTTCTTTTTATGGAATCAGGAGGTCCTAAGTACACTTCAACAAAGTTTCATCAAAAAGTTCAACCGAGGGGGGTAAAAAAATGTTCTATAGTTGGGCGGAAAAGGCTTAAGAAATTGTTTGTTTTGGGCTTTTTACAGATAATCTCTCCCTTTTTTCTACACAAGTTTTATAAAATGCTCAAAACAACAGCTTCTAGATGCTAAGGACATTTAACCACACTTGAAGTTCCATTTCTACCTTTTGGGCCTTCATGGAGACTGGCATTCTTCCCCTTCTGCACGAAAATATTCAATTTCCCGTTTCCCACCGATCAATCAACATAAAATTATTTAAAAAATTGCGCTTTGGGATACTGAATACTTGAAACAAAGAATTCTAAAGTCACTTTCCAGTATCGAAGATGCTTCGGAAGGTTGGTCATCCCTTAAAAAATTCCTCATCCCTTGGAACTTTCAGATTTTTCCCTCCTTTCTTCTGATTATAGCATTCCTCAGCCTTGTTCATCACGTCGAGGGCAAGAGAAGTGATTTTTGATCCTCTTTATAGTAATCTTTTGGTGCCTGGAAACTTTAGAAAAATCAGAAAAAAAAACCTATAATTCGAAAGAGCGAACCTTACATGAAAGCCTTCAGAATCGTACTTCTCCTGCGTGACCAGCCGAGACTGTCCTCGCAACTACATTTGCCGCAACCGCATCTGCTTTCCTCTATTCCGACCAAGACCTCCAACTCCGCCTGAGGGATAATTCGAAACCCTTTTTTGGAATAAAATTTTTCACGTGTTCAAGTTCTCACAAGGAAAGTGTGTGGGGTGGAAATCGCAGATTTGGTTCAAACTTCTGTGATAGATATAGTCAATGTTTCCCGACTTGAAAGGCGAGGGATGCGGGGCAAGGGGCGGGACGCGTAGCGTGTGCGTTCGCGGTCCTTGGCACGTTTCCAATTCAACCGCCATCGACTCTTTGAAAAGCCCATTTTTTGCTCTTTTCATACCTTTTTCAATTATTTATTGATTATATCCATGTTTGCATCAAAAAATAGTAGAAAACATTGAAAAAGAGCGGTTGCCGAGCTTTTTAAATAGTCGGCGGCAATTGAATTGAACTCGTGCCAAGAACCGCTGACGCGCACGCTACGCGTCCCGCCCCTTGCCCCGCCTCCCTCGCTTTTCAAGTCGGGAAACATTGACTATAATCATAGGTATGATTAATCGAAAATAAAAAAAAATATCTGCTAAGCGCCATTAGGTACTGAAAAATAGCCTGTCGAAAAGTTACTGAAAATTTTTAGTGGCCACTATAGGGTTTTGACGTTTTAGTGGCCACTATAGTAGTCAGATTAGTGGCCACTTAAGAGGTTAGAAATTAGTGGCCATTATAGAAGTCTAAGTGCTACTACTAGACCACTAGAAATTTTAGTGGCTAGGGGTCAATGGATCATCATTACTGGTCCAATCGGTTTTTTTTTTAAATTATCAGAGTTACTGGAAGGAATACTGGATGAAAAACTACTGAATTGGCCACTAAAAAGGAAAATAGTGGCCACTATAGTGTCCTCTTCAAGTAGTCCTTGGCGAGCCTCTATAGTGGCCACTAAAAATTTTCCCAGGGGTTCAAAAACTAATTTTTCGATTTTCAAAACATCTACTGTTATTCCTATATCATAAGAAACACGAAGAAGAATTTTTTTCCAGAAAAAACCTGAAAAAAGTTTGTTTTTAAGCTTTTCCTGTACATTTTCGACAGGCTATTTCTCGGTACCCTATGGTTAGCATATATTTCTTCTTGTTTTCCTCGGATTACCAAAAAAGAAGTTTGGACCATATCTTCACCTCACAAACTTCCCTCGTTCGCAAGATATTCAATTTCATGTTTCCCACCGATCAATCAATTTCAAATTATCTTAAAAATTGCGATTTGGGATACTGAATACTTGAAACAACGAATTCTAAAGTCACTTTCCAACACCGAAGATGCTTCGGAAGGTTGGTCATCCCTTAAAAAATTCCTCATTCCTTAAAAATTTTCAGATTTTTTTCCATCCCTTCTTCTGATTATCGCGCTTCTCGTCCTGAACGTCGAGGCCAAGAGAAGTGAGTTTTTGATCTCCAAATGGATGATTACAAGCTTCTGAGGTTCTTTTTTGAAAAATAATATTTATTGATACTCTGAAAAGCATCTCTCAAAAACTTTCAAGTTTCAAGGAGTCTCAGACCAGAATTTAAAAGACTCTGAAAGAATTAAGAGAAAGTTCCGAAGAAGAACAACTTTATTTCTGTTACATGAAACGCTTCAGAACTGTTCAACCGCTGCAGAAGAGACAGCGACTGTCCTTACCACTACGTCTGCCGTAACTATATCTGCATTGTTCAATCGGCTCCGAGGCCCGGACCAAAAGGTCCCCAACCTCACCCCGGTCCTTACGGTCCGAAAGGTCCGAAAGGCCCTTGGGGATGATCCTTCGTTTTGAAATTGGTTGATAGATTTGGAATAAAGTTCTTCGTGTGTTAGTGCTTTGGATGGGTTAAAACAGGAATGAATTCTTCAAACTCTTCAAATCAATATCAGCCTTTCTTCGATCAGTTATAACCTTCTGACCGAAAAAAAATGGCCCATAATTACGGCATAAGTTCATAAAATTCTGATCTTAAAGCCGAAAGCTTCCAAGAAACGAAAAAAAAATTCTTGATTACCCCAAAGTCACAAGGAATCGCTACCCTACTCATTTTAGAAAAATTTCAAGTGGCCAATATAGAGGCTCGTCAAGAACTACTTGTAGAGGACCTCTATAGTGGCCACTATTTTCCGTTTTAGTGGCCACTATAGAGGTTCTATATTCAGTGGCTATTTCAGCATTTTTTTCATCCAGTATTCCTTCCAGTGATTCTGACAATTTTTTGACAGATTGGACCAGTTATGTTGATTCATTGACCCCTAAAGTGGCCACTAAAATTTTTTAGTGGTTAGTAATACCACTTAGACTCCTTTAGTGGCCACTATTTTTTAACCCCTTAAGTGACCACTAAGTTGGCTACTATAATGGCCACTAAACGTCAAAACCCTATAGTGGGCACTAAAAAACGTTAAGAAACAAAACTTCCTCAGTTCGATTCGGCTAACATGAGCAACAAGATAGTGACATCCGTCAAGTTTCAATTGAAAATGACAGGCCGATAACACCCGAGAAGAGTCAATAAAAACAGGGCAAAGATGGCCGGATAAAACAGGACGAATCCATAAAAGGGTTTTGACGAGGGCGAAAACCAATAAAAAACGGGGATTTACCGCCGCCCAATTGAAAGTTGTTCAACGTATTTAAGGGCATTTCCAAAGGTTTAAGCTTCATTTTTCTTCTATTTTGAGATGACGGCGAGAACTCTCTGCGTCTCCATCTCGACGACGACTTTCCTTCTGATGACGTCACTCATCGCGTCATCCGTTCTCTTCCATGACGTCACCAACCTCTTCAATGAGCTACATGACGAGATGAGCTTCTTGAAGGTCTGTACGAGGGAAAAAGAGAGCGCAGACGGTCAGAGTTCAGACTCACACGGATGACATCTGGACATCGATGGTCGTGCTGAGAGAAGACGTGGACATCACCAGAATTCGTCGCGACTACGACGGATACAGTAATAAAGAGAACTACTGTAGGACTTCTGACGAATTTCCAGGAGCCGCCGTCATCGTAACCGGCGACAGTGAGGGCGAGTCGTCTGGAGAATTTCCGGATGACATCGGACGTCCTCCGAAGCTTCAAGGCCTTCAGCCGTGCTCCTGCTCCATCGTTCCTTGTCCTCCAGGTTCGCCTGGAGACGTTGGAGCTGCAGGTCATGACGGTTTGGATGGATTGGATGGAATCGATGGTCTGGATGGAAATGATGCCTTGGAAGGGCCGATGAAGGTGAGAACCTCTGAGCGGTCAAAATCCCTTTCATCCCTGAAGTGGCTACTTGAATGTTATTGAGGGATCCTAGAGATGTTTCTGTAGTCTTCGACCTCTCAAGGGGCCACTCGATCTTCCGTACATGGTATCTCAAAGAGTATCATAGGGTCTTTTTTTAGTAACCACTTCCATTTGTTCAGTTTTTTCGACGAAAAGTGACAAAAATTCTTAAGTGTCCCCTTGGCTCTTTCCAAGTGAGAAAGAATGAAGTTGACTCTTCTCGGAAGTGGTCCCTTGAGGGTCAAAATTTTATAGTACTTCGAGTGGCTACTGTATTCTTATGTTGAAGTGAAGACTTAGGAATTCCAAAGTGGTCCCTATAGGGGTTTAGGGTCTCTTCTTAGGCTCAAAAGCTCGAGTGGACCCTATAGGGGTCTTTCAATTTCATTCATTTTTATCATGGAAATGCTGCTTCGCTTAGAGTTGATAAGAATAATCGATCAGCATGTCCCTTATAAGGACCACTTTTTAGTGGCCTTTATAGAGGTTGGTAAAGTGGTCCCTAGAGGGGAATCCCCAAGGGCCCATAATCTTGCCCTATAGGGACCACTCCAGAGTTCCTAAAGCTGCTGAACTCCAAAATTTTCCAACTCCAGGAGCCAGTCTCGATGAAGATCTACTGTCCGACAGGGCCTCCAGGAGAAATGGGAGCGCCAGGATTCCGAGGAATGCGAGGCCTACGAGGGCCGATCGGAACTCCAGGAGCGCCTGGCTTCAACGGGAAGCCCGGAATGCCCGGCGAGATCGGAGCCGTCGGAGCTCCCGGTCTCGACGGTCCGCCTGGAGAGCGAGGATCCAAGGGGAATGACACTGAGGCTTACTTCTACCGTCCTGGGCCCAAGGTTCTTATTTTCATGTTCTTTCCATTTCCTGTCATACAAGGCTGCCAATAACTTCATTTTTCTCAAAGAAAATTTTCAGGGAATACCCGGAGAACCGGGACCCGAAGGGGAGGAAGGACCCTTGGGACTCCCTGGACCTGGCGGTGAGCCCGGACTTCCAGGGTTCCAAGGAATGGCCGGACTACGAGGGGTCGATGGAGCCCAAGGTCCGATCGGACCTCAAGGAGCTCCAGGTCGGCAAGGCCATGATGCCGAGGTGGGTCTTCTTTTTGAACCTTTTCTTTTGAATTTATTAAAAAGCTGACCTCAAGCTACAAGACCGTCATAAAAACCCATATGCCATTTCTAGAAAAACCAAAATATTCCATAAAATGTGACTTTCAACTTCTTTTCAGTACTGCAACTGTCCGCGGCGTGAAGATCCGCTCCTCACACATTGAGTTTATGAACAAGTTTATGTATTTTAATAAAGATCATGCGATGAATTCATCTTCGGCGACACGTCTCTCCAGCAAAGAGTAAACCCGGGAAGAGTCGGGGATGAATTGGGACCATTGGTTACTTTTTTCGGAGACGAGCACGTTGAAAATCTGGAAAGAAATGAGATGAAATAACAAATTTTAGGCTTTAAAAGTGAATAAATACATGAAAACGGCTTTATTGTTCGCAAAGCTTGTAGCCCAGGGGCGGAAGCTCACTTGACCTAGTGGCTAGCACGCTAAGGTGCCAATTTGAGGAGCAAAGTTCAACTTCACTGCGATGAATTTTTTTTTTGCATTTTTTTTACTGGCCCAGTTTCTATGTATTTATGGGAGCATGGTTTTTTTTGCTCAAGTAGAATAAAATTTTTCAATTTTCGGGAAAAAAAAAAACAGCTTTTCATCCTTATTTCATCAAAACCATCCAAATTTTACAGTAAAAACCACATCAGTTTTAAGAGAAAATCTAGAAACTAACCCCTCGAGGCTTTCCTTGTCGATAGACGCAATGATAATCACGCAATGAATAAGTGGAGACCTGGAAATTTCCTTAGATGACGCCTAACCCCTCAAGTGCTCACTTCATATCGAGAGCAGTTGGATACGCCGGCCAGCACACTCAAGTCGTACAGCATCCCCGACACAATCTGCCCATTTCCGTTGAGAACCTAGGGATCACTTGAGAGATCACTCAAGTAGCTGCTTGAAACCTTCAGCGGCACCCACATGAACTCCTCCTCAACTCGCTCGTTGACGTCTTCTTCGAAGGCTTTCCAAGCGAGCCGCTGTAACTTGAGGTAACATGAGCAATGTGTGAGAATGCTCTACCACAGCCAATTTGCTGGTGAGATCCAAGGGGCCTTCTCTGAACGCTTCTTCTTCTTCGTTCGGGTCTGAAGGCTGGAGGAATTGAGCTTCTGAAGGCGGAATCGAGGTCGTTGTGGTGGGTTCTGGAGTGGTGGTTGAAGTGGTGGGGGGAGGGGTCAGGTCCAATTTGGAGACGGGCGATTCTTCGACGGCAACCGATGGACGGTTGACCATCTGAAGGATATTTTTAGGAATTTCAGAGGGTGTTCTTAAGAAATCCCTAGAGGTGTTGTGGGGCGAAGAAGTGGTCCATGTAGGTGTTAGGGGCCAAAAAGTGGTCTCCATAGGGATTTAGGGTCTGACACCTTAGCCCCTAAAGCTGGAGTGGTCCCTAGAGGGGCCTTTGAACGCAAATAATTCAGAAAGTTATCGACTCGCATGTCAAATAAAGATACCACTTTACAAGCTTTAGTAGCCCCTATAGGGGTTTGCAAAATGGTCCCTAGAGGGATCCTCCAAGAGCCCCTAAGGTTGCCCCTATAGGGACCCCAAAACTTTCTTTTAAGATTTCCCAAGCTTCAAAGCCACTAAAAAAGACTCTTCACCCCATTTCTAAATATTTACGCCTTGGAAAAACCCACAAATTTGTCCGTTAGTGGAATGAGCCTTCCGGATAGTACTCCATCGTCTTGCGATCTTGAAAATAATATCAAAAGTTGGAAAAACCCTCAAGTGATACCTCAAGGGTGGAAGAAGGAGCGAATCGCGCGGGAAAATTGAATGCCGTCGGTCGGTATCGAAATGGAAGGAGATTTGGCAAGAAGCCAACGAAATCAAGCTTATAAATCGCCACATTTTACCTAGAAAAATCGAGTTTTGAAGCGATGAATTGAAATTCGAAATGGAAAAGGCCAGAAAAGAAGTTTGAGTTCAAAAAATGAGACCAAGTCGAATTTCTAGAAACTGGAAGCATAAAAGAATGTAATCGCGTTGAGATCTCGCCTATAAATAATACATTTTAGACATTTTTCATTCAAAAAGAAAAAAAAAGCAAGATATGGTATGTCTGGAACTTCAAAATGTAGCAAAAGCCATGCGAATTTCAATTTTTTTTAACTCAAAAAAAAAGGAGAAAGAGAGATATTTTGCATTCCACTCATAACAAGGCGATGAATAAGAAATGGCTTGCGAATATGTATTTGTAATGTTATTCCTGTGGGATATTTTTTTAATTACATTACTTGTTTTCAACTTGATAATGACGCCAGAAAGGTGTCACGAAACTTAAAAAAACCGGAAAAAAAGAAAATTAAAAAAATTTTTTTGAGTTGGACTTTCAGCTTCCTTTGGACTTCAGGCATAAGAAAAAATAATATATTTCTGGCGAAGGAATTTTTTTTTTCATTCAATTAGCAGTTTGGCAACAAATCAGTTTAAAAAATGGATAACATTGAAAAAAAAGGAGTAAAATTTGAACTTTTTGCTCGGAGATGTAGAAAGGACACTAAAATGAGCTTTTTTTTCAAACTCTGACGTCTCAAAAATTCTGATTATCGGTCTTTAAAATTATTATTTTAAACCAGACTCTGAACTGAAAGCGTATTTATTAACATAAATTAAAAAAAGTTAATCTGTTTATTTTTGATATCAAAGTTGAGAAACTCATGGAAAAAAATGGAAACAAAGAAAAATCAAATTTTTTTAATTACTTTCCCTTTTTCGAAAAAAAAAACAATTTTCAACTCTTTTTCATTATAAGTTCTCACTCCTAACCTTAAAAACTATCAAAAACGTTCTTAATCCTAAGAAACTCAGAAAACACGGAAAACCCACAAGAAGAAATCGAAAAGTTCATCAATAATGCCGACTGTTTCATGGAAATCGTGTACCTCTCCTTCTGTTTTTTTGGCCCATTTTTTTGCGGATTGTTACTACTGTTCTCGTTTCCCAACATTCTCATTGTTAGTTTTTTCATTGGTGCCCTATCAAATAGTGTAAATCGGACACAGTTCCGACGGTGTTTTGTGTAAAACCGACATATATTGACCGGGTTTTAGTTTTGAGATGAAAGAAAACATTTGAAAAGTATCAAAAACGATTAAAAAAAAATGATAAATTATACGCATATTCAGTAGACGCTATCCATTTGAAAGAATTATTAATTTAGAAAAAAACGCACCGCTTTTCTTCCAGTGAACGCTGAGCATTCATCGTAAAATCCTGAAGGTATCCTCACACCGTAGCATATATATACATGTGCTAAAAACATTATTTGAATTTTTTGCGAAAAAAAAAAACGCGGGCCGGCCGCGCGAAAAATATTTTTGAAAAAATGGCACACCGAGTGCGTCGCTGTGAGTGCAGAAGAGGCACGTTGCGAGAGCGGCAAAAAATAATCACTGCTTCTGATTGTCCCGCAATTCGTTTTTTGACACTACATGAGCCGCCTGCACCGTCCAATTCGTCCAAATTCCGTTAGTTGAACCCTTAATTATTTTTTCAGCTTCTCACCTACTTCAAAGAACTGAAACCTTCGCGGTTTATTTTTTTGACATAAAGTTTTTTTATCATTTTTTTAAATTTTCGAGAAGTGAATTGAATATTTAGCTCTACACGACCGAACCGGAAGATGATTTCGAGAGGTTCCAACGATTGATTTTTTTGAAGCTACTAAAAGAAGAGATTTAAAGAAGATTAAAGTATATTTTTTTAAATATTTTTATTGGTTTGCTTTTTTTATCATCTTTCGTAATCGTTGAACCATTTTTACAAAAAAACTTTTTTCATAGAATTTGGTCGAGAGCAAATCGAAGGACTTTGTTAAAAAGTCTCTTAACCTGAATTCTTGGAGTAATCCCTTGATTATGGCTATCGAAAAGGGATTTCATCAAGTCGTACGGTTTTTGGTGATGTTCATAATATTCTTCGTTTATAATGTTGTTTTTTGAAGGTTCGTCTCGGCGCTGATCCATTATGTTCTTATAGAGATGAGGGCTCTGTAACAGCTCTACATATTGCAATGACCCGATGTGGTTCTCTGAAAGTATATATTTCAATCTCTCTTTTTCTTTTTGAATTTCAATCAAGACTTCTTTCAATTTTTGGTTTTTTCAGGTGCTCAAAGCTCTCTTAGAAGCAAATAATTTCGACTTGAATTTGACTAAAAAACGGAAAAAACGCAAACGCCTCGTTGTTACGGCATTCGAAACACGTAACTTAAGCATGGGTTCATAAATGCATTTCTCGCGCCTTGTAATGGAGATTTTTCAGTGAAGTACCTTTGTGAACGAGGCATGGACGTTCAGGAAAAGGATTCCAAGGGTTTGACGTGTCTCATGCGACCTGAGCTCTTCGAAACGGAAGAATCGGTCCTTACAAATTTTTTTATGAACAACGATCTTTATGTATTCCAGTTTTGTTTTCTTATGTTGTTAACAAGAAATATCACTGCTTTGATTTTTTTGTTGATTTTTTTAGTGCATTATTTTTTTGAAAGTTTTTCCACTATTCACAAGTTCTGACAAAAACTCAAATCCAGAAAAATCAAGAAAAAGTTGTTTGAAATCGTGTTCCGTATTGCTTTTCGAGTAGAAAAATTCAAAATTCAAGAAGAAAAATTTTTAAAAAAATTTAAATTTACCGCCCGAAATCTTCAAATAGTTGTTCCTTGTACTCCCCGTGTTGTGAAAATTTCAGAAAAACCTACAAATTTCAGGAAGAATGCTTCAAAATTTTGATTCAATATGGTCTCTCAGTCGACGAAGTTACACCCGAAGGTAAAATTTTAAAAGTTGAAATGAAGTGTTTTCTTTGCTCCTGGTGCACTTAAATTGTGAATTTTTCGGATCTTAGTCTATGAAAAGCTTGAAATTCAACAAAAACAGCTTTTTTCAGTTATTTCTTTCCCTAAAAGAATTTTTTCAGTGGTTTTTTTGTGTCCGTGTCTATATATTGTAGTAAATGGACATGAAAGTTGGAAAAATGTCAAGAAAAATTCAGGAAAAACGGCTCTTCATTACGCGGCAGAGGCGAAAAATCTCCTCCTCGTGCAGCTTCTGACATCAGCCGGCGCCAAATTGATCCTTGATAAAAACGGGACATCGGCTATTCACTCCTCTGCTATTGCGACCACCTTGGATGATCCAGAGGCGAGATTTGGATCGATATGGAACTTTTAAGGAAAAAAGTTGATCCCCAAGTGCAATTTTCAGTCATATATTGAACATAATTTTGTTAATGTTTTTCAGAAATTTCTCTAAAAGGTCAACTTAGGAACTCTAAAGGGGTCCCCCATAGGGGCTCTTGGAGGATCCAACTTCTATAGGGACCACTGAAGCTCGCAAAAGTGGTCCCTATAGGGGACGTGCTAGTCGATATGGACTCCATGCGAAGAAGCATTTAATGGGGAAACTGAAATAATAACTTTTTTTGAATGAAATTTAACAATCCCTATCGGGACCACTTAAGATTTAGGGGCTAAGGGGTCAGACCCTAAACTCCTAAAGGGACCGCTTTTTCGGCCCGTTTAGGAGCTGTTTTCCCCCTAATCCCTATAGAAACCTTTCTGAAAATTCAAGGTCAGCAGGGCTCAAATTTTTGGAATGAAAGAGCTTTTCCCTATTAACATTATAACCACATATTCGTAGGTCCGTTTTCCATAGTGACCCCTATAGGGACCACTCTAGTTATATTGAGATTATTTTTGTAGGAAAAATTTTTGTACGTTGCAAAAATGAATACCAAAAAGTAATTTTCAAGGCCGACGTGTTCGAGTTCTTGTTGACCCACGCCGACGATGAAAAAACGAGAAATGAGGCCTTGTTACTTAACGCGGCGAATATTCTCTTGGATAATTTCAGCGAGAAGGGCATGATGAACTTGAAAAGAGTTTTGGAGATGGTCTATCCGTCGGAGGTTGGAGAAGAAATAGTGAGATTTCAATAAATTTGTTCAGAAAATAGAGGTCGATGAAGTTTTTACACCGAATCCGGCTTACTATTGTCTTCGGGAGGCTCGTTCCTACAGAGAGTTTGAACAGGCGGAAAATATTCAGTGGTTCACCAAAATTCAAGTTTGTTGGAATGGGTCAAAATCCATATTTTACCTGATAGGATAATTATTTTTCACCCTGAGCTTTTGATGAAAATTCGCGAAAATTTCTTTCCTTAGAATATTGAGTTAATCAAAAAAGATATCTTTTCAATATTCCAAAACTTCGAAAAATCTTTTTTTCTGTAATTGCTTTTTCATTTGATTATTGGAGTTATTCAAAGGGGCTGATCTTTTTTAACTTCTGGGCAAGGTCATAGAAAAACGAAAATAGCATGCTAAAGGAAGAGTGTTGTCGAGGTGCGCGGTTTCAAGTTATAGTCGATTTACCGCTAGCTTGGGACGCTAAGAAGGCGTGGCCTGTCTGCGCTCTCTCCAGGCACTATCTCTTTTCTTTTCGTGCCAGGACCCATTTTCCGATAGCTCAAGCCAGCCGTGAATCAGCTGCATGAAGAAATTCAATTTCAGATTTATCAAGCTGCTTTTTTCACTGTTCTTTCAGTGTTTCATGATCATTGAAAGGGTTCTCGGCCCCGCCCATCCCCGAGTCCGTACCACCCTGTACCGCTACATTTGCCAGCCTGCACTCAAAAGTTCCGCGAACATGCGGTCAGATTTTCAACAGAGTTCTGGAAATTTATTTGATGAATTATGAGAACATTTATGATTTCTTGAACATTGAAACACGCAATATAGTCTGTGTGCCACGACTTGAAATTTCACCGAACGACATTCCGCTGTTCCGCTGCGTGCGTTCGCGAAGCGTCTTTCGAATCTAGGTCACGCTTTCAATTGATTGTTCTTGCTGTAGGAGCACATGAAAGTAGAGTAACTTAATAGAAGATAAAAATTAAAAGCGCGCAGCGGCACAGCGCAACAGCGGAACGTCGTTTGGTGAATCTCCAAGTCACGGTATACAGGCTATAGGATTACAAATATTCATCCTGAAAATGATTTTTTTTTTCAGCGACAATGCCATCTTTCTCTACACGGTTTCTCTATATCAAAGGTTCGTATGAAATAGTCCATTCCGGCGACTTGGAACAGTGTGACTTCTCTGCGCCCTCTTCGTCTCTCGGCGGCGCTCTTGCGTGTTCGTGCTATTTTCATGTTTCTCTGACCTCGCCGAGGAGGAAACAGAGACGCAGACAGGCAGAATGTTTCTAGTCGCAGGAAACGCGCTTTCTCAGGGCCTCCATAGTGATCCTTATAGGGCCAACTTTATGGGCTTTAAGTCACGCTGTTTCGAGACCACTTTATCAACCCCGTAGAGTCCACTAAAGCTTACAAAAGTGGTCCCTATAGGGGACATTCTAATCGATAATTGTTATGAACTCTAAGCGAAGAAGCATTTCCATGGGAAAACTGAACAAATAAACGTTTTTTAAGACGCCTATAGGGGCTGAGGAGTCCGACTCAAACTCCCGTAGGTTCCACTTTTTTCGAACTCTTTTCCCCCTCACCCCTATAGGGACAACTCTGGACTTTGGTCCCCCTTAACGAGTTATTTTTCGATATGACGTTGCGGTCGCCGAGTATTTGGTTGGAGCTCTTCTAGCGGTCTACGATCGAAACAAAATTCTGATGGAAGGACTTTCGCAGTTGCGAGATAACCGGACAAGACACGTTTTCCTGTTTTCCCTAAGACTCTTCGAAGAGATCTGCTACGCCTTGGAGCGAGTTTGTTCAAAAGATGTATTATCAGTGTTAAAGCGCTTTCCAGGGATACCGAGAAAAAGCAAAAGGAGGAAATGTCCCCTTCTACTATGAACGTATTAGTGGATTCGGCATGGGTTTATATAAAAAGGTTTGGTGCTCAAGTGGAAAGAAGAGATGTTCAGATATTCTATTCTCACCAGATTTCTTTTGAGAATATTTTTCGAACTTTTATGTAGAAGTTCAGTTCACAATGTGGATCAGAAGCCTTGTCGCAAAAAAAAAATTCATCATTTTTAAGAGACGCTACATTAGTTTTGTTGGGAATGAGCTTGATTTTATTTACCTAGCACCTCTCATTATACTTCCATAAAATTTTGTCCAAACCTCTTTTTTTTGAGTATCAAATTCGGATCATGATCTTGTTGTATCTAAACTTACGACTTAAAAAAAAAAATTCTGAGCTTTGAAAAAAAAAATGAAAGCTTCAACATGACACATATAGCCGATTCACGGCTAACTTGGGGCGTGTCGTGTCTGCGCTCTCCAACATACAGACACTCTCTTTTATTATCGTGTCAGGACCCTTTTTTGATGGCTCAAGCCAGCCGTGAATCAGCTACAGTCAAGTACGATGACGTCATTCGAATACGCTCTGTGGAAGGCTCGCTCTCTGATTGGTTTATCGCGCCAATAGGGGGCGGAGCTTGAGTGACGACTTTAGATTCAAAAATATGAACAGACTATACGTGTATCAAAAGGCCTTCAAGGCTCGATTCTACTCTTTTCTTTTTCCAAAAAAATAGAAAAAAATCTTACCTTATTATCAAAATGCAGTGTGTAAAGGTTTCCATAAAAACTCATAAAGTCGGTTGAATTTTTTTAATAATTTTATATACAGAAACACTTTTGAGCCATCCCGTGAAATTTAAGGAAGTAAATCAAAACTTAAACGAGTTTTTTTTTCACTGGGATTTTCAGATGGAAAGATCACTCATCAGGTCAACAGACCCGGCAAAACCACTTGGGATCGATGTCTGTCTTTTTTCGTACAACTCTTCATTTTTCTTTTCCTTCCAGGTCAATCGTTTTGCTTCGATCGTCATCCTTCTCAAGCTCCCGTTGTTCAGCATGAGAACAATGATCAAGTACTTATTTGTCCTTTTTTACGTAAAGAACATTTAAGTTACGTAAAAATTTCATCCGTTTTAACTCATTTACGTTACGTGAACGTAAACTTTCATGCATACGGCCAGAGGTGGAAGATGGCTGCCCACTGGCCGCCCTGCCTGCCAAGCCATAAACCTCTAAAAGGCAGAAATGACTTTTTCAAAAGTCAGCGTGGCGCGACGGTCATTTGTAAGGCGAAATCGCCCTAACATCTAGAAGAGCTTGTTTCTAACAATGTATGAAGCTTGTGTACACAAAGGAATCAGAATTTTTTTAATTGTTAAAAAAATTAGAACATAACGGTTTTTTTTTTTTTGGGAACTTTCCGACGGAGAAGTTTCCGACTAATCCTTTTCCGACTTTTTTTAGATAAACTTTTCGTTTTGAATCTTTGTATATAAAATAGGTAATTGATTCATAATTAAAACACAAAAAAATGTATATAGCTGTTTTATAAACCGATAAATATAAGGGAAAAAGTCGGAAAGTTCCTTAGAGATTTGAAAAAATCGGAAAAGTCCCCGTTCGAAAATTCGCTGGCTTTTTTTTCATACCACCGAAAAATCCAGGAAGAGAGCTGTATCTCAAAATGTTTTGGTCCTAGTAGTTCTTTGGTGAGATTGGAAATGAGCCTACTGACCCGTTTCAGTGAAAATTTTCTGCTGAAATATCTGTTACAGCAGATTGAAAACGTTAACACGAAATTGCGAAAAAAAAAATTCAAAATTTACAAAATTGATAATGATTAGTTCAGGGCGTTATTGCCACGTACTCGACCTAGTTGCCAAAGACCACGTAAATTAATGGCTTATTTCTATCTTTTGGCTAATTGGCTTGGCCGCCAAGCCAATGGCTGCCTTTCCAATTCCACATCTGCATACGGCAAAAAATCGGAATACGCCTCTTCCTCTCCCGTGAACAATAAATGAGCGTCTTTCTCAGGTCCCCGCAGTTGCTCCCAGTTTTTGTGCGAGCCGGCGCCAATATCAACGCCAAAATGAGATCCGGAGAAACGGCAATGGCGACGGTCAATTCGCTCGCTTTGAGCTTTTCTAACACTTCGACGCGCTGGCATACCTCCGCCGAAAATGTTGAGCAAGTTAAACAGTACTATCACCCTTGAACTTCTCCATTCTAATCCTCGCAATTTCCGATGGTATAACTATATGCGCGTTTTGATGGAGAACGGCTCGAGGGTCTACGTGCACGACAAGAAAAACCGTAACGCTTTCGAAACCCTCCAAAGGAATACGCCGTTCGCAAAGCCGTTTGTTCTCGGTATGTTATAGAGCTCATTTTTGGCGAAGGATAGTAAAACGGTAGGTTAAATAGGGAAAAATCTTGTTCAGACCGTGGCTACGACACACGGCGTTCCCAAATGGGGTGGGAAGACGTCAAAAAAAAAAATTTTTTTGACCCGAAAATTGAAATCTCAAGTACGCAGCCAAAGGCGATCGAACAAACAAGTTATTAGCGTTTGATACTTAGCGCATTTTATGCGAAGCGCTTACTTTTTTTTGTGAATTCAGAAACTTTGACGCCTCGCTCACCTTCCTTCACCCCAATAGGAATGCCGTGGACAAAAGCGATTTTTCCTTTTCCGAAGAGTAGTGTATTAGAAAGTCCGCATTTGGCGTGTTTGCACATTGCGAATGGTCCATTTCCGCGTTTTTTTTAATTTGCAGTTTTTGTTTTGTAATGAATAAATGATCTAATTAAACTATTTTCTATATATGTAATCCATTTCGATAAGATGTAGCTTTCCGCAAACACGCAAGGAGCACACGCCAAATGCGGACTTTCATCTACAGTACGCTTAGAAAAATGAAACTTCGCCCTTGTCGTAAAACCTTTAGACCTTCGTAGATCTGAAACAAAAAAAAACTTCTACATTTTTTCAAGATACTACGAGCAGTTATTTCTCATTATCTTTTTAGTTCTGCGTATTTTCTGTAGCTTTTCTCGCATAGTTGACTTCTAGACGTTCGAATATCAGTCATACTTCCAAATCTCGCAGAATAGCAAGAAATCGAGAAAAAGACACCACAAAATGATCTTTGATTGCCTATACTTCATTTTCTCAAGCTAGGAAAGTTTTTTCTTTAACGACTTCCGAAAAAAATCAACTAAGTGAATGTGATTCATCATAGATTGGATCCTATGACCTGAACTTCGATTTTTAAAGCTGTGACAGTTATTGCAACTATTTTTGAAGTATAAACTCAAATTTCAGTTGTGAAATCGGCGTTTTCAGGAAACTTCATTACTCTCAAGGACATGTGCGCCGGAGTCGTCGAAAAAAATTATAAAGCCGCATTTTTGAGAAAAAGATTGCCGCCACAATTGTTGGTATACCTCGGTCTTTGAAGTTCGGGCCATCTTCTTCTTGTTCTACCTCATATTTGAGGAAAAATGTCATTCCTTGTTTACTTAATTAATGTTCCTACAGCATTTTTCTCAGTGTCAAAAATCTTGTACTGCCATGTAATTATTTCCTACTGCAATCATATCTAGGATGTACATTTTTGAGCAATCTTTTCATTCTCTGTTTTTCCTTAACTTTCGTTTTCCAAAAGTAACGAAATAAATGTTTCAAGCTCCCAAAACTGACACTTTTTTGATCATTCCATTCATTGTTAGGGATCCAACGACTTTATCTTGGTCGAAAGTGATTGATGTGAATTTGTCCTTTCACAAGAACCATTGTAATACATCCATTATATAATGTCTCTTTTTCGTCTTTTATGTAACTTGGCTTCTTTTTTCTTTCAATTTTTGGCTTTAATAAATCTGGTTCTACGAACCTTTTCGGTACATACAAGAATGACTTACATGAAAGATGTTTTTGCAACGGTATCTCTGACTCTCCAAGTTTTTTTTTATATATTTTTTTTTGCTTTTACGGCTATTTTAGATTTCGCGCAATCCCTTTGAACACGGCAGGAAAAAAATCCGGAACCAAAAACACGGTGGGCGGAGCCAAAACTTCTGCCGTTCCGACGTGACGCCATGGGTAGAGAACGCAAAGCCACGCCCCTTTTTGCGATGGTGAAATGCACTGGTTTTTTAGTTTTTGTGTTTGATTTGATGTTTCCGTAAAAGCTTAATACTAAATGCTTAAGAAAAAATTTTTTATTCTTGTCAAAAAATGTTTCATTGCATTTTTGAAGTTTTTATTTTTTTTTAAATGACGTGTGGTTCAACGAGTTGAAGATTCAAAAGCTCAGAACCTGGCCCCAATGTCGATAATTCTGTTTTCAGAAAACATCACGCTCCAGGACATATGCGCAGAAGTCGTCGAAGAAGAGTACGAAAAAGATTTCTTGCGGAACAAATTTGCGCCACATTTGTTGAGATACCTTGGCTTGTATAGCTGATTCACGGCTGGCTTGAGTCATCAAGAAAAGGGTCCTGCCACGAAAAGAGACGAGACAGTGCCCTGGTTGGTGGAGAGTGCAGACAGGCCACGCCTTTTTGCGTCCCAAGCTAGCCGTGAATCGTCTATATAGTCTGTTCAGATTTTGAATGTCAAGTTGTCGCTCAAGCTCCGCTCATAATGGTGCGATAAACCAATCAGAGAGCGAGCCATCCACAGAGTGTTTTTGAGTGACGTCATTGCACTTGACATTCAAAATCTGAACAGACTATAGAATGAAATTCACAAGAAAAGCTGCCACCTTGTTATATAAATCTTTTATTTTGAAAAAATTTCTTTCCACGTTCATGCTCATTTTAACACTTTCTAATCATTCACAGTTTTTCTTCCTTGTTGTACATCTTGTTTTTTTTTAGGTTAAGTTGTTATTTTTCATTTCTTTACTTCACCCGAGTGTTCCTATATGCATTTGTTGAGCAACTTTTTCACATATTTCTAGACTTTTCGTTTTTTCACGCAAACTTTCGTGTACTAACTGAATAAAAGCTTCGAGCTCTTTAAAATATGAGATTTTTATGGAAACTTTTCAAGCTGTTCGATTCAAACAGGTTATTTGTGTATGAAAGGAAATTGAAAAACTGAAATAAAGTTCTTTAATTAGAGTTGAAGGCGGAATAAGATTGACTATGTAGAGAAAGCGTTCTTTTTTACTTGAAGATGTTCTACTTTTCAGAACCTTTCCTTCGTTTGACCCCGTATTTTTTTAATTTCAGATTTGATCTATTTTTTCGACAATCCGAATGGAATTCGAGATCAAGCCTGATCCTGAACATGAACTCAGAAATTTTCAACTTCTGATCCATAATGCTACCACGGGAAGGAATATACAGAAGATTGAAGTATATGATTTTTGCTGATTTTTGAAGCTTGTTTTTTTAAACTGTTTAAAATAATTTTTTCGACAAACCGTTGTCATGAAATTAAGTTTGAAAAGCTTCAAAAAAATTTTGGCTTGAAAGTTTACTCTAACTGAAACTTTACAGAGTTTGATCAAGGACAAGTCGGATGATTATATCAAAAAGTGTCTCAATATGTTGTCCGACCACAATCCTTTGGTTGAGGCTTGCGAAAGAGGTTTTCACGATATAGTGAGACTTTTCGTGAGTTTTCAAAAAATCTTCCACCCAGTAAGTCTTTTTTAGGTTCGGTTGGGGGCTGAGCCCTTGTTTTCGTTTTGTAGGAAAAGCCACCTTACAGCTCTGGAAATCGCCGTCAAAAGACTTGGTTCTCTGGATGTATGGAAATTTAGCGAAATTGTTTTTTTTTTAATGTTTGTAATTTGAGGTGCTCCGAGCTATCGTCGAAGCAACGGATTTTGATTTGAAATTGGCTTCCGAAAGAGTAGAAATACCTCTTGTTTTCTTAGCGTGTCAAAGCAGCAATTTGAAAATGGGTATTTGAACTATTTAGTTATTGGAAGTTTTGAAATTTTTTTCCAGTAAATTATCTTTGTGAGCACGGCTTGAGTGTTCAAGATCGCGACAGGGAAGGTTTGACCTGCCTTATGAAGCCAGAGTTCTACAAAACGGAGGAATCGGTTTATCCAAATTTTTATTTTCAAAAAATTCATTTCAGGAAAGAAATTTTAGGTTGAAGTGTTTCATGGACTCTGACATACTGGAAAGGTCGATGAAAATTCAAAAAAAAAAGCCGAAAACTTTGATAACGGCTATAGTCTGTGTGCCAAGACTTGTAATTTCACCGAACGATATTCCGCTCTTCCGCTGCGTCGCGAAGCGTCTTTTGCGAGCCTCGGTCTCGCTTTGAATTGTTTCTCATTTCTGATAGATGGACTGTTCCTCTAAGAACACGTGTTGGTCGAGTTTTTAAATAAAATTTAAAAATTAAAAAGCGGTCGAGAACGCAGCGGAACATTGGAATGTCGTTCGATGAAATTCCAAGTCGTGGTACACAGACTATATAAATATTTCGTGCAGTTCCTGAATCATTTTCAAAATCAAATCTTTCAATTCGAGCTGAAATTTGAATACTTTATGTTGAACGCAATAGTTAAAACTGAGTTTCAGCGAAACGTCTTCAAATATTTGGTTGAGCATGGCTTATCAGTCGACGCCACGACGACCGATGGTCAGGATATATGTTCAGAATCAAGAAAATAAGTCTAATTTTCAGGACAAACGGCGCTTCATTTCGCTGCAAAGGCTAAGAATTACCATCTCGTTCAACTTTTGATTGATTCTGGCGCAAAATTGAGCCCTGATAAACACGGATCTTCTCCTCTCATTGCGACGGCACTTTTGACCACTTTCGAAGACCCTGATGCGAGTTTTTCGACGGAAACAGTACTATTTAAAAAATTCTCTTTTTATAACTGTTTGAAAAGTTTTCATAATTTTTGGTTCAAAAAAATTACATTTTTATAAATTTACCGATTCGTTAACCGGAAGTTGGCGAATGACTTGAAACGCGTGTTAAAAATATTATTTGATGATTTTTAAAAACGTTTGCAGAGACCTTCTTAGGAAATGTGTGTTCTGAGCTTGTTACCTGTACACGAAAACGCTAAACAAGGCCAAAATTTCTAAAAATGAAAAGATGTTCTAGAGGGACATTTTCGAACTCCTGTTGAACTACGCCAACGATGAGAAAACGAGGAACGACGCCTTGTTGCTTAATGCTGCGACCATAATTATGGAAGGATCTTTCAATTATCGCCTCAAACTTTACAATAAAGATGATAAAAGTCCCTCCAACTACCTGAAAAGCGTGTTGGAGGCGGATCTTTCAGAAAAGGTTGGAAGAGAAAAAAAAATAGTTCAACTCAATTCGCTCAGAAAGAAGAGATTGATGAAGATATTGAACCAAACCCGGCATACGACTCTCTGTGGGAAGCGCGTTCCTACAAAGAATTTGACGAGGCTGAAGATTTTTGGAGGTTCGAAATGATGCAGGTTCGAGATGATTTTAGGTTTTGCTATTTTAGTTTCAAAAATTGCTCATATGGTATATATTTATATTAAATTTTTCAAACAATCGTTTCACCATCATATCCAGTTAGTCTGTTCAGATTTTGAATGTCAAGCAGCTAACTCCACCCCCAAGGCTACAATATCTTTCGCGTCAATATTTTATCTACAGATGACGATGGCCCTTTAATAAGGCTGCATTTTTGACTTCATTTCCTATCTTTTTGATCAAAAAAGATCAAAATTAGTCCCGCGCGGTAAAACATCGACGCGAAAAGCTACCGTCTCAGCAGGGGCAAAATTAGCTGCTTGACATTCAAAATCGGAACAGACCATATTTCGAGCAACTTCAAAATTTTCTCGATTAGATATTTCTGAATAGTAAGTTCGTATTAATATAAAGGCGTCATTAGTTACGAACTTTCAGGATTTTTTTTCTGGCTCGGTTAAAAGTGTTGATTTTTCATTGAACGGCGAAGTTTTAATACTGACCGAGGAACTGTTCAAAAAAGAAAACCCAAAACGCAATAATTTTATTTTGACGCCCTTGATCATTTTTAGTGTTTGATCATCCGGGAAAGGATTCTCGGCCCGGCTCATCCAGAAATTCGAACCTCATTGTACCGACTTCTACAAAACAAAACCGGAATACATCGTGTTGAAATGTTCGTTTTCGTTTCACTGGATAGAATCATTCAATTTTGTCATCGTCTATGTATAAATTCTCTATGAGATGCTCATGAAACTCAATTTTTTTCAACTTTCATTTCAATAATTTTCAGAAGCGACGCCATGCTACTATACACTCTTTCGCTTTATCACCGGTATCCAAAAAATGTTTAATTGAAAAGTATTTTTTAGATATGAGCCTGAGATCTCGTGCGATCTCACCAGAATCTTCGACTTGAATTATCGTCGTGTCCAAGATTTGCCCGCTGGGTGGGCTTCTGTCAAACAAAATCGACCAGTTCTGGACTTCTTGATCGACTTTTTTGATGATATCTGCCTCGCTTTGGAGAGGGTTCGTTTAAAAAAAAATTTTGTTTGCTTTTTAAGCCGAGATATAAATTTTTGAAGGTTTGAGTGACAAAATTGACCCAAAATAAGGAAAATTCGATATTTCGAGAAACTATAAGGGTTGAGAAAATCCCTTCAGTCTATAGGAATTTGCTGAAAATAAGTATTTAGCTGATTCACGGCTAGTTTGAGACGCTAAGGGGCGTGTCCTGTCTGCGCTCTCCACGAGCCAGGCGCTATCTCTTTTATTATCGTGTCAGGACCCTTTTTTTGATGGTTAAAGCGAGCCGTGAATCAGCTATACTTTCAAAGATTCTGATTTGAACTCATTAGAAACTTTTTTTGCCTCAATCTGTGGTCTGCCTAGTTTGAAGCTTTCTAACTCGATCAAAAGGAGAAATCCAAAAAAAAGTTTATTAGGTCGCAAAAAAGTTGTTTCGAAGTTCTTTACAGCGAATTTCCAAAAAATTCTGGAAGTTGAAAATTTCAACTTGAAATATTAGAACTTTCCTTTTTTAGTAATATAAAGGAAATAAAAAAACTTTTTTAGTAATATAAAGAAATTTAGGTGGTATGAAAAAAAGACCAGCGAAAATACAAACGGCGTCTTTTCCGATTTTTCCATATCGCTAGGGAACTTTCCGACGGCCACCTTCCGCCGAATCTTTTTCCGACTTTTTTTCTCGATAAACTTTTCGTTTTGAATCTACCTAAAGTAGACTAGTTATCCATGATTAAAACACAAAGAAATAGGAGAAAATAATGTTAATAGATGTCTTATAAACCGAAAAATATAAGGGAAAAAAGTAGGAAAAAGATTCGTCGGAAAGGTGGCCGTCGGAAAGTTCCCTGGCGATATGAAAAAATCGGAAAAGCCACCGTTTGAATTTTCGCTGGTGTTTTTTTCATACCACCGAAATTTAGGTTCGAAGGTGCTTTTGAAAATCTAAACATAAATTTTACTGTTAATAACTTTATTCTGAGCGATTTTGCAGAGTTATCAAGAAAAATTGAACGATCCCTATAACTATCTGGTACGTCTTCCTGAAGCTGCGATTAGCATTTATCAAAAGGTTTCTGTGTCTAATTTTTTTCAATACCTTTTTATTTTGTTCAATGCATATTGAGCTTCAAATTGTAATAAATACAGTCTCAAGTTTGGATTTCTAGCAACTAAATTTTTTTCAACAGATCAAAGACGAGGTTCCGTCTCATAGCGAAAAAACTGATCCAGCCGTCGTGCTTGACGTCAGTTTCTTTTTTCTTCACGTTTTTATATTTATTTTCAGCTTTCTCGTTTCTCCTCCATCGTCAACCTTCTCAAGTTCCCGCTGTTCCATTTGAAGAAAATCATCGAGTTTTGATTCATTTTTTTAATTTTGAAAGCTTTTAATGGAATTCTACGATTTTCTAATGTTGCTTCAAGCACTGAGTATCCCTTGAAAGTTTTTCACAAATTTTTAGATTTGTCGCGCGAGAAAAGTCTTATTATTTTGCTGATGAGGTTACTGGTCTCGCAGTGGAACTTTTGAACCGAAACCGGAGCAGTTTTTTACGCTGATCCCAAATCTAAGAGTCAAAAATGCCGAGGAGGTCCGTGGAAAAGATTATGAACACTTGAAGTTCAACAAATCATTATTCCTGTTTGAACTTTTTTTTGAAAGGTCTCTTCAAAATTTTCCAGTGGAGTGCTAGGTATTTATGTTGAAATAGGTCTTTTTCGATGTTTCTCATGTCTGTAATATAGTCAGTGTGCCAAGACTTGAAATTCCACCGGACGACATTCCGCTGTTCCGCTGCGTGCGTTCGCGAAGAGTTTTTCGAATCTAGGTCACGCTTTCAATTGTGTTGGAGCATAACGCTTATATTAAGCTGATTCTAGAATGTTCTATAGTATTCTATAGAACATTCTAGAATCAGCTTAATATAAGCGTTATGCTCCAACAAATTGACTTTTATTGCTGTGGTAGCGCAAGAAAGTAGAAAACCTTGATAAAAGGAAAAAAAAGTTTAAGCGCGGCCAAAGTTCGCAAAAGCGCCAGCGGCACAGCGGAATGTCGTTTGGTGGAACTCCAAGTCGCGGTACACAGGCCATACTTCATTCGCAGATTTTGACCAAGGATTCGTAATCAGCGTGGGAAGCTGCATACAATGACCTTTTGAAAAATTTGAAAAAAAAGGCCCCAGGCTTCAGAACGCCTTTTAAAGTGACTACTTGAGCTTTACTAACTAGGAAACTACTCGGACTCGGGTACGCGGATCGAGTTCAAATTTTAGTGGTTTATAGACCTAAGTCGGAATACTTGAAAACAAGAGTGAATATCTGTTAAACCCAATAGAGAACTGAGAAAAAATTAGTAGAAAATGTGAAAATTAGGCCTGAAAATGTTCAGAATACTGCTTTTTACCTTATTTTATATTTTAATACAATCGTCTTGAATGATCCGGCTATGATATACTTTAAAAAAAATTTTTCCAGCCAAAATAAGGAGGAAAGCAGAAATTTGATAATTTTCAAGCCTAAACTGTTCATTTTTAAAAAGCTTTTTCTCAGAAGCCTATGGGGTTTAGCAGATAATCTCTATTGTTTCCAAGTACTCTTACCCGGGTCTACAATCCACCAAAGATTCAACTCGAAAAGCGTACCCGAGTCCGAGTAGTTCCCTAGTAAGTTTCTTTTTCTAGAAATCCTGAATTGATTCCGGTTTTCGCAAGCGCCGGCGCCAATGTCAACGCCAAGAACTACGATAACCAAACGGCTCTGGCCTCAATGTTCTACTCCCGTTTCAAGCGTCGTCCTGAAACCGATTCCGATTCTGATGATGAGGACGACGACTCGGATGATTATTACGATTATGATAGCCAGTGTGAAGATGAATATGAAGACGACTTCGATCTTCTAAGATATTCGGACAGTGATTCTGATAGCATTGAAGAAAACAATTATTATGCAGATGATGTAAATTTTGACAGGTAGATTTCCGTTTCATGTGTTTTTAACGCTACCGTTATAAAATTTTTAGCTTAAATTTCGTATTTTAATGAAAAAAATTAAATATTCAGATTCCGCTATTTAAGCTATTAGGTCGCTATAGCCCATTCCGCGCCAGATTATCACGTTTTTTCGCCAAAAATACCGTATACCAAATTAGGTCAAAACTGAGCATTTTCCCTTCAAGACCTTTCCTTTTTTGCTGTCTTTTAGCAGTTTTGTTGAGCAAAAGGTAGCTTTTTCTTTTCTGTTCATTTAAAATGTGACCGCGGAACGCACTATTTTGTTAATTTTGCATCATCATTTTTGAACTCTTATTTTGCATTTTCCGATGGTGGGTCTCTGTACAACTGCTTATCGAAAACGGCTCGAGGGTCTTCGTCCGCGACAAGACAACTCGTCGCGTCTTCCGGCATCTACAGAAACATGAAGACGTCGAAGATCTTTTCGTTCTTGGTTTTTTTTTCTTCATATCAGTCTTTAAAAGTTATTTTTTTTTTTAGGAAACTACATCACGCTCCAGGACATGTGCGCAGAAGTCGTCGAAGCAACTTACAAAAAAGAATACTTGCAGAAGAAATTGCCGTCGCATTTGTCGAGATACCTCGGCCTGTAAATCGCCATATGTTACCCGTTGGTCCTCTTTTTGAAAGAATTCTGAATTTACTTGTGTTTGGACATTTCCTTCACAATTTTTCCCCTCTTGGATTTTACGGCGATTTTTTTCCTTCCAGACTTCCTGTATTTATTCGTTGACTTTCTGTTACAGATTAATTTTTTTCTCAAAGAGTGTTTTATCGAATGAATAAAAAAATTTCAAGCTTCAAGTAAAGAATTTTTTTGAAAATTAATATTCAACCTGTTTTATCCAATGAAGTTATCTGTAAATGGCATCTTTAAAGGTGAATTTTACGCGCGAATTTGAAATTTTCGTAGAAAATATCCAAATATTTCCAAAATTTCGAGTTCGCGCGTAAATGAATCTCTTACGATACACCGTTGTAAGGGCTCAAATTTTCTGCATTTTCGCAAAATTTCAGTTTTGAAATAATTTCAAACGCATAACGCATCAATTTTGAAATCGCCGAAATTATTTCGAACAAGGAACAAATTTTGTGAATTTCTCTTTTGCGGCTTTTGTCTCATGAAAAACCCAAGCAAAACTGGAAGCTCTATTTTTGTTCAAGTGAAATCTTCAATAGAAAAATATGGACCTAGTTTTTTTGTTCTTTTTTTCTTACAAATATTAAGTTATATGTTTTTTTTTCAGTTGTTTTGAGTTATTCCAAAGTAATGATTTCCGACCCGCACTGGACTCGATCTGATTCTTCTGATGACAAAGGCTTGAGAAAAGAGTGGCCGCTTTTCATAGAATGCGAACGAGGCGACCTCCAAAAGGGTACTATTTCAAAAAATTTTAAATTTTAAACGGTTTTTAGTGAAGGAGCTCTGTGAGAATGGCGCTAATGTTAACCAACGCAATGACGAGGGCTTGACCTGTTTGATGGTTCCTGATTTTTCCTTTTGGAGGTCGAAAGAGGCGGTTTCTATTTATTGAAATTACGCGGCTCACAAGGATCTTCCAGGAAGCAATCTTCAGATATCTGGTCCAGCAAGGCTTATCAGTGGACGCTGTAACCTCGAATGGTCACTGAAAGCGTTGTCTGTTAATAAAAGGAAGTTTATGAATTCAGGACGAAGTGCGCTTCATTTTGCAGTTGAAGAAGTTAATTATTATTTGGTGAAACTACTTATTTCTGAAGGCGCCAAAAATTTTCGTGATGAAAACGGAGAAACTCCACTTTTTAAAGCAGCCTTGAGGGCACCACGGTGTGATGTCTCTGTAAGCGAACATTTCAGAAGTGAAATTTGAATTTCTATTCACATTTGGGCGGTGGAACATTTTTAGATTCATTCCAAAAACGATTTGTAAACTCAGAAAAAATGTGGGAATTTTTTTAAAATTTTTTCAGAACGATATTTATCATCTCCTGATGAATTATGTTGAAGATAAGAAGGTGAAACAAGACGCAGTACTTCTCAGAGCTGCGGTGAACTATATCCGTGATCCTGGAAATCAAAGTCTTAATGAGTTTGCAATGACGTTAGTGGCAGCCCACAGTTCTGAGCAGGTTGGTTTTAAATACAATTTTGTTTTTTCAAATAACTTATTGAGAATTCTTCAAGTTTTGATTTGCTAGTGAAATGGTTATGGATAACCAGGTTCAGAAGAATTCTTTTCGTGCAAACTTTTCGGGCTTGATCAGTTCAAAGTGACGGCGCTTCAAAGTATCAATGAATTAGTCTTAAAAATTTTCTCATATTATCTTGAAAATTGAGCAGTTTTCGTGTGCCTGCGTCTCTCTGTTCCCACTTCGCGTTAAATCGCAAACCGCTACTCCCTGACGTCATCCCTATGACATCATCTTCATTTGCAAAATTCGCACACGCAGCCATATCATTTTATTCATTTTTTACGTTCCAATTTATAAAATTAGATTCGACGTGAAAACTTTTCCGGTCACATGAGAAACAGAAAGATATCACACTTGAAAATCCCCTTTTGATCGGAAAACTTTTTCATTCTTTTATTTTCTTACTTTTTTTAGAAACCTTTTAAAGGTTTGGAATAATCCGAGGCGTCGAGGCCCACGCTTACGCATAGAATGCTCCTTTAAAATTTTTTCTTTTTTTTTCACATATTTTTTCGCTAAGCGTATCAAGTTTGCAAATCGTTTAGAGCTATCAGGTAGTGTTATTAGTGTCCACGTTTCAAAACTAAATGCCTTTTATGTCAAGTATTCATTTATTTGACGAATTTTTCACTGTGGCCCAGTTTTTTCGAAGCGAGCCACAGTCGGCTTCGCGCTATGCGCGCTCCGCCTCCGTGTGAAGCCTTAAAACTAAGCCTATTTTCTTAAGTAAGGCATGAACCTGTAGGCGCAGTTTTAACGCAAAGGCGCAATTCAGGCTCCTCCCATTCTTCAATTTTTTCAATCTCAATTTCAATTCATATCAATTTATTCAGTCTTCAGAGTAAGTTGAAGAAAATCTCTGCTGAATCATGGTATAATCGAAGAGTTAGTCGTCGGCGCGGGTGACGGTCCACAATCGTTGTCGAATACGTCCCGGCGTGACAGCTAGCGTTGGGAAATAATGTGGGCCCGCTGGTAGTACCAGCGAATAAACTGCTTCACCATGTTGGAACAGTACAGCGCCCAGCTTGTCCAGGGCTAACGGGCGTCGGAATATTATCCCATGAGAGAGCGGCAAAGAGACCGACCAGTCGACGTGATGAAATGAGATAATAATAATCTGCTGAATGACGTTCACGTGAAAGAAATGAATATATAGCCAAACATTTCGATTACGCTTATTTCTAGTGTTACGAATGGTGTCATGAAATGACGTCAGGGAGTAGCGGTTTGCGATTTAACGAAAACTCTCTGTTCCCTCATCAGCGAGCTCACAGAAAAGCTAAAATAGCGCGTCAACATGAGAGAGTCCTCGAGAGAAGAGGATAGCGCAGAGAAGTCCCGCCCTTTCAAGTCGCAAAAAAACTGACTATTTGTAATAATGAAAGATTCATTCAAGATCAGGATTATAGGGAAGTGACGACGAGGAAGAGGTCGAACTGAATCCGGCCTACGATTTTCTTCGAGAAGCTCGCTCTTCGGACGAATTTGATGCAGCTCGAGATTTGGAGAGATTTACCAGCCTACAAGTTCTTTATTAGATTGACTGGAAAATATCAATACGTGAACAGAAAAAAGAACAGATCAAAATTTGTATGTATTCGGATAAAAATGGTCGCATGTGCTTTCAAGATAACTACAATATAAGTTTTTTCTTTTTATTTATCGAAATTTCATCTCCAAAACCATCTGAAAATTGAATTCGATAAACAGATCTTCCTATACATTTCCCATTTTAAGAGGGGACCATTTGTACTTTTTTTGTTTTTGGGTTCACACGCGCTTGAGTCTCTAAACAGTCAAGACTCAGAAAAAAACGCATCATTTTTTTTTTCTAGTGCTTCATCGTCATGGAAAGAATCCTCACGCAGCGTCATCCAGACATTCCGGGAATGCTTCATGGCTACTTTTCCTATGGAGCCTGTAGAAATTTCCACGATCCTCGGTTTGCGTTGGAATTCATTTGAAAAATAACGTTATTTGGTCAAAAAAAATTTTATTGATTTTCAACAACGTTTTTTTCGAGCCTTTCTTCTTCATTTTCAGAAATGTTGCGCTCTTACGCCACGTGGTCTTCCTGGACCAAAAGTGATTTCTTATATTTTTTCATGTTTCGATTTGAACGCTTAAGATACGCAGAACCGTTCTCGGACACGTTATTTTATGTCCTTCGAGATGTCTTCGAACATGTTATCACTTGGAAAAATCGTTTTTCATCAGAGGGTTACGAAGAAATACCACCTGAAGTCGTCGAGTTGACTAAATTTTTGTTCGACCAGACTTGCTGTGCCTTGGAAAAGGTTAATAGTTCGTTTGAAGAGAAAAAAAAAGAAGTTTTTGATATTCAGGCTCACAGGGAAGTCATGAAAAATGGCGCAAGATCGTGGAAATGTGTACGATTTGTCCGACTTCCCGTGGCTCTATTTGCTTCGGTTTATGCTTGTGATTGTTTATAAGATGAGGAAAAAAAAAAACAGATATCAGAAAATATAAACTCAAAGTGATCGAATAAAGTTTCATGAATAGACTTTTCAAAAATACTGTTCTTTATAAAGTTTTTTGATCTACTTTAGCGGATCTTTTTTGGTTTTTCGTCCATAACTTCGGCAAAAATAGGCATTTTGACCTGAAATTCAAACCAATAGAGAAAAAAATGATGTTATTGACAGTTTGAAAAAAAGTTTTCAACCGATTCAAAAAAATTTCAAAAAAATTATATAGAGAATCATTGGGATCTTCTTCCATTTGCTTTTTACGAAATTTTTGGGCCTAAAGAATCTTTTTCAACAACAAGATTCTTCGAAGTTTCAGGTCAAAAAAACCGTTTTAAACAAAGTTATAAACCAAAAAAATATTTAATCATTTTCGCTACTGTGTTTATTTCATTTTAGATTCGACATTTCGGCTGCGAAATCGACGATAAAGAGAAAATGAAAGTCGTCGGTTTTGACGTCAGTTTAGAAACTTGCATTTTCAGACTTCTACATCGAAAGTTATGTTCAGGTTCTCCGGTTCGTGAAAGCCAGCAAACTACTGCACGTTCCCCTTTTCCATTTAGAAACCTTTTCCCGGTTTTAACTTTTCATAATCAACAAAAAAAAAAAAATTGATTCAGCTTGCCTTTTTTGGTCCCATTTTTCGTCCAAGCCGGCGCGAATATCAACGAAAAAAAAGTCGACGGACGGACGGCGCTCGCTGGACATCTCTACTTTTGTTTCAAAAAGGCAGCGCGCACGTCTGAGTTTGCCAACAACTTCTTTGTGTCCCCACACTGTTTCTTTCAAGCCGCTGGGATCTTGTACGGAAATTGATTTCATGCGGAGCGCGCCTTTTCGTTCGCAGCCATGAAGATCGCCAAGTTTTCCGCCTTTTGCGACCAGGCACGATGAAACGTTATTCAATGAGCCTTGGTGAGCTTTTTTTGTGAAATAGTCGTTTCTCACTGAGCAGTACTCTGACATGGGGCGCCAAAAAATCGCCACATCTCTGACACACACTATTTCGTTGTTGTCTAGCTGCGAGAAAACGACGAAATAGTGGAGGTGAGAGAAACAGTTGGGGCGCCTCAAGTCAGAATATCTGATTCGAGCCGCTGTGAAAAAAAGAAATTGAAAATACTTATAGAGCCTAAGGAATCCAGAGCGGTCCCTATAGGGGCCCTCAAAGGGCCGCCTCTCGGAACCGTATTACCAACCCCTATAGGGTCCACTAACGTTTGCAACAGTGGCCCCTATAGGGGACATGCTCGTCGATAATTTTCATGAACTCTATGCGAAGAAGCATTTCCATACGAAAAACTAAAAAAACCTTTTTCGAAAAAAATTTAACGGCCCCTATAGAGACCACTTAACTTTTAGGGGCTATGGGGTCAGATCCTAAACCCCTGTAGGAACCCCATTAATTTTGGTGGTATGAAAAGTACACCAGCGAAAATGCAAACGGCGACTTTTCCGATTTTTTCATATCGCTAGGGAACTTTCCGACGGCCACCTTTCCGACGAAATTTTTCCGACTTTTTTCCTTTATATTTTTCGGTTTATAAGACATCTATTTATTTTTTTTTTCCCTATGTATTTGTGTTTTAATCATGAACCAGCTACCTACTTTATATAGAAAGATTCAAAACGAAGATTTTATCGAGAAAAAAAGTAGGAAAAAGATTCGTCGGAAAGGTGGCCGTCGGAAAGTTCCCTAGCGATACGAAAAAATCGGAAAAGTCGCCGTTTGATTTTTCGTTGGTGTTTTTTTCATACCACCTTAATTTTACCCCTATACGGACTAATTTTTCGGCCCCTATAGAGACTGTTTTTACTCATAACCCTTGTAGGGACCACTCTAAACATCCGAAGAGAGGCAGCACATCTTCCGGACGCTTCCAAGTGATTGAATGACCACTCAAGTGATTTTCGCGCCTCTTTAGTGTCAGTAAGCTGGAGCAAGCTTGTAGGTGTTGATGAGATGTCGCGTATGTACCGTTTTTTTTTTTTGGAAAAATTTACTTTTTTTGCCATTTTCCACTTTTGCGGCATAAAGGCGATTTTTTTTTCAAAAAGGAGTAATAATAAAAAAAGAAAAGTAATATAAAATCTGAAAAAATAAAACTATGAGGAAACAGTGGCTTCAGGCGAATTGATAACGCTGAAGGACATGTCCGCGGGAGTCGTTGAGGAGATCTACTCGGCAAAATACCTGGCACAGGTGCTGCCACGAAATCTGCGCGAGTACCTCAGTGTCCACAACGAAAAATACAGCGACAATAATTGCCCTTGCTGGAAGACCAATTTCGAAATCTCAATATTATAAGTTCTCTTATTCCGCCGCATTACAAAAAATTATCATTTTTTATTTCTTGTTTTTCACTTCAAATCTTTTTCGTTTACATTTTTGACTACGAGTCGGACATGCTTAACTTTTAACGCTGCTTCTCGGTTTTTCTGGACGAAAGTGTTACGTTTCCTTTGTTCGACTTGCCCTATGATTTTTCTCAGTAACATTGATCTATGGTCTTCAAACTTATGAAATTCATTTTTATTTGTCTCATTCTTTCAATCCATCGCTTCCATTATTTCTTATTGAACAAAACGTTGGGAAAGTTTTCCCATTTCACGCTCACATTTCGACATCTCACCCGCGCACTTTCTTCGCCGTTATGTTATTGTACTTTTCGAATCATTTTAATGTCTTTCCCCTTTTTCTTTCCTCGAAGGTTCTCTGTATTGTCTGCGAATTTTTTTACTTTTTCTATTTTACCATCCTCTCTTACACAAATAAGTAAATATTTGAAACTCCCGATATTTTTTTCATATTTTTTGAGTTATTGATTCGTTTATTGATTCAACAATTTATCTTTTTGGGTACTTATATAACAGATAATCGGACGAAGTATTTGAAAGAGATAACATGCAAGAACGTTCAGTGCAAATTAAAACGAAAAGATCATTTTTACAGATTTTTTTTTACTTATTTCGCTTTTCAGTGATGTGGACATCGATAATGGCATTTGAGTATGATCCAAACTTTTTATTCTTCGATACGAGACTCATGAAGGCTATACGAAGTATGGGAGGGTTCTCTGGCGAACGCAGCCATCTCCTTTTCAGACTGTGCGAAAATAGCGATTTCGAAAGAGGTTTGATGATTTGAATATGAATAGTTGTTACAAAAAAGACCTTTTTTCAGTGAAGTCTCTTTGTGAGAGCGGGACGAGTGTTCGCCAACGCAATGCTAATGGAAAGACGTGTCTGATGATTCCTGACTTTTTCACGTCTTGGAACTCGGAACGTTCGGTTTCTTTTCCTCGACTTGTTCGTCCTAATACAGTTTTTCAGCTCCCGATTTTCAAGTATCTCATCCAGAAAGGCTTGTCAGTTGAAGAAAAAACTGTGACTGGTTAGTTGAAACTTTTTTTTTGAACTGATGAAAGTACTCACAGTGTAGTGCACGTAATTGAAGGAATTTTCCAAAAAAATTAGTTATAAAAAAAAATAACGCATAGGGTGGAAAAAGGCCCCATAGAAAGGTTCCTTTAAGGGTGACAAAAGTTCTTTTTTCTGCCTTTTTGCGCCATTTCATCGGCGCTTTTGCATCATTTTCACTGTCTCCCCCTTTTTTTTTACCATTTCTTGGGCCTTTAAAATCCCAGAAAGATTGGAAAGCTCGATGAAGGGTGTATTTTTGCTGCCTTTTTTGAGCATTTCCCTCTCAGGAGCCTTTTTCCACCATTTCTTCACCATTTTCCCACCCTTTTTGCTGCCCCTTTCTTTCTTCACCTTTTCTCTGGCCTTCTAGATTTCACTCAAAGAAGAAAAGGTTGCAAAAATGGCCCTTTTTTTTTTTGCCATTTCGGACTTTTCCTGAGTTGGCAAAATGGGGGACCCTCGTTGCCATTTTCTAACCATAAAAGTTTCTTGATTTTTATCCATCGTTTAAGTTTTGCTACAAAATTTTCAATAAGATTTTGAAATTCTCGAACTTGTTAATTTTTCAGGACACACTGCGCTTCATTTCGCCGTGGAAAATCGCAACGTGCATTTGGTGAAGCTTCTCACCGCGGAAGGCGCCCGAAACTGTCCTGATGAGAATGGAGAAACTCCGTTAATGAAAGCTGCTTTGCTTTCCTCGGACTACGGCTCTGTAAGAAAACTAAAGCCTTATCTGAACTAAACTTATTTCTAATTCAAGATTCTCCAAACGGAATCCGCTCCGGAGATTTTCAACCACTTGATGAATTACGTTAGAGACGAGAAGGAGAAAAATGAAGCCAAACTGATCCGGGCTGCCGTAACTTATCTGGAAATGCCTGATGTGATGAGTCTGGATGGCTTCAAGTCGGAATTGACAGCGGCAAATAAGTCGAAACAGGTTTTTTTTTTTTAACTTTATAAAAATAATTTTTTGCCCTTACAGAAAATTTCCGCTAAGAAGAGAGTAAAAACAAATCCTGCGTATGATTCTCTCCGAGAAGCTCACTCTCTGAAGGATTTCGAGACGGCCAAAAATTTGAAGAGATTTGCCACCATGCAAGTATGAAATAAAGATAATTTTTCGCGTATTTTGAAATTCGGGTTTTGAGGTATTATGTCTTCTTGTGGACCTTTTGTCCATTTTCGAATATCGAAATTCTACAAAAAGCCTGTATTTTTTTATTAAAAACCCCGCAGTGAACCCCGAATTAGGTGGACTTCTCGTGAATGTTTTTGCCCCCCCCCCCTCTCCAAAAAAAAGAATGTTTTTTTGGGTCAATTGGTCGTAAGAAAAAATTTTTTTTTCGAGTCACTGTTATAAAACTTAGCATTGAACTATGGATAATTTCACTATTTAGAAACTTAAGTACTCCGGAGTGGTTCCTTTATGGGCAACCTTAAGGACCCTTGAAGAATCTCCTCTAGGGACCACGTACCGATCCCTACAGGGTAATTAAGGTTTGCAAAAGTGGTCCCTATAGGGGACATGCTTATAGATAATTTTATGAACTCTATGTGGAGAAGCATTTTTATGCGAATAAAAAATAAGAGTTTTTTGAATAAAATTGAAAAACCCCTTCAGGGACCACTTAAGCTTTAAGCGATAAGGGGGCAGTCCCTGAACCCCTATAGGGATCGCCTTGATTATACCCCTAAAGGGATCACTTTTTTGGCTCCCATAGGGGCTCTTCTCCCCCCTCACCCTTATAGGGATCACTCTTAAATTTCTAAGTATAAACCGTTTCGAAATTGCGTATGGGATAAGTGCCTTAACAGGCGCTTAAAGCAAAACATGGTGCGTCCCTTGTTACACTGCGGGGTGCCCCATCACTTTTATCATAAAGTAACGCGGCATCCGCTGCTCAGCAAAGATGGCGTGCGGTGTATTCTGCTTTTTTTGCACTCTGATGAGTAATCCGGGTCTGCACCGTGCTATCTCGATGATTTTTTGATCCTTTACAGGTGCATAAGTGCTTCGAAACAGTGCTTTGAGCGTGCGGCGCCAGAGCTGCGCCAAAAAAAAAATCGAAAGTTCCGCACCCGGGTGCAAAAAAAGCAGAATGCACCGTGCACCATTCTGGCTGAGTAGGAAGGCGAACCCTAGGCTCCGCCCCTATAGATTTGCTCTATGCAGAACCATGGCTTCACATTAATTTTGTCCCAACTTGGTATTTTGAAGTAAATTGGTTTTATGAAAAAAAGCGAATTTTCAAACGGCGGCTTTTCCGATTTTTTCATATTCCGTCGGAGAAGTTTCCGCTTTTAACCACATATTTTTTATAGAGAATCTCACAACTTCGTATCGAAAGTTTGACTTACCATTTAAAATTCTCCAAGAAGACATTAATATCTCAAGCTGGATATCTAGCTAACCGAATTTTTTCAAACGTCCCTCTCTTTGCTCCTACTTTTTTTTTTCCAGTGCTTCATCGTCTTGGAAAGAATCCTCAATGAGCGGAGTCCAGGGCTCCGTAATACACTGCTGCGATACGTGGAACTCTCAAATATTACCGTTTTCTCTGGGTTCGGGTTTGAAATATATACTGTTGGTTTAAGTTTCTGGAAAAGCAGCAAAAAATTTTTTTCGAGAATTTGATGACATGACCTTGATCCTAGTACGAGAAAAAAGTTTTAGCTTTTCTTGGCACATTTTACGGATTTTTCCTTCTCTTTGTGCTCATTCATCAAAGGTTCATGTTTTCAGCACTTGAAAAAAAATAATTGAATAAAAAGCAATTATTGTAATAACCTGATATTCCATCGTTAACTGTGAAGGTTTTGAAAGAGACTCACTACAACAGATGTTTTATACGAGAAATTTGTCAAGAAAGTTCGTTATTTGATGGTAAAAAACTTTTTTTTTTGTTTATCTGATGATGAAAAGTCCGTTTATTTGATGGTGAAAATTAGAAAATTAGCCGATTTCCTGCTTTTTTTTTATGTCGCTAGAGAATTTTTTGACAACTTTTCGAATTGTGACGGACGGAGAATGAGCCTAGAAATTTTAAAATATCTTTGTTCTATTAAAAAAAATTTTTTCATATTCAGATATGCTGCGCTCATTCGCCACACGATTTCTCTGTATCAGAGGTGATATTTTCCGATTTCCGTAACTATTTGTATTTGTTAAGATACGGTGACCCGCTGTCGGACTCGTTGTTTGCAATGATTGAAAAAGTCTACCAATGGGTTACCGGCTGGGAATTCCATTGTCCGGCGGTCGACGAAAAAGATCCGCCGCCTCAAGTCGTCGAAATGGCCGAATACTTGTTTGATCAGATTTGCTGTGCCTTGGAGGAGGTTACTTTTATCTCTGGAATGAAATACGCTCATTTTCGGGTTTTAGGCTCAAAAAGAGGGATTCACGAGCTGCTCGAGAAACTCGGAGTGTATCCGATTCGTTTTGCTCGCCGTGAATCTATTCCTGAAGGTTCTTGTTCAATAACGTTTAACATGTACAGAAGCGAGTAGAGTTAGAGGGAAGGCGGGCACGCCCCGGGTGTCTCTTCTCGTTTTTTGTTCATTTTTGTGCCCGCAGGTAGAGAAAGCGGAGCTGTAGAGGAAGTTTATTGTATTGGTGCGCCAGAACTAAAAATAATAAACAAAGGTGTTTAAATAGGCTAAGAGGGAGGAATCCCGAAGACTTTGGAATGTTTCAGAAAAAAGGTGAAGTTATATAAGGTAGAGACATACATGGACAAAGTCTGAAAGGCTGGAAAGTTGCTTCATAAAAATGATCCTAGGGTGACAAAGAATCCTTTTTTGCTACCTTTTTTTCCCTCTTTCCACCATTTCTTGAGCCTTCAAAATACCAGAAAAAATGGAAGGCTTGATAAAGGGATCCTTTTTGCTGCCTCTTTGCTGCTTGTTTGCGGCCTTTTTTGAGCCTTTCTCTTTTAGCGGCCATTATCCACCTGCCCGAGGAGTATGCGGAAAACTTCTATAGGCTTGAAAATCTTTCCCCGGAGGTTCTGAAACATTCTGGAACGATTTGGAGCCTTCTAGAAAGTTATTGATTTTTCTAGAAGGGTAGTGTGATCCCTATGACGTAATACAGCCGTGAAAGTCGGAAAGGATAAAATATTCTATAACAAGCCTAAAATTAGTGTTATTCTCCAACATTATAGAATCTAATAAATTGAAAGCTTTTTATTTTTTGGAAAATTTTCTCATCGATGCTTGGGTTTGAACCACATTTGACGCATAGAACTTAATTTTACACTCAACATGGTTTAAAAGTTCTTGAGAAAGGTTTAAGAAATGATCAAGGATACCAATAAATATCATAAAAATAAAAACATTTAAGTTTGGTATTTCCACTCGAAAAGCGAAAATAAGACCCAGAAACGTTCCCCGCCACCTTTTATAGCTGATTCACGGCTGGCTTGAGTCATCAGAAAGGGCCCTGACACGATAATGAGAGAGATAGTGCTTGTTTGGTAGAGAGCGCAGACACGCCACGCCCCCTCAGGGCCCCAAGTTAGCCGTGGATCAGCTATATTTTTTCGGTGGCCGACTCGATCGAAATAAACTGTATATTTTTTCAGGTTGACCATTTTGGTATAAAAATAACCGACAATGATGGTTTGAAACGCCTGGGTTTCGACGTGCGTTTCTCGTGTTTCGTGACCTCTATCAGATAATTTATATATTCAGGAAACCCGTTTCGCAAAAGTCGTCACACTTCTTCATGTCCCATTGTTTCATTTGAATCCAATCTTTGAGTAATTTCTTATTCTAACAAACAAATCTTTTGGGTCTTTCAGTTATCCCTATCTGATCCCCTTTTTCGTCCGCGCAGGCGCAAACATCAATGAGAAGGAGGAAAACGGCAACACGGCTCTTTCGGAACACTTTTTCAAATCCCAAAACAGTTTCCGCAGTACTTTTTTGAAAATGAAGTTGGTGAAAATCCACTGATCTCACTCATTACAATTATTTTGGACGGTGGATAATTGTCGAGGTGTTGCTGAAATGTGGCGCGCGAGTTTTTGTCTGCGATGATGAAGGGCGTCAGTTTCATCGGGACCTTCAGAGAGAGCTGAAAATCAAACAGCTGGACATTTTTGGTAAGTTACTTATCGCGCTCTAGCGAAACGATGGTAAGAACTCGGACATTGGTAACGCGAAACGGGCGTTTCGCGCTATAAACCTATAAATGCTAGAAATGGACATGCGATTCTAGGGATCACTTAAGAGTGCTGAGGCTACTAAAGTGGTCACTAAAAATGCCCCGACACGTCCGGTTCATGTCCCGTTCGCGTTACCAAGGTCCGAGAATTAAGGTTGACTCAGAGCCCCGTAGTGCAAACCGGAACCTTTCTGAGCATTTCTAGTGATTACTGAAATGTTCTCTCGCCCCTAAAGCGATCACTAGGATTTCTAAAACGGTCCGACGACGAAAAATAACTTTTCTTCCTTTAATGAATCATCGCTGATTAACGGTTGGCTTGAGCCATCGAAGAAAAGGGTCCTGACACGATATGAAGTAGAGAGCGCAGACAGGCCACGTCTTTTGCTTCATAAAAAAAGCCGTGAATAAGCTATGATCGTTTTAAATGTCCTTGTATAGCCGGGGTGCCACGACTTGAAATTTCACCGAACGACATTCCGCTGTTCCGCGGCGTGCGTTCGCGAAGCGTCTTTCGAATCTAGGTCACGCTTTCAATTGGTTGTTATTGCTGTGGGAGCTCATGAAAGTAGAGTACCTTATGAAAGAAAAAAAAAATTGAAGCGCGACCAAGGTTCGCAAAGGCGCGCAGCGGCACAGCGGAATGTCGTTCCGTGAAATTTCAAGTCGTGGTACACAGGCTATACCAAATCTATAATTTGATCAAGGGCAAACATCGGATAAGTCGCGATCATAAATTTCACTGATCTTTTATTCTTACCATCACCCAACCACTTCATTATGAGCCGATCTTCAGGCAAACTCGTCCGATTGAAGGACATTTGTGCGGGAGTCGTCGAGAAAAACTACTCGCCAGAATACCTGGCAGAGGTCCTGACCCAAAATTTGCAAGAATACCTCAGTATCCACAACGACAACTACAGTGACTATCGTTCTCCCTCGTCGAGCTCCGAATTTTCAAGTCTAACCTTTCTTCTCTAAATTCCATTCGATACCTTGAAGTTTTAGCTGAACTCTCTGAAATGTTTGCTGCCCAGATTTTCTCATTTTGCGCATCCATATTATATTTTTTTATCTGGAAACTCGTTGAAAAAAATAATTCTTTTTGCGCATCAATATTATATTTTTTTCATCTTGGAACTCGTTGAAAAAAATTTTTCCAGCCTTTTTTTCTCTTTTTTTTTCTCTTTTTCTTTCTTTTTTTTCTCAAAAAAATTTCTCAGTTGTGCCTTTCTTTTCTCCTTTCTTTTTCAAAATCTCTAGATCAAAATTTCAACTGGATTCAGTAAGAATTTTTTTCAGTCTTCAATATAGGTCGCCTGGATCCCACCTCGAAAAGTGGGGCCTATTCCAACGCATTTTCAAAATTCTTTTTCGCGCGCAAAAGTCTGGGGATGGGATCTAGCCGATATCGGCTGATAATCGATGTAATTTCCTCAATTCCTCTTTTTTTTTCAATTTTCTCATTTTGCGCATGGCTTTTAATGGCTCACCAATATCATTTTTCCATCTTGCAACTCCTTGCAACTGCTTCCCGGATTTGTTCCTTTCAGTCATTTGCTTTTTTTTTCCTTCTTCAAAGCCTGAACTTGTTTCACTCCGAAGTAAAATATGACTATCGATATTAACAGGATTTTGCGTCACTTGCCTCAATAAACAAAGATTTCAAACTCGACTTTTTCTCCGTTTTTTGAATTTGTTAGAAATTCTCAATCCTACTTCTTATGCCGTGTTCAAAGTGATTCCGCGAAATTCAAAATAGCCATCAGAGAAAGAGAAAGATAACTGAATTTTGGAGGGTCAGAGACCATTTCGCATTTCGCGGAAATTACTTTGAACACGGCATTACATTTTTATAGGAACAATCTAAGATTTCTTTTCAGCGCATTGCCATGAGCGTATCAGAAAACTTAGAAAGGGGAACGTTTCAACTCAAACTGTATGGAGCCATTACGCAGAGGGATTGGGCAGATCTCCAGGTGATTTTTTTTATTGAATTTTTAAGAATCTGTTCAAAAATCTTGCTTGAAAACTTGATAAGAGAGGTATTTTTTCATATAGTATCGAGTTTAATGTTTTGGCTGAATTTTACAACTTTGAATTTTGTCACTAGAAAAATGTCCAATTTCTGTATTTTGTTTCTCAAGTCGTTTTAGGTCCTTTTCTAAGAAATAAACTGAGTAATCGAAATTGTGGCAGATTGAAGAAATGACTGATTTGATTAATTGAGTAAACGCTTTAGAACCGTCAAGTAGATATTTTCTCGTTTTTTTTATCCATATTTCTGTAGGCGCTCAAAAATTGAACAGGTTTTTTCCAGCCATCGCTTTCTTGTTTTTTTTTTCATTTCTGTGAGTTTTAGGCTGACTTCCTATCAGATTTTCGTTAAAAGTACAGTGAGCGAAGTTTTTCCAGACATAAAATGGTGCAGTTGGTCCGTTGGCTGATGCTGATACCAGCAAACGCCAGGACGGCTAAAGTAAATCTGATGGTCCATAGTCGCGGGATCGACATTGCTCAATTGATAAGGGTGTGTTTAAAGAATCTTTAGCCGATTCACGGCCGGCCATCAAAAAAGGGTCCTGACACGACAAAAAGAAACCCACAAAAGCCACGCCCCTTTGTCTTGAAAGCTAGACGTGAATCTGTGGGAAGTTATTTGAAACTTCAAAAATGTAAGTTATGAAAATTCTTTTGAAGAATCGGATCGGAAACTTAATTCCGAAAAACTTTTACTCGAATTTTCAAGAATCTTTCCTCTTTTTAACTGACTCTCTTATTCAGTACATTCTCAACACTTTTATCGTTGATAAGACAAGGCGCATGAGTTATGAGGAGATCCTCTTCAATTTTGATGGTTTTATCAAAATTTTCCCCATTTTTGTTTGGCAAAATTAAATTTGTCGAGAAATTGCTTGGGACGCTCAGGGGGCGTGTCCTGTCTGCGCTCTCCACGAGCCAGGCGCTGTCTCGCGCATTATCGTGTCAGGACCCTTTCTCCGATGGCTCAAGCCAGCCGTGAATCAGCTATAACACGGGGGACAGAGCGCACGGCGTTCTGCGTAGTAGAAGAAAAAGTAAAAATTTTGAAATCGCGGATTGGGTTTTTTTTTAAAAGATTGCTTCATTTAGAAATACGGTTGACAGTTTTGCGCGCGAGCGTTTGAATTTCTTGTTGCTCAAATGCTTCAAGTGATTTTTCATGTTTATTTCACTTGTATCTTTATCTGTTCATCTCTGATTTAAGGTAAATATTTTTCATTGCGACGACAAAATGCGATGGAATTTTTGGTTTTTTAATTTCGAAATAACTGCTCGGTTTTGACGAAATATCCCTTCTAAAGCTGAAAAATGCTTTCAGCGACAATTTTTTCATTTGGATCGATCAATATCTTCATTTTTGCAACATCGGAATGGTATGGCGATGTTGCAGTGGAGAAAAAAAGACCGCTAGGTGGATAAATTAAACCACACCTGTGACAAAATTTTTTTAAATTTTTGATGAGTGGGGAAAGAAACAGGACCACCATAAGTTATTTTCATTCATATTTGGGCTTGACTCATAGATTTGGCATCTTCCTATCAACCTGGCCTTGTGATTTAGGGTTAGGGCTCTTGGTAAGCTGGAAAGTAGTTTAATCCGAAGTGTATCATATTCCGCGCCAGCACTTTTTTTTTCTGGTGTTCCGCAGTTTTTCTCCTCCCATCTTTCGTTTGGAAAGCCGACCGTGCAACCCTGGCCAGCAGCACTATTCCTGAACTTCTTCGAGGAGCTTTTTCTCAAAAGACTATAGGTTCAGCAGATGGAATCTCCCTTGTTCCCAAGAGCTCACCAAGGTTTCAATTCAATCCGCTTAAAATATTTAGAAACCATTTGAAATTCGAACACAAACATATTTTTGATTTTTATTGAAATAAAGCGAGTAGTGAATAACCAGTTGGGTTTCTCAATGTTGTGGCTTTATTCTGCGACGACGATAGGTGGCGACTGGGCGGCTGAGCTGGGCTCGACCAGCTCAAAGACGTCCTGTAAAAGAAGTTGGCTCAAAAAAGTCGATTTTTTCGGCTTGTCCTGATAGACTTGACTAATTTTCAATTTTCCTTCCCCATTTCTATACTACTAGAAACAACATGGTCGCACTGGGAATGGCTCAACGCTCCTTGAGGTCTGCATGCGCAAGCCGATTCCAGTCGGGCGTTCGTTCAAAGGATTCGGGGTGCTTGGATTCATTTCCAGTGTGACCATTGGCCTTCAATGGACAAGACAAAGATTGAACCAAAAGTTCACCTCTGTTACATTGCTTGGCTGCATGGTTTCGTCATTTCCAGTTTCCATCGTACTCTCAACTCTTCCGTTTTCCGCCGGATTGTCCTGTAAAAGAATTTTTGAATTTCCCTAGGGCTATTTACTAGAAAAAAAAAATCATTTTTGCAAAAAATTTGAATGTCCAACCTTCTGCAAGCAGCTGACGAGTTCTTCCAAAAATTTGACAATCTAAAAATTCTTTCCAAGTTTTTGGATTTTTTCAAGTGTCGAGAAAAAAAAAGCCGCGATTTTTTTAAAGTTATGAGTTATATAACGCAAGGCCATTTTTTGAAAATCAAAAATTTTAAGGCTACTTTTCGTCGGAAAATGCGTTCTGAAAAAAAAAGGTGTACCTGATGCATGGGGGGCCTGTAGATTGGGTGGTAGGCAAAAACTCGATCTCCAACGTATGCGCGCAGGGCCTCAGGCGCTCTTTTGTGCACGTTTAGGACGTTTCCGGCGAGAATCTGCAAAAAACGGACTTTTTTTCTGTTAAAAACAAAAAAAAATTGACCTTTTTGCGGGCCTGTGGTCCAGTCATTCCAGTATACGGCGTTTGGTTCTTATTAAACATTTCGCACACGAGATGCTGTAAAAAGTTTTCAATCTAGTCAGGCATGAGCAAAAAGAAAACCCCGTAGGCGTAGATGTCGGTTTCGGCATTGAATGCGAAATAGGTAAGGCATTCAGGTGACAGGTACCGGGTTGGTAGATTCTCCGATGTGGTCATCTCGTAATAGTACGCTTTGACCGACAAGCCAAAGTCGGCCACTTTCAACTGAAAACGTTGGTGAAATTTCTGCAGGTTCCCTGAGAATACCGTTCCCTTCGCGTCCAATAGGCAATTGCGTGCTGCAACATCTCTGTGCAACACGCCAACCTCGTGTAAGTAATCGAGGCCTCTAGCGGCATCAAGACAGAGCCTAGTTAAGGCTAGATTCGAAGCTTTATCAGACTTGGTCATGAGGTATGTACTCAGAGCGCCCCCTTCAAAAAATGACGTTAAATCAAATCTCAAAGGTCTGTGATCTCGAAGACTTCTACCAAAACTTTAGACGGAGAAAGACCGGCGTCAGAATTTCGAATGTTGGGCAGTTTCGAAAAATTATGCCCTCTTCTAATTAATTCCGGCGATCCCCAAATTAGTATTTTTCGTTTGACATTGTTTTCCAAAATTTCTTCAAAGTTAACTGATCCTTTTCACAGAGTCTTTTCATTGCAAGAAATGTTTTTTGGAAGCCTCACCGGGACATAACTCCATCAAAAGCTGAAGGGGTTTATTGTCGTAGCACCATCCTAATGTTCGCACAACATTGGCATGGTCGAGGGGGATTGAAATCCTTCCTTCTGTCAGGAACTTCTCTTCCAAACATAGCTGCTGAGGGTAACCTTTCTTAACCTAAAAAAAACCATAACTTGAGTCCCTTTTTGTCCCCAAAATAATTTTTATTGCAAACTGCATTTTTGACAGGACTCGGACCTAAGTAACTTGAAAAAGCATCTGTAACTTTCATTTCTCCAGTGATCACTTGAGAGCGAAATTTCAAATTTCAGCTTTAGGCCATTATTTTTCTTTTTCAATCTTTTCTATACCACTGAATAAATTCGATATCTGAAGACCTACCGTCTTAACGGCGGCCTTGTCTTGTTTAAAGGCTGGGTGAGTTATCTCTGCTAAGGAAACCTCTCCAAACGCTCCGTTCCCGAGCTGCAAAATTAAAGAACGTTAATATCCATCTGTACAAAAAATTGGATACTTTAGCTCAAAGTTCTGTTTTTGGAAAATTTGAAGCAAATCAAAAAAAAAATTTTCCGTTCTTTCAAACCGAAAAAACTCTTCGCAGAAAAAATCCTCACGATTTTGACGATTTTGATCTCGCTCGAGCGGAACGTGCCGTACTGTCGGTTTATTCCGTTGCTAAGATTGAAATCTCGCGAATCCTGAAAAAGATCAAGTTTTGGATTGGATAGCCGCGACAATCTGAATATTTACGCTCTTTGCCTAATTTTCATAACTCTTGAGGATGAATTGAACTTAAAATCATGTGAATCTCATATTTATCTCTATAGAGCGCAAAATTTTACAGCTGTGCTTTCCGTCCCACGGAAAATTTGCGCTCTGCGGCTGATTTTATAGATTTCAGTGATGAAAATGAAACGTAAAAATCTTATCGAAATTTTAGTCCTGGAGCGCAAAAGATCAGGGTTCGGCGGATGTTTTTTCTCAGTTCTTAAGATTTTTGCCGCTTTGTGTTCACTTTTCGAAGTTTGTGAGAGCATGAAGAAGCATTTTTCCAAATTTTCAGCTTTTTGGCACCTAAAATGAACTTTTCCACGGTCGCTTTCCCTCACTATTTTTTCTAAAGTTTTAATTGACTGACTTCTGTTGCCACAAAAATGTAGTATGCTAATAGATCGTTTAAATTCGAGAAAAACGTCTCTCCGTCGATAGAGCAACCGGTTTCATCGTCAATCAACTGCATATGCCGGATATTCACTGCTATCGTCTCGGAAAATGGTACAGCTCGAGTTTCGGAACAAGAGCCCGTGCCTTGCCTATTCTCTGAAAATAATCAGATTGCCGCTGGAGTCGTCTTTTTTCGAATTTTAAAGACTTTTTTTCTTGGGTTTTTGAGGCGTTGGGACATTCCGAATGCGAACAGGAAGGCTTATAGTTGGGGTTTATAGGGATTGTAATCTTATATTTATATCGTTAATCTTTAAATTGGGGTTGCTTTCAAAATGCCCAAGGCATGTAGTCATTCCAACTGCGGCAAGTATAGTCAAACTTTTTTCGGCCGACTTTTCTCCGAAATTTAATTCGAATTAGAATTTGGTATTTTGAGCAAGTTTGATTTGATCAACATATATGGAAGAGACACTGATCCTTTCTGAATGCCACCCTGCTTTCAAACGAAATTAAGCTGTATTTAGAACTAAATAGAGCCATTGCGTCCTTTTAGCACTAAAGTTGTAGATTTACATAAAAGGGATCAGTTTTTCCCAAAAATAAATATTTCCCAGGTTTACTCGCCATCCCCCGTCTCACCCAGGTCTGTGGCCGCGTCGTTGTCGTCGTTTTCATCTTGATCCGCTTTCTCAGTCACCTTCCATCTTTTTGGTCCTTCTTCTTCTGGTTCTGTCATCTCTCTCAGTTTATAAGATTGCTTGGACGTTAGGCCGACGCTCAAGACAATTCGAATCTTGTTATCAACTGAAAAATGTCATTTTTCGGAACATGATTCCAAAGGTTTCCACCAAATTACCCTCGCGAAGGCGGATGAGAAAATCTCCCGCGCGAATGAGCAATTGCATCGCTTCGAAAGCCGGCATGAACCTGAAATTGATCATTTTTGGGCCTTTTCGGAAATTAAATATCAAACCCATGGCAGAATGGCAGTTTGCGAGCAAGGTCTGCCGACGACAAGACTTTGACTTCTTCTCGTTTTGCCTCCTTTCTTATGGGAACGAGGATCTCATGCACCGTTACTGAAATAAATCAAATTATGTTTAGAGAAGCCCCGCCCCTTTTTTTCGCGATATATTGTTTGGGCCTTGTTACCATCTTCGGCACCTTTATACTATTTTAATTTTTATCGACTTTTCGATATTAAAAAAATAATTTTTACGGATTTTTTGATATTTCTGTCATTACTTTTTCGATTTTCCATATTTCCTCGAAAACTAAAAACTTTTGAAAACTAGTAGTTGGGACGTGCTATGAAATAGGTTCACTCCTTTCTACTGAAAAATGGACAAGGCCTGACACTCGCCATTAGTTCGCCAGGTTCCACTTTTTTTCTGATGTGATATAATTTTATGGCAAGATTCTAATGAGAATCTGCAAAAATGGTCTTTCGATTATGCTTTTGATTCACAACATGACATCTAAAACATGAAATTTCAACATTTTTCTCGATCAAAAGTTAAAATGTCTAAACAATGTGACTTATGGTTTTGACTGGTCAACATGTCATTTATAATGAGAGACCTTTTGATATGATGTGTCAAACTTTGATCAATATGAATCAAATAATCAAAAATATTGATCTTTCGAAATGGTTGGAGAGATCATCTTGATCATCTTAGTAGACTCTAAAAAAAGAACATATCTTGGAGTAAAAAATAAGTCTTGAAGTCTTTTTCGAGATTTAGGAAAATCGCAAAACTAAATTTCTACTTTTTTGCAGTTTTCGCGGTTTTTTTTTGGAAAAACAAATCACCATTTTCCTCCGCCTTGCTTATTGAAGCAGTAGGAATGGGACGCGGAGGTCGTTTTGCCGTCATAGATTTAATCTGAAAATATTTCCTTTATCTTAAGGATCGAAAAAAAGTAGAGAAATTTCAGCATGAGTAGAAACTAATTTTTGGTGATTATCTCAGGAAATCCTTGAAACTTCTCTGCGACAAGCTAGAATCATTGGTTGCTGACCCCCTCGTAAACTTGTAATTCTTGGAAATGCTAGTCTGATCAATTTTCCAACAATTTTGAGTTTTAAATTTTAAATTTTATCTAATTTCTCAGAAAGAATTTCATTGAAGAAACGAACTTTCATTCAAATAATGATTAGTCGAGATCATGAGTCTTTTCACAGTCTAGATTTGAAAGAAAAGGAACTCCAACATTTTAAAGTTTGTTTTTTGCACATTTAGGTTTCTGAGGGCAATTGTTTGAAATAATCCAAAACTTTCAAAGGGAACAAACCGCACATCTTTTTAAAAAAAAATTAAAAAAATTGAACTATGGAACTTAGTGTGTTCAGTTCAGCGTCCCATAAAAAAAATCAACGAATACGTCTCGAAGTTCCAAATTTGACCTTAATTTTAAGTTATAGCTTCATAGAGACTTACTTCAAAAATATTGAAATGGGGAAAAATTCTAGGCTACGGAAAATTGGCAACAATTATCAACTAGCTCATACAAAAGTAGAAGGTTGAAGCTTCATTTTGAGTTTCAAAATACTCAAGTACCATTAACCGAAAGCTTCAGGCTCAAACAACAGTTTAAAAAAAGAGACGCGTTTTTCAGCTTTTGAGTATTGTTAAATGAAAAATATTTTGGGCTACTCTTAATGAACTATCAACTAGATCGCACTACCATATGCGGAGCCCAGCAAGGTTCCTCCAGGCACCAAGTGATCACTCGAGAAGCCCCAGCGCCGCTTATGTGTCCACACGAGGAGCCAGAAGCCCCCGCAGGCTCCGCCGGGATGCAAACTCACTATAAACATGTTTTTGGTGCTTGCTTGTTGAGGTGTAGCTCACTGGAGTTGTTTTTGAATGGCTTGACCAGCGGACCATTTCGTTTATATACTCTCATTCCTATCATCGTTTTAATCTTACGCCATCGTCAATTTTTTCATGATTTGAGCTCATTTCGATGATGGTCATGTACTAAGCTTCCGGTTTTACGGCTTCACGTAAATTGATAAGAGATTCATCACCGGGCGCGCTATCTCTCAATTACAATTACAATTACAATTTATTCAGTCTTCAGAGTAAGATGTAGAAAAAATCTATGCTGAATCATGGTATAATCGAAGAGTTAGTCGTCGGCGCGGGTTACGGTCCACAATCGTTGTCCAATAAGTCCCGGCGGGACAGCTGGAGTTTGGAAAGAATGTGGTCCCGTTGGTACTTACTTTACTTTGATACTTTGATGGTCCATCTTCGCTGATGTTCTCAGCGTGGACCACACGTTCTCCAGGCGGCTCGGTCTTGCGCGACGGTCATCCAGTGGCGGCCTGGCTGACTGATGTTCTTGTGGAAGTAGTCCGTCCATCTGGTCGGTGGGCGCCCGAGTGGGCGCTTGATGTTTCTCGGAATCCAGTGTGTTAATCTCGTGGGCCAGCGGTCGTCTTGTCTGCGGATCCCGGATTTGTTGTTGACGGAGGTCTGTGCTCCTCTGTTCTTTTTCCACTGCACGAAGCGAGTGGTGCCGATGAGAGCACGCTCCAATGCGCGGTAGGAAGTTCGTAGGGCGGTTGAAGAAACGGTCACATTGCTGTCCCACTTTGCGTCCATTACTGAAGTTTTTAAAGTTCCCACGTGTTCGAAGATCACGTGGCGATACACAAACAGCAGTTTGTGCTGAGAAGTGTATCTCATTCCCAAAAACTTCATGCGTCCGAGGCCGAACCATGTTCGAAGTTAATTCACACTTGTTGTTTTGGAAATGACGCAGCTCTTGTGTGCGGCATGACCTGAGCGTTGCGGCTTCACATTTGTGCTTCGCTTCACCTCAGACAACCATTTTGCCAATTTGTAGCGGTTCAGCTGAGCTGCTGTTAACAGTAACGATGGCCATGCGGGTATGCCCGTATTTTTCACTGACCTTCTGCGCCTGTTGTACGCTTTGATTACCTCACCAAATTCCCCACGGGTGGGAAAATGTATCTTCTCTTGTGAAGATACCTAGGGTGGAAAATCTGATCGTCAACAACTGCGTTGTCTAGCAAAATATAAAATTATATACAAATACTACGAAACGATCACATTGCTAGTTCAAAGCCTCGGAATTTGGAACTTTCCTGCTTGCAAGGCGTTTGAGCGTTATCTGAAGCTCTCCTCGCGAAGGGGCCATCTGGCGACGCCTTCGACTGATAGCTCAGCCTCTAAACCTCAACCTTCAACTTCTTTGTTGTGTGTGCCTCCTGAACTAGCTCGGTGTGAGCACGATGATAGTCTCTCTTTGATGGGTCTCCTGAGGCCTTAACGGTCCTGTTTCAGGATTTCGCGATGTGTATTTTGACACAATTTCGCTTAGTTTAGAGAGAACTGCTTCTCAGGACTTCTTTCAGTGCTCCTCTACGGATCGCCAACCGATTCGAGGGTTGCTCTGCCTATCTGGGTCCGTGGCCAGTTTTTCACCGTTCTAATAGCTAAGAATCCCGTTCAGTCTGATAACTGAGAGCATAGCTTGCCCTGGTCTCACTCTAGCGATTGCTATCGTCCGAGACCTGTTAGTTATTTGTTCAGACGAATTCTTAGTATTCGACACCGTTATTCTAGCAATTGGAGAGGTTTGTCTTTGCTTCTCTTCGAGCACCTCTGAATTCAAAACTTGTTCGAATCAATCCTGCTAGTAAGCAATGGAACTACTGCACTGTTCCATACTGAGAAAAAAAAAAATCTAAACTGGAATCTTGAATCCAATAGCTCATTAGGCTTATTGGAAATAACGACGCTTCATAGAAGGGCGTATTTTTAGTTCCAAACAGATTCTCGCTTTCTCTACACAGATTTGCTCGAACTTGGGATTCTCACTTGGTGCATAATCTACACTCTTGGATCCGTCAGGATCTACGAATCTGCCAAGGTTCGCCTCTCCAGGAATGATATTTCGCCAGGACCGTTATGAACCGTTCATCCGAAGATTCGTCCATTTTCTAGTCCCTTTCTTTGCGTTTCCTGTGCGATCCGTGGCGTCCAATGAATCTGGTGGAACCGAGAGGTCGTAGCGACCAGCGTTTGAGGTTCTTCCCTTGTTATGCTTGCTCTCCGTTTCCTCATTGGTCTGCTTTGCGGTATTTTCTGATGGTTGAACCACTCGATTTACCGGCTAAGCTCTTTCCAGAGATCATATATGATGCAATACTATCCCACTGGAGGCCTCCTTTGAGTTCCTACCCGCTCTGGGATTTCTTGATCTCTGATTCATTGAACTGACTTGCGTACATATTATTGGAAATCTATGATCACAATGGAGACGCCAGTGGAACAATTCCCTGGTCCTCTTATTCGGTCTTTGAACCTTTCCGAATGTACCATCTGATTGATTTCAATAAGCACTTGGACAAGTCTAGTGACCTCTTTCTGGAAGACTTTGTGACGTAACTTCCGCTGAGGTCGCATACCACGATACCTCTTCGCCTCTTTGCAAGGATTCTTCTGGAAATTTCCTTTTCCTGTCGTGGATTATCTATCAGGCTTCTCCCTTCTCAGAAGTTCTCTATGATTACGCATCACTGAATTCTTTTCATGGGCTCTTAGCCGAAGCCTTCAGTTGACGGTCATAAGAGTGTTTGCTGATAGTACTTCTGGAGGATTGGTAGCTAGGGCATCCTTTTTGCTCGATAGAGTTTTGGGAAGCTGCTCTCCAGGGTTTCGATTATACTTATTCGCCTATTTAAGCAATCGAATACGCTCATTTATAAGGTTTCGCCCAGTAATCCTGCTATGACTGTAGCACACAGCGCCGTCCAGGAATCTCTGGACTGTCGATTACTGTTTCTTGCGATGAAACCTCTGAGTTTTCAAAGCACTCAAGAGAAACTCCGGTGAATCGCCGTCGCGGTAGACGACTCACGTAGGCTTATTGCCTTCCGCTCCCACCTAAGCGTCTTGAACGCCTCCGGTCGAACCCCGAACATTTTGTTCGTTTTGGATGACTAGATATGGCCGTTCCTCTTGATTGCGATCCGTTTCGGACGTTCCAAATCTTTTTTATCGCTTAGAGCGAAGGTTCGGAATGTCAGCTACCAAATCACTGCAGCTTCGGATCCACGAGGACGTCTCACTTTAGTTCGCAGACTGTCCCCGTTTGGCCCTGATAGGCTCCGTCGATTTCTCGACTAATTCCTATTAGGCCCTTTTCCATCGATATTTCCTGTTGGATCCTACCATATGATGGAAAGTCTCAGCTGGACTTGGCACTGTTGCGTGCTCTCGATCGGCTTATATCAGATCAGCCTTGCGGTAGAATCTGACATTATGACGTTTTTAATTCAGATATAGAATCAAACTGGTCGTCATCCGTAACGCAACGTTTTTGCACGGAAGAAGCGATCGTCATAATTTTTACCTTGAAACTCTTTTCCCTTTCCAGACTGTTAGCATGCGCTATCACTCCGGCTATCGGGCTTTTGATTGGAATGCTTTTCAAAGTGTGTCGAAGCAATTTCCAGTTTTGGAGTACGAGGTCTTGTCTCACTTTGTGATGACAAACTTTCCAGCCGTGAGCTGATGTCGTCCTTCTGGGCATTTTTGTGCCGCGGAGGATTTGATTTGATACGCTGGAAGAATTTCGGAGCGTTCAAAATCTTTGGGTCTCGTTATCCCGCTCTGATCCCTTTTAAACTTTCACGCTGTGCTCGGGACCGACCTTCGTTGGAAGGTTCTTCGAGCACTCATAACATTGAGTGCCGTCTTGCGAGAGAGAGACATGCTTGAGGTGGCGATTTCACCCTTAGTCGAGTGATTACTGATTTTGGTGTCAGTATGATATATTTAGATTTCGACTTTTGGATCTTAGCCGGACAAACCCGTCCTGTAAGTTCTAATAAACTGAGATCCTCTAGGGCAACTCTCGATCTGGTTAACTTTGACAGTGAGGTGATTTTCTCTACCATTGTCTAAGGAACACCTTATTTGGTCGCTCCTCAACTCAACACAGATCAAGTCTTCTTGACTCGATGTCTGACAGAGCCCCCCTTTTCGGGTGCTCCTTCCTCCTAGCTATAATTGAAGCTCTGGAGTTTTGAACTATTTTTCTCTTCGATGGGTTGATCTTGAAGATGGCTTGTTCATGCCGTCATATATGTATATATCTAACTTGATATATACAAGGTCTTAACTTCCTCAGAGCCTGATTCTACTCTTGTGGCAGCATGCCCGTAGAGTTCGAGAAGTGAGAGTCTAAGAAAGCGACCAATGCTTGGAGCGATCTAGTGCTTTATCCCTTGTCTTTATGGGGATTTTATTCAGGTTACTAGACCCTTTGTAGCAACTACTACAATTGAGGTATTACTTCATACCTCCCACCTAGCATAACTATGATTTAAGTAAGCTGGTGATTTGGCGTTAGCCTCACCAGATTCCGATCAATTCGGATGGTTTTATGCCGCGTAGTAGTAGTACTACGATAGAGGTCTTGCTTCGTACCTCTCCCAAGCATAACTCTGCTTGGAGCAAGCTGGTGATTTGGCGTTAGCCTCACCAGATTCCGATTAATTCGGATGGCTTTATGCCACGTAGTAGTACTACGATCGAGGTATTGCTTCGTACCTCCCCCAAGCATAACTCTGCTTGGAGCAAGCTGGTGATTTGGCGTTAGCCTCACCAGATTCCGATTAACTCGGATGGCTTTATGCCTTGTAGTAGTACTACGATGGAGGTCTTACTTGAAAGACCTCTGACCAAGCTACGACGCTGCTTGAAGCGGTTTAGTATAGCGGGATCACAAGGATCCACAGAAGCATAGCTTCTGGCCCAAGTACGGGACTTTGACGACTTCAAAACTGATACGGGCTGTTTGGAAAACAGCTGGCTCTCCAGTGGAGAACCGATCGGCGAGGGCGCATGAAGTTTTTGGGAATGAGATACACTTCTCAGCAGAAACTGCTGTTTTTGTATCGCCACGTGATCTTCGAACACGTGGAAATTATAATAACTTCAGTAATGGACGCAAAGTGGGACAGCAATGTGATCGTTTCGTAGTATTTGTATATTATTTACCAATGTTCGGAAAGAGTTTCAAAATCTGATATAAGAAATTGAGAATATTCTGATTTTCAAAAATGAGCATGAACGCTTCGAATCATTTGGTTCGAAATCGGACCTACTTAGGTTGGGAGTTCTGGAGAGCGAATAAAGTGAGGGAGCTTGAGAAAAAAATAATAAATTATTTCTGAGATTTTTTTAAAAGCTTTTACACATACGAAAAAAAGGAATTTTTTTGTTAAGCGTTTTTTTAACAATAACTCAAAAATTTTTTTAAATTTTTTTAAATCTCATTTCTACCACCCGAGTGGTCGGTCTTCATTTCCGCTCTCGTCTGAGATTTAATCCGACGCCCGTCAGCCCTGGACAAGCTGGGCGCCGTACCGTTCCTACATGGAGAAGCAGTGATCGTCGGAAACGCTCGAAAGTCGTCTACTGCTATCACAAGAAAGACGAGATGCTCTACGCGCCGTCTACGTTTGATCAACGACAGTTTCGCAAACTGACGAACAACTCTTCAATTATTCCATGATTCAGCAGAGTACCTTCTCTGAAGACTGAATAAAGTTTCAAAGTTTCAAAGTTTCAAGAGTTTACTATCACCTCATGATAATCAACTCTCAACAACCGTCGGATCGCAATACCACCCCGCGCGCGCATTCTTTTGTGTTCGGCGGGGCTTTGAAAGATCATATCTGCGCTTCAAAATTTTTTTGAGAAAAATTTAATTTCAGCACTTGCTCAACGGTTGAGGCCATGTATGATATCTTCATAAAAATAATCCAAAAATCTATAACAAAATATGTCCCTAAAAAAGTCTTTCATACCGAAAAGAAACCTCAGTGGATTTTGAGACTTAAACGAAAGTGTGAGAGGGACTATGTTCGATACCGTAAACAGAACTCAGAAGAAAATAAAGTGCGATATTCACTCTCGTACAAAAAGTACACCCAAGCTCTGAAATCTCATTCGATTCACTTAGAAAATCTGGCACTAGGAGAAAATAAATCCACGAAAGCTTTCTGGCAATACGTTCGCAAAAAATCAACAAGTCCTAATGAAATACCAGACCTAATTGTAGAAAATGAAGTTATTAAAGATAGCATGGAGAAATCCAATCATTTCAATAAATTCTTTTCGACGGTATTCACAGATGATAATAATTTGCCTTTCAACATAGCTACTAAAACAAGCAGAAATCTAATGGACGTTGATGTTGCACCTCATGTGGTGTACGAGTGCCTTAGAAGAATTAAAAAAACGTAAATTCAGCAGGTCCTGATGGTTTACCTAGTTCAATTTGCAGAGGTCTAGCTATATCGATAGCTCTCCCTTTATCACTGATATACAGGAAAAAGTTTAGATTCGGGCAAGTTGCCTAGTTTTTTTGGAAAAAAATCAATCGTAGTACCTATATACAAAAAAAGGAGATCCAAACGACGTAGGTAATTATAGACCAGTTAGTTTGACATCAGTCCCGTGTAGAGTTTTAGAATCTTTTAATGGTGAGAGCTTTGAGAAACCACATGTGGCAATCTTCGCTCATCTCTGATAGCCAGCATGGATTTTTTTAAATCATCGCAGTACTATCTCCCAATTGTTGCCACTTCAAAAAAATATCTGTTTGAGGAAACTCGAAATCATTACGTTGAAGTCATATATTTAGATATTAAAAAAGCTTTTGACACGGTTTGTCATAGAAGATTGATTGAAGTCTTGAAATCCTACGGATGTAAAGGAGTAATACTCAACTGGTTCGAAGAGTTTTTGAAAGATAGATCACAAAAAGTTAAAGTCAGTAACAGTATTTCGAATGAGATAAAAATATCGTCAGGTGTACCGCAAGGTAGCTCATTAGGACCTCTTATGTTTTTAGTATATATCAATGACTTGTCAGAAGTTATTAAATACTGTAACTTGAGCATGTTCGCAGATGATTGTAAACTGTATTTATCTAGTAATGTAACAAACCATAAAGCCAAACTTCAAGAAGACTTAAAAAATGTATACCAATGGTTAGAGGGCCGTCAACTATCAATATCTCCTGAGAAGTGCATGTTAGTTCAGTTTGGAAAAAAGACAGAACCCAGTACATACAAAATTAACGATCAAACTCTTAGCACTAAACAAAAATGTCAGAGACCTGGGATTCTTCTTCACGAGTAATCTGAAAAATGGGGCACCATGTGAGTATAGTAGTACAAAAAAATGTATGAAAAATAATAAATAATTTATTTCGCTGTTTTCATTTCTCTCAAAAATAACTTTCTAAAAATGCTATAAAGCCAAAAATCTTGCCTATCATTGAGTACGGATCCGAACTAATGTGCCCGCTAAATTTGAATGATATAAATCAACTAGAATCAGTCCAGAGAAAATTTACCAAAAGATTATATCCGAAATTGGATTATCGCAGTAGATTAGCCAAACTGAAACTATCGACGTTATGGACTAGAAGACTTTTTAAAGACGTTTGTTGCGTTCACAAATACATTCATGGATATTTTTGGAGTGAGTCGCCTGTTAAATTAATGATGAATTCGAGTAGAAATAATCAACTCAGAGGAAATGGAATGAGACTTGTTCAACCAATGAATGAATTGATCAAACAACGCTTCCTAAATCATAGAGTCATACCCATTTGGAACCAACTGGAGAGAGAAACTATCTTTGAATACGAAATCGGCAAGTTTCAGATTATGCTCACCTCATGGTTCGAATCAAACACATCGTTTTTGAAATCATTAGATCCTACTAAAATCTAGAAAAATTCTAACTTATTAAAAATACAAAGAACAAACTTAAATACCAAATGGGGGTTAGCACCGTCTACTCAGACAATCTTTTTCCTCCAGCCGTTTCCACAGATCAGCTGTTAGATTTATTTGATTGTCTTGATGTTTTATTTTTTTTTGTATTTGTCGTGCTGATTGCGGAATGGCGAATAAACACTTGAAATGAAATGAAAAATGAATGGTTTTTTGTGACCAGAGGGGCGAGATCTATTAACCTCGAAAAATAAGCTCAATCGGAGACATCAATCTTTCTTCTTTGAGAGCCTCTAACTTTTTTCACAGACCTCCGCGACATTTTTTGAGACCAGATTTGTAATCAGCGTAAAAAACTACATCTAGAAAACTTGGTCTTATTGAGAGGTCCTACTGCGATCGGTGACCGTTCCCTTGTTAGTCTCATTCAGAAGTCCTATATATATACGCGCGTCAAATCAGTTTTGAACACGACATAAGAAAACCATTCATTCGTCAATCGAGATGTTTACAGTTCGAATCGCGAGCTCCGTGTATGCAGTCAACGTCTACAATAAGGGAGTTATATTTTGAAATTGCAAAGTTATTCCCAAAAACCCAGAAGCAAACAAATCTATTTTCTGCGAAAATTTTATTTTACGCACGTAATAAGCCGTAAAGGCAATTAGTAGAATGGCCGTATCGGCAACCAGTAATAAAAGACAAATAAGAAAAATTATTTCTTTTCCTCCGCTCCTTATTCCTTCTTATTCTCTTCTTTTTCCTGCTCATTCGTTTCTTTCTCCTTCTCATTTTTCTTCGCCTCATTCCTCCACTCCTTCTTCTGCTGATTATCGACGACCATCTTGTCGTCTTTCGGCTTCTTGGTGTCTACTTTTTTAAGCTGGTGGCACATCTTCGCCTTTTTGACGCTCCGAGTTGCCTTACGATTCGCTCGGAGGCGGAACTTGCGAATCTTGTACAGTTCAGTGATTCTAGCAAGGTTGTCCATCTCTTCTGAAAAAAATTGAAAATTTTTGAAATTGTCAGACAATTTTTTTGATGAAAAAAAAAAACAATTCCACGTTTATGCCGTGAATTAAAAACCGGAAGTTCTCACCTGCCTTGCGAATCATGGCTCTTTCGTATGTTTCTCCCGGAAGGACCGCCTCCACCGTAGTCGTCTTCTCTGAAACTTGTTTTTTTGAAAAATGTCCAATATTTCAAGGTTATGGACCGCAACGCGCTTCGCGAAGAGGTCACATTGTTAGGATTTCTTCGGTACTCAATGGTATGAATAAATTTTCATTTTCTTTCACTGATTGACTCCTTATTATCCGTTTCCCACGATATTTAGTTTCACTCAAAATAGCAGGAAAATCTGGGGCGTTCCGTCAGCAGACACTACTGGTCCAACTAGAAATTTTTTCTTTTTCCATATCCTTTTTCTTCGCATAAAGGTAAAACGAACTATTCCAGTAGTAGGTGTAATTTTTTCCCGCCATGCCTAACTTCTGGGCGCGGAGGCGTTCGGCACTTTCGAGAAGAGCGTAGAGGGTTTTGTCCCCCTCCCCGCCTTCGTGGCGCAACGCCTTTAATTCCATCAAAAAATCTGGAAAAAAAGATAAAGTAAAAAAAAATCAGTTACCCACCCTGGACGTTGTACCCTTTATTGCCGTCATCCTTGCACGGGCAACCCCGAACCAAGGGAACTCGCAGATCGTTCTCGCGGTCACGGAGAATGGTCGTTTCGAAAACGGCTCCGCGCGTGGCTAACACGGAACCTTCTATCATTTTTCGGATAACGCTCGAGGCTGAATTACATTATTATGGATCGGTTGATAATCAACTGGTTCTCGGCGTTCTAAAGCTTCAATCGCAAGATAGTTATTTACCTATTGTGTGAGCCTTGATAACTTCTTCGAACTTGTCGGATATCATCGAGAGAGCTGTGAAAGTATGGACTGAAAATGGCAAACGTTTTTTAAATCGTTTTTCGAGGCTACTAACTCAGCTCGTCGGGTTCTCCGGAGAATTGTTCTGCGATTTTCGCGCAAGAAGTCGTATCAATCCACATAGGTTTGCAGAGAGATCGGGGCTTAACTTCCTTAGGGATCTGTCCAGGGTATTTGGGATCGACCTCCGGCTCCTTGACTCTTGGCGGCGGCAGTGGTTTTTCAGTAAAACCTGCAGCTTGGGACGGAGCCTCAGCAGCAGCCTTGTTTTTGGTGAGCTGAAAAGTGAGACCGAAATCAACTTAAAAGGCGCTCAATTCTGCGTCTTTTAATTTTTTTTTTTCTAAAGTTTTCTCAGCTCTGAAGCTCCTAACTAGGGAACGTTTTTCACTTTACTAGAAAAAAGGGAAGTGCTCCTTGTAGGGAGACGCGTACTTATGGCCCACTGGAAAGAGAGCGAAAATGTCCACTAAGAAGAGTAAAAATGAATTAGGCATCCAAGGGGTCATTTCGCAAAACAGTTTGGGTTTAGTACCTCTAACTGCGAGAAGGACCACTTAAAGATCAAAAGATAAGACGCAAAACGCCTTCCTTAATCTTAAAGTCATTCCTTGTCCTTTCGCTAGTCGTGAAAAAGTTTGTTGCGCTTTTTGAGCTCAATGGTTAGTTTCAGAGGTGGAGGATGTCTGCCCACTTGCCGCCATGCCTGCCATGCCATAAACGCCCAGAAGGCAGAAATGACTTTTTCAAAAGTCAGCCTGGCGCGACGGTCAGTGCCTACTACGAGATTTCTTACGTTTCTCCCAAGTACCTACTACATGGAGTGTGTACCTTCTTATGGTCGTCTCCATTTAATGGCCAGTATCATTCTTCAGAAGGGCCACTAAACGGAGTTTGAAATGCCCAGTAGTGTCCAGTATGACTGGTGACATTTCTCCCCTAGAAGGGTCAATAATTTTTTTTCCCAGTAGATCCTCCAGATTGCAGAACAAGAAAAAAAATTTCTCGCAATAGATCTGTTTTCGAGTTAGGACGCCTCAAAGCAAAAGATAGCGCTTTTTGTCATAATTTGCGTATTTTGCGAACTTTGAAGCACCATAACTTGAAAACAAAATCTATTGCAAGACATTTAAAAAAAAAGTTCCCTAATAAGTTTTTTTCTGCCGACTTTCACAAGTGATAGCCAAGCTTTCTCAACATCCGAAAACCGAATTTTTTCATCTAAACTGACCTTAATCGTTGACTTTCCGACGGATCCCTTCGAGGTGGTCTCCTGCGAGGGCGGCTTCTTGGAGTGGTTCTTTGCCGGGGCTGCCTTTTTGGGAACAGCTTCAGTGCCAGCAGGTTCGCGGTTGATCTGAGGAGCGGGACCCTTGTCCTTGGAGGCGGGCACCGACGGCTTTGTTTGGTCCTGGGACTGCGTTTCAGATCCTTTCGGCAGCTCTCCCTCATTACTGCCCTTGATCAACTTTCTGTTGTCTAAGAGCATCGACGGGTCCTTATAAAAGGGGGCGCCGGGCTTGACTGTCTTTCGACTCGCACATTTCATCGCAGCCATCAGTTCACGATTCCTCTGACGAGTGTCCGAAATGGGGTTCGCATTTTTCGGAGGATCGAACTTTCCACTTTTGACGATGCTCATCCTGACTTCTTCGTACTTCTGCAGCGCCTCCTGGACGTCTTCAGGCATTATTTTCTCTCTGGCCTTCCGGTAGATTTCATCACCCGTGATAAACGTTTTTTGAACAGGCGGAATCCCGAAGTCATCTTTGGGCTCCAACTTCTTGCCTTGCTGGACTTTCCAAAATCGACGGGCGGCTAACTTTTTCTCTTTTGCCATAATGGCGTCTGAAAGAGAACAAATTTTTCTGCTAGATTTTTTTCAGTTTTTTTATTATAAAGAAAATAGTATGAAAGCTCATTAAAAAAAATTGAGCTCAGAAAACAAAGCTCAAATTGAAACCTTTTCATAAAACTTACGTGCATCAAGGGCAGGGTCAGCATAAGTATCCGAAAAGATTCGACTGACTGGAATTCTTTTGACTAATCAAGTAAATTGAAAACAAAAAACTAACGCAATCGACAATCATCGTCGCAAAGCTGGTATATTGCTCTATCGATCTTTTGTGCGGCGTGAGAACCTGAAAACAAAAAATGTTTTTTTTAGAGCGTCAGCAAGAAATATAACCTTAATCTACAGTTGGGAAACTTCTGAAAATTGGTCAGAAAATGTTCTAGGAAAAGAGCCTCCAACTACAAACTCAAAAACGTTCCGAAGATAAATTTCATTAGGCGCAGACTTGTTCTGCGCCATTCGGGTTTAGGCTGAGTTGGAAAACTAAAACGTTTCGTTAAATTTTTTCTCTTAATCGAAAACATGATTTTTGTGACTTTTAAACGCAAACCGAATATCCTCATTCGGCTAGTTTTCGAAATACGATAGCTCAAACGATTACTGTAAAAAGCTTCGAAAACCTATATCTCGGGAAAAAATCAACGAATCTTGGAAGAAGTTCGTCACAAAGTGCAAAATAATTCAATATTTGAAAAAAAAAATTGACACCTCATGTTTGCTTGAAAACTCAAACGTAAAGTTCTTTTACTGGTAACTAAAAGCTAGCGGAATTATTGATTTTGCAATTAAAAAAAACCAATACTCCCTGACGTGCTTTTAGGACATTATACGTAAAAAATTGAAGAAAGGGAATCACTTTGATAATTTTTGAGGAAATTAGTAAAAAGAAACTTTCCAACTAAAAAGTGACTTTCAGATGTATTAAATATCTTATCTTTCGGTTTCTCATGCGAATCGAAAAGTTTTCACGTCGTTTTTGATAAAATTTATTATTGCTATGTATGCAAAGGGCCAGGTTAGTTATAGGAATGACGTCATGGAGTAGCGGTTTGCGGTTTGCCTGGAAACGCAAGATACTAAACTTTTCTATCAAAAAACCAATACCCAAAGAAGCTAGAATGAGGTCCTTTTTGTGGCGCCAGAAGTAGAACTTGAGGGCGATGATCGTCGAAACGACGCTCACAATCAGAAGGACCACTATTACTCCACAGGCGATGTAGAGGAGCGTGTCTGTTTAAAGTCCAAATAACTCTGCTATGTGGAAAATTCGAAGGACTCATATCGTGTGAAAAATGAAAAAAAAAGGCTTGGTTCTATTTATGCACCGTAAAACTTCTACAATCACAGCCTTTCAAACCAATCAAAGACGATTAATTATTTATTCCGAAACTTCCGATTTTTCTCACTAAAATCGTGTTTCTAGTGTTTTTATTACTCAATTTTGTCCAAACTCACTGTTGCTAGAGCACTTTTCCTCTTCGGCGTCTGTCTTCTGGGTGCACATTCGGGAGATCACCGCAGAAGAGTTCGAGCTCGGGACGCCTGCTCCTTGGGTCGCGCCGAGAACAGACGCCTGAGTAGTCGCCTTCCATGACTTGCAGGGCTTAAGAGTCTGAAAAAAATAATCGTATTTTTCTTAAAAATGTTTTTGCGTTAGTCTTTGAAAAAATGATTCATGTTCGCAAAATTTTAACGAAATATTCTAGAATTTTTTCTTTCAATACATTTCTTTTCATAACTTGTGATTTTTCATAACTTATTACTGGCAAAAAAACTGGATTTTAAAAGAACATTGAAGTATTTCCTCGATTTTTATATAATTGCTTTTGATTCCTCTGTTTAAAATAGTTACATCCACTTGTTTTTTCATCAGAAATGTGTGCCTATTTTGCCAGTAAATAAGAATTTTCCATTTAAGTGAAAATTTCCATTTTCGCAAGTTAATTGCTAATCAAACACAACGGTGTTCGGGTTAAAATAAGTGTTTAGGTTGAAATGAACATTTTTGACTGATTCTCTCTCAATTTGTTGCAAATTGGGGAAAATCTGATCATTTTAAGCGATTTCTCGCATGCTGATCAGGTGTCTCAACGGGTGTACCCGTATTAAACCCGTGTTTCTGAGGTTATTTTAGTCTCAGTTGGGCTAAAACGGGGGGAAAAACGGGTGTAAGAAAAATATGTAACCCAGCTGGGCTAAAGCGGGGTCTCAGTTGGGCTAAAAATTGCCAAAAGTTCTATCAGCTGGGCTTTTACGGGTTTAATACGGGGGCACCCGCTGAGACCCCGTGTTAGCACGGCGGGGTTACCCTGCTCAGCATGCGAGTTCCTCACGGTTACATAGCGGGAGGAAAGTATATGCCCCCGCCACAGCCCTGAGGAACTTTTTTTCAATAGTTCCAGAAATTTCATCAGTATTACAGTTGTTCTCACGAAGCTTCTCACGAGGCCGTGTATGTGAGCCTACCTTATTGATATTACAAATAATGGAAGCCACGTTTAGTAAGCATGATGTGATTTTTTTGAGTGCTATAGAACTGCTTGTGCATTTTTTTTTTAAATGCAATAAGATATTCTCGAAGCAAGTTTTTTTGAGTCATTTCACTCCAAGACAAACTTTTTAGTAACCTGAAAAGGTCACCCAGAAATTTTGAACAAAGTAAAATATACTTCTTTTCTTCTCGTGACTTCGAAAAAAAAAATTAATACCCACGTCATTTCCCACTTTGTACAGTCGGTCGAGTACAACTTGGGGAATATATCCTTCTATCCTGATTAGTTCAGCACCGCCGTTGCAAAAAACAGAGTAGTCAGGAACTTTGATAATATTCAATTTAATGAAAGAATGAAGACCCAACTCGGCGTTCAGCAATGTTAAAGCTGGTCCTACAAACAGAAGATAAATTTTAAACAATTGGAGTGAAAAAACAGCCTAGTGAAATATGAGATGTAACCCTAACCCTCAACAAAGGTCAAGCGGAAAAATTCGCGCACTAATTTTTTATATATAGAGATAGCAATTTCCCCAAATAAACTTACAAGGGAAATGTTTTTGGTGACCAGTTGAACTTTTGATGAAACTTTGCTGAAATCTAATATAAGACCTCTTTCCAGTAAAGGAACTGAGAAAACATTAGTAGGAAATGTGAAAATTAGGCCTGAAATTTTATAGAATAATGCTTTTAACCATATTTTATATTTTTATACAATCGCCTTGGATGATCCGGCTATGCATATCATGATATACTCCAAAAAACTTTTTTCCAGCCAAAAGAAGGAAGAAAGCAGAAATTTGATAAATTTCAAGCCAAAACCTCTCGGCAGGGATGTGCATTCTGCTTTTTTGCACTCTGGTGCGTAATTGGGGTCTGCACCGTGCGATTTCGGTGACTTTTTGGTGCAAAGGCGTCAAATCAGTGCTTTTAGAGTGCTGCACTAGTGCGACACCAAAAAAATACCGAAATTGCACGGTGCAGACTCCAGTTTCGCACCAGAGTGCAAAAAAGCACAATGCACCGTGCGCCATCCGTGCTGAGTAGCTCGACTAGCTCGACTTGCGTTTCCTCGTATGCGAGGCAAAGTTCGAGACATTTTATTCTTGATTTAGAATCAGCGTTCCTTAAATTACATCCCTGTGAAGTTTCGTCAAAAGTTCAACCGAGGGGTAAAAACAGTTCCTTTGTGAGAAATACACCAAAAGCTTTCTACACCCAAAAACCACTGAACCACTCAAATTGCAGCGACTTTCTGTTAGAACCAAAGCTAATAGAGAGATCCTACGTTAGTTTTTAGTATGCAATTGGACGTACCCGTTCCATTGTGGTCGATTTCTTCCAAATTATCCAAATAGAACGACGTCGTATTTCCGATTATAACGGTGGTACTGATCTTCACCGCCGAATTCAAAAACGTATAGACTTTTTCGCCACTTCGAGCATTATACGCGTAAATCGGCGCTTCGGTACATCTGACATCCGTTCGACATTCAACTGAGATAGCGTCTACATCTTTGTATGCGTTTATGGGACGCTTGCAGCAAGTTTCTGAAAAATCATGATTCCCATTGATTGAAAGTAAAAGTCATGTTACGTTCAACTTGAAATACCGTTTATTTTTTTCAAAAAAAGTCTCTTCTAAAAACTCCAAAAAAATTTTTTTCAAGAAAAACTTCATTCAAGAGACACGGGGTCAGCTCCCTTAGATCCGCAGCAAATAATCGATTATCAATTCTCAAAAATTCAGAGAAAGAGAAAAATTTCAAATTTTTTTTAAATTTTTTTAAATTATTAATTATGTGTTTCAAGTGATGATGCGGAACTTCGATTTTATTTCCTTTCTGACTGCTGACAGATTTTTTGAAAAATGTATTCCGACATTCACTGAAATGCGATCAAGACAATGCCACGCCTTCTAGCGATAAAGATCTGCCGTTAACCGGATATAGTCTGTTGAGATTTTGAATGTCAAGTGGTCGCTGAAGCTCCGCCTCCTAATAGCGCGATGAACCAATCCGAGAGCGAGCCATCCACAGAGCGTTTTCGAATGACGTCATTCTACTTGACATTCAAAATCTGAACGGACTATATGATTCTCTAACCAGGAATGGTCTCACTAGGGTATGGTCTCCCCTGAACATCGAGTTGAGAATTGAGACCGTGTGGGTTTGATAGGCTTGGGTAAGAGCACCCGGAATCAAAAATAAAATTCTGCTAAACCCCTCAGACAACCGAGGAAAAGCTCGTCGAAATTTTTCCAGCGCGTATAAGTAGAGACCGCAAAGCCACGCCCCTTTTCGCGATAGAAAAAGTGGCTTTTTTTTGGTTTTCAACTTTCATTTTGTTTTAGTTGCAAAATATGTGGAACTGGCTGATAAAATTTGACACTCATGTACAAAAAAGCTTCCTCTTTCGTTTAAAAAATATTTCACGCTTTTTTGAAGCGTTCTCGCGGAATGTCGTACAAAAACGTGAATGGAACTAAAAAAATTTGTCATTTTTTGCTTTTTCATGTGTTTTCAGGTCGAACGCACTCTTTTTTTAAATAATGATTTTTGATTCAAGTAACGGTAATTTTAAAAAAATAAAATAAAAAAATTCGTCTTTGCCAAAAATTTTAGGGAGTGCCGAAAGTCATAATTCAAAACATCGTTAGCGAATATATTCGAGTTTTTGTTTTTTCAAAATTTAGATCATGGGCTTACTTAAAATTTTCTCCACAGCATCTTTGCTTGAAAAAGTTGTTTAATACGCAAAAATGCTCTTGAAACTAGATAATAAAAATTAGCGGCGTTTATCACACAGAAAGCGGTCGAACGCAGGTTTTTAACGATTTATGCATTTATTAGTAAAAAAATATTTCAATTAAAAAGAATAAAAAAATCGTCTTTGCCAAAAATATCACGGGGCCGTTTTAATGTAGCGATCGTTTAACGAGGCAAAAAGTCACTAAAAAAAACAGTTTTTTTCGAAGTGAATTTCTACGAAAAGTTTGAGTGAAGATTTGCGAACATATTAGGATAGAAATAGCTAAATTACTTCAAATTTTCATTTTTGAAATAGGCAATCTGTGCTATTCAAACGGCTCACGGGTATGGCGGATGGAAGCTCCCTTTGCTAGACCTGACAGCTTGGCGCAGCGCGTGCGCTGCGAAATTTCGTTTTGAGGTCGCGAGTTCGATACCCGCAAGCGTCAGTTTTTTGTTTTCTGGAAAATACCGACTTTTTCGGCAAACTAGCTGATGAGCATCATTTCAGCACTCTATTATGATTCGTTACATCATAATAGACCAGTATCGAAACTTGTTCTAGAAGAAAAATCGAGAAAAATGTCTAAAATGGATAATACCAAAGTTTCAGTACTAAAAAATGTTGAGCGGCGCGTCACATTTTCCGTCGTAACTTTTTTCATCCTCAATCTTTTTCGAAAAACTAAACGGTTCTGAGTTTTGAATCAAAACAGCTATCAAGCCATACAAAGCTGAATGCTGAACATTTTTTTTTGAAAATTCGTCTGCGGTCCCTACGTATATGCCCGCGCTCGGCGCCTTCGGCTAGCAACTGGCGGCGTGATGTAGTGGCTCGCATGCTGAGCAGGTGTCTCAGCGGGTGTACCCGTATTAAACCCGTGTTTCTGTGGTTATTTTAGTCTCAGTTGGGCTAAAACGGGGGAACAACGGGTGTAAGAAAAATATGTGACCCAGCTGGGTTAAAGCGGGGTCTCAGTTGGGCTGAAAATTGCCAAAAGCTAGCTGGGCTTGTACGGGTTTAATACGGGATCACCCGCTGAGACCCCGTGTTAGCACGGCTGGGGTACCCTGCTCAGCATTCGAGGGTAGTGGTCTCCCAAAGCTTGTCAATATTGTGACCAGGGTTCGAATCCTTTTGGCAGATATCATTTTTGCCGACTTATAACTTCATCATTTTCATATTTTTAAGAAATTTTTCAAATAAGTACACTAAAAATTTATGAAAATAACAATAAAAAAATATAATGATTGAAAAAACTCATTCTTTAACATTTTTTTTTTTGAGTGTACAAGGCTAATGACAACCACCTGAACAAAAAAATTCTGTCGTATTTTTCAATTTCATTCAAAAAAAAAAACATTGAATGCTATGTTTACAACACTAGATCCACATAACTCGGCTCTCATTTTTGCAATAAACCGTGCCGCTCTTGCAGTCCGCCACGTCCATTGACCAAGGCTTCCGCCCGTTGGGCGAAATTTACTCAATATTCAAAAACGTCTACTGATTATCTCTCGAAAATATCTCGTTTAAAATCAAATCTTTTTTCTTTTTTCGAGACGAGACATTTTCAAAATGTGTCTCGGTGAATCGAGACGAGACACGTTAAGTGAATTTCTCCTCGAGAGAAGCACGAGACGAGATCTCGCACAACCCTGATGCTAAGCTATATATAAGATGGGGTTTTTATAAGAAGTTGATATGATAATGGTATAGAGGTGGCCATAGTTCGGGTCAGCGGCGAGGTGCATTTTGTCGGCGATGGCTCGTCCTTTTATATGCAGCCTCTCCCATTGGTAAATCCTTCGGACGGCTGTTGTTATTAGCCTCCGCTTCGGGATGGTCGTCGTATTATGGCTGACTGCTCCGGTGATTCATCTGGTATCGGTTCCTGGCGGTTGTTCCATCTCTTCTTGGGCATTTGATCTCGTATACTCAGTAGTCCGTGATAAAACTTCTTTTCTCATCTTTCAAAAAGGTACTTGAGTCCAACAATCGCGACACACTTTCCAAGAAACACGAGATCAATCTTCTCTATATCACAATCGCGACACACTTTTCAATAAACACAATCTTCTTTATACCAGTAACAAAAAAAGAAAGTGAAAAAAATCATAGAAGATTTTGTTAATGCATTATAAGGACTGCTAACAGAAACTATTTGAAAAAAAAAACCATCATAATCACAATTTGAGTTTCTTTCAAAGAAAAGTGAGCAAATCCGAGCTACAATCATGAAGAACAAAAAAAAAGTTACTAACGGATAGCAGTAGTAGGAAGTGCGTAAAGCATCGGTATCATGAGCAACAGCTTGAGGTTCAACTTTCCTGAAATCAAAAAAGCATTAAGCTCGGAAAAGTACGAAAATGAGCAAACCTTCAGCACGGTTCCACTTCATTCTTGGCGAAGCGTCCGTGGCTGAAAAATAGTCATTTGATTGAAAGAAACACAAGAGAAAAGTTCATTCATTGTCAAAATATTCTTAGCCCAAGTTGAAATATCCAAAAGTTTCTTGCTTTTCAACTTGGTTCCAACAGAAAACTCACCATTTCCAAATGGAATTTCATCATAACGAAAACAAAAAAAATGAATGGAAAATATCAGAACAGATTATTTCAAATGGATGAAATTTTCTGCAAATCTAGGTTTCTAAATGCTCAAAAAAATTAAAAAAGTTCAAAAGCCTTGGACCGTGAAAACCCAGCGTAATTTTAAATAACTTCGACATTTGGAAAAAATTTTTTTAAGGTTCGGTTTTGGTTCATTAATATGAAAAATGAACAAATAAAATATGACCCGAAGTTCCGAATTTCGGCCCAAAATACGGGTGGATAGAGATCTAAGCTTAAAAAAATGCCGAAAAGGAAAAATATTCATCTCTAGGATACATACGGTTGATGAGAACAATCAACAAGCTTATCCGAAAATTCTCAAGGTAGTTTTTTGAATTGGAAGCTTTTTTTTCAAGTTATCCATTGCTCCGAGAATTGCCTCGAGCTGCGGTAAGATTACGAGTTACACAGCTTTTTAGTATTCTCAAATGAAAAAGATTCTTTAGGCTACATCTCATTGATCAACTAGATCGTACTGTCAGGCGAGGAGCTCAGCCATCAAGTGGTCCCTCAAGTGGCGCCCCTTATGTGATCACTCGAGGAGCCAGACGTCTCCCGCAGGCTCTGCCGGGATCTTGACTCACACTGGTCGATATTGGACTGCAAGCTGTTGGCTGACGATTTGTTTCAATGGCTAGATCAGCTCACCACTTTGCTTATATACTATCATTCTATTACCAAGTTGCATTCCCACGTCAGCGTCTTTTTTCTTACAATTTTAAGTCGTTTCGATAATTCACGCAGCTCTAAAAACCTGAAAACCAACGGCCTAAACTACTTATTTTTTCCGAACCAAAAAAAAAAAATCTAATAAATCAGAACTCCTCAAACCTACTAAAAAAGACAATTCCTGGTTTCGGGAAATTCAGTTGCTTTTTAACCGGCCGATGTACCTCAAAATCGAGCAAAATTGGAAACTTTTTGTAAATCTTTTTTTTTGCTTCCTTATGAATAGTTCCGATAATCTTAAGACTTCATAAGAAGCTATATTCCAACTATCTCTTTGAACTTTCCTGTTTTCCAGAAAAAAAGAAGACTTCTGAACTGAACTGCGTTTTTTTCGGTACGTTAGTCGAAACGTTCTGTGAATTATGCTAGTTATGGTGTAAAAACACCGGGACGCATGATCGCATACTCCAAAAATGTTTTTTTTCAATTTTAAAGTTTGAATACCAAGCTTATGTCTTCCGAACATCACGAAATCTTTTCTATTTGAAGAATATGATGTTTAAAAACATTTGAACATCATACAAAATGTATAGCAGCGATCATAAAAGATAAAAACTCTAAATTGCGGAAAACGAAAGAAAAACAGAAAAATTGTTCTGGTAGGTTGCCTCGCGTCCGAAAATCAATAAAAATATGATAAACTTGAGAATAAACAAAAATTTGAGAAGAGCCCCGTAAAAAAGAAGAATTTTTTATACCTTGGAAATTCCGCTTCAGAAAGTCGAATGATTGATAGAAAGCAAAAGTTTAAAACCTTTGAGAGCGAAATTTTTAATATAGTTCGAAAAATCATCAAAAAACTAGAAAAAATGATGAAATTTGAGTTATTTAAAATAAAACTTCAAACAGCCATGTCCAATCCAATTTGACACCAAAATACACGAAACCGGTTTTACACTACGTGAAAGTAACTGGATAATGACAATAACGCTACAAAAAACGTTGTGTCCAGCCGTAGAACTGATTCTGTAGAATCAACAATCTAATACATTCCCAGTGATTTGTCGCGAAATAAAGTTTTCAGAACCTGTCATTGTATCGATATTCTGGCTCAAGGCAAGGCCAACATCCACGAAAGGTCGGCAAACGAAGGAACTGCCTTGGCGGCACACATCCCTTATAAACTTGCATAGAAATCATCAAATTTTGGAGTAACACCTCTCCGGGCCTCATTTTTGTGTAGTCAAGTGATTTTCGATGGCAAAATGTTTTCCGCGCTTCGCTTCGCCACGGATCGAGGCTTTTCGTGCGCGACATCGCTGGTCGTCGAGTTATTGACCGTCTTCTGCACGATAGAGACAGGAAGGATCTCATTGTTCTTGGTAGGGTTAATTCTTTTTTACTTTCGTGTCTTGAAAGTTCGCTCCATTAAACTAACCTGGTAAGATTCAATCTATTGATCTATAGACCCGCCTATTCAAGCGCGCCGGTCGTGTTAAGGTAGTTGAGAAAGACTTTTCGGTCATAAAATGGAAGATTGTGATATTTCCGAAGTGCGAATTATCTTGTTACCTCAAGAGAAAGGCTCTAAACAAATTGCAACGAAAAAAAAATTCAATTTTTCGGACTTCGAAACAGATGACGCAATATTGACCGGCCAGTGGTTTTAGCTCTTCATCAAAAATGCGTGTCTAAGAAAAAAATAATTGTATTTCATTCAGAAAAAAATAATAATGAGTAACCCGGAATTTTCTTTATCATGCATTTTTTTTTCGTTTCCAAAAAAGCTAATTTTAAATTGATAAGTTTTCATTAGTAATGATTCTTTTCCGAAATTTCAGGCAAATATATCATCCTGCAGGGCATTTGCGCAGAAGTCGTTGAAAACACTTCTTCGGAATCTTTTCTGCGGGAAACATTGCCACCAAATTTGCTAGCATACTGTGGTTTGAAAAGTCGCTGATTTTTGAAGGCCCAGTCTGATTTCTGTAACCTTTTTCTTTTTTTATTGTTATCTTGTTAAATTTATAGCTCGAAAATTTCACACAAAGTGAAATTAAATGTAGTATATATATTTTCTCATAGCCTCATCGAACTTTTTTTTCGTGTACGAGGTGAAGAGGTAATTCATTTACCCAGAAAATTATGGATTCGATTCGTATTTTGCAAAGTGTACCCATGTCAACATGACCTTCTCTGTGAATGATTATGACAATACACGCATAAAATTGTTTTCACCTTTGCCATGTCAACACGGTACTGTTCTTTCTTATTTGCGTCTCAGATTGACTAGCTCTATTCATCAAAATGGCGATCAGAGACGTTTGAAGCTGTTATAAAGAGAAAGATGTGCTTTAAAAAAAAAGAACCTCAAAATTTAGCGGTTCGATTTACGATACCCTTTGTTACCGCAAGCACCGCCTCATTACGTCGGATGCATTTTATTTGACGAGCTTATGGTCAACGATCGTTTTATTTCATTTTTTTTTATGGCGTGTTCTTTTGGAGAAACGGAACATGCTTCAAAACGAAAAATCGTGTTCATCGGCGCGCCAAAGTTGCTCCAAAACAGTACTAATTTTTGTTTTGGAGCAATTTTTTTGCGTTTCGAAGCGATTTTTGTTTTGTCCGATGAACACACCATTAAAGTTTTGTGGCGTGTTCATCGGATAAACAGGAAACGAGAAAATTCATTGAGTAATTGCTTTGAAAACTGTTTTGGACGTTCGTCAGACGATAAGTCGAGTTTGTTTATTATAATGTTGTAGTTTATAGGCTAAGGCGTATCAACTCTTTTTGGGGGACGAGGAAGATGAAAAAAGAAGCTGATAATTGCTTTTGCTTAATGCCGTTACGATCTAGGAAACAGCATTGAAGTTTGATCTTTAATTTTTTATGAAATTTGGTTTTTTCATTCAGCTCGACGGTTTTTGTGCAATCGTCAATTCCATCTAATATGTTAAGGTGCATCTGCTGGGAAGGGGTGATTTCAAGGATTCCGATCGTCTTTGGTGATAAACTGACTTATTTTTCGAAAATTTCTTGCTCTACAGTTCGTGCTCTTCTTTTGCTTCTTTTCTTTAAAAAGGGAACGAGAGATTTCTTCCGCACGCTGCATGGTTCACGATTTTTCGATTTTCTGCAAGAAGCACCATCTTGGCCACGATTTCACGCTTGATAAGAGCTTCCCCCGCGTTATCACTTCTTGAAGCCTCTTGATTAATATTTTGCGTGGGTGTTTATTACTCATTTTAATTTTCGGGCAATCTTCACGCTTCAGGACATCCGCGCCAAAGGTGTCGAAAACACATATTCGGCAGAATTTCTGTGGGCAACCCTGCCAAAAATTTTGCGAGGGTATCGCTTCCAGAAATCGGAGCTCTATTTATTTTTTTAATCGAGTTTATTACATTTAATTACTCCGTTACTTGTTGCACCTCTACTTGTTCCCGTTCGTGTCCCATTTCTGTATAGAGTCATGAAAGTTTAATTTTGCCATTGTCTGCGATTTTTCCCCATGATTTACTTCCTTCCTTGTGAATTCAATTAAACTTTTGAAGCTTATCAGACTTACCGGAATGAAGATATTATCAGAGTATTTCTTTTCGAACTTGAAAATTCTTGTTTATTTACAAAGTGGAATATTTGTTTTTAAAAAATGATTTTTTCAATGAAATTTTTCTTTTACCCTTTTTTTAAAAATTTTTTTAGCGCGTCGTATTGATTCTTGAAAAATACCTGTTCTTTCCTCGTTTTTCAAATTTCAGACGTAAAACTTATTTAAAAAAATCTTACAGTTAATGTTTCACGATATATTTCATTCAAGTTAATTTTTTGGCTAAAATCATTGCATAAATGGTTTAAAAAAAGCATATAATATATGTTGCTATGTTATTTTGGCCAGAGAAGACTTCTGCGGGGCCGAGAAATGATTTTTTGAGCGAATAATTTATTTTTCAGAGGTTCTGCAAGAAGAAGAAATTTACCAGCAGAGCTTCTCTAAAGCAAAAGTAGATTTTCAAGAATTTATTCGTTTGTTTGGATGTCATGAAGGTAAGTTTTTTTTTTCAATTTTGTTCAAAAATATGCCTCTGATCTGCCACTCGGACATTGGTGACGCAAACGGAAGGGTTCCGGACGTTTCTGAGAAATTCTAGGGATCACTTGAAAGCTCTGAGGCTACTAAAGTGGTCACTAGAAATGCCCAGAAACTTCTGAGCACGCCTAAAAAAAACTAAATGTGGAAATCAGTGTCATTTTTTTGATTATCAAAATACTTGAAGAGCTGGAAAGAGTTACAGAAGACATAATGGTGAACTATCAGTCGTTCCAATCATTGATATATGATTTCACCAAAAGCAACGATTTGCAAGGAATCAAGGTAAAATTTATTTTGTTTGAAAATCCCTGCTAGAGTTTTTGAAATACTTGTACATAGTTAAAACGGAAAAAGTTCCTTTGAGGATCCTTCTAAAATGACGTGAAAACGCTTTTCAGCTTCTTTTTCATATCCTCAGCGGATAATTTTTGAATCCGCTCGAATCTTTTTAGTTGCTTTCCAGCAGCCTTTTTTGTTAAAAGATGTGAAAAAGATACAAAATATATATTTTAAAAAAATCTGCTTGGAAGCCTTTCAAGGTTTTTTTTTAGAAAAGCTTTTGGGTGGCTTTTCAGTTTTGACCGAAACTTCTTATGACAGTTTTTTGGAACTTATAAACATTCCAGAAAGGAAAATTAAACCTAATCATACCAAAAATTTGAAGTCGGCCACACAAAATGAGTCGGAGAGTTTCATTGCGACCGCCCTGAATCTCCCAAGTCATTGGATTCCTTTGGTGGAAGCATGTAGAGAGGGACTTGTAGATATCGTGCGTTTTTTGGTGAGTCCTGTCCGATTTCAACTGCTCATCAAATATTTTGAGGTCCAATTGGGCGCCGATCCCGAAGTTCACGCCGCAGGATTCACGATGAACCAAAATGACGACGGTTCAAAAAACCAATTCGAAGTTTAGTCCATAAAACTGCGATTTTCAGTGTGGAGCTCATCGGAATCACCTCTGGAATTGGCGATCAGACGAGTCGGATCGAAAGATCTCACTGATATCTCTGATATCCGGACTCAAGACGATTTCATGGTTATTTACCGAAAAATTGCATTTTAGGATTTATGAACGTTTCTGTGACCTATTGCTGATTAGTGAACAAACAAGGCTTTTTAGAAATCATAATATTTCTTCTTATTGTTATAATATAGGATTGTTTTTTATGTTTTGAATCAAAGTTTTGCGGCAGACTTCCACTGCACTTTTTATCACCAGGAAATTATCAATGGACTTGTTCGAAAACGCGAGAAAAAGGCTTCCAAAACAAGACATGGACTGTTTCGGAGCAATTTCGAAACGGAGCATTTTTAGGAATGGAAAAAAATTACTCTCTTGTTGTTTGTGAAGGATTTATCTCTCGAAGTTACAGAGTAGTCACGTCTCAATAAATTAGGGATTTTTAGTGACCACTTTAGTAGCGTCAGCACTCTTAAGTGATCCCTAGAAATGCTCAGAAACGTCCGGAGCGCACCCGGTTTTCGTTCCGAATGGATAGCGGGTTAAAAAATGAATATTTCTCTAGCTTCTCCTATTTTTCCGCATCAGACGTGTCAGCGCATTTTTAGTCACAACTTTAGTAGCTTTAGCGCTCTTAAGTGATCCCTAGAACCGTCCAGGATCATCCGGTTCTCTTTAGTGAGGTACGAGAATAAATTTCGTTATTCACTAGTTGACTATGGGGCACAAAAACGCAGTCGCATTTCTTTTCGAGCGTTTCTATTTCATAATGAAAAGCAAGTTCGCTTCCAGATAATCCGAATCCTTGTAGAGGAGGGTAAAGTCGACTTGAGAAAGCTCCTCGGATCGCAACCGCCTCTTTTCCTCGCTCTCGAATTTTGTAATCTTGAACTGGGTAGCTAGAAAAAATTGCTGGAACTATCTGATGTGTCATTTGTAGCTAAATACCTCTGCGAACATGGGGCAAGCGTTCAGGATCGGAATTCTGAAGGAATGACCTGCTTGATGATGTCTGATTGTTACAAATCACCCAAATCAGTATAAATCTTGATTTCTTTATTGTCTTCCGTAATGAGAATTTTTCAGCGGGAACTTTTCAACTTTTTTGTGGAGCAAGGCCTTTCAGTCGACGCCGTCACTATTAGGGGTGAATAGAAATTATTTTCACCTTTTTAATTATTTTCATCCGATTTTTAATCTAGTTTTTTTTCGAAAACTTCTAGGAATGGTGTGCTTTTTAACAAAATTGAAGTTTTATTATGGGGTTGATTTTTTTAACCTAACTAGGAAGCGTTTTCTATCCCTCGGTTGAACTTTCGGTGAAACTTTGCTGAAGTTTACTCTAGGACCCCCCAGATTGCAGACAAGAGAACATTTTCTCGGACATGGTTTTTTTTTCCGAGTTCCGGGAAAATTTTTAGTGGCCACTTAAGGGGTTAAAAATTAGTGGCTACTATAGGGATCAATGGATCAACATAACTGGTCCAATCTGTTTTGAAATGGTCATAGTTACTGGAAGGAATACTGGATGAAAAAAAACTACTGAAGTGGCCACTAAATAGAAAACCTTTATAGTGGCCACTGAAACGGAAAATAGTTGCCACTATAGAGGTGGGTTTAGTGGCCATTATAGAGTCCTCTTCAAGTAGTCTATGGCGACCCTCTATAGTGGCCACTAAAAATTTTCCTAGTATGAAGCTTCATGATCCGTAAAATAGGACAAAAAAGCGGTATGGGTAAAAAACGATTTCTAATAAACCTAAATGGCGCAGAAAAAAGTCTGCATCCAACTTACTGTAAACCTATCCAAAAATAATAATAATTCAGAAAAAACGGCGGTTCAAATCGCTGTGCACCAGGCGAATCCGTTCCTGGTGAAGTTGCTGACAGCCGAGGGCGCCAAGTTAACTTGTTGCGAAAACGGAGATCCTCTCCTCTTCAGGGTCGCCCCCGTGTTCGAAAACCCCGAGGCACAACCTCTCTTTTGCGATTATTCATAATTATTGTTCCAGACGGAGATCTTCGATCACTTGTTCGAATACGTCAAAGATGAAACCCAGAAAAAGGACGCCATGTTACTCAGAGCCGCCACAAGAATTTTACGTCAATATGATGAATTTGCCAGGGAAGAGTTGGAATATGCGTTCGAGTACGCTTACGGTCAAGATCGAGTTTGTTAACACAGAAGATATATTTTTATTCCGCCTTTCCAGGATTATAACTTGGAAAAAGAAGACGTCGTGCCCAATCCTGCCTACGATTCACTACGGGAAGCCCGTTCCTACAGAGAATTCCAAGCGGCCGAAGATAAGAAAAGATTCACCATTTTGCAAGTGAGTGAATGAAACTATTAACTCTGATTTTTCCCCAATTTCAGTGCTTCATCATCCGCGAAAGGATTCTCGGCCAGAATCATCCGCATGTTCGCCATGAACTCTTTGAATATATCCAAAATGAAAGCTATGAAACGGCTTTGGATATTCAGTCAGTCGAGAACAGGAAACACGTTTTTATCCGTAAAGTGTCGTGTGTCGTGTGCATACACTGCGCCGCTTTCGCGCAGAAAATTGCGTTTACGCAGGGATTTGTCTTAAAGACCTCTGGCAATACGGCGGCCTGCGCCTTTAATATGCCCTGTTATTTACGCTTTTATAGCTGGAATCTCTGCCGTTCTCATGCCACGTGAGAACGGTGGATATTTTGGCTCCGCCCACCGTGTTTTTGGTTTCGCATTTTCTTCCACTAAAAAAACGCAGTAAAAAAAAAATTGAAATTTGAAAGAAACAAAAATAAAGCGAAAATTCGAAAAATATCGATACGTGCTGTCCATAGAGCGACTTTACTACAAAAAGCCCTTCCCAGGGTTGTGCGTCAGGCCGAGCGGCCCGGGCTTTGGGCCTCATTTTTCAAAAAAAGCCCACGTGGGCTCGGGCCGGGCCGGGCTTCAAAAAAATTTAAAAATTTCATTTAAAAAAATTTTTCACCGAAATGTGACTTTTACTTCTGAAATCATAGTTTTTTTGTTAAACTTTAATAGAAAAAAAGCCAAAACGTAATTTTTTTGTCGTAAAAAAACTTGATATCCGACTAGAAAAAAATTGCGCGATTCGGGCCGGGCGGGCCATTTTTTCTTGAGGCCCGCTAAGGCCGGGCCGGGCCGGGCTTACGAAATGGTCGGGGGGCCGGGAGGGTGACGGGCCGGCCCTCGCACAAGCCTGGCCCTTCCAGAGGGAACTCAAACTTTCCTCTCTCCGACTTTAAATTATTTTTCTGCAAAACTAGGAAGTCTCAAGTTTAATGTTCGACATGCGAGAAAGAACTCTACAAAAATCGCATTTTATCTTCAAACCCATTTTTTAATACTCCTAGGCCTTCAAATACGAAATATAAAAGCTTTCTAGGGTCTTTGAAAAAGAGAACGAAGGAAAAATAACAAAAAACCCTGATTAAAAACCCTGATTAGTATTTTTCTGATTTCAGGGATAATCCCATCCGATGCTACATGCTTTCTCTATACAAAAGGTGAAATCAGATGGATTCTCAACCTCCATTTTTTGTTTCCAGATACGAGAGGCCGTCCTCTGGCGTTTACGCTCAACAAGTTGGATACCTGATTGCCTTGCTTCGGGAAAGGATACTATTTTTGGACGGGGAACGCCGTGCCGCTGCGAATCTCGTCTTTTTCGTCTTCGATCAGATCTGCCAAATGTTGATTGTTCGTCTTCTGGCTATCTATAACTTAGAAGAGAACATTTTGTCTTAAGGAGAGCGAGAGACCTTTCAAGGAAGTTTATCCGGCGAAATGGAGCATGAATTTGTGTGAGGCCGCTGCGAGGCTCATCTCTATGGTATACTTACCAGAGTAGTCCCATAGGGCAATCTTAGGGACCACTTCACTAACCCCTATACAGCTTGCAAGAGTCGTCCCTATAGGCGTTTTAGTTAGTGGCCACTTTAGGGGACATGCTAGTCGATAATTGTTATGAACTCTAAGCGAAGAAGGAAAAACTGAATAAAAAAGCGTTTTTTGAATGCAGTTGAAAAACCCTATAGAGTCCACTTGAGTTTTAGGGGCTCGGAATTCGGGCCCTAAACCCCTATAGAGGCCAGCTTAATTTTACCTCTACAGGGACCACTTTTCGCGCCCCTGTAGGATTATGTTTTCTGCCCTAACCCTATGGGAACAACTCTGGAATTAAGTAGTTCGTTCGGCGCAACTTAAAGGAGCCTGATTTCTCTACACCCTCTCATTCTCCGTTTTTAAGTGATCTTTTCATCTCTCTATAGTCTTGCCGGTGAGAAAAAAGATACACAGATAGGTTAGATTGTTTTGAAATGTATCGAAGGGTATATTCAATTCAAACTTAATGGCACATCATATGTTATCAATAATCTTATATTTATGGTTATCTTACATAAAGGAGAATATTTTTTTGAACAACATTAGAAATTTAAGAGTGATCCCTATAGAAGTTAAGAGTAGTCCCTATAGGGGTCTTTCAACTTTTATTCAAAAAACGCTTATTTATTCAGTTTTCGGCTTCTCCGCATAGAGTTCATAAAATTGTCGACTAGCATGTCCCCTATAGGGACCACTAACTAAATGCTTTAAAGGGACCACTTTCGCGAGCTTTAGTGGCCCCCATAAACGCTAAAGTTGCCCCTATAGGAATCAACTTGGAGATTCTAAGACAGAAGAAGAAAAAAGTGCAGTGCATTTTTTCTTTAGATCAAGCAAAAAAGAAAATTTAATTTTTTGCGCCGAAACTCAAATTTTTAGTTTTCGTTTTCAATTTGCTTTTCTTCAGAAGTAGAAATCTTTGTACTTCAACAATTTGACGCATATTCTTACAAGATGGCACTTTTATCTAATCCCTCCTTTGCGAAACGTCTGAAGATTTTCTTTCTAGGTCAGGAATTTTGGTTATTCGGACGACACTGAACTGATTATTCGTTTTAGCGTTGTTGTAAGTGTTTGCAAACCTTGAGATTTATAAATTTCTAAAATTTAGATTCGCCGTTTCGCCAAGATCGTGACGCTTCGACGAGTTCCACTTTTCCACTTCGAAGTGTTTTACATGTATGGTTCGAGAAAAATGTTAAACTTATTCTAAGTTAAAGAGAAAAAGCCCGGAGCTCCAGGGTGGAAAAGACGAGTGATCCTTAGAGAATCGGGAGGGTTCACTAAAGTGGATTTTTATTCTGTTTTTGTGCGTCAGACCTTGCGGACCGGGCTATAGGCCTCATTTTTGAGAAAAAAACCTGCGCGGACTCGGGCCAGACCAGGCTTCGAAAAATATTTTGAATCAAAAATCACGGGAAGTATATTTGTACTTGATCTCTGTGGAACGCGAAATTGAAAAAATAAGCAAAAACATGACTTTTTTCGTGAAAAACATCATATTCGACTTGATAAAACTTTGACCTCCGGGCCGGACTTACCAGAAAACGGCCAGCGGGCTGGCCCTTTAGTGTCTACTCTGTCGGTCCCCAACGACTTCAGAAAAATTGAACAGAATGATCTATCCATTTCTCCTTAGGAAACCTCGACTGATCAGTGTCTTCGTCGATGCTGGCGCCAACATCAACGAACTGGATGCAGAAGGAAGTACCGCATTGGCCAAATATCTTGACGAGAAGGATAAAAAAACTCTTTTGAGAAATGCTTCAGATAAACAGTTACTCCTCCTCACACATTCCCATGAAAAGTATAATATTCCAGTTTCAACCGCGTGGTCAAGGCTTACCTTCGCGATGGGGCGCGGATGTTCGTTTGCACCAAGAATAACGGCAATATTTTCGGCGATTTGCAATGTGTGTCCAACTTAAGTAAATTGCATCTCGGTAATGTCACGGTGTAATTTCATAAAAAGTTCAAATTCCAGGAAAATTCATCACGCTCAAGGATATGGCGGCGGCGGCGGTCGAAGCCAACTTTTCTGGAAATTACTTGAAAAAAGTCCTGCCCCAGAGTCTTTGCGAATATATCGGTCTACGTGGAAAAGATTTTCTGAGCAGCTTGCCGATGAAAAAATGCTGTTCGCATGCTCGTCGTGGAATTTCCTGAATATCTTGTATCTATGGATTGATTTCTTGTAAATTTGCTCTCTGTTTGATACCTCCGAAGTTTTTTCGATCCTCAATTTTTGGCAAAGTCGGAAGGATCCTCCTAGGGTCCAAGGCTTCATAAAAACGTTCCTTTTAGGGTGATGAAGGCTACCTTTTTGCGCCATTTTATCGGCTCTTGTGAACCATTTTTTCTGCTTCTCCCTTCTTCCACCATTTCTTGAGCCTTTAAGGTCTCACTAGTCAGAAAAAAAGAAAGGCTCGATAAAGGGACTCTCTTTGCTGCCTTTTTGTAGCCACACCACCATCCCGACTTTGCCCGAGATGAATTTTCCGCATTTTAATATCTTCAATTTGTGATATCTATTTTGTTCTGACAAGAGATTTACTTGAATTTCGTGTTCAATTTTTTTCAATATTTTTTTGCCCTAAAAATAATGTTTAATAGCTCCGAAGTTTTCTTATTTCGCATATCATCTGGAATTTTTCGATTAATATTAAATTCTTGATATATATGATAATTCCCAAGACTGACTAAGTTTTATTCAGTTTCGTGGACTTTCCTTTTTTTTATTTTGTCTTTTTCGACTTGAAGATCTCTAAAGTTTTGATTTTTCTTAAAATATTATCAACGGATTTCCCACTTATTAAAATCGTCGTCTCAAAATCGAAGATGCAATAAAAAATTCTGTTTTATTTCGAATATTTGGATTTTTTTGTTGTTTTTTTATGCTATTGGATACTTCTTTGTAAATTTACAAGACTTTCTTGATTTTTTTGTAAGACTTGATCATGTTGATGACGCTCAGAACTATGAAGCGATGCAAAGGAAGGAAATGGAAATATTTATCCAAACGATACTGAAGATTCACTTTCGGAAAAAGTAACACGAGAAGGTTTGAATTTTTTTCTAATAACAAAAGAAGAAAAAGGAAATTGTAAAAATGCAAACTAGAGAAAAATAGTAGAAAAATTATTGCACTACATATTTAATAATTATTCCAGGCCTATTGTCGAGGAAAGATAAAGAAGCTTTTTTAAATAAGTAAGTATAGGCCATTCCGCGCTAGCTTGTCACTTTTTTCTTTCCGCCAAAATGCCAGGTCAAATTTAACCAATTTTCGCTTCAAGACCTTTGTTTCTTGCCGTTATAAGAGCAGAAATTTGATCTAATTTGGTATACGGTCTTTTTGGCGGAAAGAAAAACGTGACAAGCTGGCGCGGAATAGTCTATAACAAGTTCGTAACAAGACGCGAAAAAGAATGAAAGGCAATAATGAGGAGAAGTCGGGCAGTTGGAGATCACTCTAGTGAACCCTTATTCTCTTCCCGTATATGAATGAGAAAAAAACTGCGTTTGGATCATATACAAACAGCACAAGGAAATTCAATCAGTTAATGTAATGCAAACAGGTAGGGAAATGTCAAGGTAAAATAGCAAATCGGCCGGTAGAATTTCATTTATAAATTCTTGCGAAAAATGTTTTTCAACCGCTCTTGCGGCCATGTCCTTCAAAGTGATGAAGCTATCTGAAAATGAGCATTTTTTGAAAATTACTGAGAAAATTTTAATGGCCACTGTAGAAGCTCGCCAAGGACTACTTGAAGAGGACACTAAAGTGGCCACTAAACCAACCTCTATAGTAGCCACTACAAAGGTTCTCTATTTAGTGGCCACTTCAGTAGTTTCTCATCCAGTATTCCTTCCAGTAACTCTGATAATTTTAAAACAAACATATTGAACCAGTTATGTTGACCCATTGACCCCTAAAGTGGCCACTAAACTTTTAATATTCTAGTAAAAGCACTTAGACCTCTATAGTGCCACTAATTTGACTACTATAGTGGCCTCTAGAACGTCAAAAACCTTATAGGCCACTAAAAATTTTCCCAAGTAGGAACCGGTTTTTTGAGGAGTCAGTCTTGTCTAGTGCTCAAAAATAGAGGTTGTAGAAAAAAAGCGAAAAATAGACACCCAAAAGTTGTTTTCCCTCTGATAAAAGAGAACATTAGCTTTTCTGTAGGCTTTTGGGAGGCTACAGTAAACTTTTTTTCCTTTTAAAGTGATTGAAAATGTTTCTTAATCGGTATCTTTCCGAAAAAATTTCGACCATAATCTTTTTATTTCGCGTCCCTTTATTGCTGTGAATTTTTTTATAGCTCATATCAATCTCAATATTTTTCGATTTTGACAATTCTAAAGCTTTCATCCACATCAAAGTTGAAGAAAAACATACTGAACGGGATGGGATCAACCCTCAAATGCTTTTCTTTCCATCTCAAACGCTTCAGAAGCGGGACGTCGTTCTGGCTCACGAAAAGACGCGCTCCGTTTTCAAGGAAAGCGCGGACAGCTGGCCAAACTCTAAAAAACCTCAAAAATTGGAATTTTAGAAAAATCCCTACTTTCTGGGAAGCCTACGGCCGTCTTGTGAAGTCTTCGGAATGAATGGTTTTCCGAAATTTTGGAAAAACGTGTGCTCCAAGGCTGTTAGGCCGTTTTCGTTTTTCGCGTTGATATTTGCCCCAGCTCGGACGAAAATAGGAATCAGGTCAAATTTACTGGAAAACATTTAGCCTTGAGGAAATAAATAGAAAGCACGGCATTCCTAATGGGGTGAGCGAGGCGTCAAAGTTTCTGAATTTACAAAAAAGAATTGAGTGCGCGCTCCGGATAAAATGACGTCATAAAAACACTGAGTATTTAACGTTAACAACTTGTTTGTTTGTTCGCCTTTAGCTGCGTATTTGAGATTTCAATTTTCGCGCCAAAATTTTTTTTTTTTTGACGTCTTTCCACCCCGTTTGGGAACGCCGTGAAAGAAAACTCACTCTATGAATTGTGGCAGATGAAATAGTGCATAATTGAGAAGTTTGACAACTTCAATGAATCTCGGGATCTGAAAATGAACTGATTACTGTTTATTTAGAAAAAGTAAACAGGAGTTACTAGTTTTGGAGAAAAATTTATTCAAAGTCGGAGAGAGTTCCCGCCTTTGCAGTAAAGCCGCTCTATGGACAACATGTTAAGCCATTTTTCGGACTTGAATATCTTTCTTCCTTTCTTTCAATTTTCCGTTGTTTTTTGTCAGGAGAACTTATTATTCATGTATATTTTCGATCACAAAATGCTACCGTGGTGAAAATTGACGATTGTATACGAATTTCGGTTGAGATATCCCTGCTCTTTTTGCAATTTTTAGGATTCTGTTGCGAATCAACCTAACGAGTCAGACATTAATAAGCAACTTCAAGAAACGCCTTCAAAGATGGAATGAACATTTTAATTTTGCCGTTTTCCTATTCAATCTGATGACGTACGTCGATTTCAATCTGTTGCCTATGACGAAAATCGGTGAGGTCGTACCCAAACTTGGCCATCTGAAAAAATTATATTTCAGCTTTAGTTTTATTAATCAAAGTTAACCATGCTGATGATTTCCAAGGCGAGAGAGAGGAACTTATTTTTTTCATGGCAAGTAGCATCGCCTCTGGCATGAACCTTAACGCCAAGACATTGGTTTTTGGGTAAAGGTTCGAAAAGAAACCCTTTCAAATGTTTGGCAAATCTGACCGAAAGCCGAAGCCGCGATTTTCATCACTCTTTGCCGTTCTTTCAGGAATTCTTCTGTTCTGTACATCCATCCATTTTTGATAAAGTCCACTAAGTCTTTGATTTTGCAGAACAAATCCTTTGAAGCAGGTTCCTTGAATCTGAACTCGAGGCTATCATTAATCTAAAAAAGGTTCTTTCTCAAATGTTCGTCTTGGTTTTTGAGCTTTTAAAAAGCGCATCGAGCTTGAAACTTCTAAGCCGTCGAAGTATTAATGCGTTTTTTTGAGGGCTCTTAGTCAGGCAACACATACGATTTCGGTATAGTCCAATCCTCTATCACCAGATAGCAGATTGTACAAAAAGACTTTGGTTTTCGGAAAAGTATGAAGATATACCGTTGAAAAATGATGACAAAACCCCTGACTGATAAAAGTTTCCTTTCGTACCCTTGTTGAACGCGTAGGAACAACGTAATTTGTTCTAATATATTTCTTGGGATGTATTGATAAACAGCTTTTCCTGTTTTTGGTTTGGCTCTTTCGAGAATTCGTGATTTTTGAAGAATTTTCGAATAAATTTTTTTTTGCCACTGCTTTATTTTTTCCTTACGCGATTAAATTTCACCTCTGAACCAAAAAAACCATCCAGCTCCGAATATATGCATCGCTGAAAGTTTGAGACTAATAATAAATTTTCAAACTCACTCCCATTTATCTGTTCTGCATAGATAGACTTGCTTTAAAGGCTTGAGACCGTATCTATTAAAAGCCTTAAAAAACCGTGCGATAGTGAAGAGGCACTGAAAAATGAATTGTAAAGTCTACCCCTACGGATCAAAATAGCCGATCCCACGGCGTTTTTTCGACGACGTCACGCCCACGTTTTCTCCGTAAAGTGTCGTGTGTCGTGTGCAAGCACGGCGCCGCTTTCGCGCATTTCTGTTAGAGGAAGAAAATGCGAGACCAAAAATGAAGGGACTTCATGAAAAATAAGCGTAAACAGCAGGGAATATTAAAGGCGCGTGTTCAATTGGTCATGAGACGAATCAATTTCTCATTTAAAAAAACGAAATTTTTACTTTGATACGGCTTAGGCGCCGCAGCGCATGCACATTACACATTACACTTTACGGATAAATATGGGCGGGGCGTCGTCAAAAATAAAAACACCGTGTGCAGAGTTTCGTTGATATCAGAAAAGAACAATCACCTCTGCTCGAGATTGTTTTCGTTTTCCGAATAAATTTTCCACTCACAAGTTTTCTAGCAAACAGTTTCTCGTTCCTTGCATCTTCGAATTCGTAGAGGGACATTTGTCGGAGGGCTAGGAGTTCTCTTTTATGCTCAGGGTATCTTTGTATGGTTTCCTCCTGTAAATTCATCGATAAAATCATATTTTATCTTTTTTTTTCTACGATACTGTACCGACATCTTTCTTCGAGCCACCATTTGACCGTGAAGTTAGTTTTAAAAAAATAATCAGCGGAATTGAGCTAAAACCCTCCCCCTTCAAAAAAACCTTCCGAGTTAAGTTCAAGTTTTTCAAGAAAGGGACCAGAGCAGTCCAATTTCTGATACAGAAGTTCTTCAAAATTTGGTAATTTTTCCTTATTTTGGTTAGATAATTTTATTTTCGTCTATACAGTGGTTTTATAAGCAAGAAAAACCTTCTCGAATTTCAGGGAAAAAGAATTTGAAATAAAGAGAAATTTTATTCCTAGCGGTAGACTTTCTTAATGATTTTTTTGAATAAGACTAGTCCACTAGAGGCCGTTTTCTTGCTGATTCCAATTCCGTTCTTTAAAATTTACGGGGATGTCTGTGGGAAAAGTCAGTGGCGCAAAACTCATTTCAGAATACATTTTTTCGACTGATCTGGTTTTTATGTTATTTTGGACCTCTAGCTTTGAGAAAATTTGAAAGGTAAAGGGAAAATAAACTTTTGTTCCTTGTTCTTTAATTTTCGTAAGTCATCCTCTTCTCCCGGACTTATCAAGATTTTTACTCACCCAACTACTTGAAATAGACCCATTTTGAAAATCCGATAAGACTTTGTTCAATCGGATCACAGCCAAAGAAAAAAAAAGTTATCGACTTTTGCTCTTTTTTCTGATATTTAGCGAAAATCCATCTCGCTGTGTCTATTTGCACTTCTCATCTTGGAATTATCCTTTTTCGAAAATTTCTCTGAGAAAACTTGCATAATTCATTTCCGCCTTGAGTCGAGATTTGTAGGGATGATTGCTGATGATTTCATTGGGGTCAACTCCTCTCGAAAGCTGGTTATAAAACGAAATTTGCTCCTCCAGCACCTGGCCACTGATTCCGATTCGACCTGAAGAAAAATGAAAAAATCGTTCAGACATTTTTTTTTTCGAAATCGCGTGAAAACATCTCTCTCATCGCCAAGAAGTTTACAGCTATGATTGAAATTTGAAAAAAGGTTTCTTTATTAATTAATATTTTGAGTTGCAGTTTCCTGTCTTCAAAAAATTAATCTTTTTCCAGTGTTTAAGGTTTTTTAACCATTAAAAAAACTTTCAAAAGCTGCCTAAGGAGCGTTTTTTACTCTTTATCCTTGATCCATACTTGGGCAGAAACTAATTTTCGGGCGCTAAATACCTCAGAAACAACACGCAATCCTATAAAAAATTCGGAATGTTAACAAAAACCCCACTGTTAGAAACTAAAGTTTCCTTACTGGGAAAATTTTTAGTGGCCCCTATAGAGGCTCACCAAGGACTACTTGGAGAGGAAACTAAAGTGGCCACTAAACCCACCTCTATAGTGGCCACTTCAGTAGTTTTTCATCCAGTATTCCTTTCAGTAACTCTGATAATTTAAAAACAAACCTATGGGACCAGTTATGTTGATCCATTGACCCCTAAAGTGGCCATTAAAATTTTTAGTGATCTAGTAGTAGAACTTAGACCTCTATAGTGTCCCCTAATTTTCAAACTCTTAAGTGGTCACTAATTCGATTACTATAATGGCCACTAAAACGTCAAAACCCTATAGTGGACACTAAAATTTTTTCCAATGGCATATTATACTTTTTTCAGATTGAGAGACTAGTGAAATTTGAAGAAGAAAAAAAAACGTACCATCGGACTCAGCGCTTTCGAGAGCTTCGCATGTTGTACCGTTGCGGATTAACATCAGAAAGAACTTTTCCTGAGATTCATTTCTTTCTCTTCAAAGTTTTGCTTAAAACCAGTTTTTTGTGAAATTCCGAAGGCTCTGTTCTGGTTTCCTTCTTGACCCCTCTTAAATTTCCACGGTTCAGGCGAATTCGTCTGACTGGAAGAAAAACAATCTAGTCCATTCGAATGAATGGAATCTTCGTACGTATTTCGAGATTTTCTGCGTAACTCCCAGTAAAAAGAAGCGGCGGGTCAAACGGTTCCCTCAAGTTATTTCCTGCCTTTTCCAAACGAATTCGAAAAACCTAAAGATTTGGTTATATTGAGTAGAAACGGACTTCAAACAAGCCTTGTAGCGAGACCGGAATGAATTATGCTCGGAATCCCATACTCTCCTTTTGAAGGAGAAGTAACAGTGCTGTTCCTGACGGCCGTACGATAGTTTTACACCTGTCAACTCATTTTCGTGCAAGTCAGCATTTCAAATAGGATCATGGAGCAATTTCGCTTGGAAGACAATTGTTTAAAATGAATTTAATGATCAAAAACTGGGATTATTATCACTTAGCTACTGGAAATACTGATGGGCCAGTTGATTCTGATCGTTATATATCCAAAGAATCAAATAATTATATTATTTAGTCATTAAAGTTTGAATGGAAAATATTTTCTCTCTCCGGGAAAAAATGTGAGAAGAGGCCTGGTCCATGACGGCTTTTGAGCCATTTCCTACAGATTATTCCGTCTCGAACCGTTGAAATTCGTGATTCAAAACTTTAATTTTCAAACAAAAAAAAAACCTATTCCTTCCTTCTGTGAAATGACTTTTTCCAACTCAGCTAATGAAACCGCGCCTGTACGAACCTAAAAAAAAAAGCTATCTCCTCGAAAATTATTTGAACGAAAAACTGACCGATTTCCCTACAAAATTCCTAATCCTTCTCTCGCGAGCCTGTATCACAGCACACTTTTGAAGTTGGAAACTTTTCCTGAAACAATTTTTTATTTGTGGCTTCATCAAGTTGAAATATTGTCACCTTTCGATTCGTTGAACTTGCCGGTCTTGAGACGGAAGTCCCATTTTTGCTAACGTATTCCAGAATACTTTCGCTAACCTAAATCAACGTTAAAAATAAAATGACCGCTTGAAAACAAGCATTTTTCTATTTCTTAGGTATTTAACTGTTTCAACAGGTAACTCAGCAAAGAACTTTAGAAACAGGCTCTTTAATCCAGAAGAAAAAAAACAAAAGTGAAAGGAGAACATTCACGAAGCGCCTAGAAAAGAGTAAAACTATCGAGTTGTTAGTCTAAGATATCGTAAAATAAATCGTTCTACGAGCTGTGAATATGTAAACAAATGATGGAGAACAAGAACATATGCTTTTGCGGCAATCTAAAGGAAACAAGTTAGGCGGAAAGGAAGAAAAAATGGTCCAAAGTAGTTCTGAAAAACTGAATATTGCGAACCGTAATCGATTTTTCGCGAAAAAATTTTTTCACTTTTTATTTTTAACAATCAATTACTAGCTTGAAAATCAGCTCATATTCTATAAAATTTACTACTTTCAGCAGTTAAGTAGCTCCTTTTGAACTAGACAACGAAATAAATACGAAACCAAGCAGCATAGTAGACTGATCACGCGAGCCGGCAGCCACGACCAAATTCGAAATAAAAAAAAAGAACCTTTCTGCTTTTTCGCCTCTCCACGCGCTTCACACGCTGGGAAACGTCTCTAGACGTCTGTCGCGTTATATCTCAGATGACTGTATTGTCTCTTCCGCTCGGAGACGAGGTTGGCTCGCCCTTTCCTTCTGAAAGGTTTCTGACGGCTCCCAAAGTCGCGACAGTTTCGCTCGGAGGCAATCGCGAACATCAGCGATCGATAGGGCATCTACATAGTTTTTGAACGAGGACAGTTGGACTTTTCTGCTTCAGCCGGAAGGGAAAGTGTATCATATAGTTCAAAGGCATCACAAGCAGACAGTTTCAAACCGCTACAGAGTTTTTCGGGAGAATTTTAACAGAGTTAACTCAATTGAGCTTTCATCTACTCACTAAGGCATAAATATGAAAAAAACGGTATCTTCTGTTTTGAAGCAATCTCTCGGTCTCTTATAAATAAACGTAACTTCAGAGCCCCCAAAATGTAAGTCGAAATCTTATCAGTCGTGCTGATTGTGAAAAGGCCTTCGAAGCTTCAAATTATTATGCAAGTGATTAGTAAAATAACTAATTATGAGTACTCAGGCGACTTACGTTATCGCCAAAAGACAAAAAATCTCTATAAGACACTTCCGATGAGCGTTATCAGTTTCGCTTAACACGCAAGAAATCAATTTATCTAGTATTATCTATCAACTACTCTGGACCTTTTTTTCCGAGGAACGATAAAGAAGCTTCCTCATAATCAGTAAATTACAAGCTGGCAAACAGAAAAGATCAAAATACAACGCAAAAAATGAAAGGAAATATTGAAGAGAAGCGAATCGGGCAGTTGGAAATCACTTTAGTGAACCCTTATTTCTCTTCTCCGTGAATGAAAGGAAACTGAGATTGATTATATACACATAGGAGCATGAAACAATGTAGATGAGCTAAAATTCCATTTCGAGATAGTCTATGACATCCGCGGGTAGAACTTCACGAATAAATTCTTGCGAAAAGTTTTTTTCAACCGCTCTTGCGGCCATGTCCTTCAAAGTGATGAAGCTATCTGAAAATGAGCAATTTTAAGGATGGAAGTTATTTAGAAAAAAATAATGAACGAAAAATCCTTGGGGGGTGTCAGTTTGTCCTTCAAACATAGCTCAGGGCGAAGGGGCCATTTTTGAGACGGGAGATTGGTAGCTGGAGATTTTTGAGAAGGTACAAGGAGCTCCTTTTAACTACTTTGAGAAGAGCCAAATATATAATGATTATATTATTAACTATTTAGTCACTTTTTTTAACTTTTTTTAAAGAGAGGTTTCAATCCGCCGCCTAAGTGGTTCCAGGCTACCTGCTCTATCGTATACTCCCAAATTAATTTGCTGCAGCTTTTTGATCCTCTTAAGAAAATATTCTTCTGACCCTAAGCCAAAGAAGAACTGATTTACGCCCTTTTTCAGATACTTTTTAAGGAATTTTAAACTTTGACTGTGGCGGTTTCATGTTTCTACTAATATCCAAGGCTTTTTGATAACTTGCCAGCTCATTATCGGCAATACTAAGATAAGAAAAAAACAACTTACTGAAAGCAATAACGTTCTTATCCTTGCACATTCGCTCCACCTTATTTAAGCCAACCAGGAGTGGTTCGTCATTTTGGCTGACGAAAACACGTGCTCCGTTCCGCACGAACTCGTGAAGAGCTAGCCAAGAACTGAAAAATCTCGAAAATACGAATAGAAAGGAAATCCTCACGCTTTGTGGTACTGCTTGCGTTTCACAACGAAATAGTTAAAGTGATGAACTTCCAGAGCCGTTTGTCCAATGCTGTTCTTGGCGTTTATATTGGCACCAGCCCGGGAGAAAATCCGTATCATCGTGGGGCTACTGAATTGATTGGTTCTATTTTGAATGGAAGTTTGAAACAAATTACTTCATAAAGCGTGAAGAATGAAACGGGAGAATCTTGACTAGTTTGAGAATTCGCACGAACCGACGGACCTTAAAATGACTACAATATGGTTTTTTTTTTCACAAAATTCTGCTGTAAGATATACTTTTCATCACGTTTAGTTCGTTTGAAGCTTGCTAAAGTTTCATTTTGACCAAAAAACTTGATATGTCCACTAATCAACCATCAAATTTCGGCTGTAAATTGAGGAGTCGATATAAAATTTGAAAATAAGTTTTTTCTCAGGAGCGCATGGTCTTATTTCACAGAAGCGGATCTTTTCTACAATCCGAAAATGAGCATTGATTTTTTTTAAACTTCCAAGCGCTCAAATCTCTTTTCACAGACCTTTTTGACCGATTTTGAGCCTTAGAAGCAGACTAGAAAACTACATCTAATGAAAATAGTCTCATTTGTTGGTTCAACCTCAAGTTATTGACCCTTTTTGACAAAAAAGTCTAAAGAAAACTAAAAAGAACTCCTTTATAAAACGCCTTGAACTATGTCATTTTAGTTTCATTTTCTATCGAATTTTTTCGCTTACTTCGGTCTCAAGATTTCCCCGAAAAAATATGTCGAGCCGGTAGTACCCAAACTCGCAAATCTGAACAAATTTTCACTTCTGTATCGATCACGAAAGTTTGACCTTTGAAAGTATTAGCAAGCCGTAATCGAAGAATTTATCGCACTTCTCCTCATAAGTATAATCTTTGACGCCTTCTTTCTGAGCCTTAACATCACGATTCTAATTATTAGGGAGAATATTTGAATGACGAAACCCTCTCCATAGCGACGCAGATATTTTGAAGGCCATGAGTTAGAAGTACAGTCAGACTGCTGCGTTGTACCATGTAACTTCCTTCATCTCGAGCTTTCAAGTCGCTCAACCAGTTAAACTGATCTTCAAAATCCATCGCCAACACTTTCGAAAGCGGTTCGGTGAAACTGAAATTGAAATTTTTAGTGATTTTCGAGGACATTCACAATGACGGTCCGTTTCGAACTTTTGAAAAAAAGCAGATAGTTGTGAAGGTTTTCGACGAGTTCATGGAGCCTTTTTCAAGAATCAAAATCCCTCTAATTGTTTTTTTACTACATTATATCCGAAATTGAAACTTTTTAACCTCGCCGACAATTCAAGCAGGTGACCGCGGGGCCTGAAAAATTGTTTTTGTCTCGATTTTTTAAACAAAGGCTTACCAGAGCGAAACGTTTTTTTTGTAGTTAAGGTATCTTCGAATGAATTGACGAACATGTATATGGTTACATCCGATCAGTAATTTTAGAACGCAGACACACTGAAAAGTCATCAACATTATCCTTCGAAAAAAGCTTTCAATGAAGGAAATTCCCCCGTACATGAATCTCCGCAAAACGTTTCAATTCTCGGTCAGTTCCAAGTTCTTCGAAGGAGCCAACTTTTCGAAGCAATCCATACTTTTTCCGCGTCGCTGGATTTTTTATCATCTGGAAAATCTCTCTCGTTATTTTTTCTTCTTATTCTTCAATCAACCTTTTCGATCCCACAAATCGAATCCAACGTCTTTATCAACTTTTTAAGGACATAATCGTTGTGAAAATACAAAAACTGGGCCGAAGCTTTGAGCAGATTATCTTTCTGCTTGTCTTGCATTTTTCGCATGACGGCAGCGAGGTCCAGCATGTTCTTATAGATCTAGAGCTCAAGGTTACTTTGAAAATTCCGAGAATTTCACCTGTTTTTACCCGAGAACCGTTTCGTAGTGTTGTTCACCAGAAGCGTAGCTGAAATTTTGTTTGGCGCCGGTCAGAAACTTTGGAAGAAATAATTTTAGAAAGTAAAAGTGATTTCAGAAAGCAGCTTTCAAAAGTTGAGCGTAACCTTCTATGGGAAGTTTATAGAAAACTCCAAACTTCACTCTAAAATTGCTATACGACGACTGATTATTTTTGGACTTCCCTTGTCAGAAAAGATTGAATAATTGTGATAATCGCAACGCGCACTCTTTAATTAGCATAATCCCTCAAAGCTTGAAATGAGTAAAGTCCGCGCAAAGCGAGAAAAGAAACGTAAAGAAAAGTTGAGAGAAAGTTGCACTTTGCGAGTTAGAGATCTGAGAACACTGCGGTGCAAGTTGTAAGAAGATAAATGATTGTTCGAGGATAACAAATGCTGCTTTTCGTGTTCAGTTCAGCAGAAACAGTGTGAGAACGGTGGAGAAGATAGACGGAAGGTGTTTTCCCGCGATTTATTGATTTCCGAATAGTATCATTAGGAAAAACCTGGGAGGAATTTCAGCTATTGGGCGGCAATTGACTAAAATCGCATAACACAATACTGATTCAAAATTTTCTCGCTCAAAAGAAAAATCTACTGAGCCAATCTATGAAAAATCATATAAAATATATCCTAGTTTTTGAAGCAAATGCGTCCTGATAGCCTACAAATATACGATTCATCAGTAAGTCTAATATAAAAAGGAGACATTTTTAAGGCGTCTGTGAACCTACTTTTTATTAAACGTAAAGAAAATAGAAATAAGAAGGAAAAGTAAGACCAACAGGAATAGTAAAAGAACACGCGAGAAAAAAAAATTGTGACACGAAGATGTAAGAAAAAAAAACCGTTCTGCGAGTTGAGAATATGTAAACAAATGATGGAGAACAAGAACATATGCTTTTTCGGCAATCTAAAGGAAACAGTGTGGGAAAGTTTAAGAAGCTCGGCGGAAACGAAGAAAAAATGGTCCAAAGTAGCTCTGAAAAACTGACTATTGCGAATCGCAATCGATTTTTCGCGAATCAATAATTTCTTTTTTTCATTTTTAACGATCAATTACTAGCCTAACCATCAGCTCATATTCTATAAAATTTACTACTTTCAGCAGTTAAGTAGCTCCTTTTGAACTAGACAAAGAAATAAATACGAAACCAAGCAGCATAGCAGACTGATCACGCGAGCCGGCAGCCACGACCAAATTCGAAATAAAAAAAGAACTTTTCTGCTTTTTCGCCTCACGCGCTTCACACGCTAGGAGACGTCTCTAGACGTCTGTGGAGCTGAATCTCAGATGACTGTATTGTCTCTTCCGCTCGGAGATGAGGTTGGCTCGCCCTTTCCTTCTATAAGGTTTCCGACGGCTCCCAAAGTCGCGACAGTTTCGCTCGGAGGCAATCGCGAACATCAGCGATCGATAGCGCATCTATATAATTTTTGAGCGAGGACCGTTGGACTTTTCTGCTTCAGCCGGAAGGGAAAGTGTATCATATAGTTCAAAGGCACCATGAGGAGACAGTTTCAAACAGCTACAGAGTTTTTAAGACGATTTGTCATAAAATGGACTCACACTCAGTTGAGCTTTATTCTACTCACACAGGAACAGTCATCAGAATGAGAAGATAATTTCGTTTTGAAACGATTTTTTCGGTTTATTATGAATAACCTCAGAGCCTTATAAAGTTGGTTTAGAAAAGAGTTGTGAATGAAGTTTCCCGTGAGCTTATTGCTTAATTTGATAATTTGCGTGAAACGTAAATTTGATCCTATTACAACTCGAAAACGCTCCTGGTGCGACTCATCTAGGTTGAAACTTTTATTTCTTGAATTGAACTCAAAAAAACATTCGCAGAAACTAAATTATTTTTTATGAACTACAATGAACCGAGATATAAAGCAAGTGGATATAAGTTTTTAAATTTCCTGGGAGAAGATGGGATAATTTTTTTTAAAGCGGAGTGGCCACTATTAAAACCCTTTTCAACATTAGAGAATCATTGTAATAGTTCGTAAAGCATACAAAGAAGTTAAAATTTTGGTCAGACTTGGGGCCTCCTGACTTCAGAACAAAAAAAAATTAGAATATAAATTCATTTTTAGTTATCACGTGTTAAAGGTCGCAAACAACAAAATATGAAATAAGCGTTATTTGGATCTTTCAAGACTCGAAAACAAGATTATCTCACTCAAAAAAAAAGGAGGTCCTAAAGTACACTTCCGCTAAGTTTAATCAAAAGTCCAGCTTGTCATACCTTTCTGATCATTAACTTGTTTTTGATTTCAACATTTTAATTTGAGAATGACTAAGAAAGGTTCCAAGGAACTCCAACTAGCTATACACAACGCTGCTCAAAAAGGAAGTGTGGAAGAAATTGAGGTTTTTATTCTCGCAAAAAGTTTGTTTTAGTCTCAAACTTGCAGTTGCTAATAAATGGAAAATGTTTGCATGTTGTTGAACAATCCCTGAACTTGCCGACAGAGAATATTCCCTTGATAGCGGCTTGCGAGGGAGGTTTCCCCGATGTCGTAAGATTCTTGGTACGATTTTCCGTATTTCTGGCACAGTTCCAAGCTTTTTTTGAGATCCACTTGGGATCCGACCCATCTGTGTATCCTACCTTTGCTCTTTTCTCGGATACAGGTTATTTTGAACCCAAGAAATAATTTTAACACACTTTTCAAAAAAATTGAAAATTTCAAGTACCCGAAACGGCACTCAATTTGGCTATCAAGCAACTCGGCTCCGATTCATTATTCCAATTGTACGAGAAAGAGCGAGAAAAATACTTTGAGGTTTTTCTATAAAAAGGAAGTATTTTATCAAATAGCTAAGGTGATAAAAGTGCTTGTGGAAGAGGCAAAGGTCGATTTGGGAAAAAATGAGGCGACCCGAGTTGAGCCGCCTTTACTCACGGCTTGTGCACAGGGGAATTTATTCATCGGTATGGGTTTCTAGAGAAAAAAAAACCATTACGAAAAAATAACTCAATAGTCGAGATCTTACATAAGCAAGTACAGGACTCAATTTGTACAGGAGGGGTTGATTTACGAAAATTGATCAAAACACCGAGTAAAGTTGAGGGGGATTCAAAAAAATGAAGGACTAAGCTTACGGCGATAGTGTTGGCAACAATAAAAACAAGCTTCAACCTCAGGGAGGTAGTAATGACTTTATTTTCTGAATACTTGAGAAGAAGGGTTGGCGGTCTTTAACTAAGGTCTATGAATTTTCCTAAAAACTTCAGATGAAAAGAAAAAAGTGAGATTTTTGTAGACCAACATGTGGACGATATTATCTATAACTTTCTTTTCTTTTCGTTTTTTTTGAACGTTGTTTTTAACCCATATTTTTCAAAAAATGAAATTTGATCAGATTTTCGTGAACCTCGAGGCCAGCTCTATCTAAAAGAAATTCGGCTTTTTCTTTTTGAGCCAAGATTTTTCCATCAATCAGGCTAATTTTAAATCACAAGTCACACTTTGTTAAAAAGTTATTTAATTAAGTTATACCTTGAAAAAAATTATGTCAAAGTTCTTATTTTTCAACCTGAGCAAATGGAGAAGCTTCTCTGACTTTGATTTTGACCCTCGATTTTTCGGGCTCCTCAATGAACAAAAATAATATTATAGTGAAAGATAAACTTGAACTTGTTCACTTGGTTATAGAATTTTATAGAACACATTGTAAAAAGTACACAATTTGAGTCTAGAGAAATAGATTTAAAAAAACTCATGTAATAAATAGATCTAAAAGGATCATAAGATTGGGCTTTCAGTTTGGTATCTATGCGAACATGGCGCCTCCGTTCATGACCATGACTCTAAAGGATCCACGGGCTTGATGGTCTTCCCGTGGGACTTGTGTCCGATTAAATCGGTTCTATCAATATAAATCTCACTTTATTTCCAAGTTTTCAGTTCGAAGTTTGTATGTACCTCCTTCATAAAGGCATTTCTTTGGATGCCACCAACCACGATGGTTTTTTTTTTTGAAAACTTAGAGTTTTTTCTTGTACTTCTTAGTGCGTGGGACCATTATTCATTAAGAGAAAAAAATAGAATTAAGTAATACAGCTCCTTGTTTTTTATCAAAGACTTTCTCTCATTTTTTTGACAGTTTTTTTCTGACGAAATTATTCTTTCACCTAAGGCTGTTTTTAACTTGAGTTTTAACTTGAAAATTCTGAAATCCTTCAGGACAAACGGCACTGCACATAGCTGTCCTGAACGGATCATTTTTAATCACTAAAGTACTTTTGAATCACGGCGCAAAGTTCATCCAGGATAGTTATGGCGAGACGCCGCTGACCACTGCTGCCCTGTACGGAGAACAGAAAGTTTGAAATCTATTTGAAAGAAAGAAACCTTGTCCTTTTCACAGATTTTTGATCTCTTGTTGGGTCACGAAAACGACTTGAAATTGAAGCGAGGCGCGAAACTTTTGTATGCGACCAGAGCGGTGTTGGAGCAATATGATGAAACGAGTCTGAATATTTTGAGAGAAGCTCTCGAGTCACCGATTAACCTGGAGGTTTGGCATAGGAAAATATTACAATTTAAAAAAGGTAGAAAATTTGGAATTTGAACGTTTTTTCTTGTAATTGAATTGTTTGTTTCTCTTGAAATCCATTTTCAAAACCTGCCTTTTTTAGTTTCGATTTGCGGAACCTTTAAAATTTTCAACTGGGGAGAGGCTCAAAACAAGGCCGCAGAAAGGTAGCAAAAAGAGTCCCTTTATCGAGTTTCCCATTTTTTCTGCGATTTTAAAATAAGAGGCAGCAAAAATGGTGCATAAAAGCTGATGAAATGGCGCAAAAAGGTAGCAAAAAGGAGCATTTTTATGAAGCCTTTTTTCCAACTTTTTCCCTTTGCCTATGTAGAGACCAAAGCTGTGCTCAAAATAATTGAGTGGAAAAACAAATCGTTCGAACCAAGAGTGTGTTTCGCAGGAACCTGCGGTAGAATTTGCCGATTTGAACCCGGCCTATGATTCCCTCCAAGAGGCTCGCTCTTACAGCCAGTTCGAATCCGCTGAAGACCTTGAAAGATTCGCAATCATGCAGGTTTCCCACCAATTTTCTAATATCTCATCCATTTTCGATTTTTCTAGTGTTTTATCATCCGGGAAAGGATTTTGGGCTCGCGGCATCCTGAAGTTCGAAGCGAACTGAATAAGTATATAAATCAAAATCTAATGACGACTTATCAGCCACGGTAAGCTGAGAATTTTAAAAGTTATGGGAATTGCGAAAATTTTAGTGACAACGCGATTCGTTGCTATGCCCTTTCTCTGTATCAAAGGTAAAGTTTTTTTTTTTGCATCAAGTAAACATTAGTTATTCAAAAAGTGGTCCAATTTTCTGCGTAGAAAGTCGTTTTTTCATCTGAAAAGTCGTTTTTAATCGAGACGAGATCCGATCCATTCCTGCATCTCGAGACGAGATCGTCAATTTTTTTGATCAAGACGAGATTTCGTCCCGAGACATAGTCTGTGTGCCACGACTTGAAATTTCACGGAACGGCATTCCGATATTCCGCTGCGTGCGTTCGCGAAGCGTCTTTCGAATCTGGATCACCCTTTCAATTGGTTGTTATTGCTGTGGGAGCATATGAAAGTAGAGTACTTAATAAAAGAAAAAAAAAATTAAAAGCGCGACCAAGGTTCGCAAAGGTGCGCAGCCGAACAGCGGAATGTCGTTCTGTGAAATTTCAAGTCGTGGCACGCAGACTATAGCAGTTATACTATCCTAATGCAAAAATGTAAAAAAGAAATGAAAAGAGCTCTCAAAATAGTCGCTGACGGTTGAATTTAATTTGTGCCAAGGACCGCGTGCGCGCGCGCTACGCGTCCAGCTCCCTTCTCCGCTTCCTTCACTTTTCAAGTCGGGAAAAATGACGATATTTAGTTGTCTGGTGCCGAGGTCCGAGTTTGATCAGGTGGCTTCATCATTCTACCAATGGATCGAAAGCTCACAAGACCTTCTTGAAGAGGCTGGCCATGAGTTAGAACTCGCCGGCGTCATAGAAGTTGCCGTATTTCTGATCCATGAAGTATGCAAGGCGTTGGAAGAAGTACGTTTGTGAAAACCGCGCCGATGTCTGAGCTCCATGGTAAATAGCTGTAACAGAAAATTCAGGAAGACCATTTTCAAAAAAAAAAGTTAGAGTTTAGTTTGCTTTTGGTTTGTTTGGCTGTTGCTGCTATTTTGTCGGAGATACTTCTTATAAACCAAAAAATCCCAATAAAATGGTTTTTTTTTCAATCTAGGCTAACCAGGAACTTATCTCGAGTCACGAGGACTTGACATCTATTTGGCTAATAATCTCTGACGCGAAGTACGTCTTAAGACTGGTTTGACGTCCGACTTGGGCCTTTCGATGACAAAATTTGAAGATCGCTCACATTGGATGCGAATCATTCCCTTTTTTGTTTGACGATGAAAATCCTCTTGGCTGCCTCGGGATCAATGTGAGCTCCAACTTTTTTTTTCTTGTTGAAATCATCAACTTTTCATTCAGGTTCCCCGTTTCGTGAAACTCGTGGCCGATCTTGGTTATTCAGTCTTTCACAACGTTTACTACTTTCCGGATCAGTGGTTTTCCTTTTTTTTTTTGCAGTTTGCAAAACCTTGGTAGTGTAGGTGAAGGCCGCAGATTCCGAAAGTGCCGTAAAAATTGTACAAGGCCGGTCCGCAATGCGCCGTCGAGTGTATGCGACGTCTATTTAGAATCCGCTTTTTTTCGCTTCTTCCTTTCTTACTTTTGCTCATGTACGAAACGGCCAGCACAGATGTAAAAAGAGAAACGGCATGTCAATTTTACAGAAAACATCAGAGCAACGGGTAGGTCCCCTCAGACAGTGAATAAAGCGAGGAGATCTCCCATCTAAAACTCTCCAAGTCCATTGCTGCATGCGCTCTAGCCTGTTGGATCTTTTTTTTTAATTCGCGCTGGTACGCCGTTATTTTGAAAAAAAAAATTTTTTTCTATTGTTCAATATCAAAAAATGGCGCGGAAATTATACAAATTGTCGAATAATGTGTACAATGTGACAATAAATAAGCACTGATAGAAAAGAGCGAAAAAATAGAAGCTCAAAAAAACGGCGCAAAAAAACGGCATCTGCATACACGCGACGGCGCATTGCGGACCTGTCGTACACTCGCTTGATCTCTGAACTGGAGCACCTAAAGGCGCACACAAGTTTTTCTCTGCCGCATGCTATTTCTACACTCTCTGACTGCGAGAAAACGACGAAATATCATGCGGCAGAGAAACATTCGGGCGCGCCTTCAGGCGCTCCAGGTCAGAGATGGAAATGAGCTTTTTAGTGTTCACTTGATCGAGAAAAAATCATTGGAGAAATTTTAAAAGTTTGCATTGTCTTCCAAAAAATTCTAGAAAGATTTTCATAAACTTTCTCCCAATGGACCTCTAGTTGAACACGCCAATTGGATAGGTCCCTCAAGTTGGTTCCGATTTTCGTTCAAAATGGAGCCGATATCAACGTCAAGGATGAAGACGGTAGAACGGCTCTGTCGCAGATCATTCATGAACAGCGGAGTAGTTCGGAACCAGAAGTCGAGAAACTATCAGCTTCGGATTAGTTCCAAAATACTGTCATTACCCCCGGATGATCGAAAAATTTTGAAGTCTGGCTGTTGTTCGCGAGTTTCCTGGTGAACGGCTCACGTCTTTTCGTCCCAGTTTCTTTGGATCAACGCGTTTTTGATTGTCTCCAGGAGGACAATAAACTCGCTGAAAAGGACCCCATACCCATAGGTTAGTGTTAAAATTGCTTTCAAAATTCAAGAAAAAAATTTTGAATTTTTAAGGTCAGTTCATCACCCTCAAGGATATTTGCATAGAAGTCGTCGAAGCGAACTACTCTTCGAGTTTTTTAAGAAGATTTTTGTCAAGAAATGTGTTGCCATATATCGATGAATCGTATAAATACTTCTAATTGTCAGAATTCCGATTGAACTTTTTGTGTATTAATCAATTTTTTGGCCTCTTTTTAACATTCAACTCATTTTTTTTCTACATGTTACAATAAACTCCTATTTAATTTTAATTTTTGTGTGTTTATTTGGTCGGTAGTGCTTGCCAGCTTTTACCTTTTCATCTTTCGTATCACATTTTTCAGGGCTCGGAACGCCGGAATGCTTTATTGCAATTCGCATTCGAAGCGGTCGCGTTTTATTTTGGCTAAATCCATTTTTAGAAAAAATTTCACAGTTATTCATTAAAAATGCGAGCAAGGAAGCTCATTTTAGTTTGCTGTTCAAATTTTTCTCACTTTCCTAGGATCTCCAGAGTGGTCCCTATAGAGACAACCCTAGGGACCCTGGGAAGATTTCCTCTAACCCCTATAAGGGCCACTAAAGTTTGCGATAGTGCTCTCTATAGGGGTTTCAGTTAGTGGCCCTGAGGGACATGCCGGTTGATTATTTTGGAAACTGTCAAAATAGGAAAAAATGATCGAGCGTTTTTAATTTTCAAAGTGACCGAAAATTCAAAGAGCCCTATAGGTACCACTATGGAATCCCTAAGTTTGGCCAGAACACTCCTTGATGTAGCTGAAGGAGAATTTTGACAAATCTTAGAAATTCGCAATCGTATAGTAAAATTGCCTTCCTTGCAGGAAAATTATTCGAATAGTTAATGAATCGAATTTGTCATCAAAAAACGTACGCACAAATGCGGGAATCCTCAAATTTGCGCCAAAAACGCAACTCGCCCGCTTAGGATAAACTTGAAAATCTATATTCCAGGGGTGGGCCTAATTATCGTACGAAGTCCAAATCATCATATATCATATATCATGACGAAAAGCTAAAGGGCAGGCCCGTCAGCCTATCGCTTGGAATGTCAATTTTAAAGATTTTTGTTAAAACTCGATTTTCTATTCAAATCAACAGATTTATTCGAATGCAGTTAGGATTGACCTCATTGAAAAAAAAACAATGGAAAAAGTTGTTTGAATAAGAAATAATTTGAAGAGTACATAAGAAATCGAGCTCCAAAAAAAAAGAATCTCAATCAACAGGGAAAAAAACGTGACCGGGAAAATAGGGAAATGAATGAGGCTGCAAAAGGAGTAGTAACGCGGGAAATCTCTCGAGTAAGAAAAAGGTGCGATACGAGTTTCAAAAAAAGCTTCTCAATTTTTGAAAATGAGGTATTTCATCACCTCGTCAGGCAGGATAATACTCAAATATTTCTTTGAATAGGTATTTTCGACAACTTCGGCAGCCATGTCTTTGAGATTGATGTATCTTCCTGCAAAAATCCAGGATTTTAACACTAAAAAGAGGTTTCCTTTTTCATTATTTTTATGTCTTCTCTAGGGACCACTTTACCAACCCCTATGTCACTGGAGCTTTCAAAAGTGATCCCTTTAGGGGCATGCTAGTCGATAATTGTTATGAACTCTATGTGAAGAAGAATTTTCATGCGAAAAACTAAACACTTTTTTTGAATGAAAATTGAAAGACCATATTCAGACACTTGAAGACACAGACCCTGAACCCCTATAGAGGCCACTTTTTCGACCCCTTTAGGGTTCCCGTGTCATTTTACGAAAAGTTTTCAAAAGTTTTAAGTGGATTTTTGATTGAAAAAACGCTTAATTAGTACACTTTTTGAAACAAAATCTACTCAGGAAGCGTTTATTTTTTGTTTTGTTAATCAGATTTGAAAAAACTACTGAAAAAAAAAATCCATACCAAAAACTATAGGCTTAACAACGTAATTGAATTCTTGCTCAGTCTGAAGACGTGTGAAAAGGTTCGATCGACCCATTCGCAAAAAGATCCGCGCTCCGTTGGCCACAAACTCGGTCACCGCGTTCCACCATCCGAAATTCTCGAAATTGCGAACAAAAATATCAGTTATTGCTCACAAGAAGAGATCGTACGATGATCGGACTGTCTTTGAGACGCAAGATAGAAGCGGCGTTCTCCCCATGCCGTCTAGTTCATTGATATCAGCGCCAGCTTCGACGAAAAGCCGTATCAAACTGGGCTCCCTGTAGATTTAACATTTTTCATCTCAAAAAAATTTTTTTTACTGCCTTTTTCCGTCCTTTCATCGGCCTCTTTTTTGGACTCTTCAAAGAAACACAGAATTTTTTGAGAATTATCTTCACCATTGACTGTGTATGAACCAAAATGTGCTACAGTAGTAGAATCGGAAATAATCAATTGCCGAGACTTTCAGCACTCTTTTTTCACCTTTTTTCAGGCTTTTTAGCTCACCAACAGAAAAAAGGCTCAATAAAGGCTGCAAAACAGGACCCTTTTAGCGGCCATTTTGCAACCGTTTACCGCACCTCCTACTTTAGCAGTGTTATTTAAAAGAAGTTTTTTTACTTAGGACTAGGCTTAATCTTTCAAAAGTATAGATTGCATTTTTGCAACTCTTTTATAAATCTGTTCGAATTCGTTTTTAAATGAAAAATCAAAAATCTTTCTGAATTTTGAATTTCAAGTAGTTCCAAAAAATTCACCGATCCCATGCCGTAACGTGAAACATTTGAAGATCCAAACGGTGCGCCAACGAAACAAACCTTAGCAACTGAAATGATCGACTATGTTTGGAACATATTGAGAAACTAACACTTGAGTTCAAAAATCGCAAAAGGCCCGATGGTCTTTGTAGTAGCTGCCTATACGAACCATCTGAACCAAGATTTTTTCTTGTAATTTGAAAAATTTTTGACCGAAGCGATAAGCTCGACGGAAAATTGTGTTAATTGATCGTACAAGATTCGGTTATCAGCGTTACGATAGCCACTCCGTTCGAGCTGGAAAAATGGAAGTTTTGAGGAAAATACATTCAAAAATCAACCATGTATAGATTGTCATGAATGTGATCGAAAAGATAGGCCGAAAGTTCCAAAAGAGCGAGGCGTTCCTCTTGATTCTCTTTCCATTGGGTGATTTCCTCAAAACGGAAAATCGACTTCAAGACCGTTTTGATCGCGGAGATCGAAGCCCTAGACGCCAGCTCGGTGTACCTTTAATCATAGGTAATTATAAGGTAATTAGCAGAATGAGGTCATACTTGTAATGTATATCAAGCATGTGGAAACGGAGCTGGTTGTCGCTAAATTCATTACTGAGTTGTTTTTTTTTCACAATTTTTCTACTAACCGTGGGTCGAAATTCTCTGAAATGTCGTATTTGACATAGTCGTAGAGGTTTCCGCGAACTTCCGGATGACCAGGGCCAAGAACCCTTTCCAGGAAAATGAAGCACTGGAAAAGTTGAACGTTGGGGACTTTTAGAAGGTTAGGTGATTTTTCTTTTTAGTTCAAGGTAGGAATGGTGGATAATGAGTGCTAAAAGGGAGAGGCTCAAAAAAGGCCGCAGAAAGGCACCAAAAAGGCCCCAGAAAGGCCGCAAAAAAGCCCCAGAAAGGCCGCAGAAAGGCACCAAAAAGGCAGCAAAAAAGAAACATTGCTACATAGGTAAAACTGAAAAGTTCGTGGATCCTCAAAGGATCCTGAGAGGGAGATAAAAAGCTTCCTCTAAAAGCTCCAAAAATGATGTAAAAAAGCTTTTGAGCACCTTTTTCATAGCCTCAGAGGATCCTTTTTGAATCCTCTCGGATCTTTTTAGTTGCTTTCCAGCATCCTTTCTGTCAGCGGATATGAAAAAGATGCAAAAAAGAATTGAAATGATGTAAAAAAGATCTGCTGGGGACCCTTTCAAGGTCTTTTTTTGAGAAAAGCTTTTAAGGAGCTTTTCAGTTTTGCCCGAGTATGGCTCAGATCTTTTTTTACATCATTTCAATTCTTTTTGCGTCTTTTTCACATCCGCTGACAAAAAGGATGCTGGAAAGCAACTAAAAAGATCCGAGAGGATTCAAAAAGGATTCTCTGAGGCTATGAAAAAGGTGCTCAAAAGCTTTTTTACATCATTTTTGGAGCTTTTAGAGGAAGCTTTTTATCTCCCTCTCGGGATCCTTTGAGGATCCTCGAACTTTTCAGTTTTACCTATGGGAGCCTTTTTCCACCCTTTCCGACTTTCCCTATGAATCTTTTCATGCACAACCTAAAAGAGCCAAAATTTGAGAAATATTCAAGCTTTAACTTCTTCTTAACAGCCTTACTTGCATAATAGAGAATCTGTGCAAGTCTTCAGCCGCCTCAAATTCTCTGAAACTTTTCGCTTCTCGAAGATAATCGTACGCCGGATGTAGCTCTCCCATAGCATCTCCCTAGAAAAATAACTTTCATTTATTTAATCATGTTCCCCAACTTCTTGCATGCTATGAGCCTCATCCCAGGGCTTTCTCAAGGCCTCCACTCTGTTCTCTTCGCAGTAATTGACCAAGTAAATGGCGGCGTTGATCAAAATCGCGTCATTTTTCGCTTGCTTGTCCTTGTAGTGATCCAAAAAGTGTTCGAAAGTGTCGTTCTGCGAATTTATTTTTGTTCTGAAACTTCCTAGAGAACTCACCACTGGACCTCTAGGATAGGCCATCAAAGCGGCACTGATCAAAGGAGTATCGCCATTTTTGTCAGCGATCAGTTGAGCGCCGGCGGCAGTCAAAAGCTTCGCAAGAAAAAGATTCCCATCCTCCGCAGCGAAATGAAGGGCCGTTTTACCTTAGAACGAGAGAAAATCTTTCCACGCTAGAAATATTCAGAAAATTGTGAACTTACCGAAAGGCGTAGTAGCATCGACTGAAAGGCCATGTTCAATGAAATAATCGAAGATCTTTTTCTGGAAAAGTATTCTTTCTGTACTTTTTTCACCTTTTTTTGATGCCAGCGAGTTTTTTTGTCGATTATTATAGTTTGTTTGCCACAACTTGAAATTTCATGGAACGACACTCCGCTGTTCCGCTGCGTGCGTTCGCGAAGCGTCTTTCGAATCTAGGTCACGCTTTCAATTGATTGTTCTTGCTGTGGGAGCACATGAAAGTAGAGTACCTTAAACAAAAGAAAGGAAAAATTTGAAGCGCGACCAAGGTTTGCAAAGGCACGCAGTGGCACAGCGGAATGTCGTTTAGTGAAATTTCAAGTCGTGGCACACAGGCTATATCTCGTTAACTAGAAGAAAAAAAAAACCGATTTTTTGGATTTCGAAGAACTTATTTATCATGAAACACGTCTTGCCATCCAAATCGCGAACTTGTACGTTCGCCCCATGCTTGCAAAGGTATTTCACTGAAAAACCTCAAGATAACGCGAATAAAACTCGATATTTGGTACCCATTCCCAAATTTGAGTAGTGGAGGGTGACGAACAACGATTCATGAAGCGAGTCTTTCAAATCGATATTTGATGTTTCCACGAGCAAACGGACAATCTGAAGGTCCAAAAGACGTTGGAAACTTCAAAATTCTTTCGAAAAATGCCTTGAAATCTTGACGAGTCTTGTATTCGACAATTCCCTCCACTTTTTTTGGACCGACTCGATCAACCGCAAAAAACAGAGCTGTTTGAAAAATTCCTGATTTGTTTCAATTGTTTTACGTAGAAATGTAAATCGAACCATGTTTTGCGATAAAAGCTTTTTTCTTTAACCCAACCAGAGGATCTGAGCCGAGACGAATCTCAAAACAACATTTTCGAAACATTTTTTGTATGATACTGACTAATAGCCGCACAATTTCGATATATCCACTTCTGCAAGCTTCAATCAATGGGTTTATTTTAGTTGGCAGGTTGAGAGCTCGCTGAAGGTATTCTCTCGACTTATTTTTGGTCAAACCCTAAAAGTTGGATTTCACATAGACTCGTAACGAACAATGGCACCTCAATTTTCTTCAAGTTTCGCTTAACAGTCGCATGATATATTAAAAATTGAAACGTCTTAGGTGAGACGTCCATTTTCACTGAAAAAGAGTCAGGATTTTGCTGCAAATTTATAAATTTTATAGGTGAATGATTAGCACGTTTGTAGATGGAGTTTGATTCAAAAAATATGATCAGGAGCCAAAGAAAAACCTCAACGAAGAAGTGCTGCGCTTCACTGAAAAGCACTGTATGTTTGTAACCGCGTTCAAAGTGGTTTTCACGAAAAAGAAATGAGAATATCTCGGTGAAGTCTTCGTTTTTTTTTTTAATGGCTGTCTTTTTTTTTACGCTGACTCTCATGATGGCCAGCTGCCTCAGCGGGTGTACCCGTGTTGAACCCGTATTTTTGAGGCTTTTTGAGTCTCAGTTGGGCAAAAACGGGGGAACAAGGAGTGTATGAAAAAAAAAGGTGTCTCAGCTGTGTTTGTTTCAAAAATCTGTGACACAACTGTGCTAAAGCGGTGTCTCAGCTGGGCGAAAAATATCAAAAGTTCTGCGGCATGTCATTTGACGGCAAGAAAAATGCGAGATCGCGCCTAGAAAAAAGCGACATGTTTGCGAGTTCGTCAATGTAACCCCACCGACCTCGCGTTTATCTCGTCAGTTATTCTTAGTGTAGTGTCTGTTCAGCCCCTCCGGTTTGGCACACTGTAGGCTTGAACTGTGCATACACCGATCAGCGGTTTTTGGGCGATATTTTCGTTTATAATGTTATATTTTGCTAGACAACGTAGTTGTTGAAGTAAAATATTTATTATATCCTAATACGTAGAAACGATCACATAGCTTATAGCAGACCATAAGGGCAAACAGCTATAAGCTATGTGATCGTTTCGTAATATTGGAATATAACGAGTTTTTTGTACAAAAATAGAAAAATTAAAAAAAAACCCATTTTAAACGTTCAATGGTACAGGTTAAATTTTAACATTTAAGTTTTTGCAATCGACAGCAAGTCCAAAAATTTGGTAATATGAGAAATTCGTCTTAAGTAAGTTAAATGTCGTTTTCTCGTGTAATTATTTGTCTATTAATATCGGAAATAGCCTTGTTTATTTTATTTGATAGAGAAAATGGTCTAGTATGACCAACAAGGACAGAGCATTGCAAACCGGGCGGGTCCCTGTAGGTCTGAACTGATAAGAATTCAGGTCTCAATGATTTTGGTCTTGAGATGTGCGTACACAGGCTTACGGTCCTTAAGATTTGCGGATTTGAAATTTTGTCTTACCATCGATAATTTCGTTTGAAACCGATCTTATCTTATGATGGTATGAAAAAAAGACCAGCGAAAATTTGAACGGCGACTTTTCCGATTTTTGCGTATCGCTAGGGAACTTTCCGACGGCCACCTTTCCGCCGAATCTTTTTCCGACTTTTTTTCCCTTATATTTTTCGGTTTATTAAACATCTATTAACTTTTTCTCCCTATTTCTTGGTGGTATGAAAAAAAGACCAGCGAAAATTCAAACGGCGACTTTTCCGATTTTTTCATATCGCTAGGGAACTTTCCGACGGCCACCTTTCCGACGGATCCCTTTCCGACTTTTTTTCCCTTAAGTTTTTCGGTTTATAAAACATTCATAAACATTGTTTTTTTCTATTTCTTTGTGTTTTAATCATGAATAAACTACCTACTTCATATAGGAAGATTCAAAATGAAAATTTCATCGAGAAAAAAAGTCGGAAAAAGATTCAGCGGAAATGTGGCCGTCGGAAAGTTCTCTAGCGTTTAGAAAAAATCGGAAAAGTTCTCTAGCGATATGAAAAAATCGGAAAAGTCGTCGTTTGAAATTTCACTGGTCGTTTTTTCATACCGCCTATCTTATGCCGTGGTCAAAGTGATTTCCGCGAAAGGAAAATGGTTTCTGACTCTCCAAAATTTAGTTATATCTCATTCGCGCACACGCGAGGGTTCCTAGTTTTGTGTTTTCCTTGGCAATACTATTCTGAATTAGAATTTTTACATTTTTATAATACTACCCAGGGCGTCTGCTTACTTCTCAAAGCTGTTCCGAGCACTTCTGAACAAAATTTTTTTTAAAGTTATTTCAAATTTCAGTGCGTTCAAATTGTTATAAACTGAAGCAGCGCAATGAGGAGAGATGAACAGACAAAATACTGAATTTATAACTTTTCAATTAGTTAAAACGCTTAAATAAAAAAGAGACACCCCGTGCGCGCGCGCGCAGTCAATCAAAATTTTATTCTTTGATTCTTGTTATTTTGTTGGTATTCCCGTGCCATGACTTTGTTTTTTTTTTTATCTCTTCAGTATATATGTGGTTTCAGAAATGGAGGATCCCGAAGAACTTCAATTAGCTATATATGAAGCCGTTCTCGATGAGGATGTTCCTGGGATTGAGGTCATTTTAGCGACGATTTTCTTATTTTGAATATAAACCTTTTTTTTTAGTCGCTGGTAGAGGGAAAGAGCGAGGAATTAGTCAAATCAGCACTGAACATGGCAACCTACAGTAATCCGTTGATCACCGCTTGTGAACAAGGTTTTGTGGATGTTGTGCGAACTCTGGTGAGTTACTGTAAGCTCCCAAGTTCTCAAAATTTTCTTCCAAGATTCGCTTGGGCGCCTCCCCTTTCACTTATTCCTTGGTCAATGATCCATATACGGGTGCGTTCAAAAAAATGGGTGCCATTTTCATAAATAGAGCAATTTTCAGCTCCAGAAACGGCTCTGGAACTGGCAATTGACCGTATCGGATCAAGATCTCTATCAGAGATGGTCAACAGTGAAAACGAATGTTATCTCGAAGTATGAGAAAAAGTATTTTTTCAAAGAGTTAACCCAAATTTCAGGTGATCAAAGTGATGGTTGAAGAAGCAAAGATTGATTTGAAAAATGCTGGAAATGACGGTCTCCAGCCCCCTCTGGTCACTGCCTGCTCCCACGGGAATCTAGAAATGGGTATGAAAATGTATACTTGTGTTTTGAATCGAAAGTACTTCCAAGTATTTTTTATTTATTTGAAAATCTTGCCGATTTCAATTTTTCAGCCGAATACCTTTGCCAGCACGGGGCCGACGCCAAATATCAGGATTCGCGTGGATTTTCATGCTTGATGGCCATTCCCCGCAATATGTGTCCTCAGAAAATGGTTTTTATTTTCATGTTCTATTCATCGTTGCTTTGGGAGAAAAAAATACTAATTATTTTATTCAGAATTTTTTTCGCGCGACTCATTTGAGCGCAAAATGTTTTCAGCAATGTTTTTTTATCACTTTTTTTTCTTGATTACATTACTTCTATAGTTTTTTTATCATATCATATGTTATGAAAGGCGAAATTATCCAGTCATATAACCCTTCAGTGAACGCTCAGATCTATGATAGGAATTTGCTTTGATGGCTTCAATCCGTGAAAATTGAGAAAATTCCAGGATATGATTTCGATAAGCCATTTTTTATCAAGCTAGGTAAATAAATTGATCACAAATTCGATTTTTGCAGGGCGAATTAGCTGAGTTTTTGATCAAAAAAGGGGTCCCGATTAATGCTACGAACTATAAAGGTAAAAGTTTGCCCTATATTGAGAGTTATCTTTCAGATTTAAAAGGGTTTCGAAAATTTGAAGTCAAATCACTTACTAGTGAGCCATCAGTAAAGTTAAAGATGAAAATTTGAGGAATTTTCGTTAAATTTATTTAGTAAAAGGTATGGATAATAAGCAAAACTATAAGGAGCTAATGATGGAAGAATGGAGTGTTGTGCAAAAAAGTCCATTAAGGGACTCCACTCGTTTAAAATATCAGAAAGGTAATTTTTAAAATTTGAAAAAAGATAAAGGTTCAGTTTCGAGAAAAAGTTTGGTGACTATTATTTTTCCCAATGTTTAATGTTTTGAAACAAGACACAACAGATTTCACAGTGAATTTTTTTTTTTTCTAATTATTTTTTCCAGGTCAAACCGCTCTGCACATCGCTGTTGCCAAAGACGCTGTTCCGCTGGCACGAATATTGCTCATTAATGGCGCGAAATCCGCCAAAGATTGTTTTGGCGACACCCCACTAATTATGGCTGCGTTGAGTGGATCGCAAGAGGTTTGTAGGGCAGAAAGTCTTGAAGAAAAACAGCCGTGATGAAAATTTAACGAAAAAAAAAATTGTTTCATGTACTGCTTAACAGTGACTTTAACGCGGACCGGACGCTCTTCAGACGTTTCTGAGAATTTTAGTGATCGATGCGTCAGCGCTTCTAAGCGATTCTAAAAACGCTCAAAATGGTCCCCTTTCCGTTACGGAAGTCCGAGTTCCGACGTTTTCAAACGCCGAAACGGTTTTCCGACGGTTCTGAGCCTCTTAGTGGTCACTGAAGTGACTTTAGCGCCATTTTAGTCTTCATTTGAAGAAGTTGGAAGTGTCTTGCAAACGACAAATTTCTCTTCCTCAGATTGTGTATGGAGCCTAAATGTTTACTAGTTTATATTTTAAAGGCTTTTCTTTACTTGACGCTTTTCTGTTCTCTTGAGTTTAAGTGAGTTCAAAGTTGCAGATGCTCGATCTCTTACTCGACTATGAGCGTAACAAAAAGAAAAAACGAGACGCGATGTTATTGAAAGCTTCGAGTCACCTGCTGCAGCAAATCAGCGACGAAAATCTGGAACGGTGGAAAAAGGCCCTCGAAATGCCGATCGATCCCAATGAAGTCTGAAATTTTACAAGAAAAAGTTTATAAAAACACATGCTTTTAGCAAGTGGAATCTGAAAAGGAAATGAAGCCCAACCCGGCCTACGATTGGCTCGTGGAAGCGAGATCCTACAGCGAATATGAAGCTGCAGAGGATCGGAAGAGATTCGCGACGATCCAGGTGTCGAACCTGTTTCAACTCATTTCGATCGCTTCATCAACATTTGAAGAATAAATGGAAATCGGCATTTGGTCAAAGATTTTCGGGTTTTGAAACTTCTATCGAAAGTATCGAGTTATATATAGCCCATTCCGCGTCAGCTTGTCACAGTATTCTTTCCGCCGAAAATACCCTATACCACATTCAATCAAAATTGAGCATCTTCGCTTCAATACCTTTGTTTTTTGTTGTCTTTTTTGCGGTTTTGTAGAGCAAAAGTTCAAATTTACGGTAGCTTTTTCTATTCTGTTATTTTTAAAGGTAAAGGTTCGCGCGGAACGCTCTATATCATAAGTTTGGTGTGATTGTTATGGAAAAGTTTCAGACTGATAATCTATTCATACAGGTTTTTCAAAATTTGAAAAGGAAGAATTTTTTCTCCTCGAAAATTTTGATTGAAGATTCTGTATGAAATTGTTTGAGTGCGGTGAATTTGATATCACAAAAATATAACTTTACTTTTCTAAAACACGCATTCATTTATCGGTTCATGATCTCAAAAATTAGTGCCCTGATTTTAAAAAAAATATAAAATTTTTCTTGCTAATATTCCTAATTTAGAATATTTTATATCTGTTACAGTGTCTTATCGTTCGCGAGAGGATCCTCGGCGATTTTCATCCCGAGTTCCTCGAAAAATTGCTCTATTACGTCCGTGAAAATATCTTCCTATCATACAAACCATGGCGAGTTTAATAACCCTGAAAAATGTGAAGATATTTATTTTCAGTGATAACACGATCCGTTGCTACGCTCTCAACCTAATTTATAGGTACCGTTTGTCCTTGAAAGTATCTGAAGAAACGATTATCTTGACATTACTTACTTACTTACTTTACTTACTTTGATGGTTCGTCTTCGCTGATGATCTTCCTTCTCACTAGGGGAATGGTCTTCCCCTAGTCAGCGCGAACCCCACGTCCTCCATGCATCCCGGTCTCTGGCGACGGTCATCCAATGGCGTCCCTGACGGCTGATGTTCTATCTTGACATTATCATCAGGAATTCGAAACTTCTTAAGAGAAATTTCCTAAGATTACTTCATTTGGTTGATTGATTTCATATTTATCAGCACAATGCTATAGTTTACCAAAGTTACACACTGCTGGAGCGAAAGTTTTACAATCACTTTTTTTAAAATTAGAATATTTTCCTGTGTCATTTTTTCAAAATTGTCCTGTTCCGAAAGTTTTCCGCTCTATTTCCTCTCTCTCAAGAAACTTCAATCCGTTCCCAATGAACTTTTTCTCAGGTACACAGAACCCATGTCGGACGCGTCATACGAAATTATCCGCGGGCTTCTGGTGTGGGTCAACTACTCGAGGGACCTTGCTCATGACGAGGAAGACATCGAAGAGAAATTGAACGGCGTCTTAAACGTTTCCGCGTTCCTTTTTGATTTGGTGTGCTGCGAACTGGAATATGTTACTTTAGTTTTTTCCATTAAACGTTTACGAATTTCGCCATTCAGACAGAGCAAAGGTGCAGTAACTATGCGGATCGCGACATCTGGTGTGAGAATTTGACTTGCACCGTCATTGAGCTCCTCGCCACAGTTTGACCATTTTTTTTAGAATATATATGATGATAGATTGTTTGAAGATTGTTATCCATTGTGATAGGCTGGACGGCTCTTTCGATGAAGGCCTGACGAGGTTCATTTTTTGCAATGTGAGTTCACAGGCGACACTGTTAGGCTTTGAAAAAAAAAAAGAAATATCTTGCTCTAGAAAGACGCTACTCAGGAACTTTAGAGTGGTCCCTATAGGGGCCCTTGAAGGGTACCCTCTAGGGACCACTTTACCTGCCACTAAAGCTGGCAAAAGTGGCCCTTCTAGGGGACATGATAGTCGATAATTGTTATGAACTCTAAGCAAAGAAGCATTTCCATGGGAAAAACTGAATGAATAAGCGTTTTTTTGAATTAAAATTGAAAGACCCCTATAGAGTCCACTTGAGCTTTAGGGGCTAAGGGGTCAAACCCCTATAGGGTGCACCATAATTTTACCCCTATAGGGACCACTTCTTCGTCTCTTTAAGGGTTGTTCCCCCATCATCGCTCAAACTTCGCCCCTTATCCGTATAGCTGATTCACGGCTAGCTTGGGACGCTAAGGGGGCGTGTCCTGTCTGCGCTTAATCGTGCATTATCGTGTCAAGACCCTTTTTTCAATGGCTCAAGCCGACCGAGAATCAGCTATAGATCAAACCAATCAGAGAGCGAGCAATCCAAAGAGCCTATTTGGGGACGGGGTTAATTTTTTGTTTCAGTTATGCCGTTTCGTGAAGGTGGCTGTCGCCCTCAGACTGTCCCTTTTTCATTTCCTTCTTATTTATAATGAAGAGGATTGGTTATTCAACTCCTTTTTTCTTGCATTCCAATACTCGGCTTCAGGTCGGCGAGGTTGATTCCATACTTTTTGCGAGCCGGTGCCAATATCAACTGGACAAATTCTGAGGGGCGGACGGCCTTGGCGCAGAAACTCCACAACAAGGGCTTTTATCTGAACCGAGCCTCCCCTGAACCGTTCTGTGTCCATGAGTTCTTAGGAATCTAGAAGTTCAAGAGATCAGCTTTGATTTTTCCCAGTGTTGCTGTCATTCGCGGACTCCTGACCAACGGCTCTCGACTTTTCGTCTCCGTCTCCAAGGACCATAGAGTTTTCGAATGTCTCCAGCGGGAGAACAAACTCGCCGACAAGAAGAACTTGATTCAAATCGGTTTTTTTTTTCGAACTTTGCGCAACTTTTTTTCGTGAAAAAAAAATTTAGCAACGATTTTTTTGGAATCCCGGCGCGATACTAGTAGCTTTTCAAGATTTATTGTACCGTTTTCAAAGAAATTTTTATAATGCTATCCTTTTTTTCCTTCCATCTTTATCAACTCTGAAAATTAGGCCAGTGAATCTCATTTTCTCCCTGAAAATCAACGAAATTTTCCGTTTCAGATAATTTATTTGAAGAGAAATGCGAAAAGAAACAATGATTATCCACCAACTGTTTTTCTGAAGCCTAGCTTTCGCGGAGTGGGCTTGAAAAAATCGTTTCCGCACATTTTTTTTCCCTTTTTTAATATCACGATGATGCGTACATGAAATACGTGAAGTTAAGATTTCGATAAAAATAAATCTTCAGGGGATTTCATCACTCTGAAAGACATTTGCGCGGAAGCTGTCGAGATCTGGTACGTGAAAAAATCGCTGCAAGACGTTTTGCCAAGAAATTTATTGGAATATCTCGCTTTGCGGGATTTCAACCATGCCTGTACTTGCCGTTTTTGATATACTTTTCTCACAATGTTGTTTTTTTACCGTTATTCCACGTTTTCATGTTGTTATTGGGCCTTAAATTGTGTCGCTTTATCTTTTGAACCAGAGGTGGAAGAAATGAGGGGCCCTCCCGGGCGCAACATGCCCGCCTTAGCCATCAGGCCTCTACTCAGCACGGATGCCGCACGGTGCATTCTGCTTTTTTGCACTCTGGTGCGTAATTGGGGTCTGCACCGTGCGATTTTGGTGACTTTTTGGTGCAAAGGTGTCAAATCAGTGCTTTTATGAGCCGCGTCATTATAGTCTGTTCAGATTTTGAATGTCAAGTCGTCGCTCAAGCTCCGCCCCTAATTGTGCGACAAACCAATCAGAGAGCGAGCCATCCACAGAGTGTTTTTGAATGACGTCATTGCACTTGACCTTAAAAAATCTGAACAGACTACGTGTCGATGGCGTGTAATACCACGTTGCAAAATTTGGGCGAAAATTGTCATTTTTGTTCATTTTTCATTAAATCGTGGTTTTCACAATTTTTCATTGATTTTTTTAATTTTTCAGTGGATATGATGTCCAGTTAAATTTTTTATGTGAAGTGCGGTTATATTTGTTCTTTTCTTTAGAAGAAAAGTTTCAGGAACGTTTTTTACCCCCCGGTTGAACTTTTGCTGAAACTTTGCTGAAGTGTACTTTAGGATGCTCTGATTGCAGATCAAGAAAAAAATTTCTCGCAATAGATCTTGTTTCCGAGTTATGGAGCTACAAAGTCTGCAAAATACGCAAATTAGGCCAAAAAAGCGCTATTTCAGGCTTTTGAAGCTCGATAACTCGAAAACGAGATCTATTGCGAAAAATTTTCTTTCTGTTCTGGTATCAGGGGGTCCTAAAGTACACTTCCCCGGGCCCCAATGTTTCAGCAAAAGTTCAACCGGGGGGTAAAAAACGTTCCCTAGTTAGGGGCGCCATTTCTTCACCTCTGTTTTGAACATACAGTCTAACATTTTCTTGATATTTGCAAATATTTGCACGTAATAAAGTGTAATTATTCACTTCTTAATTTTTTTTTTTTCGTTGGATATTTTTTGTTTGAATCAGTAATTATTTAAATTTGAGCTGTGGAAACTTTTTTTCTTGCACAATAAATTACCAAGTATTTGAAACAATTTGAGTAATTAAATTGAAAAAATGTTGGTTTTTGTGCGTAAAAACCGGCATATTTTTTTCTTTCAGCACACTTTTTGATATTATACTGTAATGCTGAAGTGTTTGGAAACGCTATGGGGGAGTCTTCGATTGAGGTTGAAAAATTCTCGAAAAACAACATTTCATTCGATGCGAAAGCATTTTACAAATACTTCACTGAATTTAGATCCTGAAATAAAAAAGTTTCAGCGCTTGAATTTATTCGAAATTCTGGAAATGCTATCGTATTCCAATGAGAAAACTTTCTTCTAATTTTTTTTTTCGCAAGTGTATTTTTCAAAATGTTTGAATTTTCAGCTTCGATAAATGAATGGAGGCAAAAAAAAGATAGGAAAATCTTTTTTTCATGATCGAGATAGAATTAGCGCTGCCATTTATAAGCGGGATTTCAAAAAAATTAAGGTTTTTTCGGCTTTTTTTCATCATTTTGTTGCATTTTTCTGAAAACCGCAAAAGTCTTACGAGTCAATGTAAAACAGTAAATGGCTCATTCAAGGAACATTTTATTAAAAAAATAAGTTTTTTTTTCAGAAGATAACGGAAAGGTTGTCAAAAGAAGATCTGGAACAGCTGCTCAATGAACCGTTCTACAAGATTCCTCTGGTCTATGCCTGCGAAACAGGCTCATTCGATATTGTGAAACTTCTGGTCTGTATTGAAACCCTCAGAATGGACCCAATATTTCTTTTTCAGATTCGTCTCGGCGCAAATCCCCTCGTATATTATCAATTTCTAAAACACAAAACGGCTCTACGCGTGGCAATCGAGAAAATCGGTTCGACGGACATTTCGGACCTGTTCAATCGCAAAACTCGACACCGTTTTATGGTTTTTTAACCCAATACATGGTTTCGTTTTATGGAATTTTCAGGTTCTACAAGTTTTACTGAAAATCGGGAAGGTTCCGCTGACAATGCCTGTTGGATTCAAGGCCGAGCCGCCCCTCTTCACGGCCTTGAGATTTGCCAATTTCGGGCTCGGTAAAGGAAAAAAAGAAATAAAAATCATAGTTTTTTGTAGTGAAATACCTTTGCGATCAAGGCGCCTGCGTACAGGATCGCGACGAAAACGGCAAAACTTTATTCATGAAACCCGATTTTTTCAAGTCAAAAGATTCGGTTCAAAAATGCATTTTTCTGTTCTTAACCAACTTTCAGACTGATATTTTTGAATACCTTCTCGCCCAAGGCCTTTCAATCGATGCCGTCGATAGGGGCGGTGAGTTGGAGCATAGAATACCATTTTTAGAAGGTCACTTGGAGATTTTTCTGATGTATCTCTACTTTACGCTCAAAAGGTTCTGTGAAAAATCTATCGTGAAAATTTTTTGTAAAGTGGACTCTTAAGGGAGAGCGAAAGCTCCCTGGGTGAACAGGAAATTCAAGTCGAAGTCCCTCAAGTTGTCACTTGGCCTTTGCTCAGTGTAGTCCGTTTTTCGCGACTTCAAAGGGCGGTACCTTCTCTGCGCCCTCCTCATCTCTTGACGTCTCTCTCTCATGTTTACGTGCTATAGTCCGTTCAGATTTTGAATGTCAAGTCGTCGCTCAAGCTCCGCCCATAATGATGCGATAAACCAATCAGAGAGCGAGCCATCCACAGAGCATATGACGTCATTCTACTTGACATTCAAAATCTGAACAGACTATACTTCTATGATTCTCTTACCTCGCCGGTGAGGGAACAGAGAGACGCAGACACGCGAAAACTATCAAGTCGTGGCGGACAGAAAAACCCTTTATTTTTTTCCTAGTTTATCATTAGAAAAAAAAAACGAAAACGGGTTTTTTTTTCTATTCTGTCTTATTTTAGGACTAACGGCGCTCCATTTCGCAGTCATTGAGAAGGATCTTCACCTCGTGAAGCTTCTTACTAGAGCAGGAGCCAACTTGATCCCCGATCCCAGGGTTCTGCATCCGATATTCGTCGCTGCTCTTCAACGGACCAATGTTTCCCGATTTTCGATTTATTTCTTCACGTTGAATCGTTTTTCCAGTCTGAAGTATTCGAACACTTGGTCGAATTCGTCAAAGAACGGAGATGGAAAAAAGACGGACTGTTGCTCAGAGCCACGACCGAACTTTTGAAAAGACACAAGGAACTGAGCTTGGAGCTGGTCGAGTGCTTGAGGAAGCCTCTGGAGATGACCACCGAAGAGGAGGTTTTGATCAAATTGGAACCTTGGGGAAAATTCCAGAATCGCCCCCCCCCCACACTGTTTTTTTGCCCCCCCGCGTTCCAACAAGCCCCCCACCAAGCCAAGTTCCGATCTGCGGGGGTTAAAAATAGGAGAACTTCATGTGGGGGAAGAATCGAACGCGGGGGGGGGGTGAATAAGTATTCTAGAATGGTCCCCCGCAGTACAAAAACGGGGGGCGATTCTGAAATGCCTAGACAATCTTTTCATATTTGCCCCCGCACGGCTTTGAAATAGTCCCCCCCAGAGCTCATTCGAACAAGCCCCCCTCCCATTTCAGAATGGCCCCCTCCCATTTCAGAATGGCCCCCTCCAGAATGGCCCCTCCCATTTCAGAATGGCCCCCTCCCATTACAGAATGACCCCCTCTATGTCAAGTATTTTATTTATTTGACGAATTGTTCACTGTGCCTCAGTTTTTTCGATGCGAGCCACAGTCGGCTTCGCGCTATGCGCGCTCCGCCTCCGTGTGAAGCCTTAAAACCAAGCTTATTTTCCTAAGTAATTAATTAATTAATGTGCATGAAAAGAAAAAGCAAAAATTCTATTCCTCAGAACAATTACTTGATTGAAAACTAATAAAGTTCATCTTAAATTTTTCTAAGTGGTCAGCGCCCCATAGTTTTATGATATAGTCAATGTTTCCCGACTTGAAAGGCGTAAGAGGCGTGGCAAGGGGCGGGACGCGTAGCGTGTGCGTACGCGGTTCTTGGCACGTGTTCAATTCAACCGCTAGCGAGCATTCAGAGAGCTTATTTATTGCTCTTTTCACTTGTTTGAATTATTTATTGATTATGTTCATGTGTGCATCAAAAAATAGAAAATACAGAAAAAGAGCGGTGGCCGAACTTTTTAAATAGTCGGCGGGGACTGAATTGAACTGGCGCCAAGAACCGCGTACGCACACGCTACGCGTCCCGCCCCTTGCCCCACCTCCCTCGCCTTTCAAGTCAGGAAATTGACTATATTCGTACGTATCTCGGCGAGACGTACCCGTAAACTTCGGTGGTATGAAAAGAACACCAGCGAAAATTCAAACGGCGACTTTTCCGATTTTTTCATATCGCTAGGGAACTTTCCGAGGGCCACCTTTCCGACGAAATTTTTTCCGACTTTTTTCCCTTATATTTTTCGGTTTATAAGACATCTGTTTACATTTTTTTTTCCTATTTTTTTGTATTTTAATCATGAACCAACTACCTACTTTATATGGGAAAATTTAAAACGAAAATTTTAACGAGAAAAAAAAGTCGGAAAAAGATTTGTCGGAAAGGTGGCCGTCGGAAAGTTCCCTAGCGATATGAAAAATCGGAAAAGTCGCTGTTTGATTTTTTGCTGGTCTTTTTTTCATATCACCTAAACTTCTTTGTCTGACTTGAACTTCTCATGAAACTCGGTCAGCGACCTAATTTCTTCCATGATCTACAAATCAAATCACAAAAATTACTAAATTCACAAAAAGAACACGAAGGGGGTGATATCCAACATATGCGGGGGGCTATACTGTAATATGCCCGAACCTTGTTCAAGGAATTTAAAGATGGAAGACTATGAATATCGTTATTACGAATATGATGAACTTTGCGAAGCGACCTCGATCAGCGAGTTTGAGGAGGCGGACGACCTCGAGAGGTTCACCGTCATGCAAGTACGCGACCTTCTATCTTATTATGAGAAAAATGACTCTTTCCAGTGCTTCATCATGAGGGAAAGAATTCTCGGCAGAGACCATCCAGAAGTTCGAAACGCACTGTTCAGTTTCATTCCTCGTTTTCCGCTCGGTTACGATCCAAGGCGAGGAAATTAGCTTTCCCATCAAAGTTTGGCAATAAATACGCCTGTTTAAAGCGGCCGGTCGTATTACGGTAGTTTAGATAGGTTTTTCGGTGAAAGCTTTTGTGCTTTTTTTGACGTTACTAATCTTGTAACAAGTTGCGATGAATAAATCACTTTTAAAACATTTCCTGGTTCAAAAACTTGCGGCGCATCATCGACCGGCCGCCGTAGCAGTGGTGGTATGAAAAAAAAGCCAGCGAATTTTCAAACGGCGATTTTTCCGATTTTTTCATATCGCTAGGGAACTTTCCGACGGCTACCTTTCCGACGAATCTTTTTACGACTTTTTTTCTCGATAAACTCTTCGTTTTAAATCTTCCTATAAAGTAGGTGGTTGGTTCATGATTAAAACACAAAAAAATGGGAAAAAAAAATGTTTATAGATGTTTTACAAACTGAAAACTATAAGGGAAAAAAGTCGGAAAAGTTTCGTCGGAAAGGTGGCCGTCGGAAAGTTCCCTAGCGATACGAAAAAATCAGAAAAGTCGCCGTTTGAATTTTCGCTGGTCTTTTTTTCATACCACCGTAGCAGTGTCTTTAACATGCGTGACAAGAACGATAAAAAAAAATTTGTGCATTATAAAGACATAAGCGCCTTCCAAGGCTAGCTTCCAGCCTTTCCTCCAGGATTGTGCGAGGGCCAGACCGCCCGGCCCAATAGGCTCACAATTTCGTCAAGTCGAGTTTTTCGCTTTTTTCACGAGGAAAATGATGTTTCCGGTTGATTTTCTCATGGAGTTATTAGAAATTATGATTAAACTAGTAAAATAAATTTTCAAAAATGAAGGCCCGGGCCGCCTAGCCTGACGCACAAACCTATTCAGCGGTAAAAACGAAAATTGCTCCAAAACAAAAAAAATGGTACTGCTTCGGAGCAACTTTGGCCGACCGATGAACACGATTTTTCGTTTTGAAGCATTTTTCGTGTATCCGTTGAACACGCTATAAATGATACAAATTAAGTTTTTGCAAACGCTAGCAAGTCTTAAAAATGGCCTAATTTGAGAGATCCGTCCTTAGAAAGTAAAACTTCGTTTTTTTTTTTGTAATTTGCTATCTATTAATGTCGAAAATATCTGCGGACGGGTTCCTGTAGATCTAAACTAGTGTGCACTCCGCCAAAACTTGGAAAAATCTGATTTATCTGCGACAATTTCCTCATGTTTACGGGATCTTTATGATCTTGCCGGTGGCGGAAAAGAGGCCGCAGAAAGTTCAGACTGATCCGCGTCGTTAGCTCTATGTTATTGATTTTTATTTTTCAGGAACAGCGACCTTTTACTTCATATTGCTTTTCTGTTTCTCAGGTAATGACGTTTTTCTTCAGCGAGAAAAAAAAAAGTCAATTTTTTTTAGTAACCTCGGGCTCTCAGGCCATTCGTTATGTGCGTTACAATGCATCACCTTTCACGCTTTGAGATATTTGCGAGAACATGGAAATGAAGAAGCTTACGATCAGTGTATGTATTTCGGCGAAGATCTGCTTGAGGAAGTCTACCTGGCATTGAAGTCGGTTTGTTTTATTTACTGTAGTTCAGTAAAAGCTATGGAGAAAGAGCAAACTCGTTATATTTTATGAAAGAAAAAACGTTCTGAAATAAGGAGTGTAGGACAAGGACGCCGATTCCAAGAGCTCCGGTCCGCAATGCGCCGTCGCGTGTATGCAGAGTCAGCTTTCTTCTACGCCGATTCTGTTGGCGCCATTATTTTGAAACTTTATTTTTTCGCTTTTTTTAACAGATTTTTTTGACCGAAACTTATTTGAGCCGTGTATGAAAATAGATGAACAAGGGTAGAAAAAGGGAAGAATGAATTCTCATTTATACTGCGCTCTTTAAATAGGCCCTTGTCCTACACTTCAGGGTTGCGCGGAAGTGAAAAATTTAAAAAAGGAAGAAGGAAGGCGGGTTACGGAACAAAAAAATTTTTAAAGAAGACGGAACACGGGTTAAGGAATAAAACTTTTTTCGAGGAAGACGGAACACGGGTTAAGGAACAAAAATAATTTTTGAGGAAGACGGAACACGGGTTACGGAACAGAAGAATTTTAGGGAGAAGGAAAGAGGTTTGCATAAAAAAATTTTTTAATTTATGAATAAGCGAAATACCCTGGGGGATTAAACCAAAACTACCAGAACCAATTCACTAAAAAATTTTTAAAAGAGTAACGTGAACATTTTTCAAACAAAACACAATTAGTGAAATTTGAATTTCGTAGCCAATTGAAATCATAATGAACTTTCGTAACCTTTGACTAAACTTTGGTGTAATTCAAAGTATCGAGGAGCTTCAAGCCTCTTTCACAAGGGCCAGGCTATTAGCCCCGACACAGAGAAGAGTTTCTCTAACTCGTTAAATGTCGATTTAAGCTGGGATGCTTTGATACTGGAATTGAGAGATTAGTTGGCCCTTCTACAGATGATATGTAGACGAAATTATCTTCATTACCATATCACTCACGACACCGAAAAAGTGCATATTTCTATCAAAAAATGTTTAAATTAGGAGCTGAAGAACAAAAATTTTTCAAGGAAGACGGAACACGGGTTAAGGAAGAGAAATTTATGCGGAAGACGGGTAACGGAATTCCGTGCAACCCTGCTACACTCGAAATAAGGCAAATTTTCATTGGTAAAAATGTTAATTTCACTGATAAGAGACAAAAATTGTGTGAAAAGAAGATGGAAAGTCGATAAAATCATGATAAAGAATCATTTTTCTATGTTCAAAAGGACCGAAAACGTCTTTTTTGTCTAGCCTTTCTACAAACTTTTCAAGTTTTCAGGAATTGATTTTGCGCACCAGAAGCCATGAGTTGAAACAAGTTGGCGAAATCCTCATGACCCTTTTCACAATGGTTTTGATATTTTTTGTTTTGCAGCCCTTCAAATGTTTCGTTTAAGATTGGCGGTATTCCCAGAAGCAATGAGGATCAGACCGAGAGAGGATTTTCGATTCCCAGTGTGAGTTTTCTTGGTTTTCGCTCCTGAATTATTTTAAAAATTGATTTCAGTTGCGTCCAATCTTGAGAATCGCCGCAATTCACCAAATACCATTGTTCCATTCGGGGACGTTTTTCAGGTAGCTTTTGCAGAGTCTTTGATTGTCCCTGACGCTTTTCAGAAACCCAAACTGGATTTCAATTTTCGTCCAAGCTGGCGCCAACATCAACGAGAAGGATTCCGATGGGCGCACGGCCTTGGCCGCATCTTTCCAGTATTTTTTGGGTTCCGCCAAAGAAATAAATGAAAAGTTCCGCCACGAGTATGAATCATTCGCCAATTTAGTTCATTCCATCTTTATTCGAGGAAATTCCCAATTGTGCGCGAATTTGTGACCAACGGATCGCGGCTTTTCCAACGTGATGCAGAGGGAAATCGAATTTTCGCCTCGCTGGTGAAAGCTCAAGGCTGGCCCAACTTTGAAGATCCCATGGTTCTCGGTGAGATTCTATTTTTTATAGCCGATTCATGGCTAGCTTGGCACGCTAAGGGGGCGTGTCCTGTTTGAGCTCTCAACAAGCCAAGTACTATCTCTTGCATTATCATGTCAGGACCTTTTTTTTGCAATTTTTATTACACTCCGATCTACAGTACCCTTTCCTTTGAAACACGCGGCCTGTCTCTGCACATGCGTCTTTAAAATATTGAAGATTTTCAGACTAATTTTACAAAGAGGCAGGCCGCATCCATTCAAGGAAAGAATTCCGTAAGTCGGATAAAAAATTTAAAACGATGTCCAGCTGGGGCGGAATGGGCTATAATGGCACAGAGAAAAGAAAGCTGACGATAAAGAGAGAAAAAAGTCACCTGTGCATTTTTGTTTTTAATCAACCTGGATAATCTGTTATAAGCTTTCCGAATGCGTTTTTAACTTTTAGGAAAATTTATTACGCTGAAAGACATGAGCGCAGAAATTGTGGAAGCCACTTACCCGGCACACTTTTTGCGAAAAAACTTGCCCCTCGACCTGAGTGAATACCTTTCTTTAGTTAACATTTACAAACAATGAATGTATATTTTTTTTTCACACTTTTCTGTTGTTATTTTATTGCACTTTCAAAAAATTTATTTTTTTGATCTCCGTTTTCCCCCTGTGAAAATGTTTACACTGTTGAATTTTCGTTGTTGATGTTACCTTCAAGGTTGAATGAAGATTCTTATTTCGTTTTCTTCAAGTTTTTTTCTGTTCAATCTGGTTTCATGCAGCCGAGTATATTTGAACTTTGAATGTAAATTTTGAAAAAATTTCAAGCTCATGTTTCCAAGTTGGTTATTTCTGAGCTTATTACCGGATGAAAACTCGTTTCTCACCACGGCGTTTCAAAAAAAACTAAAGAGGGTGGTTAGTGGGCGTTGATTTTAAAAATTTGGTCATTTTTGAAAAGTCATAACTCGGTTCTTTAGAGGAATGGAACTTGAAGACCCAATTTTTCTTGATTTCCCTGATATCCTCCATCGAGTATGATCCATATCAACTAGCTTCCATGACGTCAGAGGGCCGAAATTTCCGGAGGTTCCCGCACGCACTTCAAATTAACTTTCGATCGTTTGTATAGCTTCATCATAACTTTTTCCGAATAAATGAATTATTTTTTGAATAGTAGTGCCGTGTTCAAAGTAATTTCCGCAAATTGCTCTGACTGGCCAAAATTTGATTATCTTTTTTTTTTCACTGGCGGCTGTTTTGAATTTCGCGGAATCGCTTTGAACAAGACATAAAGTTGACAAGAGATGAAACTCCGCTCCACGGGGGCCCCACAGAACTGAAGATTGTTCGATTGGGAACGGAGAAATCATGGACTTGCCGTTTGAAAAAAACTGAGAAAAACAACAGCTTCCAGCGTTGATTCTGTATAGTCTGTTCAGATTTTGAATGTCAAGTCGTCGCCCAAGCTCCGCCCATAATGGTGCGATAGACCAATCACAGAGCGAGCCATCCACAGAGCATTTTCGAATGACGTCATTCTACTTGACATTCAAAATCTGAACGGACTATAGCGTCTGCTTTGCGACTTCTTCTTTTTACATGGAGGATTTTGTTTATTGTTCGCAACACATGACCATTTCCAAAAAGAGTAAGGGTCAGAAACTTTATTCGTGAAGGGGAGTTGGAAATGGAGCTTACCTGCCGTTTCCGGAATCCGAGGCAACTTTATAGCACTGGCTCGGTGAGGGCATCATGTCACCTGCTTTCAAGTTTGGCTACTGAGCTACTTTTTTTTTTTAATTGGCTGATCACCCGCAGCCGTCTCATATTGAACATTTTATCAACCAATTGAAGACTGTCGAATCCTTTTGGCGGATATCATTTTTGACAACCAATAAATTTATCATTGGCTCATTTATTTTGATTTTTTTCCAGGAATTTTCATTTAAAAATGATAAGAAGCCAGATTTCACATATTTTTCATGTATTTTTTTAAACTCAGAAACGAGGGTTTTCCGAAAGTTCTTGGAAGATCACATCTAAGTTGATGAAAATATTTGAAAAATGCACAAAAAAATTTTTCAATATTCAATGGAAAAATTTCTCAAATAAATATAATGATTGTGCAAATGATAAAGGTATCAGTATGCGAAAGTGATATCCGCCAAAGAAATTCCAACCATGGTCATAGTTGGGACAGTGTGGAAGACCATTACGCCACGGCGCCAAATATTGTAGGAGCCCATAGCTCATTGCAGCTATTTCCGCTCCATTGAAACACTGGACAAATTCCTCCAGACGGCCCAAAGGCTTTTAAGATAATATTCCGATGCGCACCGATAACATCAGCTCTTACCGTCGCGACGATCAGCCGATCGCGACGCTAAGAGCCGCGGAGGCGTCGACCCCGACGCCCTCCAAGATCATACAATCCCTCACCCGAGCCCACGCTCTATTGAAAGCCAATTATAACTTTCAAGCTTTCAGGGCCGCCGTCGACAACTATAAAAGCCCACCACGACGACGGCAGGACAAGACCGGGGACCGGCAACGGACCCGCAGACCACCACCCGACGCCGCCATCTCTTTTTATTTTATATTTCATTTTATGATTTAATTTGCCATTTTTATTAATGAATCTTTTCCATCATGAATGAGCAAAGGGACAATGAAACTCCGGCAAAAGAGATCGGGGGCAACACAAGCCCCGATCTCTCACTATATAGCTGATACAGGGCTGGCTTGAGCCATCGAGAAAAGGGTTCTGCCTCAGGCACTGATGCGCACGCGCGTGGGGGTACTGATTCTTTTTTCGCCTTTTCCACTGGAATACGGTATTGAAATATGTTTTTGTGATACTATCTAGTGCTCCTGTTCACGTTTTAAAGTTGTTCCGAGCACTTCCAAACAAATTTATGAAAAAAAATTGTCAAGTGAAACTTTGATATTTCAAATTTTTGTGCAATCTAATTGTTATAAACTGACGCAGAGCAATGTTGAGAGATGAACAGACATGAAAAATATTAAATTTATAACTTTTCAATTAGTTAAAAAGCTAAAAAACAAAAGAGACACCCCGCGCGCAGCAGGCGGCGCGCATGCGCACTTTTGGCAACAAACACGCGCCGTCAGTGCCTGAGGCCACGAAAAGAGACGAGACAGTGCCCTGGTTGGTGAAGAGTGCAGACAGGCCACGCCTTTTTGCGTCCCAAGCTAGCCGTGAATCGTCTATACCTTCCTCGGCTGTCTGAGGGGTGGTATGAAAAAACCACCAACGAAAATTTAAACGACGACTTTTCCGATTTTTTCATATCGCTAGGGAACTTTCCGACGGCCACCTTTCCGACGAATCTTTTTCCGACTTTTTTTCTCGATAAAGTCTTCGTTTTAAACCTTCCTATATATAGTTAGTTTGTTAATGATTAAAACACAAAGAAATAGAAAAGAACAGTGTTTATAGATGTTTTATAAACCGAAAAACTTGAGGGAAAAAAGTCGGAAAGGGATCCGTCGGAAAGTTCCCTAGCGATATGAAAAAATCGGAAAAGTCGTCGTTTGAATTTTCGTTGGTGGTTTTTTCATACCACCGTCTGAGGTATTCAGAAGAATTTCGTTTTTTTGATTCCGAATACTCTCACCCTGCTCAACCAACACACAACCTCTCGATTCCCAACTAGTTTTTGTGTGCTGATCGTCCCTATGTATTCTTTAACACAATAATATATTCAGTACATATCAGTTTGAAACTATATAGGAAGTTTCAGAGATGAGCTACCACGGAAAAACTCACAACAAACTCACTAAAACGGCTTTTATTTTAAAGCATCGTCTCTCCAGCAAACTAAAATTGTATATGGTTTACAAAGCCTTGATAAAACTGACCCACAAGCCAATATATGGCATAGTTTCTGGTTACCAGGAGGTAAAGAAACATCTTTCAATAATGTTGTAAAACCATTTTTCAGAGTTTTACAGGAGGACAACGCTGCTTCAATATACACGCAATGAAAAAAACTTCTCCGTGCAATGAACACGAACCTTAAATGTGTAGTGCGTTCCCCTCTCAAGTTACGTCTCAAGAAAGCTTTAAATGAACACCCAAAAAAAGAAATGATTGACAATTTTTTTGAACCAAAGTTTTTAGAAAGAAAAAGATTTGTTCTTTTTTTCTCCTATTTGGAAATTTAAGTCGTTTTCAAAAAAAGAAAACTAAATTATTCATTTTTGAAAATAGAAACTACGACTGAAATTTGGAAGTCAACCTAATCGGACTAAACCTTTAAATTAGGCCATCAAGTCAAAGAATCACGACTGAAATACTTTTTAGAAATTGCTGCTGATTGAGCGCCCCGATTCGTAAGTTTACTTCAAAGGTGGATCAAGTTTGATAGAATACCCTATGAACGAAAACGCCTTTTTGGATGAGGGATTAAATGAGTGATTATCATCCAATCCAAGATGGTACTCACTCATTTAATCTTTAACACCCAAGAAGGTTAGAACTTCAAACGTTCAGACATAATTTCTACATGCTCTGCTCTCTTGATAGTGTAACTTGAAATTCGAAAAAAACGAGAGCTCAATCTTTAAAACCCTACATTCAAAGTGAAAAGAAAATTCATAGCAAAGTGTGCAACAACAGAAATCCCCAGCCTTGAAAGTTTTCTCGGAAAACTAGCTACTACGCCTCAAGGTCGCAAAATCTGGGATAGTTATCACATAAATTTAAAAAGTGGAAAGTTTGGGCCCATTACGCATCAGCGGCGCTTTCAAGTGAGATTCAAGCCGGGAGAGACATGAGCCGAGTGTCGGTCACTAAAGAAAACGTTCAGCTCACATTTTCCATGCTCAAAAACCTTCTTGAAAGTGGCTGTTTTAAAAACTGAATCGTGGTGCCCATCTCTGATTGTATTTATATATCATTTTTAATAGTGCATGCTCAGTATGATCATCTATCGCTGAGCAATTCAATTTTTTTACACCCGGGTGTCATATATTGTCATGTGTTCCTTGTTTTTGTGTGCCAAACACTAAGACTCCAACATACAGGCGCACAGAAACCACCACAGCTCGCCTTGAAGCATAAATTCGCGACTTTATGCAAAGAGACAAGTTGCAGCAATCTTTTTGCGCCCGCATATCGAAGCGACTCTACCGTCAGTTTCTTTTATGAACTTTCAGCAGAGTCTTAAAAAGGTACCTTCTAACAGGAACGATAGCCGCCTCATTGTCTTCTGCCTGACTGCCATTGACCTGAAAAGAAGAAAAAACTTAATAGGCATATTTATAGACTCAAGTTTGAATATTTTTGATCAAAAAGTTTCAAAAACTCAAATTAATTTTTTTTATAAAAAGTAATTGATAAAAGAACAAAATACACAGGGATGGACATGAGGGAGTTTATTAAAAAAAAGCGGGTGGGACATTGAAGCATCCATTAACTACCCGTCCTGCAAAGTTATGAAGTTTATGCCCAGCGGGTCCACAGAAGCAGCAAGAGAGTTCTATAATTATGCCCAGCCCTGTGCATTTCTTCTTCAAAAAAGATCCTAATGTTATTTTTCACATTATTACTTTGATGCGTTGAATTACGTGCGTCGAAGGTCGGAAGACTGGCTGATCCCCCGGCACTGGGGACTCTGTACTTCGGTTTACGTATTCATCGCAGCCTGCAAAATCGTATTAAAAATTTAATGTCTACATGATGAACTCCTACATTTTTTGGACCGCCAGAAAGGATTGAAATGGCGCAAGACATACGACATCAAACTGTTGGCGTTGGAAGCAGGATTGCTTCCAAGACCTGGCGCCAAACGTCTCGAAGTTGTTGGGCTGCGGAGAAGCCTGTGAAGTCGGTTCCAGACTCTTCGACGACATCTTTCGTGTTTCTAGAAAAAAGGTTATTTTGATATGAAAAGCAACCTTCTCTTCGAAGCACGCGGCATTCCACGCGCATGCGCCAACATATAACGGAAACTCGAAGACTTAATTGAAGGCGCATACAGAGAAACGGGCCGCGCACATCGAAGAGAAGGTTTTCATATTTCGATAGAAAAAAAAACTGACAAGCTATTAAAAACATAAAATCGCAAAAAGATTTGTTTTTGGCACAATGAAAATGAGGATTTTCGAAGACTTGTTGAGTAACGGCTCATACTTCGAAGATGTCTTGATCCGAAAAGTTGGCCCTCACAACGGAAGTCGAGGGACACATCTCGGCCCTGGGCACTCTGTAGTTCGGTTCGGGCTCCTTTTAGTTGTCGTATTTTCGGACGCCTATAAAATCGTATTGAACGCTTGATGTCAACATAATGAACTCATACATTAATCACCGTCTTTTTCAAACTCGTGAAAAGCGATGCAGGTGTCAGGGAGCAGCAAAACTGTAGAACTTCGAAGCTTCTGCTGTCATCCTGTCCCAAAGGACTCCGTCGATCGCTCTCTAAATCATTTGGACCGTACTATCGAGCAAAGAACTATCAAATCGAACCATTTTGGATTGGTTTTGGACGGTCAGAAAGAAAAGAAAGAGCGCGGGCCAAACGAGATCGAACTGCAACGGGAGCAGGACTGCTGCCAGGATCTGCCGGTGAGTCTGGGAGTAGCTGGGCTGCGGGAAAATCCGTGACGTCGGTTCCAGACTTTCTTCGTGTTTCGTATCCCATTCGCTCCATTTCCCACCATTTTCTTCAAGAAAATGGCATTGTGTTATGATGAAGAATCCTTCTCTTCGAAGCGCGCGCCCTTCCACGCGCATGCGCCATCATTATAACGGAAACTTGAAGACTAAATTGAAGGCGCATGCACAGAAACAGGCTGCGCACATCGAAGAGAAGGTTTTCTATATTTCGATAGAATAAACTGTGACAAGCTATTAAAAACATGAAATCGCAAAAAGGTATGTTTTTGGAACAATGAAAATGGGAATTTTCGAAGACGTGTTGAGTAACGGCTCATACTTCGAAGGCGTCTTGATCCAAAAAGTTGGCCCTCACAACGGAAGTCGAGGGACACATCTCGGCCCTGGGCACTCTGTAGTTTGGTTCGGGCTCCCTTTAGTTGTCGTATTTTCGGACGCCTATAAAATCGTATTGAACGCTTGATGTCAACATAATGAACTCATACATTAATCACCGTCTTTTTCAAACTCGTGAAAAGCGATGCAGGTGTCAGGGAGCAGCAAAACTGTAGAACTTCGAAGCTTCTGCTGTCACATTGTCGATTGCTCCCTAAATCATTTTTACTGAACTATCAAGCAGAAAACGATCACTACGAACCTTTTTGTGAGTTTTAGACACCCAAAAAGGACTGAAATGGCGCGGGACACACGATCTACCGGCGAATAAGTCTGGGAGTTGTCTGGCCGGTTCCAGACTTTCTACGACAATTTTTCTCGTTTTTCGTATCCCGTTCGCTCTATGCGCACGTCGAAGAGAAGATTTTTCGCATCCTGAAAGCAAAAAACTGTGACAAACTATTAAAAACAGGAAATCGCAAAGAGGTATGGCAAAATGAAAATGGAAATTTTTGAAGAAATGTACGACAACGGCCCATACTTCGAAGCATTGGCGTCCATCAGAGCGAAAGTCGAAGGGGTTTTCCCGGAATTGGGCCTTCTGGATTTGCTTCGATTGTCTGATTCATCGCCGTCTGTAAAATCGTATTAAAATTTTATTTAAACGATGAATTCAAACAATGATTGCGTCTTGTTCGAATCTAGGACAAACGGTGCCAGGCGGCAACACAAAAAAAACGCCCGAACGAGGATCAGAACGGCTCGCCGAAAATCGCATCAGACCAATTACCTTAACTCGATTAGGTTTAAATTTACAAACAAGAAGAAAACGGTTTTTGTAATGTGCGTAAAATTCCGTTCGCCACGAAGAAAATATTGAAGGAGCACAAATAACACATTTTTTTAAAAACTATATACGTTTGAGCTCGGAGCGTCTTCCCAAAAAAAGTTTTCTAAGTAAGAGCTTCCCAAAAGATTTAAAATATCCATCAACATCATTTTTTAATGTTTTTCATTGTTAAGTAATAGAAATGAATAAGTCGGTTTAGAAAAGGGATATCCAGAAAAAATAACTGAAAGGTTTCATTTTTAGCTACGGCCTAGCCTAGATTTATTATTTTTTTTTTCGAAAACACTTGCGCGCTAGAAATTGATGAAAAAAACAAGAGCCGGTGATTATTTGACGGTTGAGATAAGTTGTGGAGCTCCACCTTCGATGAAGCGGAGCGTCGGCCTCTGTTCCGGAGCAGGAAACCGTCGACCTTGGGCCTGAAGTCGGAAGTCATCGACCACGTAGCCGTAGGAGTAGTCTGAAAATCCGGATATTTGTCATCCGAAGCGTTTCAATTCACATACCCCACCACGAAAGTTCGGTTTGACGCACTCCAGAGAACTGAAAAAAAAATCAATTGAATTAAATTGAAGTTTATTTATCAAAGTACCTTAGCTTTTACTCCGGAGCCGCCTCAAACGTCCAGCCGAAGACAAGTCAAAAAACAGGTACTTCACCAATCCAGCAGTGTGCGGAAACGGTGTACCCTGAGAGCTGAAGCAACTCTCAGGCGGCTTTGGCGTCCACCCGGGCCGATCGCTGAGGGACCAGTTTTCCAGGTTTTCGCGAGCGTATTGTGTTGAAAAGCTCAATAAAAATGGCAATCCCAGGTAATCTCCGAAGAGACCATTGCTGAGAAATGTCGAGATATGGCCGTACAGCCCTAGAGCTCGACATTACCCATCTAACCATCGGGTAATCCATGGAAATGGGCCCGGTGTGTCCGAAAGGTGGCTCTGACGGAGCTTTTCAACACAAAAACGCCCCTTCACGCATCCACGCTGAATGTGGCTTTTCACTGTTTTTTCAACTTTCTCGAGCGTTGCGCACTGCAACAAAGCAATGTTATTCAGATATATTGACCACAGTTATATCTAGCGCTTAGTTTGAAGAGAAGTGATTTTCTTCAAATTATTCATCAACCATTCGAAAAATCATCTGATTTATCAATTGATTGATGAGAGCGTTACCTTTCTTCTTGGTGTTTTAAATTCTGTGCTTACCTTATAGGTCAAAACGGTGTTCGGGAAATCACGAGGCTGCGTTGTTTCAGACAATTGCTAAAAAAATTCGGTTAAATTAAATTGAAGTTTATTTATCAAAGTACCTTAGCTTTTACTCCGGAGCCGCCTCCAACGTCCAGCCGAAGACACGTCAAAAACAGTTACTTCACCATATCAGCAGTGTGCGGAAACGGTGTACCCTCCTGAGAGCTGAAGCAACTCTCAGGCGGCTTTGGCGTCCACCCGGGCCGATCGCTGAGGGACCAGTTTTCCAGGTTTTCGCGAGCGCATTATGTTGAAAAGCTCGATAAAATGGCAATCCCAGGTAATCTCCAAAGAGACCATTGCTGAGAAATGTCGAGATATGGCCGTGCAGCCATAGAGCTCGACATTACCCATCTAACCATCGGGTAATCCATGAAAATGGGCCCGGTGTGTCCAAAAGGTGGCTCTGACGGAGCTTTTCAACACAAAACGCCCCTTCACGCATCCACGCTGAATGTGGCTTTTCACTAATAATTTAACTTGCTTTAACTTCGTGCACTGCAACAAATCAAAGTTAATCACTGATAATTGACCGCAGCTAGCGAAATTATATGCGAAATGAGACGGAAAATTTCTTTCCTGAGAATTTTCGTCACGAATCTGTTCAAGCAGTTGATATAGGCGATTCACAGCTAGCTTGGGACGCAAAAAGGCGTGGCCTGTCTGCACTCCCCACCAACCAGGGCACTGTCTCGTCTCTTTTCGTGGCAGGACCCTTTTCTCGATAGCTCAAGCCAGCCGTGAATCAGCTATATCTACAACCGCGGCCTTTCGAAAGGTTCCGAATTCCGCGAAAAAAAAAATCGTCAGATATGACGCTCGTGGTGCAAGCACCTTACAGGCAAAAAAAATTTCAAATTGCAATTTTTCTTTTTTTCTAATTTTTCTAATTTTTTTTCCTTTTTATATAAAATGTATACAGTTCTAATGGTTATTTTTTTATCGAACCGAGATGTGTATATAATAATTGATACAAAAATACGGTTTCGGTTTCGTGCTCTCGGAATCGACTAAAAAAACTTCGTAGAATTTTGGCGAATCCTTTTATAAAACTATAATTCAGAGGAAATCTGGCAATGCTGATTGGAAAATTGGCACAATTCTCTAATTTTGTTCGAGAAAAAAACGAAGCCTTACGCTAAATAGCTTCAAGTATTTCACTTTGTAACACAAATAAAACAAAAAAATGTACAACTACAACAAAAAAAGAGAAAAAAAAGGTAAAAAACAAAACCAAGCTTTAATCCTAAAAAAAAATGCGAAATGCCAAATGGCAGAAGTTCTGGAACAATGGCGTCACTTTTCCACGTCGCCGCCACGCGCCATTCGGGCGGTCAAATTGATCTACTTGGCGGACATCCAAAGTTGGAACTTCTGTGAAACTCGGGCAGCAAGTCTTTTTTTCGTTCTTTCTATTTTTGTTTCTTTTTATAACATGTATATATATATATAATTATATCTTCTTCTCTTCGTTGTCTACTCAAAGATATATGTGTTCGGAACTGTTTTTCCGCAGATCGCGGATTCATTTGGACCCGGCCTACGGAAACCTCCGAGAAGAAGAATCTGCAAACGCTGGAAATAATAAAAAGAACGCATAGATGCAGGTTTCTATCAATATTTTTTTTTAAAATGAAAATTTTAAGATTCAATTCTTCGTTTTTCTTTTTCAGTACTGCATTTGTGACTTTTGGCATTGTACCAGGAGTTCCTTCTATGGATCGATATGAAGCTTCATTATCACTTCCTTCAACAGCTAGTGATGGATTACCATCCCTGAGAATAAAACAATTTTTTTCAGAATCGATCTTTTTATTTTCTACGTTATCGCCTTGTGTTCGAGATACAGTGAACATCACGTTTTCCGTCAAGGTTTGTTCTATATTTTCTCGGTTTCGAGTCTTAAATGAACTTATAGCTGATACACGGCTGGCTTGAGCCATCGACAAACGGGTCCTGACACGATAATGCACGAGATAGCGCCTGGCTCGTGGAGAGCGCAGACAGGACACGCCCCTTTAGCGTCCCAGGCTGGCCGTGAATCAGATATACCTATCTTGAAGCGCGGCTTTTCATCCGCAAATCTGAAGATTGCCACGTTTTCGACACCCGGCAGGAAGTACAAAACCATAGGAAGAAAAACAAGAACATCGCTACGGGTTCGTTTAAAATTTGAAATTTTCACTTTTTTTCGCCTTGTGCAGTCTGTTCGGATTTCGAATGTCAAGCAGCTGAAACCGCCCCCGTCGCTACAGAATCTTTCGCTTCGATTTTTTTTTATAATCTGTGTATATCAAACTGTATGAACCGTTATGATGTTGTACATGTTTCTTTCTTTTTTCCTTATTATTTCACGAAAATTCAAATAAAATAATTCGAAATTCGCAAAGAATAGTTATGTTTTATGGAGTTGGTTGAAATTCTAATCCGCTTTACTTATGAGTTGAAGAAGTTTTTCGAATGTAGCTTCCTGATATCATTTCAAGCAAAATGAAGAGACCTTCGTTATGTCAACAGCGTAAATGGATTCAGAGATCGATTTTGAAGCGTGACTTGCAGAGCATCAAGGTCTCGAAAATTTCTGGTTTATTTTTAAAAAGTTTTAGGCGATGATAAAAAGTGAGACGAAAGAAGATATTGAAGAGATTCTGAATTTATCGATTGACTCGATTCCGCTTGTTGAAGCTTGCCGCGTCGGATTTTCAGACGGCGTTGAATACTTTGTACCTTGCTTTGTAATTCTTTTGGAATATATATTTTTGAGGTCAATCTTGGCGCCAAAGCTCTTAGGTACTCCCGTTGTACCTTCTCCATTACAAAAGCAGGTTAACTCGAGATTTTTTGAATTGATAAAAAGTAGAATCGCCAAATGTCTTCAAATAAAAAAAGAAATATAAGGAATCAAAAACTTTTTTCTCATTCTAAACCATTTAAATTCTTGAAATCTACCACTTTCAGCTCCGGAAACGGCCCTTCGTTTGGCCATCGAGCAGATCGGCAACAGAAAATTACCAAAGATCCGACGGACTCGTGATGAATTCAAGGCTTTTCCCTTTTTGTTCCGTATCATAGTTTTTCAAGCCTTCAGATCCTCCGGGCTGTAGTGGAATCAGACAACTGCAACCTAAAGATGCCCTTAGGGCTGGGACACGATCCGCCAATTTTCATTTGCTGCAAATATTCCAATGTCGAAATAGGTATATATATTCGGTTTTTTTCTGGTTTGAAAGGAGATCGACGAACTCTACCGTAGTATGTTTGCTATCGCGACGCTTTTCGCGGAAAATAAAAAATTTCAAAAACGAGTCACTTTTTTAGTTTTTTTGTTATTGTATTTTTTTGTACGGTCCGTAAAAAGTAATTTTGGTGAAAAAATAATGATTGTTGAAAAGATAACTTGAAGAGATGGGAGTTTTAAATTTTGCGCAATTATAGCTGATTCACGGCCGGCCTGAGCCATCGAAAAAAGGGTCCTGACAAGGTAATGCACGAGATAGCGCCTGGCTCGTGGAGAGCGCAGACAGGAAACGCCCCATTAGCGTCCCAAGCTGGCCGTGAATCAGCTATACTTTGAACGCGGAAACGGTGGGAAGTTTTAAATGAATAAAAAGGAGTTTCAAAAAATGATTTTTTTTTCCCTACGTCTGAAATAAAGCGTTCCGTGACTGCAAAAAGTTACCACAAAGGTGAATTGAGAAGTCGATACAAATAGATACCGGGTAGCAACTTTTGAAAAAGTTAATCGGCGTGTGGTAATCGGTGGTCGTTTGTATGCGACCGGGTACCATCTTTATGGTACCTGGGTCGAAGGTCGATGCAAGTAGCTACCGGGTAGCTACCTGACATTCGCGATTTCTTTCGGAAAGTCTGGAATTGCTGGTCGTTATTTTTTGTGTCAGCTTTATCCAATGAGACCCTGGAAGGCTTGAGAAGGTGTAAAAAAACACTGATGCTATATAAACGACCGATGTGCCAGCCAATGGCAATCGCGAATTTCAGGTACCTACCCGGTAGCATCCAGATACCGATCAGGTACTATCCAGGTACCATAGAGACAGTACCCGGTCGCATACAAATGACCACCGATTACGATTCGCCGATTGACTGGAGTTGCTACCCGTTACCTACTTGTATCTACCTCTCGATTCACCAGTGTACGGTAAATATCGCCTTTCAAATCGGTAAGAACGATTTATGAAATTTATCTTTTTTTTTTTGTCGAATATTATTCAATCTATTCAAGCGGCTTACCTCTGTGAACATGGCGCCAGTGTTTTGGACCGGAATGACGACGGTTTGACGTGCTTGATGCTTTCTCGTTTCTTCAGAGTTGAACGATCGGTTTTCCCGAAATTGATTGCATATTGATCAATTTTTTTTTCAGAGAGATTTTTTCAAATTTTTAATCGACCAAGGACTTTCAGTTGATGCGACCACGCCTAATGGTAAATTTTCGTGCAAAATTTTTGGCGTTTTTCATTTTTTTTTTTTGCCGCCGCGTCAAGAATTTTTCTAAAGCACAAGAAAGTAACGTGTGAATGGCAGAGATTTAAACGTTAATAGAGTTTTTCTGTACCTTAAAGCTTTCTGTGAATATTCAAGGCCATTTTTCAATAAATTAGCGTGGGTTATTTCCTTAAGGTCTCGACGCGATGAGCCGTTTTCATTACTTCTGATCATTAAATAGACTTTTTAGCCTTTCCTGAGTTTTTCAAATATTTTTATTTAGTTCCGATCCTAGAAAATGCATTACTCCTTTCAAAGCCTTCAACTCAGTTAAAAGCTGGAACCTTCAGTTTTCGGTTCCTCGGAAGGCGTTTGAAAGCTTCCCAGTCAAAAGTTTTCCACATACCTCCCTAACACCTCTAGTTACCTTCCAGAAGCCTGCTGGAAGGCTTCTGCCAGGTCTTTTCAATTTATTACCTTCCTAAGACCTTCTAATTACCTTCTAAAGACATTCTCAAGGCCTCCATTCACCTTCCAACTTTCTGCTGGTTACCTTCCCAACATCTTCCCAGGATTTGCCTGAGAAGAGACCACAATGGATATTCCCGACTTTTTCGTCTGAATCTTTCTTTTCAGGACGAACGGCCCTTCACTACGCCGTAGAAAACGACAATGTTTTTCTCATGAAGCTTTTGCTCGCCCAAGGTGCCAAACTGATTCCCGACGGAAAAGGGCAAACCCCACTCTCCACCGCGGCTCTTACAAATAGTCCGAATGTTAGCTTTTCTATTACGAAGAAGAAAAAAAACAAGTTTTTATGATTCAGAATGATATGTTCCTATATCTGTACGACTATGCCACAGATGAAAGATTGAAAAAAGACGCGTTGCTTCTCAAAGCGTCATCCAGTCTATTGAAACGACAGGAGGACGTCTCTTATTTATTGTTTAGAAAGGCGTTGGAGATGAACGATGGCATTGAGGAGGTTGTGTAGAAATCAATGAAAGTTGATTTCGGAAATTGAAGGAAATAGAGCAAGTGGAACCGAACCCGGCATACGATTCGCTTCGGGAAGCGCGTTCTTTGGAAGAAGTCGAAGCTGCAGAAGATCGTTCAAGGTTCATTGGAATTCAGGTACTGACTCATTGAAAGCTATAACCTATAAACGATAATTTTTGTGCTTTTGGATCTTTTTGATGTTTAGAGTAGGTTCAATGCAAGGAGAAAATGGTAATTTGAAAAAATTTTTTAGCCAAACTTTTCATTTTGAATGACACTACTCTGTGGACTTCGATGTGAAAAGGAATTCACTCTAGGGGTAAGTTGGTAAAAGGGGCGGAGCTTAAAAAAACCATCAAATTACCTTTTTTGTGAGCCTACTGCTTCATGTTTTTATGCCCAAAAAAAAAGTTAAATTCCTGTATTTTGAACTTTCTTTTTTTCTGGAAAGATAACGATTACTTGATTTTTTTTTTCGCTGAAAAAATCTTCACTTTTTTTCGAACTTTCAGTGTTTGATCATGCGGGAAAGGATTCTCGGCCAATCTCATCCAGAAGTCTTGAGAGGCTTGGTTAAAATTGTCTGTGATTTGAATCACACGAAGTACGATCCGCGGTAAGTTTGAAGGGCCTGAAGGGGTTCTGACTCTTCAAAAAGATTTTTTAAGAATCTTTTTGAAACAAAATGAGGTTATTTTTTTTACTGCAGGAACTACGACCTCTGCTGCTACACACTGGATTTGGCAGAAAGGTATATTTCAGTGTTTTCAGAATGATTTCAATCATCTTTTTAATGTTCTGATATCTCAGTGTTGATGTATGTGAAATGTCATGAAAACCTGACCGGAGCCAAATGAAGAATGACCACCAAAAGGGCATTGAAGCCTATAAATTAACCACTTAGTTGCTCAAAAACGCCTAGTTTGCGCTAAAGTTGTTGAGTAGTCCTTCCGGATTTGGGATGTCGAATGAGATGGTCTTAGGAACTCCAGAATGGTCCCTAGAGCCTTAGGGACCCTTGGAAGGCCCCTCTAGAGACTACATAGGGGTTTTAATTAGTGGCCCCTATAGGGGACACGCTAATCGATAATTTTTATGTACTCTATGTGAGGAAGCGTTCCCATGCGAAAAATGAAATAATAAAGCGTTTTAAACGAGGTTGAAAGACCCCTATAGGGGCCACTTGAGCTTTAGGGACTAAGGGGTCAGACACTTTCTCTTTTGAGGTATGGCGATTTGTCGTCGGGAGTCCTGGTGGACACGATCGATGCCTTGTGCCCTGCCATTTCACATACGATTCTCGACTCGCTATTCAAAAACGAAGAAACAAGTTTTGAGTCCTGCATGAAGCTCATTTGCTACATGTTCGATAAACTATGCCTCAGTTTGGAGAAGGTTCGTTTTTGACAAGAAGTTTCATGAATCCATTGAAAAAAAGCCTTGTATAGGCCATTCCGCGCTAGCTTGTCACGTTTTTCTTTCCGCCAACAGGTCAGGTCAAAATTAACCAACTTTCGCTTCAATACCTTTGTTTCTTGCCGTTATAAAAGCAGAAATTTGATCTAATTTGGTATACGGTCTTTTTGAAAAAAAGAAAAACGTGACAAGCTGGCGCGGAATAGACTATAATAGAATGAAGAGTAAATCAGAAGTTTTTCATCAGGTTTTAAAAAAATTTGGGTATATGTCAAAAGAGCTGCGAAAATCGAGCCTCCTCGCTGTTTGAGATAAAACTGCCAGCGAAAAATGGGCTGCCGAAAAAATTGCCAGAGAAAAATAATCAGCTGAGAGAAACGAGCTACGAAAATTTCGCCCGCCGTTGGCAGGTTAATCGCGCGACTCTGCGCTCCATCGAGAACAGTAACCGAATTTCGGCCATTTCCGCTCATTAGTATCTTAAAATATAGTTTTTTCTTGTTTTATGTTGAATGATTTCAAACTACATCGTTGAATTTTTTTGGAAGCAATTACTGAAATGTCAGAAAAAAGGACAAACATGCAGAAGTGATTAAAAGTGGATAGTAAAAAAATTATCTACATAATTTTTTTCCCGGATTTTGCGTTAAAGGAACTATTTAAAAATTTTATTTGCCCGTTGCGTATTGAAAAATAATGAACATAACAAAATATCAGTTTATTAAAAAAACCTAAAAAAAGAACAAAATGTGAGCATGACAGGGTTTTCCGATGAAAATTGTCTTTCGTGAAGTTGCGGAACCAATACTCGAACTTCTCCTCATCGCAAGAAATCAATCCACCCTGATTGCTTTTAAGCGTCCTGAAACATTTTTCATTATTAAAAATGTTTTTTTCAGACTCTTATAGACTGACTTCGCCCGATTTCATTCTAAGCGGAAATTAAATAAAAACTTTTTCTGCACGAAATCACAACAAAATGAAAAAAAGAAAATGGATGAAAACAAATAAGAAATAACAAAAAAATAATGAAAAAAATTTTTCCGAAAAATTCAAAATCTGTCATCGGCGCGTTATCGGTGGAGCGCCAATATGTAGTCAACTATTTTGCCAACGGTGGGCAAAATTTTTCGCAGCTCGCTTTTTCGCTGGCAGTTTTATCGCTGGCTGTTTTTTTCATCAGCTCATTTTTTTCTCAGCTCGATTTTCACAGCTCTTTTGACATATACCCAAAAATTTACTCTAAATCAGTTCTTTGTCTTGTCTACAGCTTTTTGCGAAATTGCAAGAATTTTGGCTTTTCTTAAAACGAAAAAAAAAACATTGTTTTGATTGCTAGATGGATTTGCAAGTCGTGGAAGAATCGACTAATTCTTCATATTTTTTCAGGCACACGAGAAAAAAGTGAAAGCCAAAAGTGAACGTTTACAAAGCTACTCGAATGTCGCTGTTAAAATCTTTTCGATGGTTTTATTTCTGTTCAATTTCAAAAATATTTTGGCTGATTTATCAGGTTCAAACTTTTTGCACAATGAAAGGAAGTGAAAAGGAAAGAAAGGAGTTTCCAGAATTCAATGTAGGTTTCCTATTGTTTCCAATTTCTAATTGATGATTTTTCAGTTGCGCCGTTTTGTCAAAATCGCAACAATGCTCCATATTTCAGTGTTTGATGCGCCCATGTTTGAAGAGTTATATTTTTCTTTCTTCATTCAATTAATTTTCCAATGGACGAAACAGGGAACATAGAGCAGCGGCGGCTAGAAGAGACGCTAGAGAAAGAGAGGGCTCTCTTGTCTCTTCCAAACTTTGATCTCTCGTTCATGCTTTTCTGTATCTTTTTGTTGAAATAGTAGTTATTTTTGAAGATGATTCACAGAACTTGAAATCCTTTGATTCTTTAACGTCTCTTCAATTCAAAGTTGATCTCTTGCTTGAGTATTTTCACTGGTTGTTTTTTGCCGAAAAATGGGAAAACAGCCTTTTTCTCTAGTGTCTCTTCTTACCGTCTTAGCCATCAAAAAAAGGGTCCTGACACGATGATGAAAGAAATAGTGCCTGGCTCGTGGAGAGCGCAGACAGGCCACTCCCTCTAGCGTCCCAAGCCGTGAATCGGCTATACATATACCTGCCTTCCATTATTCGACACATTCAGACAGAGGAATTTGATTCCGATTTTCGTCAACGTTGGCGCGAACATCAACGAAACGAATAAATACGGACAAACGGTGTTGATGAAAGTAACCGAATCGTATTTCGACTATGATGATGATTTGAACGAAAAGTAATAACATCCACCCCTTTTTTTTTTGCTTCCTTTCCTCATTTCAGAGCTTGGCCATTGTTGAAATCTTTGATTTCGAATGGATCGCGGATTTTCGTGCGCGACAGGAGAAACGGTCGCGTTTTCGAAGCTCTGCAGGATTTCCAAAGTTCAGGGGAAGTTGACGATCTGATCGCGCTTGGTGAGTTTGAGGATTTTCAGAGAATAGCTCCAGTTTTTACGAGAGATCTTCCAAGGCGGGAAAAGTGTGATCTTTTGACTTTTGTAAAGAAAACCTTGCTGAAAATCTTATTTTTCAAGCTTTCGAGTCAATTTCCATTTTTTTTTTTGCTTCATATGCTCAAAAAATAAATGTTTATCTGCTTATGGTATTTATCAGCTAGGCTAGGTTTCTTTTTAACTTCATGGTTAAAAATTAGTTTTATTTTTTTCTTTTCGATGATCAAATTTTATATAGCCAATTCCCACGTCTGCTTTTTCACATTTTTCTTCCCGCCAAAAAGACCGTATACCGTAGTAGATCAAAATTGAGCATTTTCGATTCAACAACTTTGTGTTTTGCTGTCTTTTTTGCAGTTTTGGATAGAAAAAGTTTTATTTACGGTATCCTTTTTTCTGTTCTTTGAAACCGTCTCGCACTACACTAATTTCTTCATAAAAGGTTGTTTTTTCTTCTTCACAAAAGATTTCAGGCGGTTTCATCACGTTGAAAGACATGTGCGCCGAAGTCGTTGAAACGAAATTCATCCCAGCTTTTCTGAATCAAATTTTGCCTCGCGATTTGCGTGAATTCACCATTTTGGGTGATAAAAATTTTCGTTATCACTGATCGTTACGAGTTGTTGAATTTTCATGTTATCGTCATTTTTTTTTGTCGATCTTCAATGTTACCGGTTTTTCTTTTGACTGTGAATGGTTCCAGACTTGAATCTGTTTTATCCCGAATCATGATAAAAAAATTTTTTTGAGTTACATTAAAGTTAATTCATTTTGAAACGGTCTTCTTTAAACCGTTACTATCTGTGAAATTTTCTATTTTCATATCTTATTTTTGTACTTTTTCCATGAAGCTGATATAGTGAATTTTTTTCGAAAATATGAATTTAAAATGTCGTATTCACAGTAATTTCAGCGAAATGCAAAATTATCTCTGAATATCTAAAAATTCAGCTATCTCTTCCTTTCTCTGTTGTCATTTTGGATTTCACGGGATCACTTTGAACACGGCAAAAACGCGTAGATCAAATGTATGACTCGATGTCAAGAATTTTTGGTACTCTGCTCTTTTCCGTTCTTGGAGTGTTTAAAGATGCGGTTTTGCATGAAAATTGACGTTTAAAACAGAAAGTTACCCCTATTATTTAGTAAACTACTTTCAATCTCCTTCAACATCCTCGCGAAGACTTTTTGAATTATCACAGAGCTCTTAAAAAAACGATCCTTGGAAAGGTTTTTTTTGGAGTCGATTTGCGAAGTTGATGTAATTTTTCAAATATTCTCCTTGCATTGCTTTTCGTTTTCGTTTTCTTTCTTTTTGAAGAAAAGTTTTATAAATTTCAGCGAAGGATGGCGGAGTCCGATTTAAGTAAGTTCGACTTCACGAGAGCAGTGCTTTCGATAGCTTACTGCTAAAAAGCTTGAGGCATCTTGCAAAAAGTCGCTTTTTCCTGGAAAATTTCTGAGAACTAGTGCGGGGTGCGAGTTTCGACTGTGCATATTGAATTTTTGCTTATGTTGAAAAAGGCATTGAGCTTTTTTCGCAGGATGCTACCGAAGGCACTGCTCTAGACACGAATTCAGAAGACCAGATCCTGTTATTTATGGCTGTTGCTAAAGGCAACTATGATCAAGGTTCGATTATTATCAGAATACAATTATGTTTATGATTACTGTTTAGTTTATCGAATCGTAGAGAGTGGAGAGGTAAATGTTCGACATCGAAATCAAGAAGGGAAAACTGTTATTATGATGCCTAAGTACTTTGAAGGACCAAATGCGGTACACATCACCTCACCTTTTTGAAGCAAAAAAAGGTTTTCAGAAGGATATTTTCAACTATTTGGTCGATACTGGTCTATCAGTCGACGCTATAACGAAAAATGGTAGAGTTTATTGATATTTTTCTGAAGGTTTTCGAGAAACTTCCTGCTAAACCTTCAGTTACAGTCCGTTCAGATTTTGAATGTCAAGTCGTCGCTCAAGCTCCGCCCATAATGGTGCGATAAACCAATCAGAGAGCGAACCATCCACAGAGCGTTTTTGAATGATGTCATTCTACTTGAAATTCAAAATCTCAACAGACTATAATCTTTATTACCCTAATATTATTTTTTTAAAGCTTTAAAGTTCGGAAAAAGTTGATTGAAAGTTGCGCAAGGCTTTTTGGAAGCTTTTCATCAAGTGCAGAATGAATTGTTTGCATCAAGGGAAAGGGGCTGCAGTAAAAAAAAAGGGCGAGTTTTGGGCGTGTCGTCATACTGCCAGTCGCGTTCGCCTCTTTGCAATCCCAAAGGTATTCTGGTTATGAGCTATGGTTATAGTCTGTTCAGATTTTGAATGTCAAGCAGCTAACTCCACCCTTAGGCTGCAATATATTTCGCGTCAATGTTTTATCTACAGTTGACGATGGCCCTTCAATAAGGCTGCATTTTTGACTTCTTTTTCTATCTTTTTGATCAAAAAAGATCAAAATTAGTCCCGCGCGATAAAAAATCGACGCGAAAAGGTACCGTCTCAGTAGGGGCGGAGTTAGCTGGTTGACATTCAAAATCTGAACAGACTGTAGACGTGTGGCGAGGAAGACGGTTGAGACAGGATTATGTCGCCCGCTTGCGCGAGTGATCCGTCTAATTCATTTGCCGTCTATGATGGTATTGAAATGGGTCTCATGATTGCCGATACTTTGCGTCATTGGATTCCGGTTTCGGTGCACGCATGTTCAAGGCGGCCGTTCGTATTACGGTAATCAAGCTAGGTTTTTCGGGAATAAAATGAAAACTTGTTCACTTTGACGTAACTTATCTTGTAACCTTGAGAAAAAGGCCCTTACCAAATTGCAAAAAAGAAAAAAAATTTCCTGGCTCCGAAACTGACGCCGCAATTGTGACCGGCAACCGGCCGCTATAGCACTGTCTTAAACATGCGTGGGTCAGGATGTTCAAGTGATGAAATATCCACGGCGACACCGCCACGTTCCCCTCAGCGGCGGAAAATGAAGTGTTTTGTATGCAGTGCACCAGTTGCACTAGAAGCGACGCGCAAAAAGCGAAATTGATTGTTAAATATGAATAAAGTTATTTTCTAACGGTTATTCATCCACGGATCGCCAAAAAAAAAAATGATGGTAGGAAGGAAAAAACCGCGAATATTCGTAAGCGTGAATTGTGCATACACCGATATTGGAGGCTCAAATCTTTGAAAAATTTGAATCTTTTGCAAATTTTTTTATTATGGCGCGTTCAGGAGCAAAACGCGAAATTCAAAAAGAGCGTTCACGGCGATGCTTCGAAAAAGCGAATTTCGATTTTTGAAAAAAATTTCGAGATAATTTTGAGAAATTTCAAAAGTATCGAGAAAAATCGGTTTCGCGCGGAATGGGTTACCGAATAGTGATATTTTTTTGTGCTTCTTGGCGCCAAGTCAGCAAATTCAAAAAGTTCAAAAAAATGACATAAATTTCAAATTTGCAAGGAAGGCGCCGAGAAGCACACGAAAAATGTCAATATATTCAATTTTTTTCTTGTTTTTGGTTCAATTTTTTTCTTATTTTCTTTTCAAATAACTTTTGTGCGTAACACTTACCTGAGCACTTCGTGACTATTTCATCTCTCTCCGTCGTAACTATTCATGATGGATTAAACTATTTTGAATCTGTGTTTGCTCGGCTTTCATAAATTTTGCGAACTACTACGGTTTTTCGAATTTGAAGTTTTAATTTGACAACTAAAGCTCATTTTTTCACGGAGTTGTCCCTGATTCTCAATATTTTTCTCTTTTTAACGATTTTCTGGAAGTTTATGAGGAGAGAGCACGATGGAAAGTTCATACAAAAAGAAATAAAGCCGTAAGAGAAGCTCTCACAAAACTTGTGGACGACGTTTGTGCGAGCCAAAACACGCAAGACAAACCGTTTTTTTATTTTTCATTAAAAGACATCAATTCATCGTGAATAGTTACGAGAGAGATGAATTAGTCACGAAGTTCTCACCAGGGAATGGTCTCCGGTCGCAGTGGGATCTCTCAATGAGAGACGCCATTATAGATAGCACTCCCAAAAAGTCTCCTCTTGGCGCATTCCGCGTGCGTGCGCGCGCCAATTCAAATTTTGTCTCTTGAACTAGATTTTACAGGCTTCCAGTATATGGTTCTTTTTGTATAATTTTTTTCTTGCATTAAAAAAACTTCCAATTAATTTTTACCCGGGTATCATATCTATGATAACTGGATATACGGGCAGAGTACCTGAAATTTTTTTGATTGCTACCGAGTAGCCTGGAAATGCTTCCCAGGTTTTTTTATTATTATTATTTTTTTAGTCACTTCGGTTTTCTAATTTTTATTCATTCTGTTTTCAGACTTCCTTTGAAATTTGTATAAGCTGTACACGTTGTTCTCCATTCGCTCATGAGAAACGAAAAATGAATTTTCAGCAGCACATTTCCTTATCATGCGACGAGCTTTGAAAAATCGTATCTCCGCTCAAAAACGTTTCCAAAAACAAACTTTTTTCACGGACCTGCGCGGCATTTTTTGAGAACAGATTTGGAAACAGCATGAAAAACTTCATCTAGTGAACTGTGTCTCATTCTGAAATCCAACTACGACCAGAGACCATTCCCTGGGCAGCTAGAGCTAAAATTTATGCTCGACGTCTCATGATGGACACGTTATGGAATATTCAAGATTCATTTTAAGAGGTATATTTGTGGGCACATTATGGTACCTTCCCCATTTGCCTGTGCAATTGAGTGAAGGCGAAAAATTTGAATTTGCGCTAAAACAAGAAAAAAACTTTCTTAAATAAAAGTTAGATTCCCTAAATGAGTCAATATTAAATAAAAAGAAAACTGGAAATGAATAAGTAAGAAAAAAATTATACAAAAAGAACCATATACTGGAAGCCTGTAAATCTAGTCCAAGAGACGAAATTTGAATTGAGCGCGCACGCACGCGGAATGCGCCAAGAGGAGACTTTTGGGAGTGCTATCTATAATGGCGTCTCTCAATGAGACCAATTTTTCCAGATGTAGTTTTTCACGCTGATCTCAAATCTGGTCTCAAAAATTGCCGAGGAGCTCTGTGAAAAAAGTTATGGACCCTCAAAAGTCGAAAATTTCAGTGTCTCCGATTGAGCTCATTTTTGGAGGGTGTGTAGATCTTGTCCCTCTGTTCAAGAAAAACCATTGAAGTTTTCACAAAAAAATTTCGGAGCCCAGATATGATGTTTCAAAGCCCCGCCTCACACAAGAGCTTGCGAGCGCGGTGTGCTATTGCGATCCGGCGACCGTCGAAGCAAGGGCAGCAAGGAGCAGTGGTAAGGCGGCCGAATGGGAATCACGAGGTCATAGGTTCGGTGCCCACTCTGTGCAAACTTTTTTTTGCATTTTTTTCTACTTTCTATGATTTCGTTTAAGGGCTCCTATTTTGAGTTTTGAGGCGTATAAACATGAAAAATCTTCGTTTTTAGCCTATTCCAACATCTAGAGTTATTTTCGTCAAAAATTTTTTTCATGGAATTTTTCGAGATTTTTCATGTATATGAGCATGGGCTGGAGTGAGAAAAATTTTCAGAAAAAAATTTTTTTGTTTTTCTCCATTTTTTTGTTCCTAAAAGATTTATAAGTTTAATTAGTCATAGATACGCCGACATATCCCACAGAAAAAAATTTTTTTCCTGGCTTTTTTTAGACCTCACCGTTCAACTACGACTTCATAAGAAAAAAATAAATCCGCATTTTTTTCAAATTTTTTTGCTGAAACTTTGAAAGAAATCCCTTCTGATTGATAGATAACACAATCGGGACCAAAAATCCCCCAAATAATTCGTTCTAATGGAACTTGTGAAAGTTCACAGTCCAGTCAGACTTTTTTTCGAGAGAAAATTTCGAGGAGAGAAAAAGAAATTTTTTTATTCAACAATAAATTTTGTTTTTTTGCGCACTCTCATTTTTTTCTACTTCGGGAAAAATCGCGCAAAAACTTTTTCAGGCATAAGGTGATGATCATAGGTAAATCACTGCAACTCTCAAAGAAGTTTTTGGAAGAAAAAAAATTACTGTGGTTTTTTTTTTGGTGTATCAATGAATAAATGGACTAAATAACTTTTAAATAAAAATTTTAAAAAAAGAAAAAAATAACCAAAAAAATTTATTGAAAAATTTTTCCTCACTCGAGCCTATACTCATACACATGGAAAAATAACGAAAAAAATTACATGAAGAAATTTTTTTGACAAAAAAAGTCCAGGTGTTTGAATAGTTTCAAAACGGAGAACTTTCACAGTTTAACGCTTCAAAACTCGAAAAAGAGCACTTACGCAAAAATTTTCCGAAACTTCCATCAGTCGTAGTTGAACGGTGAGGTCTAAAAAAGCCAGGAAAAAAATTTTTCTGTGGGATATGTCGGCGTATCTATGACTAGATAAACTTATAAATCTTTTAGGAACAAAAAAATGGAAAAAAAAAACAAAAAAATTTTTCTGAAAATTTTCTCACCCCAGCCCATGCTCATTAGAGTTCACCAAACCGATCATTCAACCATTTCAATTGATCAAACTATTGACATGTCACTGTTCAACCAAATTTTAACATGTCATTTTTTGAGAGATCGTTTATTAGATCAGTTTTTGATCTCTTACATTAATGATCAGTCATTGGATTTTAACGTTTTGATATATCGATATTTCGACCAATATATTCAATACAACATTTCGATCAATCATTTTTTCGACCAATATTTTCAAAACAAAATTTCGATCAATCATTATTTCGACCAATATTTTCAAAACAACATTTCGATCAATCATTTTTGACCAATATTTTGAGCATAAAAATTTTCGATCGATCGAAATTCCGAGCGATCGATTTTCAAAACAGATCGCTCACACGGGGCAGGTTTTCGGAGTACTAGTAAACAGGTGAAAAATATTCATTTTTTTTCCGACAAATTAAAGTTTTGCACTTTTTCTTGAACTTATTTGTTATAGTCTATATGGCATTGTAGAAATTTTTTTGCTTTTTAGGACCAGTGAACACAGAGAAACAGAAAAAGATGATGATATTTCGTTACGAAAAAAATCAAAAAAAGAAATTATGATGAACATTTGAAAGAGAAGCGGTTTTTTTAAACAGTAGTTTTTGAACATACTTTTTTTAACAAAAAAATTCATTTCGATCAATCATTTTTTTTCGACCAAATTTCCAATAAAAAAATTTCGATCAATCATTATTTCGACCAATATTTTCAAAAACAATATTTCGATCAATCATTATTTCGACCAATATTTTTCAAAACAAAATTTCGATCAATCATTTTTTTCGACCAATATTTTCAATACAACATTTCGATCAATCGAAAACTGAACGATCGATTCAAAATGATCTCTCATTTAAAATGAAATGTTGACATGTCGAAAAAAACGAGAGATCATAATCATGAGACAAGTTAATCGTTCGGTAGCAAGAAATGTTAATCAATCATATTTTTTTGGTAACATGTCATGAAAATATTGGTTGAACGTTTGGTCGAACGATCTGTTTGGTGAACTCTAATGCTCATATACATGAAAAATCTCGAAAAATTCCATGAAAAAAATTTTTGACGAAAATAATTCTAGATGTTCGAATAGGCTAAAAACGAAGATTTTTCATGTTTATACGCCTCAAAACTCAAAATAGGAGCCCTTAAACGAAATCATAAAAAATAGAAAAAACTGCAAAAAAAGTTTGCACAGAGAGGGCACCGAACCTATGACCTCGTGATCCCCAGTCCGCCGCCTTACCACTGCTCCTTGCTGCCGTTGCTTCGACGGTCGCCGGATCGCAATAGGACACCGCGCTCGCAAGCTCTTGTGTGAGGCGGGGCTTTGAAAGATCATATCTGGGCTCCGAAATTTTTTTGTGAAAACTTCAATGGTTTTTCTTGACCAGAGGGACAAGGTCTATATACCCTCCAAAAATGAGCTCAATCGGAGACACTGAAATTTTCGACTTTTGAGGGTCCATAACTTTTTTTCACAGAGCTCTTCGGCAGTTTTTTTGAGACCAGATTTGAGATCAGCGTGAAAAAAACTACATCTGGAAAAAAATTGGTCTCATTGAGAGATCCCACTGCGACCGGAGACCATTCCCTGGTCAGATAAGTGTTACGCACAAAGTTATTTCAAAAGAAAATGAGAAAAAAATTGAATTAAAAAAACAAGAAATAATTGAAGAAATAATAAAAAAATTTGCAAAGATTCAAATTTTTCAAATATTCGAGCCCCCAATATCGGTGTATGCACAATTCACACTCACGAATATTCGCGGGCCCAAAATTCCTTCCTACCATCAAAAAAATACTACACTACATTGAAAAACACATCTCGAATTAAGATCATGATCTCTGATAATAAGATATAAGATGCAACAACCAGGCATAGTTGATTCTCATTCAGGTAGAACGGCTCTCCATTACGCTGTTGATGCGAACAATTTTCTATTGGTCAGGCTGTTGATGGAAAGAGACGCGAAATTTATAAAAGATAATGATGGTAACCATCCACTGTTCTCAACAGCCATGAACTTGAATGCGGTTAGTTTTTTCTCCCCAGCAAAAAAGTCATTTTTTCAGTCAAAAGTATACCACTTATTGTTAATGTACGTTAGCACTGAGATGAAAGCAGATGCCGATTTACTACGAGACTCTACTAAATTCTTGTCGGAACTAGAAAAAAAAGGCATTAAACCTCACATGCTAAGAGCGGAGATGAATCGTTGGTTGGGAGCAACGGTTGGTTTTCAGCTCTAAAAAGAATCCTGATTACTTATTTCAGTTGAAAGTAAAAAACTTCGTGAACAGTCTCTACGTAGTGCCGCCTGAAGAGGACGAAATAGTGATGGGCTGTCCGAGAAGCGCCTTTTATCAAGTACTGTATTTTCTGGAATGAACAAGGAATCGGGGGAAAAAATTGAAGAAATTGATGAGCTGATTATATTGTTCTCCTTGAAAAATCCTCGAAACTAGCCAATTATCAGAATAGACTTCATTCTACAGTCGTAATTTATGCCTCGTTCGAAGCTAATTCGCGGGGCAAAACAGTCTTCCTCGATTGAAAGTTTGAGCAGAACCACGGCAGATTCCCACAGCGTGATTGGTTGGCTCCGCCCATTCGACAAGAAAAATATTTTGAAAGAATCCGCTGCGTTTTGACTGTTGAGTCAGAAAAACTGTTTCTTTACGCGCGACGGATTAGCTTCGAATGCGTCAACCATTCATCCGAAGTTCGGATTCCGAACCCATCGATGCTCATACGAACCTTTTAGGTTGCCCATACGTTATCATTCGCATCTAAAAATAGTTTTTTTAAGTGGTCAGAACGAGCCAAAAAAAAAAAAATGTAAAAAAATTCAAGGTAAGTAATGTAGTGTAGTCGTAATCAGTTTTCCAGAATTTTTAACAAAAAATATTCAAATTTAAAGATTCCAGTGGATCTTCTCCTGATCCGCGGTTTGATCATGATAAACCCACATGCATGGCAGCATATCCGCCAATTTCTTCATGTCATCAAAAATAAGAGTTTTTTGAAAATTTTAGTGAAGAGATTCCTCTTGTAGTTGAAGATTAGAGCAAGTTTGACGAAATGGGTGCCCAATGAAGGCTTAGAAAAAAAAATTGCGTTCACATGAGGATCGACCGGGTTGGGATGAATGTCTGCCAGAGAAGAAAGAAACATTCAAAAAAAAAAATTCCTCCCATTTTACAGTGTTTCGTTGTGCGCGAAAAGGTTCTCGGTGGCCGGAGACATCCGGCAGTTCGTCGGGCAATTTACCTATATGTTAACAGACTCGATTTGACATTGAAAGTTTATGAGCGGTTCGTTTTTCCAACGAGCTTGAAAATTTTGAAAATGTTGAACAACGAAATAAACTATTTTTTGTCGTCAAATGTTGAATTTTCAGAGAAAAGTCCCTAATTCGCTTCATGATTTTTTTGTACCTGGAGTATGTTGTTTTATCGTTTCACCTCTACATATGTTTATATACAGACATGAGCCGTTATTCGTCGAAGATATTGTGAGCCACTTAGTTGGGCGTTGTCAAGCATTGTTTCACAAAGCGAGACAAACTGGACGCCGTGAAGAGACTAAACTCTCGAAAGTTATCCTTGCCTCCTACATATTCGAACTTGTAGGCGATATTTTGGAAAAGGTTTTCTTTTCAAAGGCGAGAATGCGTTTCAGTACTTTTCAGGCTCCCGAACACAAAGAGAAAATTCCTAATTTTCGAGAATGGTGCACAACTTTGAGCGAGTTCGCTCTCGAAATTTTTTGCAAGGTTGTTTTTTTCGTATTTTGCTATGGTTTCATACACTTGATAAAGTTTTCTGAATGACGTTCATAAGGAAAAAATTTAAAAAAAAAAATGAAGAAACTATTGAAAAGTCTAAGGAATATTGTCACAAGTTATACTTCACAAAGTAGGTCATTTTACTTTGAGCCAGAACAATCCTTGTTGTACCAGACAAAGATCCTGGAAGTTTCAAACTGCAAAACTTTCTACTTTACGAGAAATAGGCACTACAGCCCCAAAAATGGCCCATTTTAACGGATTTTGAGGGTTTTCTGTGACTTAGAGACCTATTTTCTTAAAAACGAGCAAGTTGTGCAGGTTGAAACTTTCACGTTCGTCTTCTGGTACATCAAGGAGCGCTCTGGTCAATTTTCAGGAAAATCCCAACCGTAAAGTAAAATGACCTTATCAAAGTTTTTATATTTTTCTATCAAAGAGTTATTATGATTTGATCATAAGTTCTTTCAGATTGACACCGTTGATGCGACCCTCTTCGGATCGAGTGAAATGCAATTTTTGGATATCGACGTTAATATTTTCATTCATTTCTCCAAACTAACTTTTGTCATTTTTTTCAGGTTCATCGCTTTGTAAGATGCACCAACGCAGTGGAAGTACCTTTGTTGCATTCCTTGCAATTTGCCTCGTAATGAAATTGTTGGAGGATTAAACGCTGTTTTTGTTTCTAGAAAAGTGAAACTGGTTAAACTTTTCGTGGACGCCGGCGCTAACATCAACGGTAAAGACCTGAAAGGAGAGACTGCATTGGCTGCATCTTTTAAGTCTCACGGCTCATTCCTTCAGACCCTCGCTCACTCTCCTTATTACCTACCTGAAAAGTCTGAATTTGCTTCTTTCTGTACACATTTTCGTCTGTTCAGTTATTGGCCTCTGGTACGCGAGTTGATCAGAAATGGAGCGAGAATTTTCGTTCACAAAGGACGACACAGTGTTTGGCAAATGCTGAGGGCGCAAAGGGGCTACAATTCGCTCAACAATTTTAGTTGGATTTTCTTCATTACATTAAAAAAGTTCATTGAGCGACAGTTTTTTTTTTTGGCGACCTCGGTATAGCCGATTCACGACTAACTTGGGACGCAAAAAGGCGTGCCCTGTCTGCGCGCTCCACCAACCAGGCACTGCCTCTTTTCTTATCGTGCCAGGACCCTTTTTTCGATGGCTCAAGCTAGCCGTGAATCAGCTATAACGCAAACCGGACTCGCCTCGGACATTTCTGAGCTTTTCAAGTAATCACTTGAGAGTTCTGACACCGCTATAGTGATTACTGAACATCCTCGAAAGCGCCCGCGGCGCGTCCGGTTTGCGTTACCGAGATCTGTTTGTCAGTTCTCCGACTTCAAACGCCAAAAGGCGTGACGCAACTTTTGTTTCGCGGTGGCAAAAGAAAAGGAAGAAAAAAAAACATGAATCCTGATTAAAAGATCGAGAGAGACACCGTAAAATTGCTATTCCCCTGCTGTTCGAAATGAACATACTTTTTTTTTGGAAACTCTTTCCTTCCGAGCCTCTGCGGCTGTTCACATCCCTCTTAAAAACCGAATGAGTTTCCAGGTGAGGAGATCACACTGAAGGACCTCGCTGCACAAGTTGTCGAAGCCCACTACTCGATGGACTATTTGAAAATGAAATTGCCAGCAGCCGACGAGCTTCAGCCGCACAAACTTAAATGTAGAAGATTCATTGGCCTGTATTTCTAGATTTTGTTTTTATATTTGCCTTTTTTTCTTGTGTTATTTTTATCTTTCTTCTTGTAATATTGTTGTCCACTTTGAGAACTCTGTTGATTATTCGCTAAGCGATCACTATGTCCAGATATATTCGATTAATCATTTTCTAACATTGCTGCCCACCTTTTTCAAAATGAATAGTCATGTTTCCGCAGACGATTGTCAATTTCGGCAATGAAGAGCCGTTTTATGATGTACTTTTACGCGGATTGATAATAAAAGATTACCCATGTTGAAATTCTTTCATTTAAAAATGGGCTTGATGGAACCATCATTATTTTTAGATCTCCTTCTAATTTTTCTAATCAGAACCTTCGGTTAAAAGATTTGGAGAAGATGCAAAAGTGAAATCAAAAATATCTGTTCGGAACCCTTAAAAGGCCTTCCCGTTTTGCGTTCAATTGTATAGTCTGTTTAGGTTTTGAATTTCAAGTTATCAAACTCCGCCCCTTATGCGTAGATCAAACCAATCTGAGAGGTTATTGGGCGCGAAGTTTGCTGCTTGACATTCAAAATCTGAACATACTATATCCATATTCTCAGGTCTGAGCATGTAGATACAATTAAAATTACGATTCATATCCATTTTTCTATTTTTGAGCGTACCGTGCATTTTTCCACATTCTTTGCGAGGATAATTTTTGAAAGTTTCAGGAAGGAATGGTTGAGTCCAAATACAGTTAGTCCGACTCCACGAAAGCAGCGTCTACGATAGCCTTCTGCGAAAATGCTTCATGCATCATGGAAATCAGTTTCATGTGTTCTGCAATCACTTTTCCCTGAACAGAACTGTTTTCAAAAAGGGATGCAGAACGCGACTTGCACTGTGCAGGATTAATTGAGATTTTTCGAATGCATTGAGCTTTTTTCGCTGGATGCTATCGAAGGCACTGCTCTAATTACGATTTCAGAAGAAGAGGTTCTGTTGTTTCGTGCTGTTTCTAAAAAAAACTTTAGACAAGGTTTGATCATTTCGTCCGATGTAACTCATGTATGATTTTTAGTTGTTCGAATAATTGAGAGAGGACAAGCACAGGCTCAACATCGCAATCAAGATGGGAAAACTGTTATTATGGTGCCTAATTACTTTGAAGAATCGAATTCGGTACAAACCATCTTATTTATTTGTATTCGAAGCGAAAAAGTCTTTCAGAAAAGGATTTTCAATTATTTAGTTGATCACGGTCTATCAGTCAACTCCGTTACGAAAAGCGGTGAAATGTTACAGGGCATCTTGCAGATAGCCAGGAAAGTTGCAAAAAAGTTAATAAAAAGTTAGCTTATCTCATATTGAACTTTTTCAAGTTATTTTTATGGACTTTGTCAAGTCCACAATCAACCGATAACGAGATAGTTATTTTTTCAGGTAAAACAGCTATGCATTTCGCTGTAGAAGCAAAGAATTTTTATCTGGTCAAGCTTTTGATTAAAAGACACGCGGAACTACGGAAGGATAAGGATGGCAATCATCCGCTGTTCATGGCAGCCTTGGAAACTAAAGAGGCAATTTTTATTTCACATCTACAAATTGAAGGGGAATCACTTTTGCAGTCAAAAATATTCGAGCGATTGTTGAATTACGTTGGCGATCCGAAGATGGAAAGCGATGCTTTGTTGCTGCGAGACTGTAATAATTTCCTACTGATATCGGATAAGAAGTCCGTTGAAGCTTTTAACATTGCAAAAAATCGAATGCTCTCAACGGTTGGTTTCAAGTTCAAAACAAAAAATGCGAAGGATCTCAAAATTAGATAGGAGACGTTACCGAGAGGAGACAGGATTCTGGAGACGACGTCAAAGTGTTGGGCTCCTTGAGATCCGACTATTTGAAAGTACTGTCCTTTCTGCGATGAGAAAGCACTTTGAAAGTTGGAAAAAGGAAAGAGTCGAAAGTGGTAACATCAACTCGAAACTGTCATTTCTCTCGCATCTATCAGCAACAATTCGAGATTTTCGTTTGAACTTTTCCTCAAAGAAATCATTCGCTTTTTCAAATTCCTTGCAATAAAATTTTTACTTTTTTTTTCAAGAGATTCTTGTCTAATTTAACTTCTTTTCTTTCCACAGATTTTCGAGATAAACAAAAATCTCCTCGGCCGGAATAATTTGGCGTATCGTCGGGCAATGTACATATATATGACGCGCATCGGATTAACACAGAAGATTTATGAGCGGTTTGTTTTAGTTATTATAGTCCGTTCAGATTTTGAATGTCAAGCAGCTAACTTCACCCCCAAGGCTACAATGTCTTTCGCGTCAATGTTTTATCTACAGATAACGAGGACCCTTTAATAAGGCTGCACTTTTGACTTCTGTTTCTATCTTTTAGATCAAAAAAGATCAAAATTAGTCCCGCGCGTTAAAACATCGACGCGAAAGGGTACCGTCTCAGCAGGGTGGAGTTAGCTGGTTGACATTCGAAATCTGAACAGACTATAGCTTCATGAAAAAAATTGGAAGTAAAGTTTTTTCATGAAATGAAAAAAAAAACATTTTTTCCCTCACATTTAAAATTCAATTTTCAGAGAGCAGGAAATAATCCACGAAATGATTTTTTTGTATCTAGAGTATGTCATTTATTTTTTATTTCCTCTCAGCAAAAAATGTTTCCAGACATGAGCCGATGATGGTCGAGAGGACGATCGGCAACTTTTTAGAATGCTTTCAAAGAATATTGTACACAGGAAAACAAGATGAAGAAGACCCAGAAGAGACGGAACAATCGAAAATCGCTCTTGCAGCTCATATATTCGAGCTTATATCTGACATTTTAGAAGCAGTTCGTTTTTGTAAATAAGAAAGACACCTAGAAATTTTTGCGCAACGGAACGTTTTATACAGAAAGCTTGCAAAAGCTGTTGTGCAAAATTTAAATTTTTAGAACCTACGAGTTGAGAGAGCAATATAAACCTGATTTTTTCAGGCTCCATATCAAAAGTTGAAAGCTCCCAACTTCCGCAAATGGTGCACAATTTTGGCTTACTTCGCTATCGGGTTATATTGCAGGGTTTTTTTTAAAATTTTTTTCTCAATGGCATAATTCATACATGGATAAATGATGACATAAAAATCGTGACAATTACGATTCTTTTTCTATGCTAAAAAGTGAATATCAGACAGTCTAGAGAATTTTCGAAAAGTTCTCTGAAGAACTGACTCAAAAATATGAATTCTTTCGCGACAAGGAACGACAATTACTTGGAAACTGACTATTAACCTTCCTTGTACATAAGATTGGTCTTTTTTCCAGGAAAAAGTTAACTACATCATTCGTAATGATTCAGATTGATAGCCTTGATGGAACCCTGTTGAAATCGAAAGAGCAAAGAAAATATTCAAAACTCGATGTGAGCAATTTAACTTTTTTCTTTTAAAACTACTTGCTATTATTTTTTCAGCTGAATCGATTCGTCCGAAACGCCACCGCCCTGGAGATTCCCCTAGTTCATTCGTTGGATTTCGTCTCGTAACAAATTCTTTGAAGAATGTGAAAATTATTTAGATTTTTAGAAAATTCAAGTTGATTAGACATTTTGTGAAAGCCGGCGCCAACATCAATGGTAAAGATCTGAACGGAGAAACTGCGCTGGCGGCCCTTTTTGTGTCCAATTCTGCCCAACGTCATAATCTTTTTCATTTCTCTTATCGCCTTTCCGAAGGGTTCCCACCCGTTCCTCTTCTGTTTATCTTCCCGTGTTTTCAGTTACTGGCCTTTGGTAACCGAGTTGATCAGATTAGGAGCGCGAACGTTTGTCTACAAAAATGGATTCACCGTTCGGAAATGGCTGAAGAGGCAAAAGGGTTACGATCCGTGTAACAGTTTAGGTTGGCTTTTTTTTCATGTACATGAAAAAAAAAGAAGGAATGTGAATACACGAGATTTCTTGCTCTAAGACAGTTTTTAGTGATCTTTTGTCAGTTCTGTAGGAATATATGTGTATACTTCTGTATTGCAAGCAAATTCAATTTTTGCTCATGGCAAGAGTTTCTCTTTTTGTACTTCTAGACGGGCTGTGTGTTCATTTTTTTTAGTCACAAAGATATGTCATTTTTTGACTTTTTTAATAAACCCGAAGAGTTGAAGTCTTTTCGCTCAACTCTGAATAGCATAAAAACGTCAAGTAGTTGCTGGGTAACAACTTGCAAAAGTCAATCGGAGTTTGCTAATCGGTGGTCGTTTGTATGCGACCGGGTACTACACTAATTCGTACGCTGAATAGCGCCCGCGGTTTCTACCGCCGATCACCCGTTGAACCACAGCCGAGCACTCAATTTTTCAGCTTAGATGCCACCTTTTATGGCGTGTTCATCGGACAAAACGTAAATTGCCTCGAAACGTAAAAAATTTCTCCAAAACAAAAATTAGTACTGTTTTGAAGCAACTTTGGCGCGCCGATGAACACGATTTTTCGTTTTTAAGCATTTTCCGTTTTTCCGATGAACACGCCATTAGCATAGGCGCCACCTGGCATTTCAGAAATTTTCAAATTGCTGGAGAAGTGCGAGGTTGTGCGCGAGAAAAGAGCGAGATGTTTGCGAGCTCATCGGTGCGAAAATAAATTGATGTACCGCCGCCGACCTCGCCATTCTCACGCAGACTCGGAAGTTATAGTCTGTGTGCCACGACTTGAAATTTCACCGAACGACGTTCCGCTTTTCCGCTGCGTGCGTTCGCGAAGCGTCTTTCGCACTTATAGGTCACGCTTTCAATTTTTTGTTATTGCTGTGAGAGCACATGAAAATAGAGTACCTTAATAAAAAAAAATTAAAAGCGCGACCAAGGTTCGCAAAGGCGCGCAGCGGCACAGCGAAATGTCGTTCCGTAAAATTTCAAGTCTTGGCACACAGCTTATATCGAACTTTTAAAGCGATATCGAACAACCGCCTCTAGCGAACTAGAAGAAGCCCAAAAGTTTAGTCGAAAGAGTTCAAAGTACAGTCTTACGGTTCATTATATTTCTACACGAAATTTAACGAATTGCGTCTTGACGAGCTCAGAATATAGTGCATGGTTCTATGCAACCCGCAGACTGTGCTCTAAGTGACGGTATCGAAATGAGAGCAGCCCCTTCGAGTGAAGACTTTATACGGGAACTTCTGATCGCCTTTCCAACATTTCCGTGTATTCCGAAAAAAAATTCGAAAAATTTCATATATTTGAGCCATGGGTCTATTTTCCTGAACCTCTGCGGACGTTCACATCCCTCAAAGATCGAATGAGTTTCCAGATGAGGAGATCACACTGAAGGACCTCGCTGCACAAGTTGTCGAAGCCCACTACTCGTTGGACTATTTGAAAAAGAAATTGCCAGCAGCCGACGAGCTCCAGCCGCACAAACTTGAATGTAGAAGATTCATTGGCCTGTATTTCTAGATTTTGCTTTTATATTTGCCTTTTTTCTTGTGTTATTTTTATCTTTCTTCTTGTAATATTGTTGTCCAATTTGAGAACTCTGTTGATTATTCGCCAAGCGATCATTATGTCCAGATATATTTGTTTAATCATTTGCTAACATTGCTGCTCACCTTTTCAAAATGAATCAGTCTTAATTCGACAGGCTCACAATTGTTAACTTCGACGATGAAGATTGTGATGTCGTTTCATGCGCATCTACTTATTATATTTCCAAACTTCTTCCTTGTGAATCTGCACACAAAAACGCTTCACATTTTTGTGACTTGATCTTCCCAAACTCCGTTGTTTCAGGTCAGTGTAGTAAATACAAGGCCGGCAATTCCACGAGCGCCGGTCAATTCACTAGGTCTCCACTCGAAGAACGAGTGGGAAATTGAGGCTTTGGGAGTCTTGTGCACTTTTTCCCGCTGGAACCAAGGTTCGAACCCTTTTTACGGATAGTTTTTATGCTGGCTCGTATCTTGATTTTTTTTTTTCAGCAGTCTTTAGACACTAAGAATAACTGCCGAGATAAACGCGAGACTCTGGCGGTACATTGACGAGCTCGAAAACAACTCGCTTTTTTTTCTCGCGCCGGTCTCGCATTTTTCTGGGAGCGAGCTCGCATTTATCTTGCATTTCAGAAAATTTTCAAAATGCGAGAGAAATGCGAGCTCGCGCCTAGAAAAATGCGAGACCGGCGCGAGAAAAAAAAGCGAGATTTTTGCGAGCTTGTCAATGTACCACCAGCGTCTCGCGTTTATCTCGGCAGTTATTCTTAGTGGAAGCGCCACGCCCACTTTTTCACCGTAAAATTTTGTGTGTTATGTGCACACACTGCGCCGCTTTTGTGCACAAAAATTGCGTTTACTCCGGGGGAGAACGACATGCCAGCGCACAACTAAAAAAGGAACGACAGACCTGGGCGAATGCACAAGTTTAGAGAGCACGGTGAAATTGGAGAGACCAGACTCTTACTCTCCTCGCTCTACACACTGTCTGAGGACCTGCGCGCATGTAACCGCAGGCCAGCACACGAGTCTGGTTTCTCCAATTTTACCGTGCTCCCTAAACTGGTGCATGCGCCCAGGTCTGCCGTTTCTTTTTTTAGGTGCGCGCTGGCATGCCGTTTTCTCCCTGAGTATTCAGTAAATGCTGAAGATAATCATCTGATTACGACATTTTCCGTCAAGTGAAGTTTTCGACACTGAGCTGCTTTGTTGCGTAACATGAACAGTTTGAGTCTGGAATCGACTTCGCGGTTAGCTCCGCAGTTGAACCACTCAAAGAATCCCGTTGGCAACCGCGGCGGCGCTCCTGCTCTCAATACCAGCATATTGATGTAACTTGCGAATTTTTTGTTTGAGGAAAATGAAGGTTCAAGGCGTGGCGAGTTAATCAGAGACTTTCCAGTTATTTTTGTAGATTCACAAGGGGCGGGGATATGATATTGTTTATTTTCGAAAAATCATAATTATAGTTCAATAATGTTGCTCCAAGGGGTTAGCTTCTTCTGACGGCTGCATTCCGAAAAATTCCAGGGGAAGGTCGGCGATGGGATCAGTTGCGTTGTTTCCTGACATTTGAGCCATTCGAGATTGAGTCATTAGGCATTGACACCACTGGAATTCCTTCTGAAATGGTTTAGGTATATTTTAAGTGAACCGGAAAATTTTTGGGAAACATTTCAGGAACGCTTTAACAAATTGACGGGTTTGTGATTAGACTACTTAGAAACTCCAGAGGGGTCCCTATAGGGACAACCTTAATTGTCCTTGGAGGGTCCCCTCTAGGGACCACTTTTCCGGTCCCTATAGGGAGCACTTTCTCGGCTTCCATAGGGGTTATTTTTTTCCCCTAACCCCCTATAGGGACCATTCTGGAATCCATAAGTATTTTTATTAATTCAGAACTAACTGCTTCTCGTAGTAGTTGAATTTCGTCCTCTTTCTGTTTGAGCAAGGCCAGCAACGTTTCATTTTGCTGAAGTTCTTTTATTCTGAAATAGATCTTGTAAATCTTTCTCAACCTCTCGTAGTTGAAAGATCAAGTTGTCCTTCTTATTGCGATATTTCCGGGCAGCTTCGCGATTTCTCTGCTTTCGCGGAGTGTCGTTTATTATCTGAAATTCGGCTTCCATGGACTTCCATTGACATTTTTTGAACTTCAATTATTTTTATTAGTGTTCAGAAGCACTTACCGGTTTAGGCGTTCTCTTCTTTTTCATATAAGGTTTGAGAAGATTGTCGATAGTATTATCATTTTTGTTAATTGGAGAAAAGCCTGAAAAAGATTTAGGTAATTTTTGAAATCCGGCAAACTTACGCTGTGTCCCAGAAGAACTCATTTTCGGGACTTTTCGTGTAGTAAAACTAGGAATCCATCACAACGGCTTCTAGTGATTTTAAAAGTGCTAGGAATAGAATGGCATATAAAGTCAAGTTCTATGAAAATGCTCGGCAAAAAAGCGAAAGCTCACGCGTAAATCGCCTTTTTTTCCTTGAGGAAGTTCTTAGTACCTATAAGATTTTGAAAATACTCAATTTCAAGAATCGTTAGAGAGGGAAGATATCGAAATTAGAAATCGGCCGCCCGCTCCCTAATTAGTTCTCAAAGCTCACATGTCCTCTAATTATTTGAGAAGCCGACACATTTCACAACTTTATTAGCAAATATTAGTTTGAAGAAAAAAACATAATAACAACGTCATTGGACGATCAATAAATTGCCGTCAGCGTTTCTGAAATTATTATTTTTTTGAATATTTTAACATGATGTAGTATCACATGGATGGGTTGTATTGGAGACGCGCTGTTTGACGTTGAGAACACTTGCGGGTTTTGAGGTGCGGCCTGGAGATTTTGATTAAAAATAATGACCAGACTCAGGAATTCCAGAGTGGTCCCTATAAGGGTTAGGAGGGGAAACAGCCGCTATAAGAGCCGAAAAGGGGGTCCCTACAGGGGTCTAGGGTCCGACTCCTCAGCCCCTAAAGCTCAAAAAGACCCCATAGGGGTCGCTCAAATTTATTCAAAAAAGGTTTTTTTTAGCTTTTCGAATTCTTCGCATAGAGTTCATAAATATTATCGACTAGCATATCCCCTATTGGAGCCATTTTTGCAAGCTTCAGTGGCCCCTATAGGGTTTGGAAAAGTGCACCCTAGAGGGGTCAGCCTTGACAGTTCTCAGGTGTCTGCGTCTCTCTGTTTTCTCACCGGCGAGGTCAGAGAAATATAAAAACAACACTTCAAAATAAGAGGGTCGTCGAGAAACGAGGAGGGCGCAGAGAAGTCCCGCTCTTTGCGCTAATTTTTTCGAACGCGGCATCGCATTTTTTTTCATTAAAGGCATAGGGGCAGTAAAAAACGGTGTTTCAGTTCAAAGCAGTACTTTGTAGAGCTTTTCATTGCGAATCGAACGGTAAACTTGAAAACGTACCGAATTTCTTAGTTTCGGAGAAAAAATAATTCAAAGTCGGAGAAAGGAAATCTTGAGTTCCCGCGAAAAGGGCGCTTCGCAGTAAAGTTGCTCTATGGACAACAGGCTTCGCCATCTTCCGGATTTTCGCTTTTTTCTTCGTTTCTTTCAATTTTCAATTTTTTCTGTTGTCACCAAAGTTCTTTTCGTCACAAAATCTTTCTATTCATGTATAATTTGCAAACTTTGTCCGCAAAAAAGCGTTTTTGGTGAAAAATGATGATTTTACACAGGTTTCGATTGGGATAGCGATATTTTGTGTTTTCTTTATTATCAATGTGTGTTTTTTGTTTGATTAAATGTTTTTTCAGAGAAGAAACCTTTAATTTGAAGCAGATATCCGGTTATTTCTCACAAAATGCGAGTCTAATGAGACGTCCGCAACCTCGCGTGTACGGCTACTGTAATCAGTTGTCTGAGCACCGATCCAAAGCTTTTTTCAAAAATAAAAGCGGGAAAGTAAAATCGCGTTTTTCTTCTAAAGTTGTCACATCTTTAATTTTTTTGAGTACACCATTCGATTCGCAAAGAAAAACTATATAAGATACTGCTTTCACCTGAAACCCCATTTTTTACTGCCCCTATGCCTTTAAGCCACATCGGTAGAGCAAGTTCCCCATAGTGTAGGTCCACGGATAGTCGCACTCAATGGTGATGACCTTGCTGCGGAGGGCGTTGTCGCAGAAGCTCGTGTTCTGGCCCATCGAGCCCATCGAAAGTTGGATCTTCATAGGTTCCGGACCTATCGTTCCTGAATAAAACTTGTACATGATTATTGAATAAAGACCTTATATTTTGATTTTTTTTTTGTTTGTTTGTTTTTATTGATTTTTTCATTCGACAGGTGAGTATTCAAATCAGTAGAAAGGTGTGTTTTCTGAAGAAAGTTCAATTTCAATTGGCTTTGACAAAACTAAAATCCGGCTTTATGATTCATAAAGCCGGATTTGAGTTTTCACACGGCCATATGAAAATCATTGAAATCTAATGGTTTCTAGAAAACTGCCTGCGGTCCCTATTTATGAAATAAAAAGCGTTCCCTTCAAAAATTATTAGCGAAATAGAGTTGAGGTCCTGTTTTCCGGAATTCTAAGCTGCACAAGGTACAAAGAAGTTCAATTGATCATGAAAGTGAAAAAACGTTCTGTCTATTTAATATGAGAAAGAGAAGACTCTCGAAAAATTTTGACATTCGGAACGAATTCTAGGTGTACCTCAATGACAGGTGTATTTTGTATATGGTTACCTATCTCGAAGAATTTCTTGCATCCAAAAGGGAACAAATAGGCCAGAAGGGATCATTGAAACCCAGCTTACATCTCGATTTCCCCTAGGAAGTGACAGTGTGGAGAACCAAACGACACACTTCCAAAAACGAAAAGTTCGGTGTACTTTTACCTGCATTTTTATCAACGTCAGAAGATGTTTTACGACAAGTCTGAAGCTTCCGAATGTAGCGAAAAGGTCACAATTCTGAAAAATCGTCAAATTTGGTATCAATCGATAGAGGAGATCAAGAAAAACAAGGTCTTCAAGTTCCTAGGTTCCTAGAAGTCTAGCTATGAATAATAATAAACTTCGAAAAATCATAACTTTTTTCCTAGAAGGCTTAGAACTTTTTGACCTGGATATTCGGACTTCTGACGTCATTTCCTCAAGATTGATGTGGAAATCTGGAAGACTTCGATTTTCGGGAAAATCGAAAAAAGTGCAGTCTAACCCCTTAGGTTTTTTCGAGCTTCTGAGGTCATGGAAGCCGATCTGGACGAAATGTATATCAATCGATAGATCTCGTCGAGAAAATAACCTGAGGCTAGTTTTGACCTCGGTAGGTCAAATAGGAACCAAGTTATAGCCAATCAAACTTAGAGATCAGAAAGTCTGAATGTGGTCAAATTTGATATCAATCGATAGGGGAGATCAAGGAGATCAAGAAAAAAACAAGGTCTTCAAGTTCCTAGGTTCCTAGAAGTCTAGCTATGAACAATAATAAACTTTGAAAAAAAGTCATAACTTTTTTTCTAGCAGTCTTGGGACTTTTTGACCTGAATATTCGGGACTTCTGACGTCATTTCCTATCGATTGATGTGAAAAATCTCGGAAACATTGGTTTTCGGGAAAAATCGAAAAAAAGTGCAGTCTAACCCCTTAGGTTTTTTTCGAGCTTCTGAGGTCATGGAAGCCGATCTGGACGAAATGTATATCAATCGATAGATCTCGTCGAGAAAATGACCTGAGGCTAGTTTTGACCTCGGTAGGTCAAATAGGAACCAAGTTATAGCCAATCAAACTTAGAGATCAGAAAGTCTGAATGTGGTCAAATTTGATATCAATCGATAGGGGAGATCAAGGAGATCAAGAAAAACAAGGTCTTCAAGTTCCTAGGTTCCTAGAAGTCTAGCTATGAACAATAATAAACTTTGAAAAGTCATAACTTTTTTTCTAGCAGTCTTGGGACTTTTTGACCTGAATATTCGGGCTTCTGACGTCATTTCCTATCGATTGATGTGAAAATCTCGGAAACATTGGTTTTCGGGAAAATCGAAAAAAGTGCAGTCTAACCCCTTAGGTTTTTTTCGAGCTTCTGAGGTCATGGAAGCCGATCTGGACGAAATGTATATCAATCGATAGATCTCGTCGAGAAAATGACCTGAGGCTAGTTTTGACCTCGGTAGGTCAAATAGGAACCAAGTTATAGCCAATCAAACTTAGAGATCAGAAAGTCTGAATGTGGTCAAATTTGATATCAATCGATAGGGGAGATCAAGGAGATCAAGAAAAAAACAAGGTCTTCAAGTTCCTAGGTTCCTAGAAGTCTAGCTATGAACAATAATAAACTTTGAAAAAGTCATAACTTTTTTTCTAGCAGTCTTGGGACTTTTTGACCTGAATATTCGGGACTTCTGACGTCATTTCCTATCGATTGATGTGAAAAATCTCGGAAACATTGGTTTTCGGGAAAAATCGAAAAAAAGTGCAGTCTAACCCCTTAGGTTTTTTTCGAGCTTCTGAGGTCATGGAAGCCGATCTGGACGAAATGTATATCAATCGATAGATCTCGTCGAGAAAAATGACCTGAGGCTAGTTTTGACCTCGGTAGGTCAAATAGGAACCAAGTTATAGCCAATCAAACTTAGAGATCAGAAAGTCTGAATGTGGTCAAATTTGATATCAATCGATAGGGGAGATCAAGGAGATCAAGAAAAAAACAAGGTCTTCAAGTTCCTAGGTTCCTAGAAGTCTAGCTATGAACAATAATAAACTTTGAAAAAGTCATAACTTTTTTTCTAGCAGTCTTGGGACTTTTTTTGACCTGAATATTCGGGCTTCTGACGTCATTTCCTATCGATTGATGTGAAAAATCTCGGAAACATTGGTTTTCGGGAAAAATCGAAAAAAAGTGCAGTCTAACCCCTTAGGTTTTTTTCGAGCTTCTGAGGTCATGGAAGCCGATCTGGACGAAATGTATATCAATCGATAGATCTCGTCGAGAAAAATGACCTGAGGCTAGTTTTGACCTCGGTAGGTCAGATATGAACCAAGTTATAGCCAATCAAACTTAGAGATCAGAAAGTCTGAATGTGGTCAAATTCTTCTTCTAAGCCTTCTAGGAAAAAAGTTATGATTTTTCGAAGTTTATTATTATTCATAGCTAGACTTCTAGGAACCTAGGAACTTGAAGACCTTGTTTTTCTTGATCTCCTTGATCTCCCCTATCGATTGATATCAAATTTGACCACATTCAGACTTTCTGATCTCTAAGTTTGATTGGCTATAACTTGGTTCCTATTTGACCTACCGAGGTCAAAACTAGCCTCAGGTCATTTTCTCGACGAGATCTATCGATTGATATACATTTCGTCCAGATCGGCTTCCATGACCTCAGAAGCTCGAAAAAACCTAAGGGGTTAGACTGCACTTTTTTTCGATTTTCCCTGAAAAACCAATGTTTCCGAGATTTTTCACATCAATCGATAGGAAATGACGTCAGTAATCCGAATATCCAGGTCAAAAAAAGTTCTAAGCCTTCTAGGAAAAAAAGTTATGATTTTTTTCGAAAGTTTATTATTATTCATAGCTAGACTTCTAGGAACCTAGGAACTTGAAGACCTTGTTTTTTTCTTGATCTCCTTGATCTCCCCTATCGATTGATATCAAATTTGACCACATTCAGACTTTCTGATCTCTAAGTTTGATTGGCTATAACTTGGTTCCTATTTGACCTACCGAGGTCAAAACTAGCCTCAGGTCATTTTCTCGACGAGATCTATCGATTGATATACATTTCGTCCAGATCGGCTTCCATGACCTCAGAAGCTCGAAAAAAACCTAAGGGGTTAGACTGCACTTTTTTCGATTTTCCCGAAAACCAATGTTTCCGAGATTTTCACATCAATCGATAGGAAATGACGTCAGCAATCCGAATATCCAGGTCAAAAAGTTCTAAGCCTTCTAGGAAAAAAGTTATGATTTTTCGAAGTTTATTATTATTCATAGCTAGACTTCTAGGAACCTAGGAACTTGAAGACCTTGTTTTTCTTGATCTCCTTGATCTCCCCTATCGATTGATATCAAATTTGACCACATTCAGACTTTCTGATCTCTAAGTTTGATTGGCTATAACTTGGTTCCTATTTGACCTACCGAGGTCAAAACTAGCCTCAGGTCATTTTCTCGACGAGATCTATCGATTGATATACATTTCGTCCAGATCGGCTTCCATGACCTCAGAAGCTCGAAAAAAACCTAAGGGGTTAGACTGCACTTTTTTCGATTTTCCCGAAAACCAATGTTTCCGAGATTTTCACATCAATCGAGAGGAAATGACGTCAGTAATCCGAATATCCAGGTCAAAAAGTTCTAAGCCTTCTAGGAAAAAAGTTATGATTTTTCGAAGTTTATTATTATTCATAGCTAGACTTCTAGGAACCTAGGAACTTGAAGACCTTGTTTTTCTTGATCTCCTTGATCTCCCCTATCGATTGATATCAAATTTGACCACATTCAGACTTTCTGACCTCTAAGTTTGATCGCCCATAACTAAGTTCTTTTTTTTACCTACCGAGGTCAAAACTAGCCTCAGGTCATTTTCTCGACGAGATCTATCGATTGATATTTTCTTCTCAGAGGCCTGATGGCTGAGGCGGGCATGTTGCGCCCGGGAGGGCCCCTCATTTCATCCACCTCTGCAGCTACACTAGATTTTTCACGCATTTCATTAATGAGTTCTTCTTCAATGTTAGTCTTCGTATCCATTAAGATGTGTTCATGAAATATCACTTTATCATCTAAAAAAATCTTAAATCAAACTCATTAAAAACTTTTTTTAAATCAGTAATATTCTGTGAATCAATCAATGGATGAATTTGTAAACTACTTTGAAATGATTCCACCTCCTGAGGAATCAGCTTTGTAATACCAAATTTTATCTCCGAAGGTCTTCATTTTGATTGGAACATGTCCTTGTGCAAATGCTAAACTTGCTTTTGAATCCATCAAAAATGAGTTAAGTCTATGAATTCAATTTCTTCATTTCCAAGGTCTAAAGATTTACAAAAATGTTACTTCCACTATTCCTAAAGAATTACTACTTTCTTTTATCATCAAGAAGTCTAACTCTAACTGCTGAATGATTTAACTGCCTTTGGATGTATCTTCTAGGATTTTCTTTTATTATGCTCTCAAGAACTTCATTTTGCTCGTTGAATATATCACACATTACTTCTGTTGTATGTCGTAGTAGATTATTGGAATTATTTTCTAGATATTGAAACTCTCCTGCTGCTTGAAAATCTGAGTAAACTTGGGATTGTCTTTTGCTTCTAATTTTTTTAATTTTATTTTTTGCAAATTCTTCTAGAGCATGTTTAGCAATTCGGTTGATAAAATCTGTATAACTCACATTGCGAAAAGTGTCACAACTTTCCCTAACTTTGTTAAATTCAGAGATTTCTTTGTCTTTTGATTGTAGATACTCAACGAGTTCTCTGTCTTTTAAGTTATGATACTCCTCTTGCGTTTCTAGGTTATCACATTCATTTTTTATCTTTAGGTATTCATCGTAGCTTGGTAATGGTAGAGGAAGATTTTCGTTTTCTTCGTTTATGATTTGTCTTTTTACTCTGTTGGAATTAGTAGAATTCAAAGATTCTCCAGTTGGACTAGTCGTTGTTGACGTTAAAGTTTTTTCTTTTTGTTCCCTATCTTTTTGGAGTCTCAATATCTTTTCTTGTTTCCTTCTTTCAAAGTCTTCGAGGAATTTCATTTTCTCTTCTTTTTTCTTTTCATATTCTTTTAATTGTATTTCATATTGTTTTTTTCTTCCTTCTTCCCATTGCTTACGTCTCACTTCTTCTTTTTCACGTTGTTCAAGAGCAGTTTGAGTTCTTTGAGCTTCCCGATCTCTATGAGATTCCTCACGTCTCATGTATTCTTTTTCACGTGGTTCTAAATCTCCTTGAGATTTCAATTGTCTATCAGTTGCTTCATTTCTCTTTCTCAGTTCTTCTTGATACTTTTTAATATCTTCTTGTTGATCACGACGTCTTTGATAATATTCTTGATGTTCTACTTTATACTTTTCTGGATCTCTACTAATCACTTCTAATATTAGTGGTCCTGTAGATCTAGGAAACTTTGATTCTGTAATTCTTCTAACACCAAAACCCTCTTCACTTAATAATAATGAGTTTCCACAATCTGTCAAAGTCTTATTTTTCATCAATTTTTTTAAAAAGCAATTTGGTTTTGACTATTAATCCAAAGACCATTGTTCATGGTTCCATTCAATTTTCCAATTGAAATATATTGACAATTTTTGATCTTTATTAACATCCCACAGCATGAGTTCATTATTTTTTTATCTGACAATAACCATCAGAATATTTACAATTACTAAGATCAGCCAAAACATTTATAGGACGACTTTGATTGAAATGAGAAAAATACTTTAGTTTCAACTATGATGCAATTTTTCCTTAAAATATCTTTTTTTGGAGAGAACATACTAATAAATCGATTTGGATAATTCACTTCAACTTTATTATTAGTACTCCACAATCCTCCTGATGTACCAAAGGTCTTCGAATCTTTACTTAACTTCCCATAAGAACACTTTTTTTATTTACAATCATTTCCCTACATTCTGCAAGACTAACATCTCGATGATTCATTTCTTTTTTTCAACTAAGTGTTCATATCCTGAGAAATCAGTATACATTGATACTTCACTTACTAATTTTTTACACAATTTTGCATCACTTGAATATTCAATGATATTAGGCTTATACACTTCGTATTTCACTACTTGTGCTTTATTATTTACATTTAGGCGGTGATAATTACATTTATGTAGTTTAGGGAAGTCTAAAATATTGAACTATCGAATTAGGAGTACAAATGATTACATTTCCTGAGGCTTTTGGGCTTATAAAGGAAGCAAGAATATCATGATAATTAAATGTCAAGAAGAAATAAAATTGTAGCAGATTCATTTTTTTTAAAAATTTTTTTGATTCTTATCCTTTGGATTGTTTCTAGTATTTATTATTAGAAAAAAATATTTTTAAATAAATTGAAATTCATTCTGACTTTTTCTCTGAAGTGAAAATTAAGAATGTCAGATTCAAAAAGAAGCGATTGACAGAGTTTTAGTAATTGGTGAGCCCATCGTTAATGATCATAGTATTCAAAAAGAGAATCTGATAAACATTTTTTTCCTACAAGTGGATCGAATTTAAATCAACTTGGTGAAATAAATTTCATTATTGAAACATGTGATCAATATCTACTACTACACAAAAGTTATATTTTCTTAGAAGCTAAACTAACAAAAACTGATGATTCTGCTTTAGCTGCTACAGATGAAGTTTCTCTAACTAATAATGCACCATTGTTTCTATTTGATAGAACTACTTATTCAATGGATGGAATGCAAGTTGAAAAACATAATAGATCCAGGAAGAGCTAGTTTATTAAAAGGTTTACTAACTTACTCTTCAACAATAAACAAACAAAAACACTTTTTGGTTGGATCTTGGAGAGTAAAGACATCATTCAATACAAAAATTAATAAATATACTAAGAATAGAAATGGTAACTTGACATTTTGTATTCCATTGAGTCATATCTTTGGATTTGTTGAGTGTTACCCTCGCGTAATTTATGGAAGAAAACATCAACTCTCACTCTATAGATCACCAGATAATAAAAATTCTATTACTTCCAGTGATCCAACTCAATTCACAGCTAAGATGGTTATCAATAAACTTCAATGGATAATTCCAAAAATTGTTCCTAGCCTCGAAATGCAAAATAAACTTTTAAACATTCATGAAAGTAATAAAGTAATACAAATGCCATTCATTTCTCGACAATTTGAAAGTTATAACATTCCTAATGGTAATCGTGAGTTTACATGGAAGTTAGGAACAAAATATGATAAACTAAAGTACATAGTCATAGCATTCCAATGTGCAAGAGATAATAATTACCTCAACGCAGGCAAATTTGATAATTGTGGATTGGAAGAAATTTATGTGGAGTTAAATTCAGAAAGGTATCCATATGAATGTATAAAATTTGATTTTGATAAATTCAATGCTGTTCAACAATATAATTTTGCCAAAGAATTTAGAAATAGTTATTATGAAAGTGTGAAGGATTATATTTTTCATGGAAGAGGATGTTTATTATCATTATTATCCTCTATTAGTTTTCGATGTATCAAAACAAAATGATAGAATAATTCAATCAAGACCTGATGTTACAATAAAAGCCAGCTTTGCTAAAAACATTGCTCAAAGTACAAAGTGTTATTGTCTAATCATGAGTGATAATATTGTTGAAGTTAGAGATAATAGAGTAAAGGTTTTCAGCGTATGAATCACACCTATTGTTGTCGATGTAGCATTAAGATACATTTTCGTCATCAAGAACCCAAGAATTAAATTTTTCTGGATATCCATACCATTTGACTAGCATTTCTTTAATCGGTTTACCATTTTCTTTTCTTGTTCTTCTCTTAATAACTTTTTCTACTTCGAATTTTCCGCTAGTATTATTATACAACGTGAGTTCCTCAGAGTAAAACTTTCCTTTTATTTCTTCATCTTCCAAATCTGTAATTGAGTACATAACTGGATCACCTATTAGAATCTTAGCAATCTTGAATTGTTCAGTGTTTGGAAGATAACCTTTATCAAAGATTGCTTTATATTTAGTTATTCTGACAGTGTCTCCAAGTTGGAATTTCGCTTTCATATCTTTTTCTTCCTCTTTAGAAAAAAGATTTTTCTCTTTAGGAAAAAGATTTGAGTAAACAATACTTTCATTTTCTATTTTTGAAGCCTGTGTGGGTGTCATTTTTATTGAAGTGTGATAATGATTATTATATCCTTGAACTAACTTATCTAGAATATCAGTCCATTTGTGATCTCCTTGATGAGTAAACATCTTCCACATTTTCTCTTTTAACGTTCTATTGAATCTTTCAACTATTGATGCTTTCTTATCTGAATAAGTTGAGAAGTGATTAATTTCTAAAGATTTAAATAACTTATTCATTTCTTTATTATAATACTCTTTACCATTATCAGTTTGCATCTTTTTTTGGTTGTCTTTTTACTTTTTGTAAAGATAGATTCTAATGCATCTGCAGTTTCTTTTACCACTTTTTACTCTTAAGAGGAACTACCCATGCAAACTTTGAAAAACAATCAATTATAGTTAGAAGATAATTGTATCCTTTATTTTCTTTTGAATAAGGAATCATTTCCACTAAATCTGATTGCCATTGTTGTGGCCAGCCGGATAAATTTGGAATTTACCATGTCTCGATTTTGTCAAATACACAGCTTTTTAACTTCTCTTTCAATGATTTTTGTTTTGTTTTATTACGCGTTTATTTTCTCTATCATTTGTTTGAATAAAGATGATGAGCATTACCTTCTTGAAAAAAATTAATGTAAAAAAACAAGCTGCTTAGTTAATCAAATTAAAAAAACCTAACAACAGAAACTGTTTTTGTGATGAGATGTTTCTGAAAGGCAGAAGAAAAACAATGAAATTTTTATTAGAAAAAAAGTTCCATAAGGAAAGATCCAAGTTTCACGTGTAGTCTTTCGGCGTGTCCTTCGTAAACCGTTCGTCTAGGTCTGTAAGCAGAAGAAATTTTTCCAGAAAGGAAAAGCTGGTTGAACGGTGGTATGAAAAAAACACAAGCAGAAATTCAAACAAAATTCGCCCTTTTCCGAATTTTTCATATCGCTAGGGAACTTTCCGACGGCCACCTCTCCGACGGATCCCTTTCCGACTTTTTTCCCTTATATTTTTCGGTTTATAAAACATCTATCAACATATTTTTTCCTATTTTTTTGTGTTTTAAACATGAATAACTTGCCTACTTTATATAGGGATATTTAAAACGAAAAGTTTATTGAGAAGAAAATTCGATAAAAGATTGGTCGGAAAGTTCCCTAGCGATATGAAATAATCGGAGAAGTGGTCGTTCGAACTTTTGCTGTTCTTTTTTTCATACCATCGGTTGAACCGTGGTATTCATTTTTCGTTTACAACTGAACAAGACATATTGACAAGACATATTGAAAAATGAAAGAAAATAACATCGAAGAATAAGAGAACTCACGAATTTATGCTTGACTGTAGAGACGAAAAATTTTGCGTTACCTTCACACGAGCCGCTCGTGCCTCCCTAACGAGTCTAAAATTTTTTTTGTGAAAAAAGAATCAAAAATTTGTAAAAAAATAACTGCGAAAAAAAGTTTTTTTGAATGAAAAATTACCTTTTTTTCAACTTTAGCACTTTCGGTAATCCAATACCCGCCATAGTTTAGAGACCTGCAACTTCAAACACTCTGATACATCCGTTGGATGAACACGATAAATTCGAAATTTGAGAAAAAAATTGAACTTTTTTAAGTTCAGACAGTCGAAAAAAATTAACTTAAGGCTTTCATTCGTACTATTTCTAAAATCAATAAATTTGAACGGGTTGAAAATTGAAAAAAATAAAAAGAAAAAAATTATCTAAAAAAAGAAAAAAAGAAGAAAAATTATCTCGAAATTATCTCAAAAAAATCGAAATTCGCTAATTTCGAAGTATCGCCGTGAACGCTCTTTTTGAATTTCGAAAAAAATTTTCGCGTTTTTGCTCCTGAACGCGCCATAATGAAAAACAATAATCAAATCAACAAATACAAAAAAATTAATTGCGAAAATTTTTGAAAAATTTCCTTTTTCCGCGTTTGATCGTTGCGAGACCCAATGCTGCAGCACCCGCGTAGCAGGCGCGTCGCGGCCCCTCGAAATGCCAATTTTCAGGATTTCGGGTTTTCAAATTAAACGAGAAAATCGTTACTTTTTTTTATTTTTCGATTCCCCGAAATTACTTTGAACACGGCATTAACTTTTCCTTTTGTTATGTAGTTCGCGTTGTGCGTCGTTTTCCATCCGTGATCATTTCCCTTATAATTTGCTAATAAATCTCCGTGTTTAAGGAAAAATGCAAAGAGCTAACGTGGAGATGTTGGAGAAGACTCTGTTCACCACTTCCAAATCGGATGAAGCGCTGCATCCGTGTGTTGTGGTTCTCGATTCAAAAACACGCTGTGTCGTTTTTTTCACGGCCCTCATTCATCATTGAAGCTCAATGAGACACTTTCTGTGTACTCTGTCTATGATTCAACATTACACTATCAGGTTTGCTTTTTTTCCAATTATTTGAATTATTTTAAAATTGATTTTCAGACTTTTGGTTCACGCTACCTCAGTAGCGTATGACTTAGTTGTGCTCAAGATTCAAGATGGCGGGGAGTTCCCGTTCTATCCCAAAGGATTCGAATCTCTGTACCGCGGTCAGCACTATTTGCAGCTGGGCATCAGCCCGAATAGGATCCCAACCTGGAAAGACGGAGTCGTCTCTGACAGATTCGGTATGTCTAAATTCTTAAATTTATTGTTAATTATTTGGTTTAGGTGGATACTATGTCGGAACGTCTTGTGGACAATCGGGCGATTCCGGCAGTGGAATTTTCAATTCTTCCGGATATTTTCTAGGAATGTCGGTTGGAAAGAAGGTGTTCGTCTTCAACGATTCTTCCAACATGCCACTAGCAGAAGTAGCGAACCACCGCCCAGATAGTAAAATAATCAGCTCCGATGTGATTCTGGGAATCGCTGGAATTGGTGGACCAGGGGTAAGTGGATTCATTGGAAAATTGGTTTAATCGTTTTGTTTCAGTTGGAGCCGGTGTAGAAACGCTGCAAAACCGATAAGCAGTTTCCCTCCTAAATTCTTCAGTTTGCGATCTTGTTTCATTGGAAATTTTCTGTATTCGGTAAACAACAATAAATGATATGGATTCACTGCTTGACAAATATTGAATAGGTGGGAGCTATCGTTGATTACGATTCAAATATCTTTTATTATATCCGACAAAGTATCTCTCATGAAGATTCCCCGGAAATTCTTGATCTTTAGTGTGTCTACTAGTTCTAAGAGATCATAATTTGTCAGAGGTTTAAGATTTTGGAAAAAGCTCATTTAATAGCAATAAAAACCTTGAAAAGTCTCAAAAATTTAAAAGTGGGCAAAATGGTCACTTCTACGTCCAGCCAAAAAAGTGACGTTTTTCAAAAATGACTGATTTTCGATGAGCTTAGACACTTTTTTGATGAAAATAAGCGTTAAAATAGTCAAAAAGTGCAAAAAACGTCATTTGGGCAAAATGACCGTCCAGTGACAACTTTTTACATACTACTAGCTATGAATAATAATAAACTTTGAGAAATCATAACTTTTTTCCTAGGAGGCTAGGGACTATTTAACCTGGATATTCGGACTTCTGACGTCATTTCCTCTCGATTGATGGGAAAATCTCGGAAACAATCACGATGCGAAGAATATAAAATGCAGTTCTTTTTTGAAAACTACGTTTTTTCATTTGCGCGGAAGGTAGATTCCCGTACTTTGGAGGTCTCTGCGTGGTTTGAACTCTCAAATTGGTCATGTACTCTTCCCACGAACTGATTAGGATGATATTGGTTCTCTCAGAGATTTATTAGGTCACAGATTGAATAAAAGTTTGAAAAGAAAAAACTTTCTTACTCCGTCACTCTGACCACTCTCCAATGCTTTCTCTGGTATCCTATAATTTTTTCATAAACGCATAAATTGGGAATTTCTTTCAGACGACCATCGTTCAGTTCTTGCTTCTCTTCTCGTTCCTGCTGGGCAAAGGTTCGTGGATTGATATCATCAATGTTCTTGAAATGTTACTGTAAGTTGCAGTCGAGATAACAAAGTAGTTGAAGAACTTTTTTTTTCTTTTTCTGACTCAGGTAAAAGTTGGGAAGCTTCAGCCTTTCAGAAGCTGTCAAGCAGGCTTCTGGCAGGAATTTTTCATTTCAACTTCAAACTACCTTCCAAAGGCTTTCTTAAGAATTTCTAGCTTTCATACACCTTCCAACCTCCTGCTGATTACCTTCCCAAGAATCACCTGAGGATAAATAAGAATCTAACAGAGTAGGAATTTTCAGCCGATTCTGTCTTCTGCCTCTCGAGAAAAGACTGCGCTCACAACCGCAACATGTGTGTGGCCTGGATTTGCCTGGCTGACTGATCATTCTTTTTGAGTGAAACCTCTAAATAAAATGAATATCCGATCCAAAGAAAGATAATATTTTTTTAAAAATTTCGCAGGGTCAGAAATAGACGATTTGAACACGTTATAATTAACTGATAGCTCAAAAATTAAAAACATCCTGCAGAATTTTTTTGTTTCTACGTTCTCAGTTTCCACTACAAATTCCCAACTTTTCGAATTTATTGATTCAGAAAACTTTAAACACAGCTGTCAAATATTTCATAAAAAGCCCAGAAGTTTTATTTGACTTCCTTTTTTTTCTGCCTTTTCAAAGATAATATTTTTACAATTTCGCAGGGTCAGAAATAGACGATTTGAACACGTTATAATTAACTGTTAGCTCAAAATTTAAAAACATTCTGAAGATTTTTTTGTTTCTACGTTCTCAGTTTCTGTTGAATATGTGAATTGATAGTGATCAAATAATAGATCACGTGAGAGATATCCCAACTAAGAGTATAAAAGAAGTCGGGAACTCAGATCATAATTTGCTCGTACCGCCCACCGTTCGCCTCCAGCTCCTCCGTCGCTTCCAGCCACGGACTAATCGACAACTACCTCTCCAATCTCCAATCTCCATCTTTATTCACCACTGATAATAAATAAGTGGCGAGTACTCTTCTTTCTGACACGCACACAAAGATACATTAAAGTGGCGATCAGTAAGCGGACTAACTAAATAAAAGAAAGAAATAATGACGGAAAACCCTGTTGTGTCATCAAACTCATACCTGACGAAAGGACCCGGCGCCTACGTACCGGGCACGTCATGGGAAATATATGAGAAGATGTTCAACAATTTTTCTGAAGATGCGTAAAGTAACTGTTGATACGGAAAAAAAGCGTGCATATTAGTATGCGAAATAAGTGTCACAGTTTACGCAGAAATAGAATCCCTGTCTGATAAACCTATAGAAAAATCTGTCGTACGACGAGTTGATAATTTTGCTCAGGAAGCGTTACATGCCAAAGAAATTGACGCTGGCAGAAAGAGTGAAGTTATTAAACATTGTCCAAACAGAGGGTCAAACAGCAGAGGAATTCTATACGGAATTAAGAAAGATCGCAACCCACTGCGAATTTGACAAAAGTAACAAATGTATTAGATATGATGGTTACAATGTTATTCGTAAGAGGGTTGAGAGAGGAAAAGGTCAGAGCGCAGTTGTTGAACAAAGTTAAGCTTACGGGACCGGAAGCACTCGAAGAGGTGGCTGTGTTAGCAGCCGCGAAAAAAGAGAGCCAAAAGATGACTAAAAATAATGCCACAGTAAAACATTCACTTCTCACGGTTAGTCAACCGGTAAGACGAGATGGCCAATACAAGGATAAGGCTAAAATGAAGTGTTTTACATGCGGCAAATTAGGTCATATGTCCAGAGACTGCTATAGAAACAAAAAGTCAAGCAGTCAACATAGTAAATCACGTTCAAAAATGCAAGGAAACCATAAAAGAAAACATTTCCAAAATAAAAAATCACACTATGTCACTAATGATCGAGAATACGACAGTGAATCAGTGGATTTCGTAAATTTAGCGGAAATGGAAAATGTGGTTAAGGCCATTTATCCGGCATGCATGGTACCTATAAAAGTAGACGGTACGAACGTTGATTTTGAACTGGACACCGGCGCTTCCATGAGTATAATTGGTATCTCACAGTGGGAACTTCTGAGAAAACCAAAACTCACACCCGTCGCGTATACCGCGAAGGCTTACGGGAACTCTCGAATTGAATTCAAAGGAAAGTTCAGTTCGTGGGTTGAGTTCGAGAATAAGAAAGCGCACGTAACACTGCATGTGTTAAACACCAAGGCCGTTTCTCTCTGTGGCAGAGACCTAATATGCCAATTGGGACTCGATGTCACAAAACTGTTAAGAAATCTGGTAAATGAAATGCCTAAGATAAACTCTGTTCAAGAGGTTGAGGCAGTGTTAACTGACTACCAAGAGATTTTTCGAAGACGGCCTGGGTACGTGCACAAAAAGTCAAAAGCAAAAATTACATGTGAAAAAAAGGGGGCAATGCCAAAAATATTGTAAAGCCCGACCAATCGCATTTGCTTTGAAACCACAAGTTGAGGCAAATATCGATGAAATGGTACAGAAAGGAATCTTAGTACCAGTCGAACATGCAGAATGGGCCTCAGCTGTGGTGGTGGTTCCGAAACCAGGGGGTAAAGTAAGAATCTGTGGAGATTTCAAACAGACAATAAACCCCTGGCTAGACGTGAACCAGTACCCGCTTCCGAAACCGGAAGAGTTATTTCATGCACTAAATGGTGGACAGAAATTCTCAAAGATCGATCTGAAAGATGCGTATCTGCAGTTGGAATTGGAGGAAGAATCTAAACAGTATCTGATATTGAATACATTGAAAGGACTGTTTAGATATGAAAGACTTCCTTTTGGCGTAGCATCGGCTCCTGCAATATTCCAGAAAACAATGGAAACGATGTTGCAGGGGGTTCCCGGAGTTATAGTCTATCTGGACGATATCACTATAACCGCGCCATCCGACGAAGAGCACATAAAACGATTAAGAGAAGTGTTAAAGAGAATTAAAGACTATGGTTTTCGGGTGAAGAAAGAGAAATGCGAATTTCTCAAACCGGAAATAGAGTACCTGGGACATATAGTAAACGCCGAAGGCGTAAAAAGCGTCCTCAAAAAAAGGTAGAAGCCATAGTCAAGATGCCACCACCAAAGAACTTAAAAAGAATTACAATCGTTCTTAGGCATGATAACTTATTACGGGAAGTATATACCAAACCTGTCATCGGAGAGCGCACCGTTAAATCGGTTGCGACAGAATGACGCTGAGTGGGTTTGGGGAGAAAAGGAGCAGATGGCCATAGATAAAAATAAAAGAAAAATACTGGTAGACAGTGGAACACTGGCACACTACGACCCTACAGAGCAGATAGTGCTCGCGACGGACGCGTCGGATTACGGGCTAGGTGCAGTGATATACCACAAGTACCGTGATGGTACAGAGAAAGTGATAGCGTACGCATCTAGAACTCTCACCGGATCCGAGAAAAATTATGCGCAAATTGAGAAAGAAGCGTTGGGCATTATCTATGGCATTGAGAAATTTAACCAGTATTTTTACGGAAGGAAGTTCCTCCTGTTGACCGATCATAAACCGCTCCTAAAGATTTTCGGTCCGAAGGAAGGATTGCCGGTGATTGCAGCAAAAAGACTGCAACGCTGGGCATTAAAGCTGATGACATACAGCTACGAAATAGAATACCGAAACACAGAGAAGTTCGGTAACGCTGACGGATTATCAAGGTTGCCCAACCCAGACGAGAGAGTGTCTGAAGATAGTCAGCAGGTAGAAGGCGAAATACTCGCTCTACACGAAGAAGCCATAGCAGGTTTACCTGTAACGGCTGAAGAAATAGCTAAAGAAATAGCTAAAGATTCTGCATTGCAGAAAATTTTTCCTTATGTGCAAGGTAGAAAACCGTGGCCAGAGAAGTGCACGGACGAAGCGCTAAAACCTTACTGGAGAGTAAAGGATTCGTTAACCTTGCACGAAGGATGTATGTTAAAAGGTACGCGAGTGATTATTCCACAGACCTTGAGAGAAAGGGTATTAATGGATTTGCACAGTACACATGCAGGAATAGTGAGAATGAAAGGTCTTGCTAGGATGTACATGTGGTTTCCCGGAATTGATGAAAGAATAGAACGGGAAGCTAAAACTTGTACACAATGTGCTGAAACCGGGAGAGAAGAAACCCGGGTACCATTAAAGATGTGGAGCGTACCAGAGTCACCGTGGCAACGAATTCACATAGATTTTTGTGGGCCAACGGCTGACTATATGTGGTTAATAGCGGTAGATGCAAAGACAAAATGGCCCGAAGCATGGCCCATGAAAAACTACCACTACGAAAAAAACACCACGGAATGCTTACGAAGAATGTTCGCAGTACACGGATATCCGGGAGAAATAGTCTCAGATAACGGACCACAATTTACTTCAGAAGAATTTGAGAAGTTTTTGTGAGATAAGGGGTATAAAACATACATTAACCCCGCCGTATAACCCTCAGTCTAATGGTGAAGCTGAAAGATTTGTGCAAACTTTTTAAAAAAAGGATTAGAAAAAAATGCATAAAATCAGGGCGAAAAAGCCTTAGAAGCAGCACCCGATATACTATTAAAATATCGGATAACACCACACCCTGCCACTATATGTGGTTAATAGCGGTAGATGCAAAGACAAAATGGCCCGAAGCATGGCCCATGAAAACTACCACTACGAAAAACACCACGGAATGCTTACGAAGAATGTTCGCAGTACACGGATATCCGGGAGAAATAGTCTCAGATAACGGACCACAATTTACTTCAGAAGAATTTGAGAAGTTTTGTGAGATAAGGGGTATAAAACATACATTAACCCCGCCGTATAACCCTCAGTCTAATGGTGAAGCTGAAAGATTTGTGCAAACTTTTAAAAAAGGATTAGAAAAATGCATAAAATCAGGGCGAAAAGCCTTAGAAGCAGCACCCGATATACTATTAAAAATATCGGATAACACCACACCCCTGCCACAGGGAAGTCACCATGCATGATGCTCATGGGTCGACAATTACGATCCAGATTGGATTTAGTAGTGCCAAAAGGTAGCTCGGTAAAATTGAACCATACACAGGAAAAATATGAAAGTGATGGAAAAATTACCGTAGAAGAACTACCGAATACCATGACAGAAAGGCCAAATCAAAGGAGTTCCAAATAGGAGAAATAGTCTTTGCCCGAAACTACCGAGAAGGAGAGAAATGGGTAAAAGGGGCTATTATAGAAAAGAAAGGAACTCGATGGTTCGTAATTGCAGTACCGGGTTTAGGCAGGTGGAAGAGACACTTGAATCAAATGAAGAAGTTTGTGTCTAAAAGGGAAGGAGACTCCGGAAATACCGAAATAGTAATAGAAAAGCGTACAGTAGTACAGCAGAAGGAGCCGGTAATAAAACCGACATTACCAGTCAGAACGTCTATCAGGAAAAGACAACCACCAGCCCATTTAAAAGATTATGTGACTACGTTACCTCAAAGCGCGAAAGACAAAGTGAAAAGAGTGCGTTTTGAAAATGAGATGATCCACCACGTAAAAGGGATCTGGAATCATCGAAGTGGAAATGAGAGTAAAAAGTCGTAGTCAATCCGCGTGAAGATGGGAGGTGGATAAGAAAGGGTATAAAAGACATGATGGAAACAGATAGACACAAGAAGATGTCGGACAAACCATCTCGCAAGAAGAGCAAGCACCACGAAGGACGGCCGCCGGCCGCGAAAAAACCTCGCGAACAAACGCCGCCGGAACAGCACCAAGAAGAGTTACCTTTCGTGCCTACATACTTAAGACTCCACCGAATCCAACAAAGTTTGAACAGCTTGAAAGATCAAATGGAGGTACGGTCATTTCCTAAGATAAAGATATCTAAAAGGAAAGGAGTGTTGAATATGTGAATTGATAGTGATCAAATAATAGATCACGTGAGAGATATCCCAACTAAGAGTATAAAAGAAGTCGGGAACTCAGATCATGATTGCTCGTACCGCCCACCGTTCGCCTCCAGCTCCTCCGTCGCTTCCAGCCACGGACTAATCGACAACTACCTCTCCAATCTCCCATCTCCATCTTTATTCACCACTGATAATAAATAAGTGGCGAGTACTCTTCTTTCTGACACGCACACAAAGATACATTAAAGTTTCCACTACAAAATCCCAACTTTTCGAATGTATTGATTCTTCTAAACACACCTGTCAAATATTTCATAAGAAGCCCACAAAAAAAAAGTTTTATTTGACTTCCTTTTTTTCTGCCTTTTCAAAGTCTGGCAAATGTTTACGGAAACGGCGATCATGTGACCAAGGTCGCTATAAAAAGAACATTGCCTGTGAAAACGGCGTTTCCAACAATATAACAACAAAATGCTTGGAAAGGTGGGTTCATTTTGGCAACTTTTTATGAAGACCTTACATTTTCAGTTATTCGTCCTTCTTGTCCTTATCCTAACTATTCTCTGCCTTGTTGAAGGTTACAAAAATTGTCATAATTGGAAAACAATTGAAGTGTTCAGCCTCAACGCGGCCGATTTATTGCTCCGAAGGCTGTCCGACCGATTTGAAGTGCTACGGGCTGCTGTGTCGCAAAAGACCTTTTTGATCTTGTTCTACATTCTGTAATCAATGTCATGCAATACATTTTATTAATAAATTAATGAAAAGTTTCAATGAAAAAGTTGGAGAAAAAAAAATTTCATGCACGAAAAAAACGCCAATGTTGACCCGCGAGCGCAAGTTTGGTGCTTCCTTGGCGAGTCAAAAAAATTTTAGCGTCATTAGAAAAAAAGAAACCGCTGAATCGATCATTATAGTATATAGCAAATTTACGGCCAGCTTGGGGATCTAAAGGGGCGTGATCTGTCTGCGCTCTCCACCAGCCAGACACTATCTCTTTCATTATCGTGTCAGGACCTTTCTCGAAGGCTCAAGCCAGCCGTGAATCAGCTATACTCATGATTTCAGAGAACTCTTCCTTCTAAACTTCCATCCCGCTAACTACTTTGAGCACGTCATCAAAATGAAACCGAAAATGACAAAAAAACCGAGAATTTCAACCAAAAATTCCCCTGTGAATTTTGTGGTTTAGCCGTGTCACACGACGGATAAAAAATCGTGAGTAATCTCTTAGCGGAAGAAAAAAAAAGAAAAACAAACGACCAGACTTCCGATTCCAGTAAACAGAGAAACTGCAAGCTTTTCCGAATGGTCATTTTTTCCTTTTTTTTTAGTTTCCTATACTTTTATTTGAGTTGAAAACAAAAAAAGAAGTTCAATTTCTTTTCAGGCTCGCAAGAAATTTCTTCACAATGATATTTGCCAACGTGAGTTCCTTTTTTTCAAAAATTTATCAAGATCCATCGAAATTTCCAGTTTTTCCTACCGTTCGTTTTTCTACTCACTCTACTATATAGTGAAGTCCAAGCTCGTGAGTTTAACGTTCTCCTAAAAATACAAATTTTCAAAGTTCATACAGAACAAGGCCGTCCATGTGGTCAGGGCTATCCTCCTTGCGATAAAGGCTTCATGTGCGAATATCGGCTAATTTTCCAAAATCGATGCGTCAGTGAGTAGATTTGTGAACTTTCTCTGCTGATTCGATGATTCAGAGCCCATCAAAAAGGACGAGCTACACTGATAACTGAAATCATACGAGTGTTAATAAATAAATTATATTTGAAATTAAAAAAAAACCGCGTTTCAGGAGACTCCAAATGTGTTGATTCAAAAATCCCCGCTGAAGTCCAAAGTAGCATAGACAAAGTCTTGCAATTTTCCGAGCGAAAAGACTTTTTCCTTTTTTTTAAAATCCTGCAAAGCTTCTGCCTCTTGAAGCAATCAAGCGAGGGTTCAATTTTCGAAAGTTATGTCGAAAAACTATTATGAAACAAAAAATGATGCCGGAACGTTCTTTGATTCGGGTTATTTCCGTAACCCCCTACTTATGCCGTGTTCAAAGTAACTTCCGCGAAATGCAAAATTATCGCTGAAAAGTTATATGAAAGAAAAAATTATCGCTCTCTTAGTGATATTTTTCCATCTCTGACGATTACTGTTGATTTCGCGGAATTGCTTTAAACACGACACTAAACATTTTTTTGAATTGCAAAAAAAATGAACGAAAAAAAAAGCAGACGACAGAAGTTGATCGATGAGCCAATCTCGTCAAATGAAATGCATTGTCCGTGATAACGTCGTGTTTGCGTCTAGAAACGATACCGTACGCCTTAAATAATTTTATTTTCTTTATCAATTAGATTTCAAGAGAATTTTTTTTTTGAAGAGATTTCGGGTTCGAGTACTTCTGCGTCCAAAATTATTTCTGACTTTTCCAAAACTGAGTTACCTCCTTCACTCTCTGAAGGTTATTTTGAATTTCGCGTATTTTGAAGACGAAACATATTCTACGCTGAAAAACGGCCGAAAACATTTTCTCGTTCGCATGTTCAAGACAATTATAAATCCATAACGAATTTCTGAGAGCCTGAAAGATTTTTTCTACAAAAATCTACCAAATTCCAAACGCTCCGCAGCAATGGTTCTCAAAGTGAGTCCTTGTTTCGCTTATTTTTTGGTTTTACAAATGAGCTGATGTTTTGAAGGTAATTCTTCTGTTTCTGGCTTGTTTCGTGGCATCGGCAGTTCAAGAGTCACCTCCCAGTTTCTTTCCGCCGCAACGGAAAGGTATGATATTTAATGAACAAAATGATCAGTCAAAAAGTGGTATACTACTGTGCATGCGCCTTTGATTTAACCTGAAAAGTTTTTATTACATTAAGGGCGCATCCACAGAGAAAGACCGCGCGAGTTCTGAAGCTCGGAAAAATAGTGAAAAACTGGCGCGGAGGGGTTAATTGAGTTTTTAATAAAAACGCATCAAGTCGTTTCTCTGTGAGCACGTCTTTTTCTCTGAACTACCCTGAATTTCAGTCGGCGCATCGTGTGACGTCCACACTCCTTGTCCTCCCGGCGAGTGGTGCATGTACAATCTGTTTCAAATCGGCCACTGTGAAACAAGAACCGGTTGAATGTGAAAATAAAGGAAATTTTGGCTATCCGTGACATCCATTTCGAAAGTGACTGGCTTTTTTCATACAGGGCCTTGGTGCCATGAAGAATTTTTCAACGCGAGGCGGTTAGCATGCAACTGAAGCATGTAGTATAAAAGAAATAATTTGAACCGTAACGATTTAGGCCGTGCTTAATCACACGACCAGAAAATTTTTGTCTTCAAAGTTGACAACGAAAAAAAGGAAAAAAAAAGATCAAACTACATCTTTGCAAGATATATCGATAGGAAATAAAGAAATATACAAATATCTTCGCACGAGAAGCCTTTTTATGCGTCTTCAAGTCTTACATGGCTTTCTTTTTTTCTATAAATTCTGGCAGGGACTTTCAAAAGGATATACGCTTTTTTTAAGTAAAAAAATCGTTTCAAAAATGCAATCTTAAAATAAAAAAACGAGTTTTAAAACCACAGCACAAAAAAACAATGATGCCGTGTTCAAAGTAATTGCGGCTTAATACAAAATTAACCGTGACTCTCCGGAATTTAGTTAAATTTTTACTCTCTGACAGTTGGTTCGTACTTTGCGGAATCACTTGGAACACGGCAGTAAAAAGAAAACAAAGCGAAAAATACAAGAAAAAGGAAAATAAAAATGATCAACGGGGCGCGCTCGTCGTGTGAAATGCATCGGCCGCAATGAGGTGGTGTTTGCGGTCATCAGCGATACAGTAAGTCATATCAAGAGCCTTTGCTTCTATTTTTCAAGTCTTGCAAGTTTTCTACGCTTCTATACATCGAAACAAAAATTTTCCATTCGTTATATGAATTAGCTTGAAAATTTGAAGAGAACAGAAAATGAACATTTTGAAGAAGAGAGGCGTTCAGTAACCGTTCTGCAATAAAACATGACTAATATTGACATGATCGCTTGAATGTGTTATTGGAAGCCCAAAAAAGGCTTGTTTATTTGTTTTCCTGCAACTTTTCGCGGGTATTTAAAGAAATCTTCCGTGTCGATTCATCAGAAAGCTTTGAGAAAGGCTTCATTCGCTATGACTTCATCGACTGTAAGTTCTCTAGGATTTCTTTCGTAATTGAATCGTTCATTTTTCCATTTCAGATTCTTCTGCAATTTTTCGGCTTGTCAGCGATTTTCATCGCTACTCAAGGTAAGATAATGAGATTTGAAGGGTATTCTATAGGGTTACTTGATGAGCTCACTAAGAAGACGCTCCAAAAATTAAAAAAAAATCCGTAAATTTTTTTTTCAGCCTTGATGCTTCCGCCACCGCATCTGACCTCACGTAAGCTCAAAAAAATCTTTGAAAAACGTTGAATTTTCTTCAGAGCGTCCAAGGAACTGCCGTTGTGGCCGCAACGAACTATTCAAAGAGTGTGGGACCGCGTGCGAGCCGCGTTGCGGCGAACCTCTTAACGTTTGTACCAAAAATCTTTTAAAAATTGTTGAGCCTTTGTCCTAGGTACTCCAGGAAAAACATACTTTCGAACACCTGATAGCCTAAGAAAAAGCTAGGAGTTCAGTAAACTTCTCTACGACGTCGACTAGAAGCCTCATGTCCGCATTTGGAATGGATGACAGCGTAGAGAATTGACTTTTTTGATGTCCCCTAGCGCGATTTTCGATTCACTGCTAACTTGGTCGTGTCTGCGCTCTCCACCAGCCAGGCACTATCTCTTTTATTATCGTGTCAGGACCCTTTTTTTTGGCTCAAGCCAGCCGTGAATCAGCTATAACTGCAAATAGGCTTACTTTTAAATGAAAGTGAGAAAATGAAGAGTAATATAAAAGCTATAGAGCGTTCAAAATTGAAGTTTTTGACTAGAATGAACTCATTAAAAGCCCAAATTTTCAGAGACCTTGTACTCGTGAGTGCGTTCCGAACGTCTGCCAATGTCGTCCCGGCCTTCTCAGAAGCTATGACAACTCGACGTGCGTTCGATTGATAGAGTGTAACAAAATTGGTGAGGCTGGATGCGAAACTCAGTGTCTTTTTCAAGAAAAAGTTTGCTAATACTTTCAAAATTTTTTTTCTCTAGAAGTATCCTATAGATCTTGTTAATTTTTAGGCTTTGAAGGGGCTAAAAACGTGTAGGGAAGCTTATAAACTTCAAAGAATCTCTTCAAAAGGTCCTAAGCCACCTAAACTTCGAAAAATTCCAGGAACGGCCCAACTGACGACAGCTTCCCCGGTATCGTGCCGAAGTGTCCGATGCGCTTCGGGGACTGAATGTCAAGTGAGAAATCGCGTCGCTCAGTGTGTCCCTAGTAAAAAGCCCGTTTTTTTTCAATCCTTCAACCCTACCAAATTCCAGGCCGACCAACACGAGCTGAGAACCGAACTTGCGGCCAGAACGAAGAGTTCAGGGCTTGCGGAACCGCCTGCGAGCCGAAATGCGGCCGTCCGGAGCCTGTAAGCTTTCCGCAAGTTTGTCATTATTTTGACTTTTCAAACTCAGGAAGTCTGCACGGAGCAGTGTATTCTAAACGTCTGCCAGTGTCGTCGAGGATTCGCCAGGTCTTCTGAAGGCCGTTGCGTCCGTCGTTCCGAGTGCGACACCACTAGAGGCGCCACTGCAGGCCTCTGCAACGGCCGACGCTGTCCGAATGGCCAGATCTGTCGTCACAACGGCAGCCGATCTCGCTGCGAAGCGCCACAGACAAACTGAGGAGGAAACTTGGACATTTCTGTAAATTTTGTATAATTTTTGGTGAGAATAAACCCTGTGCTGTATGGACCTAGTTCAGACTTATACGAAATATCAAGAGAAACTGCAAAAAAAAACTGCAAAAACCTTGAACGTTTCCTTGAATCACAAAGCTAAATTTCACTAGTTCTTTCAACTCTGGCAAAGTCGAAATTGGAGGATGGTTTCTAAAAGGGAAGGCTCAAAAAAGGCAGCAAAAAGACTGCAAAAAAGCTGCAAAAAGGTCGCAAAAAGGCTCCAGAAAGGCGGCAGAGAGGCAGAAAAAAGGCAACATAGAGAGTCTCTTTATCGACCTTTCCATTTTTCTGGGGTTTTAAAGGCTCAAGAAATGGTGGAAAAAGGCAGCAAAAATGGTGCATAAGGGCCGATGAAAAGGCGCAAAAAGGTAGCAAAAAAGGAACATTTCTATGGAGCCTTTTTCCACTCTTTCCGTCTATGATATAAAATTTTCCAAATCACCTTTTTTGTGAATTTTTTTTTCGTGAAAGCTCTCCCTATTTCCCATCCCCTGCATCTATTCAAAGTCCCAAATCCATTGTCAATCTTGATAAACATGTATTTTTGGACCTGTTTCGATGATCAATAATCAGAATTTGAATATTTGCATACATAATGGGAAAAACTCGATATTTAAAGGTCGGAATATGTTCCAAAAGCAGGAGATCCCATCGAAAAATGGTAAGTTTTTGAAAACACCGTGATTTGAACTTTTTTTTGTTTTTAGAATCGAATTATCATTCTCATCGCTCTCCTAGCTGCCGTTCAAGGTGCGTTTTGTAAGAATTAATAAAAATTATTCCGTCTTGGTGGGTTTCTTCTCTTTTCTACCGTGCTATTCATAATTATAGCTCAAAAATCATATTCAAAAATAAAATGCGTTTTAAAAAGGGGCCTACAAATTTCGCTTCAAACTGGGAAGATTTTCAGTGGCCACTCTAGGGTTTTTGCGTTTAAGCGGCCACTATAATAGTTAAATTAGTGGTCACTTAAGGGGTTAAAAATTAGTGGCCACTATAGAGCTTTGACGTTATAGTGGCCCCTATAGTAGTCAAATTAGTGGCCACTTAAAGAGTTTAAAATTGACGGCCTTTATAGAGGTCTAAGTGCTACTACTAGAGCATTAAAAATTTTAGTGGTCACTTTAGGGGTCAATGGATCAACATAACTGGTCCAATCTGTTTGTTTTAATTATATGAGAGTTACTGGAAGGAATACCGGATGAAAAACTCCTGAAGTGGTCACTAAATAGAGAACCTTTATAGTGGTCACTTTAGTGTCCTCTAGAGCTTCTAGAGTGGCCACTCAAAAATTTCCCAGAAGCTTCAAAGATGAGTATAGTTCCCTAGAGAAACCTTTTAAAACCCATAAAATTCTTCTTTTTTACAGCCGAATACCCGGACATTGAGTGCAGGACGAAGCCGTGCCCTCACCACTTTGTCTGCAATCCGACGACGCAAATGTGCGGACCAAACGTCGCTCGGAAAAGATCCGTCCGCCAAGTGATTCCTCCAGATTACCCATTACCAGACTACCCTTTGCCGCCATACCCCCTTCCTGACTACCCATTACCGGATCCATATTTTGATGACCTTATGTGAACGAAAAAACCATTTGGCTGTACAGACTTCTCCTGAATAAATCTTTCATTCATCTTCGTACAGTAATTGTTGGGATTCATAAAATTTGCAACTCAGGAAAGCTAAATTCAACGAGCTGAGGTGAGCTTAAATCAGAAGGACAAAGCTATCAAAAGATTAAAAAAGGCTAAAGTCTGAATTTTCAATAATCTTCAAAAATTTTCCCTCCAAATAAATATTTTCTTCTTTTTCATACTTGTCTAAACTCAGTAGGATTGTGATTTCACAAATTACGAATTTACCCAAAAAAAAGTTCGCTCAGAAAACGATGAATTCAGTCAGTTTAGATACACTTTCTGAAAAATCCAGGAGAATTTCGGGAAAATCTTGCAATTTACAGACGAGGACAAGATCTCTGAAAGTCAAAAAATTGAACTTCGAGCTTTAAATGAACCTTAAAAACCAAACTCATCAAAAAAATCGGTTTCAGAAAGTTAAAAGCCAAAAAAGCGCTTCAAAACTACCGGTTCAAACAAATCCTAACAAGGAAGGTCATTCCACTTTGTGATTGGATATCCCTGAAAATCGGCCAGAACAATTCTAGAAGTACCAGAAATAGATCCTGGAAATGCCAATTTTTTTTCGACAACTTCCTATTTTTCGAGAAGGAGAAGTTAAAAAATCCCTGAAAATCCGTTAAAATATGCTATTATCAGGCTATGAGCCCTTATTTCTCAAAAACTAGGAATTTGTGCATGTTGAGACTCTCAGTAGGTACATCTAGGAGTGTTCTGGCCAATTCAGGAAATTCCCAACCAAAAATAAGAATGACCTTCCTTGTTAAGATTTGTTTGAACCGGTAGTTTTGAAGCGCTTTTTGGTTGTTTTTCAGATTTTTCAACTTTCTGAACCCAATTTTTGTTTGATAAGAACTGTTTTTAGGCTTCATTTGGTGCTCAAAATTCAAAATTTAGACTTTCAGATATCGTGTCCTCGTTTGGAAATTGCAAGATTTCTCCGAAATTCTCCTGGATTTTTCAAAAAGTCTGACTGAATTCATCGTTTTCTGAGAATAATTACGAAAAGCGATTTTTTTTTAGGTAAACTCGAAATTTGGGAAATCACAATCCTACTGAGTTCAGACAGGCATGAAAAAGAAGAAGCTATTTATTTGGAAGAATTTTTTCAGATGTCTCATTTCTCATATAAAAGACACCTAGAAGACCCAACTATTTTAAGAAATTCTTTCCGACCTTTTCTCCCAATGAGACGTTCCAAAAACCTCCTGACTCACCCGGCCAAAACCGACGACAACATAGGGAACTTTAACGCCGTTTTCTTTCCTCAATAGAAATTCGAATCCCCAAACAAAATTCTTCCTTTATTTGCAAGTCATCGATGATCAAAAAGTGTTCAATAATAAGCGACTCAAAACACAAAAATAAATGTTTTGAAAAGTCGTCTGTTTGCACAAACCGACGAAAAGATGCGCTATAAAAGGACAGCACATCAATTGGGGAAAGTATAGCCAATTTTTGGTTTCAACTGTCTTTTCCATTCAAAATGGTATGTTTTTTTCGAAACTTTTTTTAAATATGAACTTTTCAAGGTCCAACTTTGCGCCGTAGCCATATTCTCGCTTTTCATAGCTGCTTCTCAAGGTAAAACTTTTATCACTATAAATCCTCATTTTATCCTTTCCAGCCCAATTCTCGACTCCATCGAGTCAATGTGGAGACAACGAAATTCGCAAGCGTTGTGGAACCCCGTGTGAGCCTCGCTGCGACCGACCTGAACCGGTTTGTCGCTTCGTGGCATATAATAGAAAGAGGGAAAGTTTCAGGGAGCTTGCGCACTTTATTGCGTTCCAAACGCTTGCCAATGCCTCGACGGGTTCGCCAGAGATTCCCAAGGTAAATGTGTTCCTCGTCGGGAATGTTCTGGACAACACGATGGTAAGAACTTGAACTTATTATTTTAGGAATACGGACATTTTAGGTTCAACAACTCGTCATCCTTTCGGACTACCAGCCAGCCGCCGTTGGCGTCGTACAACTGACAGAAGTTCGGAGGAAAGCCAAACTTGTAAGGGGTTTTTTCACCAAAAATTCTTCATACCTCAAGTTTGATTCTGAAACTCCAAAATAGAGAAGTCGGCAGTGTATAGCAAAAAAGTTGGACCTAACCCTAAACCTAGTATAGTATCTAAGAAACTACTGAGAAATCTCGGAAAATCGAAATCCGATTTCAGCTCCATCTTCTCAAACCGGCTCCTCTACTCAAAGCACGCCCTTGATCTCATCCTCATCCTCAGCTTCCATCTCAAGCTCCACCTCAGCTTCTTCCTCGACGTCAGCCACATCTGACGGGCTCTGCAACGGCCAACGATGCCCAATCGGCTCTACGTGCCGCCCATCGCCAATCTTGTGCCTCTTCCCCAACTGCCCACGGTTCCCGCCACGCTGCACTCCCGACGAGAGCGTCATCAGAATCCCGCGTGACGTCAGCACGCCTTCTGGCGGACTTTGCAACGGCCGCCAGTGCCCAGAAGGCTGGTCTTGCCGTCGATCCCCGATTATGTGTCTCCGGACCGGCTGTCCTCAATTCCCGCCACACTGTGCTCCGAACGACGACTCTGTTCCAGGGCAAACCACCGAACAACCGCAAGATCAGTAGATGATTCTCCGATCTTTGTAATATAATTTGTAATATATTATGAAAAACGACTATTGTTCTTTCAACATTGAATAAAGCTTCAAGCATCAGGATTTTGAAGTTGGTCATGGAAAAAGTGATCAAGAGCGCTCTACGGAAAACAATGGGTCTGCGGAAAAAAAAAAACGTAAACCGAACGTTTTTTTTGGGTACAAACTAAAGAAATTCGCTAAATTTTGATTTTTGAAGACGAAAAAGACCAACCTGATGTGAAAGACCCAAGCAGAGTTGAACGGAGCTGTTTTGAGAGTTTGGACCATGTCAGAGACGAAAAAACGTAGGAAAGCATTCGGAAAAGCTTTAATTTCGTTTGGTATGAGTACGGGTAGTCCGGGAGAAGGTCATCCGACGTTGCTGTGCGGCGACGACGCGTCTTCTGTAGAGTTGGTAGCCAAGGGCTTCAAGCAAGAAGTACGCCGCGAACGTTGTCAGAACGGCTCCTCAACAGAATGAAATACACTCAATTTTTCGTTTTCTTGAGACCGAACGGAATAGCTAAAAGCGTCGCCGTCGCAAAGCGCCTAATTTTCTAGCTCCCCCGACTGAAAACCACTTGCGCCAGGCCACCCAGCCATACATAGGAGGTACCAAAATTCAACTTTTTGAGCAATCCAAGATAGTTTTTTTGATTTTTCAAGTGTTGTGGTAAAGCTGATTGACGGCTGACTTGAGCCATCGGAAAAAAGGTCCTGATACGATCATGCACGAGACAGAGCTTGGCTCGTGGAGAGCCCAGACAGGCCACGCCCCTTTAGGCAAAAAATGAAATATCATTCTATAGGTTGAACTGGAGAAAGGCTCAATCAAAACTCCACTAAATCGGATGAACTTTAAATTAGTAAACTCTCTTTCTCTGACGCCTCTTCAGGACGCTATGATCTCTCGCTTTTCTTAAAGCTCCTAGACGAAAAAGAGTATGCGACCATTAGAGAGGCCAGAAAAATGAGAAAAAAAAAATGGCAGCAGAAATTCAACGCATTATTTCGATATCAGGTCAATCTTTTTTTTTTCAAGTCTCGGATCTTGGTAATGCGAGCCAGCCGGACGTTTCGAGGCCTTTCTAGCGATCACTTTAGTAGAATCAGTGCTCTTAAGTGATCCCTAGAATGCGTCCGGCTTGCGTTTCCAAGCTCCGAGATCTCTTCATTTTCAAAAAAATCAGTTCTTCTTGGAGCGCATTTTCCATCCAACATCCCAAACTCACCAACGTAATACGCCACTCCCATCATACTGTCATCCTCTGGTTTTGCTCTGAACCTCGCGATAAGAGGACGGTGGTTTCTAAGATGAAAAAATAACCCGTAATTGGAGAAAATCATCCGAAACTTACACTTTATAAGCTTCCGAGTGCCAAAAGTTCTCCCTGATCCGGAAATAGCCGGGCTGTTTGAATATCGATTGCTTCTGCAAGACTTGAGGCTAGCATAAAAATCATCAAAAACAAGTCGCTGGCCGCATGAAGAATGGCTCAAAGTTGCGGAAGAGACTTTGTCAAGGTGCATCCGACCAAAAACGACTTGCGCTTTGGTTCCATAAAAATTGAAAAACGGCACGCAAACGGCGACCGCGACGCACTGAGCCATTCCACATGCGACCGCGACTTTTCAAATCGGTGAAATCAAAGAATTGGACCGGGTTTCTTTCATAAACCTGCACTTCCTTCAAAAATTTTTTCATTTTTCATTTCATCCGCCAGCTTGAAAATCGCTCTTCTCTGGGCCCTCTTTCTCTCACGATTCTAAGCCTCTTGGCGAGGGAAAAGAGAGCGCAGACGAGCTAGACGGTTTCAAGCCGTTGCGGATGAAATATAGTCTGTGCTGACAGTTTTCAGGTGTCTGCGTCTCTAAGTTCCCTAACCGGCGAGGTCAGAGAAACCAAGAGACGAGGAGGGCGCAGAGAAGTCCAGGCTTTTCAAGTCACGAAAAACGGACTATACTATTGAATCGAGGAAAGAGAATAGTCGGAAAATATAACTATAAAAGCATAAAATGACAAGAAAAGAGACGCGCCGAAGCGCAACAGGTTGTGTTCCTGACTACGGTCTAAAGGGTCACAAGTTCGATGCCCGCCTCGACTCAACCAAGGGGTTTAAGAAAGCCAGTCTACTGATTATTATTGGTATCAGGACCTCGGCTAATCGACTTGGGGCGCCGACGCCGCTCGAGCGGTACAACGGCATAGGAAGAAGAAGAAGAAAATGACAAGAACACCGAAAAAATCCCAAAATCACGGACATAGGCCGTCTGGAGGACAGCCGCACCAAAGGTCCGAACGTTACAAGCATCGCGCGGCTTAAAACAAAACGAATCAAGGTGGTTGATCTGCTTCGTCGAGTGTTCCGGTTCGATGTATCTGTAGTGAATATTCCCGCTGATAATTCCTCATGTTAGCTCACACAATGTCGAGGAAATCCTGGCGAACAAGCGACGCGAATGAGATTCCGAAAGAGTAGGTTGAGTTGACAAAGGACAGGTATCGTCTGGAGGAAAAATCGATTTTTGGGTAGAGATTCGCGGAAAAATAGTCTCGTTCAAAATCCAAAACTGACTTCTGATTGTGCAAAACGTATTCTCCGAGTCTTATTCCTGGGGTTAGCCGGAGATTTGATGGTAGTGTGGCAACTGGAAGATTTATTCCATTTGTCATGACTTGGAAATGAAAAGTCTGACTTCTCTGGGCCATCTTTTCTCTCACACGTTCTTATTGGGGAATGGTCTCCATTCGTAGTGGGACTAGAATCACTAGAAGTAGTTTTTTACGCTGTTTCCGAATCTGGTCTCAAAA